>OZ012741.1:118976430-120176430 GCA_963859935.3 Lathyrus sativus
TCATCAGAGTCAGAATCTACAGATTTGAGATCTAGACTTTTGTTTTTCTTTTCTCATTCCTAATATATGGCAAGCCTTTTTAGTTTCATCTCATGTTCCTACAATTTACCAAAAAATGTGTGTGTGAAGGGATTTTTTTTTTCTGTGTGTGTGTGTGTGTGTGTGTGTGTGGAGGGAGGGGGTAAACCGTGTTTGCATTTGATTTATGCTCTCTTCATGTTTCATTATGAAAATGTCCATACTCGTGAGTTAATGTTCTCAACTTTGCCCTCTTTACCTCAATAATTCCTTCATAGGTAATTTGGAGGATGTCCCACATTTCCTTTATAGCCTCACAGTGAGAAACTCGAAAAAAATTCATCAAAACCGAGAACGATAATGATGACATTTATGCTACAATCCTTTTCAGGTTTGTTTACTACAATACCATTGAATTAATGTGTAGGAACAAATTAGCCATATGCTTGATTCGAATCAAGCTTTAAAAATTTCTTTTTTTAAGCTTTCTAACTTGTGATTAAATGCGCACATATATTGACTTTGAACAACTTACTCAAACCAAAAATAAATTGCAATGGAATTAAATCTAATTAAATGTAAGGGGTGACTTAAGATACAATTCTACAACATATAATCTGAAATTCTAGCAAGCACACGATGGATGTTATTATGGAAGTTATAACATCCACTGTAACATAGACTACTACATTTTATAATAAGCTGTAAAGAGAAGCAGTAAATAACACAGAAATTGTTCACCCAGTTCAGTGTCAACAACACTTACATCTGGGGGCTACCAAGCCAAGGAGGAATTTCACTATCAGTATAATTAATTCTAAGTCAAACACACAGCTTGCACTCTTCACTTAAAACCTACCCAATGACACTTCTGCCTAGAGACACTCTAGACCTGAGTATACCCACTCACTCCTCCTCAATCACACCACAGTGATATCCAATTATAATTACTTGATGATTGTGAAGATACACTTCAATCACACACCTTGATCTTGCTTCACAGCTTTGATCAAGGGACACACACTCTTGCTTAAAAGCTTTGAGTGACACAACAGCCTAGAACCTACCTAACCAGTGCAACAGATAGTTGCTTGGTAAACAAGTATTCCTAAGACTCAATTCACACCTGAAGAACACACTTTCTTCACTCACGTGAAGAACAACCTTCTTCACTCACAAGGACTCTTAATATGCACTCTCTAATCTTCTGTCAATAGCTGCTCTTTTAGGATTGCTCCTTCTGTTATTCATAGCAGCAGTCAGTCCTTGGGCCTGGGTGCACAAATTAGGTTTAACATACCAAACCCTATTCTTCAATCATCTGCACGCTTGACACTTAATTCAGGAGCATTTGTTTCGCTTTAGGGCTTCTAAAATGTCTCCTGTCTTTCAGCTTTAGCTTCTAATAAGTTTCCTGATTTCTAGCTACCAGAAAACAAATATGCTCGTTGGATGTCATACGGTCAGTGTCATGACATACAGTATGACATTCAGCTTTACTTACTCATAGCTTTCCTTGCATAACACTCTTCATGTATGTCCTAACATCAGTTATGACATTTACTCATACATTAATGCTTTTCCATAAAATGCAGCCAATTAAAAGCACTTACAAACTCCCCCTTTGGCTAATTTTTGGCTAAAACACCCTGTTAACATATCAGAGTTTACAAGCAGCAAAAGTCTTAACCTACCATGCAGGAAAGCTACACAAACAGTGTTGTCTACACACACTCACACTGTTAGCTCTAAGGATCAACCTATTTACAATACCATCTATTAGTCAGCACTACAGATGTCATAATTTGTTGAGTAACATATCAGAATTTACTCCCCCTCAACTGATGCATATCACACCATCTGTACAAAACCTGCAGGCACCCTGCAGGCACACATATTCATCCAGCCTACTCTAGATGTTATGACATTCAGGATGACATCCTGAAGCACAACTGCTGTGGAACAACCTGTGCTACTCCCCCTGAAGAGATGTACAACATTCTGCAATCATCCTGCAGATACACACAGCACTAGCAGCTATAAAGCTACTAGGTTCCATCAAGGAACTCACATATATCTAACATACATTCCTATACTCATTAGGAACTCACTCATCACTAACAGTAACAGCTGTTATCACACAAACACATTAGCAAAGACTTCAATCATGCATATTTGATGCAGCCCTTGTCACATACCTGCAACAACATACTTGTAGCAGCAATTCAGCCAAGAGTCTTCCACCTGCATCATCTCTAACCTGCTGGCGTTATCTACCACAACCTACTGGCTATTATCTACCACTCTCTCTCCCCCTTTTTAGCCACAACTTAAGATCAAACTAATAAAATAGTCTGGATCATAATGAGTAACATTACACATGTTTGGGATTATTACAAGCAAAAACTTCTCATGGAGAGCATCACAAATTCTTGTTGTTACAAAATATAAAAACAATGAAATACTCATACCAGCAGCACATTTCATTAGCTCAGCAACCAGCAGACTAAGCCCCACAGCAGTCTATCAGCCTACATTAATCATCTTCCTCAGAAGAACTGGAATCACTGTCATCTGAATCTGACAATGAGATGTCCTTATTGATGTCATCAGGATCGTCCTCTGGCATATCAGAATTGTGAGGTGGATCCCTGCGAGCCAGGGGAATGGTGATGCCCCGAAAGGGCAGTCCTTTCTTGAGTATATCATCGATAATTTCCCCAATGGACTTGTCCATGTATGGCGAGCCTTCCTTGTTTCTGATTCGCCTAAGTTCTTCAGCAGTGGGAAGAGGATACTTGCGCTTGGGTTCTTCAACAGTAGGAGGGGCATCTTTTGAGGATTTGGGAGGGGTCTTGGATGAGGAGGCATCATGATAGGAAGACATCTTATTGCAGAGTGCGGATTGAGAATTATGTAGAGTAGAGGAGGCGGAGAAAATTGTATATGCAGTGATATAGCACGTTTGGGTGGAGTGGAGAGTTTTTGTGGTCAATGTCGTGGACTGCATTGAAGTTTTAAAACTCTCACCTGCCATTAATTGCTATGAGTCCTCATTTATGCATATACCCAATTTGCCTCTCAAATTCTCAAACTAAGTGGCATCAAGGGGCGTTTTAAAAATGTCATCCAGCTGTACTTCTGTGAGCACATGTTCCAAGGAGACCACTTTATCTTCCACAAGGTCTCTTATGTAGTGATGTCTTATATCAATGTTCTTAGTTCTACTATGTTGAATTGGGTTCTTGGAGATATTGATAGCACTAAGATTGCCACAGTACAGTGTCATGACATCCTGCGTGACATTGTATTATGTCAGCATTTACTTCATCCAGACCAGCTGAGAGCAGCTACTGCCAGCTGCTATGTATTCAGCTTCTGCAGTGGACAATGAGACACAGTTTTTATTTTTGCTAAACCATGATACGAGATTATTTCCCAAGAAGAAACATCCACCAGAGGTACTCTTTCTATCATCAGCGCTGCCAGCCCAGTCAGCATCACAATACCCAGATAGAGTGGGATTACATCCATTAGAGTAAAGTATACCATAATCACTGGTACCATTCACATATTTGAGAATCCTTTTGACTTGATTTATGTGGCTCACTTTAGGATCTGCTTGATATCTAGCACATACACCAACTGCAAAGGCAATATTAGGTCTGCTGGCTGTTAGATACAACAGGCTACCTATCATGCTTCTGTGCAGGCTTTGATCAACACTTGTACCACTTTCATCTTTTGATAACTTCAGATGAGTGGGTGCATGTGTTCTTTTGTATCCAGCCTTATCCATCCCAAACTTTTTACTATGCTTTTGGTATATTTGCTTTGGGAGATAAATATAGAATCATCCATTTGCTTGACTTGCAAACTAAGGAAGTAGGTTAATTCTCCACACATGCTCATTTCAAACTCAGATTGCATGGGATTGACAAATTGTTTCACCATTTTGCCTGACATTCCTCCAAACACTATGTCATCCACATAGATATGTGCAATCATGATTTTTCCATCTTCATCTTTTACAAACAGGGTCTTATCTATCCCTCCTTTTTCTGTATCCATTTGAAGTAAGAAATTCAGTCAATCTCTCATACCATGCTCTAGGGGCTTGTTTCAACCCATACAGTGCCTTCCTTAACTTGTATACATGGTCTATCAAGTTAGGATCCTCAAATCTTTTGGGTTGTGCTACATATACTTCCTCATTTAGATATCCATTCAGAAATGCACTTTTCACATCCATTTGGAATAGTTTGAATTTTAGAATGCAGGCAATTCCTAACAGTAGCCTGATTGCCTCCAGTCTTGCAACTGGTGCAAAAGTTTCATCAAAATCAATTCCTTCTATTTGAGTATATCCTTGTGCCACCAGTCTAGCTTTGTTTCTGACTATGATTCCTTCTTCATCTAACTTGTTCTTGTAAATCCATTTGGTTCCAATTATATTTGTTCCTTCAAGTCTTGGCACTAGTTCCCATACTTCATTCCTTTTGAACTGTTCCAATTCATCTTGCATGGCCTTGATCCAGTATTCATTAGTGAGAGCCTCCTTCACATTTTTAGGTTCAATCATGGACACAAAGCATGAATTTGAGATGACTTCTCTTGCTCTAGTCCAAACTCCACTGTTGGGATCTCCAATGATAAGATCTTTGGGATGATCTTTCAGAATTCTAATAGAGGGTTTTTTGTTTATGGCTACTGGTTTAGAATTTGGACTTGCAGCTGGGTGGCTTCAGTATCCTCAGATGGAGTCTCAAGCAAAGTTCCAACATCCTCTATGACATTGATTTCTTCAATCTAATCATCAATGATAACATTAATGGATTCCATTAACACTTTTGTTCTAGAGTTATATACTCTATAAGCTCTGCTGTTAGTAGAGTATCCCAAGAATATTCCTTCATCACTTTTAGGATCCATTTTCCTTCTTTGTTCACGATCTGTCAAGATGTAGCACTTGCTTCCAAATACATGAAAATATTTCACAGTTGGTTTTCTTCCTTTCCATAATTCATACAGAGTGGAAGGTGTTCCATTTCTCATAGTAACCCTGTTGTGAACATAGCATAATGTATTTATTGCCTCAGCCCAGAAGTGCATAGGCAGCTTCTTTGCATGAATCATGGCTCTTGCATATTCTTGAATGGTCCTGTTTTTTCTTTCTACTACTCCATTTTGTTGAGGAGTGATAGGAGAGGAAAATTCATGGCTTATGCCTTCAGTGGAACAGAGTTCAACAAACTTGGAGTTTTCAAACCCCTTTCCATGATCACTCCAGATCCTGATTACAACACTCTCCTTTTCTCTTTGGAGTTTAATGCACAGTTCTTTCAAAACTTCGAATACATCAGATTTCTCGTTGATGAAATTTATCTAGGTGAATCTAGAGTAGTCATCAACCACCACATATGCATACCTTTTTCCACCAAGGCTTTCTACTTGCATTGGTCCCATCAGATCCATGTGCAGTAGTTCCAGAACTCTAGAAGTTGTTAGATGACCAACCCTTGGATGAGATGTCTTGGTCTGTTTGCCCACTTGACATTCTCCACAGACTTTTCCCTCATCAATAGTTAGCTTTGGAATTCCTCTTACAGCCTCCTTGGAAATTATCTTCTTCATTCCCCTTAGATGAAGGTGGCCAAGCCTTTGGTGCCACAATTTGACCTCCTGTTCTTCTTTGGCCATAGAGCATATTGTGGATCCACTAGAGTCCTTGGGCTCCCATAAGTAGCAGTTGTCCTTAGATCTAACCCCCTTCATAAATTCTTTATCATCACCATTTGTGACCACACATTCTCCTTCAGTGAACTTCACACTTAGCCCTTGATCACAGAGCTGACTGATGCTAATCAAGTTAGCAGTCAGTCCTTTTACCAGTAGTACATTGTCTAAGTTAGGAACTCCAGGACAATCTATTTTCCCAACCCCTTTGATTTCTCCTTTTGCACCATCGCCAAAGGTTACATAACTAGTGGAATGAGGTTTGATGTCCACCAACAGGTTCTTTATTCCAGTCATGTGCTTGGAGCAACCACTATCAAAGTACCAGTCTTCTTTAGCTGACACTCTTAGGGAGGTGTGAGCTATCATACCTACCTCTTTTGCCACCTGTAACGCCCCGATTCTGAATTTCCCATTATTTTGTTGAGTCTTTTAATTTATTCAGTTAATTGTTATTTTATTGTGGAATTATGTGATTATGTTGTGGCATTTTATTATTTGGAGAGTTTTGGGAATTAATTAGAGGGTGTTTTAGATAATCCTTGATTAGTAGTTATTTTGAGAGAAATAGAATAGAAAGAGTATAAGTGGAAAAGAGAAAGAATAGAGAGAATAGAAACCAAGAGGAAAGAAAAAGAAGAGAAGGAAAGGAAGAGAAGAGAAAAGAGGAGGAAGAGGAGAAAAACCTAGAATCATCAAGAATCAACTTCTAAGCTTTCGATTGATCGGGTAAGGGTGTGAAACTTTATTATTCTTACAATGTGTATGATTATGTGTGTTCTTGTTGGTTTTGTTTTGGATTGGGGAGAGTTTTGCTCATTTTTCATTTTAGGGCATAATGAGTTTAATCGGTAGAACGGATGTTTTATCGGGTAGAATCTGATGTAAGTAATGTAGAATAGTCAGGGTATGATAGACTAAGGCTATTGGAACTGATTTGATGAGAATCGGTCGGTTTTGGAGAGGTTGGGAAATTCTGAACAGTGAGGAATTTCTGGTTCATAGACACTCGCTAGCATGTTCGCTAGGCGAGCTGGTCGCGAACGTTCGCTAAGCGAGCAGTAGCGAATGGTCCCAGACTTAGACAGAATGCATGTTGTGGTGTTCGTTGGTAGCGAATGGGTGTAGCGAAGGTTCGCTAGGGGTTCGCTGAGCGAGCGAGGTAGCGAACAAAGTCAGAGACTTCTATTTGCCTTTGCGAGCTTGTTCTCTAGGCGAACAAGTAGCGAATACTCGCTAGGAGCTCGCTAAGCGAGCAGGTGGCGAACGTACCAGGTTGTGTTTTCTTTAATGTTTACATCCGAGGTCGGGTTTCCGACTCAACTTTGATTATTTTCTTGCTCGAGGTATCGATCATACTGAGTTATATTGTGATGTGGGTAGCCGTATGGCGTGAATCCTAGATTGTGAATTGTGGAATGTGTATGTGGCCGTTTGGCAATTTTGTGCAATTGTTCGAATTAAATGGAATTGCATGGTGATATTGATGTGAATGTGCATAATTTTATGTACTTGTATGATGTGAAGAATGCTTGAATATGTTTGTAAACTTGTGTGCATTTTAAGAGTGTATTGAGTCGTGTTGCATGGGTAGCATCATGATTGCATTCTTGTGTGTCTGATCCCGCGTAGGATCGTGTGCCCTTGTGGGGTGTGAGAGATGGTTTAGTTACTTTGATCCCTAGGAGGATCTGCAGAGACGATTGTGTGCACTTGTAGGGTGTGAGCGATGGTTTATTTTGATTCCGTGGAGAATCTGCAGAACAGTTGTGTGCCCTTGTGGGGTGTGAGCAACCGGATTGTGTGTCCGTGTAGGGTGTGAGCAATCCTGAAACATCGTGTGCCCATGTGGGGTGTGAGCGATGGGTGAACATCGTAGGCCCTACGGGGAGTTACTTCAGTAACGAGCGATGGTTCCATTTTGGTTCTTCAATTGAACCTGCTGAACGATTCGGTACCGCATTTGCATCTGCATAGAGTCGTGAGTCGGTCTCTATGAGTTGCATTATCATCTTTATATGATGTTTTGGTGAATTGAACATAATTGTAAATGTTTAAGTGAAATGCTATGAATTGTGAAGCATGAATTGGTGAATGTGATTGATTATGTACGTGTACATTGTGATGTATCGTGACAAGTTGTGGTGAGAAATGTGAATTGCGCGTATATTGTAATTGTGTTTTATGATACGCATAATTTTATGCAATGTTTATTATGATCACGTTTCTCACCCTTCTGCTGTTTTATAATGCTCTATGAGGCATTGCAGAGTAGGATGCTGGAGGTCTTTTGTGAAGCGAGTCTTCATTTCTTTTGGTCGGATGGCTCTGATATGTAACACTGGGTAGTTAGGAATTGTTTTGATTCTTTTGTGATACATCTGTGTATGTATCTGCTGCTGAATGTTTTGTAAACTCAACTGATGAATTGAATTAATCTGAATGATGTATAGAATGTTTATGTTAATGACATGATTCCAATGTTTAGATGTTTCCGCTTTATTCTAAATATTGATATGTGGGTTTTAAGCGCTATGCTTTGTTTTTAGTTGAGATCTACCCCTTTTGTTACATATCTTTATGAGCAGGTATTATTTATGTTTCGTTTCGATGATAATGTGATGCGCCTCTTTTATACCATGTTATAATTATACTCTGATGGAATTTTATTAAGTGCCTAAATGATTTAATTATTTATTTTGGGGGTATAGAAAGGGGGTGTTACACCACCCATTGTTGCTTTTTGACAAGAGTACTTTGATGAATGTGGCTAGGATATCCATGCAACCTAAAGCAGAAGGGCTTCAGGTGACCAACTCTTCCACAGTATTGACAGCTCCACCTCTGGAACTTCCTTCTTGACTGATTCCTATTCCTTTTTCTCTGATGTTGTGACATTGGCTGTGACATCTGGTTTAACTTCTGTTTTTCATACTCAGATATCTTGATCCCCAAGATGGGTTTCTGTTTAACAACAAACCTTAGTCCAGACTTGTCTCCTGCCATCTGACCAATCTGTAAAAAAATTTCAAGAGCGTCAGTCCCAGGGTTCAGCATCCTGATTGATTTTGACATCTGCTCAATTGACCTTTTAACCGGCTGACCTCACTATTGACTGAGTCTATTGTTGCAAGTTGTTCCTTCTTCTTAGCCTTCATCCTCTTGATGATTCACTTGTGCTTCTCCCCTAGTTGACATACTTCAGTGCTTCTGATGTACAGTTGTTTGTATAGGGCTGCCAATTCATCAAGAGTTAATTTATCTTCATCAGACTCATTATCAGTCATACATGTACCAGTTAAAGTTGTGACATGTCTTGCAGATTCTACTTCTGATCCACTTTCTGAGTCTTCATCAGAAAAATTGATCATAAGTCCTTTCTTCTCCCTTCTGAGATATGTAGGGCATTCGGTTTTAATGTGATCATAACCCTCACATTCATAGCACTTAACTCTTTTGCCTTGGTAGGACCTTTCATCAGACTTAGTTCCTCTGCCAATGTCAGATGGGATGTTTTTGTCTTTGGATTTACCCTTCTATTCCACTCTTTTCATGAGTCTGTTGAATTGTCTCCCAAGCATAGCTACAGCTTCTGAGAGTTTCTCCTTTCTTTCATGATCTTCTTCATTTGGATCATCTGCAGCGTTTGAGACCAGAGTTATGCTTTTGATCTGTTTCTCCATAGTCTGATCACACATTCCCATCTCAAAGGTTTGGAGAGAACCTATGAGTTCATCAACTCTCATGTTGTGGATGTCTTGTGCCTCTTCAATGGCAGTGACCTTCATGGCAAATCTTTTTAGCAAGATCTGAGAATTTTCCTCACTAGCTTTTCCTCTCCATCTTCTCTCCCAAGGCACCTGATGTATTGGCTATTTCAAGGACATTCATGTAGAATTCATGAATTGTCTCCTCCTCCTTCATTCTTAGGTTCTCAAACTTGGTGGTCAGCATTTGTAGTCTTGACATTTTCACTTTAGAGGTTCCTTCATGTGTTGTTTTCAATGTGTCCCAAACCTCTTTAGCCAGCTCACAATGGTGTACCAGCCTGAAAATGTTCTTGTCAATGCCATTAAACAAGGCATTCAAAGCTTTAGAGTTACCAAGAGCCAAAGCCTCTTGCTCTTTGTTCCATTCCTCTTCAAGAATTAGCACATATGCTCCATCCTTATCAGTCTTCACTGGATGTTCCCATCCTGAATTTACAACTCTCCAGGCCTTTCTGTCTAAGGATTTTAGGAATGCAATCATCCTAGGCTTCCAATAATCATAATTTGACCCATCCAGAATTGGTGGTCTATTTGTAAATCCTATGTCCCTATCCATAGTACCAGAATTTTTTCCCCCAGATCTCACCCAGATTTAAACAGGCACGGTGCCTGCTCTGATGCCAATTGAAATTCTGGCAAGCACACGATGGATGTTATTGTGGAAGTTATGACATCCACTGTAACATAGATTATTGCAGTTTATAATAAGCTGTAAAGAGAAGCAGTAAATAACACAGAAATTGTTCACCTAGTTCAGTGTCAACAACACTTACATCTGGGGACTACCAAGCCAGGGAGGAATTTTACTATCAGTAGAATTAATTTTGAGTCAAACACACAGCTTGCACTCTTCACTTAAAACCTACCCAATGACACTTCTGCCTAGAGACACTCTAGACCTGAGTATACCCACTCACTCCCCCTCAATCACACCACAGTGATATCCAATTACAATTACTTGATGATTATGAAGATACACTTCAATCACACACCTTGATCTTGCTTCACAACTTTGATCAAGGGACACACACTCTTGCTTAAAAGCTTTGAGTGACACGGCGGCCTAGAACCTACCTAAACAATGCAGTAGACAGTTGCTTGGTAAACAAGTATTCATAAGACTCAATTCACACGTGAAGAACACACTTTCTTCACTCACAACACTCATGTGAAGAACAACCTTCTTCACTCACAAGGACTCTTAATATGCACTATCTAATCTTCTGTCAAGAGTTGCTCTTCTATGATTGCTCCTTCTGTTATTTATAGCAGCAGTCAGTCCTTGGGCCTAGGTGCACAAATTAGGTTTAACATACCAAACCATATTCTTCAATCATCTGCATGCTTGCCATTTAATTCAGGAGCATTTTTTTCGCTTTAGGGCTTCTAAAATGTCTCCTGTCTTTCAGCTTGAGCTTCTAATAAGTTTCCTGATTTCTAGCTACCAGAAAACAAATTTGCTCGCTGGATGTCATACGGTCAGTGTCATGACATACAGTATGGCATTCAGCTTTACTTACTCATAGCTTTCCTTGCATAACACTCTTCATGTATGTCCTAACATCAGTTATGACATTTACTCATACATTAATGCTTTATCATAAAATGCAGCCAATCAAAAGCCCTTACATAATCAAATTACAACTAAAACAGCAAAACTATGAATCAAATTACAAATATCGAAAATTATAGGACATCGAAATACTGATGAAATGCACTTTTACCAATTGAGAAATTTCATTGTCATTGCACCAATTGTTTGGATTTAAGTTACGACATTTTCCTTGTCTTGGTTCACTTGGATTCTTTGAATGGTGAAAATAACATAATTTTCACTAGAAATGGTTTGTTTGGCTCTAACTTCATGGCTAATTGAACTTTATTATAAACCATGTGTTTATCAATGTCAGAGCTTTGTTTGGAGACCTGATAAATTATGTCATCAAAGGATAAACTAATGTTGGCGACCGGGTTGGTCATACTGGCCACCGGTTCCACATCCCCTAGGCTCCCTAACTTGTTACACTCGTCCCCCTCGTTGTGGATTTACACCGGGTGTTTGAGGAGTTGAAGTCTCAGGAACATTCCCAGATGGTTCCCGAAGGATTTCTTGCATTTCTATTAGGTATAGCGTGCGACCCATGCTAGAATAGTTCGGATGTGATGAAGGGGTCATTGGTGTGTGGCCTGGATGGGTAAATGTGGACATCGGTGTGTATGATTCGTTGGTGAAAGGTTGAAATGGTAGTGGTGTTGGAAAGTCATAAGGTTGTTGAAATGGTTGAGTGGGTAGGGCAGGGTATGATGTCGGAGCGTTTTAGCTATAGAAATATGTTTGGGCGTTATGGCTATGGTATGATGTACCCTCATTATGGCTATATCTTCGGAGACAAACCCAATTGCAACCGGTATGTACCAAGCCATATAATTAATAGTTGGTATAGACGGGGTTACCATCACCGGGTCATATAAAACATGGGTGTTGCGGTTCATCCATTTACGACACTCAGATTTTGCAAAATCCTTCTAGTTGGGAAACTCCCATTGATCATTAACTCTTTTTAGATGCCATCTACTGATGTCAACAGGAGGATCTGGGATGTTTTGATGCATTCCATTTTGTAGTTTGACACGGTAACTGTTGTGCATCTCCACAATTGTGAATCTAATGATCGGGTCGCATGCAGTCCAAATGGAAACATCTTCCTCTCTGACTTCATGTAGGTGTTCCATGTTTAGATATGGACGCCATATGAACGGAAGAAGAGAAAAATATTAGAAAATGATGTAGTTTATAGGCCTTACATCTGCAGGTGTAAGGTGATCCAACAGATTGCGGTATTGAATGATACAATGTCTAGGGCATCTATTGTAAGTCATACCCTTAGCCGACCATCTTGAAAATTATGGCAAGCACACGATGGATGTTATTACCAAAGTTATAACATCCACTGTGACATTGACTACTGTACTAACTAATAACACTGTAAGTAAAAGCAGTAAATAACACAGCAATTGTTTACCTAGTTTAGTGTCAACAACACCTACATCTGGGGGCTACCAAGCCAGGGAGGAACTTCACTATTAGCATAATTAATTCAGAGACAAACAACATAGTTTGCACTCCTCACTTAAAACCTACCCAATGACACTTCAGCCTAGAGACACTCTAGGCCTGAGTATTCCCGCTCACTCCCCTTCAATCACACCACAGTGATTTATAACTCATAGTTACAAAAACAATATGAAGAGACACTTCATACACACCTTGATCTTGCTTCACAGCTTTGATCAAGGTACACACACTCTTGTTTCACAACTTAGAATCTATCTAACCAATGCAATCATCCAACAGACAATTGCTTGGAGTACAAATATTCCTAAGACTCAATTCACACGTGAAGACTAGCCTTCTTTACTAACAAGGACTCTCAATTAGCACTCACCATTCTTCTGTCAAGAGCTGCTGTTCAGGATTGCTTCTTCTGATATTTATAGCAGTTGTCAGTCCTTTTGGGCCTTGGTGCATAAATTAGGTTTTATTCATAACAAACCTATTTTCAATAATCTGCACACTTGCCACTTAATTCAGGGATATTTTAGTTCGCCTAGGGCTTCTAGAAAGTCTCCTAATATCCAGCTTGAGCTCCTATTATGTTTCCTAGTTTCTAGCTACCAGAAAAACAAACCTGCGCTTGATGTCATACGACCCAAGTCATAACATTGGGTATGACATCCAGCTTAACTTGCTTTTAGCTAAGTCAACTTACCTTGCACAGACCATATTATGTATGCACTAACATCAGTCATGACATACATACATGCTCTAGCATTTTGCCACAAAATGCAGCCAATCAAGAGCACTTACACATCTAAACCAAAAATAGTTCAAATTCAATTAGTCAGAAACAATAATTATTAAGGTGAAATAAACAAAGATTAAGTTAGTAACTTACTTTTGTGCATACGGGAAGGAAAAGTCGTTGTGGTTGACAGGCGCTAGCGATGGAAATCTAGACCAACCCTATGCTTGGAGCAAAATGGCACATCCCTAAAAAGTATATGTGTTTTTTTTTACGCACTTACACAAAGAGCTATATAAATAAGACAGACAGGTGAAGCCCCAACTATACTCTCTTGTTTTAGTTAAGTATCTCAATAAAGGTAAATACATTATGTACATAGAAGAACCAGTGCCCTCGGAAAATAAAAATAAACTAATTAAAAGCATAAGATAACACCTTGCTTTTATTATTTTCATTTCCTCTGTAGAATCTTCATCTAATATAATATTGGCGTACCATGATTTTAGGCGCGAAAGTAAGATACCTTGGCCTCTCAAGTTCTCATCTAGCAAGTCGGCACCCAAAATTTCCACACAAATTGAACCATTAAGGTTTGTTGTTCCATTGACCGCCTTACCATCAATACATAAACCAAGTAACATGTACACGTCCTCTAAGGTCACGGTACATTCACCGGTTGGAAAAAAGAAGGTGTGTGTCTCTGGGGGCCATCTCTCTTGCAAAGCTAGTATAAACTTTGCATCAATCGAGTAAGACATGATTTTGCTTACATGTCTGAAACCGGCAAGCTCAATATATGGTTGAATTAATTCGTCGGGTGCAACATATTCATGGGCACGACATCGAAACTTAGATACTTCCTACATAATTTTCACAAAAAAATTAAAAGAGTCATTAAAAATTTTAAGAGTAAAAAAAAATTAAAAGAGTCATTAAAAATTAACATATGCAAGAAACATTTAGCACTTACATAAGTCGCGATATTTGCGATAGTGCCTCAATGTGTTTCACCTATTGTCAACAAAGCCATTATAACTGATTAAATATGAATCAGATAACTACTAACATAAATAGACTTGATATTACCTCTCTGCAACAAGTAAGAATCAGATGATACATTTTACCCATGCATGTATCATTCTTATATAGGGAATTCGTCAAAACCATGTAGCCAGGGCAATTGGAGACTTCCTTTCCCATTAGCAAAGGGGTGCCAGTCCAAATAGCGACCCCTGCTAGATTCCCTAGCTAAGCACATAGGCTGAAACTTGCTACATGTATGCATAGCATGTTGTCACCTGATAACGCGAAATTATATCGTTTATTTGACTTGACTTACATGAATTTATTTGTGACTATTGTTAATTTATCTTGATTTATGTTCTATTATACGGTTAATTCACTATGTTTTGCATATTATAGAGAATTTGGATTAAAGAAAGAAAAGAAGAAGAAATGGAAGGAAAAGAAAGAAGAAAGAAATAAATAGAGAAGAAAAACTGAAAGTAGCAGAGAAACAGATTTTTGTGCGTGTGACGCTCGTCACAGCTTCCTCATGATTGTCACAGCCTTCACGATCGTCACGGACCCTCACGATCGTCATGTGCAACATGTTCGTCACAGCTTCACCATAATCGTCATGCATCAAATATCAGGATAACGTGCAAAAACAGAAGTGGCCACAAACACCTTCAACTTGATTTCTTCCTACACTTTCTCCACTAACCGCCCACTACTGGAAGTTACTCCCACTTTCTCCATAATGCATGTTTGATCTCTGGAAGTTGAGAAATGAAATATCTCCTATAAATAGGCCTGAGATTCACAGCTTTCCGGGGGGGCTTCGACGTATCGAAGTGCTCCCGAAATTTCCATTGAAGCTGAATTTAAATTCTAGCATTGTTTTCCTGTTTTCCTTTCCTTTTATTTTCATTTGTACAGCTTTATTTCCTTCATGTACCTTTACTTCTCACCAAGGTAGAATCCTGCCGACATTGTGGAGGACTACTCGAGGATTCGAGATCAGTATGATTTACAGGTTTTTATCAATTGAATATTTATTTTGTTTCCATCATAATGCATATTTTATTATTGTGTTATTTATGTTTATTTCCGTTTGCATTAATTATCATGTCTAGCTAAATTAGTTTTATCGATATATAATCAAATTAGTAGGATGGGATTCGATAATACCCGGTGCACCTTCCCTTTTTACAAACAATCTTTCTGGCTGTAGTTTTTAATCTAAATTTCTAAATAAACCTTCGTCACGACAGTGAGAAGCTATTTACGGTGGTTTTGCCATGAGAGTGGGAAACCATATTAAGGATCGAGCCGGCACGTGAAGCGTGAGGTTTGAACCTGATAGTAAAAACTTGGCATTGATTTTAAACACAGCGAAAGCGCTTTAAAAGAAATCAGAACTTACTTATTTTCAAAGAGTAATTTTAAACCCGGATGGGACTGCGAGAGCGTATATTCCGCCTTAGATATATGACCCGAGTCAACAACTATCGTGAGGCAAAGGTATTTAAACGAGTATTTTCTCCTGAAAAGTGTTTGCAAAGACTAAAAAGCACCGGCGACCTGTCGAATCCCCGAAAACTAAAGCATTACATACCGATATCCCTTTATCGTTCTTCCTTAAACCGATAACCTTTATTTTCCTTTAAATTTAATTTCACTCACATTTAACTTTCCTAATTCCATTAGCCTTAGCTTTACGCTGCGACAATAGATAACGGTAGGTTGACATTGGTCTTTGTGGGTTCGACAAATCTTTTATATTACTTCGATATTTTTGTGCACTTGCGGACGCATCAAGTTTTTGGCGCCGTTTCCGGGGACCAACAGTCAATATTATGATTTTATTGTTGCATAGTATAGACTAAGGCACTCTTATCTAAATTACAATGTATAACCCAAATTTCCCTTATAACTACCACCCCCAATATTTTGAGGAACCACAAGATTCGCTTAAATCTGACCTCGAAATATTATTGGAGGATTTCAATACGGTTCATTCTCACCCAAATTCCCTCTACAATGACCACTCCAAATCTTTTAAGGAACCACAAGATTTTGATACATCCAACCTCAAACTATTACTAGAAGAATTTGATGCGACGCTTACTCACTCTAGGATAGAATCTATGATGGAACGCTTTGTGGAGACACAAACTCTCCAAAATAAATATTTTAGAAAGCAACATCTCCAAATTAGTGAAAATCTCAAGCAGATGAGCAATATGGTTGATTCCCTCGCAACTCACAGCAAGGCTTTGGAGATTCAAACCTCCCTACTTACACTAACACCTCTAGGACCCTCCCCTGAGAGACATGTGGATGTTGTAACAACCATTAATGAAGAATAATTAGAAAATCCTAGGGAGAGCGATCATGAGTCTGAGGAGAGTTTAAAGCATAATTATTGAGAAAAATCCACCAACACCACCCGAAAGGGAGGTTGTCGAAGAGGTAGAGAAGGAAGCACCTATTGTCGCCCCTCCTCCCTATACCCCACCTATTTCTTTCCCACAAAGGGTTGTGGAAGCTAAGGTAGACTCCCAATCCAAAACATATGTGGAGGTATTGGAAAATACCCACACTAATGCACTTTTGTCTAAGGTCCTTCATAAAAAAAGAAAATTCAAGGACCATGAAACTAGGGTCATCATTATTGTTAAAAGGGTGAGATTAACTTTTGAGGTGGTGGATGAAATAACTAAGCTCAAATTTGAAAAACTGATACTTAGGATAGATCCAGAACCACCACCACAAGTTTAAAATAATGAACCACCCTACAGAAGAAAGAAAAGTAAAGGTGAAGGATATGAGCGATGGCTTGATAAGTGGCCATGGAAACCGAAGACTATTTGAAATTCGATCGAGGAACCACTCTCAAAAGAACCACCATGCGCACTTGCACACCTTAGTCATCAAGCTATCGACGTTAAACAAAGCGTTGTGTGGGAGGCAACCCATGAAGTTCTTATTTTATGTCTCTATGTTTGTTTGTTTGAATTTGCAGAAAATAAGGAAATGTGCTGCATGTCACGTCTCGGCCACATCTAGGCGAAAATTCTCTAGATAATGATCCAAGAGATGAGTTGCTGCCCACGGACATTCCTACGAATGTCGTTGCTGGTGGTAACACCGATGAGGCGTATGATAAGAGAGAGCATATATTTCCTAATTACACAAATGAAGGTATCTCACAATGCCCGCCGTCGAAGTAGAAGTGATCAACGAAGACATGGACATCAAGAGCAGGATCATAGAGGATTTGGCACGCAGTAGCATTCATACAGGTTATATCTTTTCTTTTTCCACCTTTTATTACAACATTGAGGACAATATTTGGTTTAAGTGCGGGGGAGGAACTCTACCGCTTTCATTTTATCGCTTTTTAGTTTGATTTATTGTTTTATATTTTATTTCATACTTCTAGGAATTTTATCTGTTTTTAACGTTATGTCAAAATCTTTGCGTGTTGTCGAGTCTTTATGCGTGATTTTCGCTTGTTATTCAATTTCCCCATAATTTCAAATTTTCAAAATTTTAACCTCCAACAAATTTTTGCTTTGATTCATGACATGGTACTTTGAGAGTATATAGCCTGTTCATGCTATGTTATAAACACTTGGGAAAGTTTTGATAAAATTGATATCATCCTGACACCCTTAACCCCCTAAATATGCAAAATCAATTTGAGTACCCATTATGCCGAAACCTTAAAGCTCCAGTTTCTTTTAGTATTCCCTAAGTAGTTTATTTAAGCAGTCAGCACCATCTAAACACACTAAGTAAGAAACTGATGCAAATAAGTGTATGATCTCTAGTTTAAAATGGGAAATTAAGAAGAAGAAAAAAATTTGAAGAAAAAGACATGTTCCTTCTAAGTTAGGTTCTCCTCACCCGATCACTTATCCCAACGGTACAAAAACTCTTTAAGTTCAATTGATGATTAAGCATATTTTCATACAAAAATGAAATAACAATGAGATCATAGTCACTAACAGGTTTACTTGCCATGAATGTGTATGAATAACGGGCTTAATGTGATTGCACTAGAACGAAATAGGGTGAAAGAGAGCATGAGATATAGGTTGAGTTATAGTGGCACGATTCAGGTTGGTTTGCATAAGTAGGGAGTTTTTGAAATTGTGTCGTTATAGTATCCTTGATATTGATATTTAGTACCTATCGATCTAACATTATCCTAGCAGCCATGTATGATTAGAGTCTCATCGTGTCTTTTTTTTAAATTATGCTTATTTCTTTTTACCGTGTTGGTCGATTGCTTGATGACAAGCAATGGTTTAAGTGTGGGGGTATTTAATAATGCCAAATTATATCGTTTATTTGACTTGACTTACATGAATTTATTTGTGATTATTGTTAATTTATCTTGATTTATGTTCTATTATACGATTAGTTCACTATGTTTTGCAGATTGTGGAGAATTTGGATTAAAGAAAGAAAAGAAGAAGAAATGGAAGGAAAAGAAAGAAGAAATAAATAAATAGAGAAGAAAAAAATGAAAGTAGCAGAGAAACATATTTTTTGCGTGTGACGCTCGTCACAGCTTCCTCACGATCGTCACAGCCTTCACGATCGTCACGGACCCTCACAGTCGTCACGTGCAACACGTTTGTCACAGCTTCACCACGATCGTCATGCATCAAATATCAGGATAACGTGCACAAACAGAAGTGGCCACAAACACCTTCAACATGATTTCTTCCTACACTTTCTCCACTAACCGCCCACTACTGGAAGTTACTCCCACTTTCTCCATAACGCATGCTTGATCTCTGGAAGTTGAGAAATGAAATATCTCCTATAAATAGGCCTGAGATTCACAGCTTTGAGGGGGGGCTTCGACGTATCGAAGTGCTCCGGAAATTTCCATTGAATTCGAATTTAAATTCCTTTCCTTTTATTTTCAATTGTACCGCTTTATTTCCTTCCTGTACCTTTACTTCTCGCCAAGGTAGAATCCTACCGACATTGTGGAGGACTACTCGAGGATTTGAGATCAGTACGATTTACAGGTTTTTATCAATTGAATATTTATTTTGTTTCCGTCATAATGCATATTTTATTATTGTGTTGTTTATGTTTATTTCCGTTTGCATTAATTATCATGTCTAGCTAAATTAGTTCTATCGATATGTAGTCAAATTAGTAGGACGGGATTCGATAATACCCGATGCACCTTCCCTTTTTACAAATAATCTTTCTGGCTGTAGTTTTAATATAAATTTCTAAATAAACCTTCATCACGATAGTGAGAAGCTATTTACGGTGGTTTTGCCATGAAAGTGGGAAACCATATTAAGGATCGAGCCAGCACGTGAAAGCATGGGGTTTGAACCAGATAGTAAAAACTTGGCATTGATTTTAAACACAGCGAAAGCGCTTTAAAAGAAATCAGAACTTACTTATTTTCAAAGAGTAATTTAAACCCCGAATGGGACTGTGAGAGCGTACATTCCGCCTTAGATATATGACCCGTGTCAACAACAATTGTGAGTCAAAGGTCTTTAAACGAGTATTTTCTCTTGAAAAGTGTTTGCAAAGACTAAAAAGCACCGGCGACCTGTCGAATCCCCGAAAACTAAAGCATTACATACCGATATCCCTTTACCGATCTTCCTTAAACCGATAACCTTTATTTTCCTTTAAACTTAATTTCACTCGCATTTAACTTTCCTAATTCCATTAGCCTTAGCTTTACGCCGCGACAATAGATAATGGTAGGTTGACATTGGTCTCTGTGGGTTTGACAAATCTTTTATATTACTTCGATATTTCTGTGCACTTGCGGACGCATCATCACCCACATGGCGACAGAGACTATTAAAAGTTAAACCATGTCACTAATGCATGTGGCGACTTCATTTATTGCATTTGACTATGTCGCCAATTGATTTAGCGCCTTCAAAACACCGACATTGTCTGATTCACAATCAATAGAAACACAAGTTTCTTGCATTTCAAAGAAAGATTGGAATCGAAATTAGGGCTTTGTCCTATAGCATAAATAATATTTTAAAACCAAGTTTATTTCGAAACCAACCACGTTAAATTTAATCCACTTAAAGTGCGAGATGAAGAAGATGTAGAAAATATGTTCCTAAGTCACGAACATTTTGGATCAATTGTTATTTGTGGTCTACACACATATTTAATTGATTATCCATGAAGTTCAGAGAAGGATCTGTTACAAGGATTTAAGATTTATTGATATTTGAGATATTCTCAAGTATTTAATGGATTATCCTTAGTTGATGATCAAGTTGCCTCATTAGTTGTTGCTCAAGCATCAGGCCCCAGATTTGCTTTGTCTGCTTCAAGGATCTGATGTTCAACCAAATGTTAAGACATTCCATCAGCAGAGATTGTACAGAATTATGTTGATTCAAGGAGTGAATCACAGGTATCATATGCATGTGTGGTAGGATCTGACATTATTCTAGTAAGTTTCCTGGCAAGAAACTAAGACTAGAATGTAGTGCTGATGGAAGTCGAGATGAAGACAGTTCTCTTAACTCAGCTTATTGGAGTGCAGCAGTCTCTACTAGAAGCATATCTAGAAATTTTCCTGGCAAGAAACTGGTCAAGAAACTGGTGCTAGTAGCTCTGCTTGGGTCAGTTTATTTCTGATTTAAATGCACAGGAGCATGAGATCTTGCTCATCTTGGAGGACAAGGATAAGTCGCAGTTATCTCTGACCTTCTTAAGAAGTCTCTACTTAAGGAAAGTGGGATTCCTTCTGTAAAGATCTCTTATGACTAATCTTCTCTAAAGAATCAAGCTTTGGCATGTTTGGTTTCTCTAAAGAGGAGTTTTATGAAGCAAATGCACTTCAAAGGGAGTTATTGGGGTACAAGAAAGTAGAATACAGGTTGCCTACTCAAACCTGCTATCAGTAATCAAGTCTGTGTGAACATGGAACAATTGATGAGGTTCTTCTAAATGGCATAATGAAGGACTGAATCCACCAGCTGGATGTTTTAACCGAAGTTGTTACATCAAGAAGAAACTCCAAGGCCTCAAGTGATGAAGATAAGTTGATCTTCTCAGGTATGAATGGAAGTAATGCTTCATCTCATGCAGTTTGCAGGAGCTGTGTGAAGGAGTAGATGCCTTGCTTTGGAGCAAGAAGAATTTGAAGATCAAAGTGGCCTGGTGGATTAGCAGATTCTCTAGAGCTCTGAAAGATGCTGAATAACAAAACAGTGGCATTTGGCTATTTAAGCAGTGTGCCTTTAGAAAACTATTCTTGTGTAGAAGGATAGTTATTTGAAGACCACAGAAGGTTATGGGACGGTTCATGCTTGGAACTAATTACTCTTGTGCAGAAGGGTAGTTGGTTGAAGACCAAAGGAGGATCTTTTTTTGTTCATATATTGGAGCTTGTAGTAGAAGCCCTTAGTTGTGTATGGAAGATTACCTTCTTTTGGAGATGTATTTGATCAAGCTGGTGGAGTTGTGTTCTCTGAAGATCTTCAGTTGGATTACTAGGCAGAAGCAAGTCTAGTTATGTGCAGATAAATAACTAATGGATATGGTTTGGTTTTCCTTGGCAAAGGACTTGAAGGTCTGGTGCAGAACTTGTGATTCACATCTTGACTAAGAAGTACTCTATCTTGTCATACGGGAGAATGATGAGGTAAAAGGACTATCTTGGAGTATGATGTGAAAGGATTTGACCAGATTGACTGCATGAAAGTCTGGATTCTGATGAGAAGATTCACCAGTTAAATCATAAGCTTTCTAACTTATTATATGGGAGAATGATGAGGAAAGAATGTCTTGGATTATGGGGTGTATATCTTGTACTCAGCCTAAGGTCAGAATACTGGTGAAGAAGTGGTCTCTTCTGCTACAAGTAACTCTAGGAATAGGTGGATCAGTTTGGTGTCTTCTCACTGTATGAGCATGGAGTTGGTCATGAGAGACAATGTGGTGATCTTGGAGCATCTTTTGTCAAAGATAGGGGGAGAGCTTTTGGTTTATGGGTGTACTATTTGCTTATGGTGAATGCGTTCAACATGTGTGTTGAACAGAGAATGAGTTCTTAAAGACATGAAGATGTGTCTTATGTTTTCCATTCATGTGCACTAGTTACCCTTGATATGGGGAGCTATACTTCTGTCTAGGATGTGTTGCTGCAAAATTGCAGTTATGTACCAAGATTGTTTGTGGTTTCAAACAGTTTGGGATTTTCTGAAGATAGAATGTCAAACAAGATGTTTTGAGATTGGGTTACTGCTCCAAGCTCATGGTGAACATGACAAGTGTCTTCCTTTTGGTTCTGACCTCAGGATGTCCATCGATCCAGTCAAATTTATAGGCCTATATCCTAGTGTGTCTGGTGAAGATAAAGATCAAGACATCATCAGCTCTGATCCTGTGCAGATGGAAGGACCTTTACCCTAACATCTTGTAGATCTTCCAGATAGTTATTCTGCAACTCTTCTGCAATCTGTTCCAGTATGGTTTGTAAAGCTGCAGTATGAATATGTTAAAGAAAGTCTTCATATGTTTGGATTCTCTCTTTCAGGGGGAGTACTGAGTATGCACGACAGGGGGAGCCTTGTACATGGAGTTGTATGCAAAGGGTGTTGATTCTCAGACAAGCTTATGTTCTTGAATCACTAATAAGGTTGTAATGTCAGACAAGATGTCTTGATATTGTGTTGGCTGGTGTATTGTTGTGCCTTGGCAACATGGTTATGGGTTACTATCTGGGAGAACTTATTGTTTCTCAAATTAGGGATTTAAGATCAATTGATACTTGTGGCAAGTAGTTAATTGATTATCCTTTAATTGGTGATGTCAAAAGTGTCATTTCTGAAGGTGCAGGTTCAGACAAGACAAGAACCCAAGATTCAAGACTGATTCAAGGTGTACTCTCAAGGAGCTTTTGTTCAGGGCTGACTTTACACTGGTTGAGTGAGTTCAACAAGGAGGTTAAGTCATTGTCCATGATTGTTGGTGCAGTCTTTAGAGATCAAGAAATGGAAGACTTGGACACAATGTGAAGAATGTACACTTACTCCAATTTTTGTCAATTTTTGACTAAACCAAGGGGGAGTAACGTGCTGTTATCTGTATCAAGAGGAAGCATGATAGTGTGTGAGGCTGGAAAAACTACTATTGCTGCCCTGATAAGGTGTTTTAGCCAAAATTTTCCAAAGGGGGAGATTGTTAGTTCCATGGTTCTATGATATAGAATTATCCATGGTTCTATGATTGGCTAAAATTTTGGTAAAACATGATCCTGCACTGATGATAAGCAGGATGTTATAACATCTCCATTTGCTTTGGTGAAAGAGCTGTTGTGGAGTGTTTTAATGTGAATGTCATGCTGAATATCGTGACATCCATCTGTTGTCATGACAGAACTACTGTCATGTGTGAGAAACAGCAGGAGTAGTGGTGCAACAGGAGCTGATAACAGAAATATTGTCATTACATCTGGTGCAGCAGAAGCTAACAAGAGCAGATGACAGAACTGCGGTCATGGATGCAGAAGGAGCTAGCAGGAGCTAATGTCAAAATTGTTGTTATGGATGTCATGGATGCAGAAGGAGCTAGGAGGAGCTGATAACATAACTATTGTCATGGATGTCACCCTGCGTATCACTACTGCTATAGCCACAACAGGTTGAGTTGTGATGAAGTTCCTCACAGGTGGTGAGTGAGGTGTGTTGTCATGTGTGTTAAGCAGGACATAGCTGCATGACAACAGAAGGAGTTGCTAGTGTATATTGTTGCACCCCAAAATTTGACCAACATTTATTTACCCATCAAGAGTTATATGAGGCTTTGAAGCTAGCCAAGAAGTTGATTCAAGTGTTCAAAGGTTGATACCTTTGTCAGAGAACTCAAGAGATCCTCAGAGGAATTGGTTGAAACCAAGGTTGTGTGTCTCATAACTTTAGATGTAGATAACTTCTTTCTCAAACATGGATGGTATCTTTCACCTCCATTCCTCCCTATGATTCAAAGTCCTTCCATGGTATACACCTCTCTCCTTTGGAGGGATAAGTGATGTACCTAGGAAGTAGAACTTTTGAGGGAACCATTCCTTTGATGTTGAACCCTTATAGGTCACCTTTGGTGGTCAAATAAGCAGTTCAATATCCCCCAGCTTATCCAGTAAGTGATTTTCTCTGGTTTGATTGTCTTGAGAGATGTTGAGCCTGAGTTTGAAGATGAAGACTTCAATGAAGAGTGTAGAAGAGGATGAATCCTTGAGCGTTGTCATTCCAGCTGAAGCTTGAAGAGCAACAAGAGCAAGTTGATACTTGAAGGCCCCTGAAGATGAAGTAAAGACTGAAGGATGAAGTTGACACTTCTAAGTGATTGAGATTGATTCTGAAGAGCTGAAGCTTGAAGAATAAAGGAAGTTGATACTTACTTTGATACCTGGAGATCTTGAAGGAGCCAAGTTGATACTCATGATTGATAGTGAAGCCTGAAGGTGGAGCTGATCAAGAAGCTGAAGCTTAAAGGAGAAGATAAGTGAAACTTCTGTTGTAGGGTTGAAACCTGGAAAAGCAATTGATGTTTGTCAAGAGTAATTGGATGTCTGAAGACTGAGTTGCTGTTGGAAAAGCTGAAGCTTGGAGTTGAGAGAGGAGTTGATCTGTTTTCTTCTTTTTCTTTTCTGTATTGATGTGTTTTGTTTGACTTGTTTGATGCATTAGAATAAGTTCATATCTACAATAGGTAGAATCTAGGAGCATGATTGCACTAGAGGTTGAGTTGCTCCCTCTGCTTGTATTGTTACTGTGTGGCTTTGCTTGCGGGTATTCGGTAGATCCCAGCTCCCTTGCCCATGTGGTTTGTTTGCCTGATGGCATTTCATTTCATTTTATCTGTATGATTGCAGTTTACTGTTATTGCTTGATAGCATGTTGTTTATCTTTCAGTATGATTACTGTTATCCATTCTGGCTTGAGGTTGAGATGAGCTTGTGGAGGCTAAAGCCCCACACACATTTCCTCCCTCACTTGCATTGCATGCATTTTACTGTTAAGCTGATGCTTTGTCTGTTTTGGTGTATCATTGACATGATCCCTTAGGACTCTCATTTCCTTTGATAAGGATTTGATGATAGAATTTTAGGTTGAAGCCTATGCATGATAACTTCTAGGAGTTCCCTGTTCAAACCTCAACCATAGGATGAATCCATGGCATGACAACAGTAGGACTTGATAGTCTCCCTCCTAGTTGGGCCTGTTCTCTTCTCATCTCAAAACGGTTTAAGATACAGTAATCATGAATGATTTCTTTCGTACGTTACGAGCCTTAAGCTATCTGAGAAAGGATTGTGGGAGAGTTTCTTTTCCACAGTCTGGATGTTTAGTATGGTACCCTTTGGGTGACATGCGACGCATTCACTCTCAGGTCATAGTCTCTAGTACGGTTGAAATCGCAAACACAATAAAAAACACTTCTTTTGTAAAAGACAGGAAATAAACCGTAGTTTCCCGAACTACGTGAGCTCTGATCTCTCATACCTGTTGAGAGTACGTAGGCACAAGATGGCGATGTCTTAGCGAGCTACCTTCCCCCATAACCCTTCGTAGGCCGAACTACGTTGACTCTGATTTCTCATTCTCTGATGAGAATACATAGGCATAAAGTGCGACGCTTTGCCGAGTCATTCTTTTCTTTTTCATCCAGCCTTGATAGGTAGATAGAATAAAACCAACCCGTCCAAGTAAACACAACAAGCGTGGATCCCGTCGAGTACGACGGACGTGAGGGGTGCTAATACCTTCCCCTTGCGTAACCGACTCCCGAATCCAGACAATGGTTGCGACGACCTTGTCTTACCCTTTTTTCGTTAGGTTTTTCTGATTGTTTCCTTCCCCGCTCTGAGGGATAAATAACGAAAGGTGGAGACTCTTCTGTTGTGCCGACACCTTATTTTCGCGCAAGCGACAGCTGGCGACTCTGCTGGGGAAGGAGATGGTTCCCTACGAGAGTCAATCCTAACGCTTGTGTGTTTACTTGTTGGGTTGCGTTTATTTATCGCATTTTACTTCTCGCCTTTATTTCCCGCATTTTATTTTTTAGTATAATATGATTATTTATGTTGTTGTGGGATGGGAGTTCTGATGAGTGAGAAGCCAGACCCAGGCTTGAGTGCACTATAGACTTAGAGTGGAAATTAGTGGGCGCGTGCTTGCTTTGCAGGCACTAGTGTCTCATGAAATCCACGCTCAGACGAGGTTCATCCGGTTGGCTTCACTTTCAACCCTTTGGGTTGAGACGGTTGCTGGTTTGGTGGATTGTCGACTCTGGGGACCGATCATTTGTGATTTAGCTAAGTGAGGCCGCTTCATGAGCTGGTGATGCCACACCTTCTGGGTATCGTATCACCCCTCTTGAAAGTCTGTGACGCTGATGAACGCATAGGATGTCGTACCTTGAGTCAGTTTAGGTCCATACCTGTGAGCGGGATTGGGTTTATTGCAGGAAACCTTGACCTTCAGACCACCTGGTTTTCTTGACAGTGAATCAGTTTTGTTGGTACCAGGCTTTCTCAGTTGCAGATTTGTCTGTTCTTGACAGAGCAGGTTTTGATCAGAGGATCTTATCATCAGGTGTATGTCTGTTCTTGATAGAGCAGGTTTTTGATCGGAGGATCTTATCATCAGGTGTATGTCTATTCTTGATAGAGCAGGTTTTTGATCAGAGGATCTTATCAGCAGATGTTGTTTGTTCTTGATAGAGCAGATTTTGACTGGGGTCTGAAGATCTCATCAGCAGCTGTATGTTTGTTCCTGATAGAGCAGATTTTTGATTTGGGGTCTGAAGACCTCATCAGCAGATATTTCTTGATCATACATCAGAGGTCCTTATTATCAGACATTCGTTCTCGACAGAGCAGAGTTATGATCATGTATATATGGTCCTATCAGATGGTTGTTCTGGCAGATCAGATCTGTGGTCTTACACCGGGGTTTTCTTCTCATCAGTGGTCGTGGTTTTGTTGATACAGAATCTCCACAACAGCAGTTGCCCGGATATCTTATTGCATGATTGCATTTTGCATTAGTTTGCATGTTCATTCGCATTTCATTAACGTGTGTCTGTGTTGCAGGTACCGTTTTCCCCGATCCAGGATTTCTCGCCTCCTATTGTATTGTTATGGGCTCTCTGAGGAAGACTGTGGCGTACAAGTTCCCTACCCCTGATGTGGTTAAGTTGACTGGTTTGATAGCTCTAGCAGATGATTCTGTGAAGGATGAGTTCAGGAAATCTTATGGCAGGTTGCTCAGTTTGGTTTATAAGCCTTCTGTGTTCGAATTGAATGGGTTGCATGCTCTGCTGCAGTTCTACGACCCTCCGCTGAGATGTTTCACTTTTCAGGACTTTGTTCTCGCACCTACGCTGGAAGAGTATGCTGATTTGCTAGGTGTGCCTATCAAGAGGCAGATGCCTTTTGTTCATATGGATGCTGAGCCTGATCTGGCTGGTTTAGCTCCTTCACTTCACATGGACGCCTCCGAGTTAGTGTTGACTAGTTGGAACAAGGTTCCTGGGTTCTCCTTGTAGTTTCTGGTGGTTAAGGCTCAGCAGTGTGCCAAGGACGGATGTTGAGACGCGTTCAATGCCATCCTCGCTCTATGCATATATGGCATCATCCTGTTCCCCAACATGCCCGATTTTGTAGACTTTGATGCGTTTCACATTTTTGCTTCAGGGAATCCAGTCCCTACCCTGATCGGAGATGTCTATCACTCAATCCACTACAAGAATGAGAACCGGAGAGGGAAGAATGTCTCATGCTGCGTACCCTTGCTGTACAAGTGGCTTGATAGTCATCTACCCAAGAGGGGTCCTTTTGTCTTGTCTGCAGCCACAGCTGAGTGGCCTGAGCGTCTGATGAGTTTATCTGCAGAGGATATTGACTGGTTTGACAGAGACAGGTTGGGTACTGAGGTGATCTTCAGTTGCAGCGGGTTTCCAAATGTACCTTTGATAGGTAGGAACGGTTGCATAAACTACAATCCATCGTTGCTGGTTCGACAGTTCGTGTATGCTTTGAGAACTCCGCCGAAGGAGGAAGAGGTACAGGAATCTCTGTACCTCACGGGTATTCTAGAGGGGGATCTGTTGTCCAAGCTTCAGCGTGCCTGGAACGGTATCAGTAAGCGAGGAAAGCCATTGCTGGGAAAAAGCAACAATCAAGCCTACCCTCCGTATTTGACTTGGATCAGAGCCAGAGTAAAGGCTATAGGGATGTCGTTTCCTCAGGCCAAGCCAGAAAGTCCTCCAATGATCGAAGAGCCTACTACGGTGCCCATCCATCAGCATAACCAGGTATTAGCTGAGCGGGATGAATTAAAGCGGGCGAACGCAGAACTGGAGAAGGAATTAGCTCAGCTCCGAAGTGAGAGGAACGAGGCCATTCATTCTTTCAAAAGGAAAACAGAGTTGGTGAACCAGCTGGGTACAGACCTGACTAAGCAGATAGCCGAGCGCGAACGCATGGGTCGAGACTTCAAGGCTGTCAACGACGTACTGGCTACGAAGAAGCAGCATTTGGACGAGGCATATCGAAGGATATCCAATTTCGACCAGCACTGGAAGGCTTCCCTGGCCACCAGGAAAGAGCGGGAGGATAAACTGATGCTGCAGATCTCCAAGCTGGAAGCCAAGGTGAAGGACAGTGAACAGAGGTTTGATGAAGAAACCGCCCGCAGATACGCCGCCGAAGGCCAACTCAACAAAGCTCTCGCTAACCTGAAGGAGCGCAAGCTGACGGTTGAGTCCAAAAAGCGGAAATTAGAAGATTGCTTCGGCGAAGGAGCATGGGAAAGTTCAGTTCAGGGACTTCAGTATACCATTATGCAGAGGGAACTACTCGCCGAGGGGTTGCTCACTTTGCCAGGTCATCCAGAGACGAAGGAGTTATTAGCAGAGTATCGCGCCCGTGGCCGTACTTGACTATTTGTATTCCTTTTGTTTTGATCTTTGTTGTATGCTGACCATCACCAGGCTTGTTGGTTGAGGTCACGTTGTTGATTTGTCTTGTACTTGCTGATGCTATGTACCGCCTTGATAGGCTTTCCTTTATATATGAGATTGATGTTTCCATGATTGGGCTCGGAATTCTTCTTTTTATTATTATTATCAGCACTGGCACTCAGGCACTAGGATTGGGGGAAATCTCCCAAACACACAGACACACGCATGCATTTGCATGAAGCATTTGCATGGCGTGCATTTTGTTGTTTTTCCTAACCTTTAGTGTTTGCAGGTTTTTCAGGTTTACAGGTCCCAGACTGTTCCCGGTGACTCCAGGATTGATCAGAGACTAATTCACTGTTATCCAACTCGAGCTAATCAGAACAGGATCATGGATCAAGTGCAGACCGATGTCCAGGAGCTCCGCGAGAGGATGGATCGCTTTATGGAACTGATGCAGGTGGTCGCCAATGGTCAAGACCAGCTCAGGACCTTGGTTCAGCCTTTGATCTCCAGGGTTGATAGCAACGGCATACTTCATGGCGGGGCCGTGCCTACTCCTCCACCAGTTGATACTCCGCAGAACGGTGTCCCCGTGGCTGGGGTCAACGGCAGTGCTAATGGCAACGTGATGGCCAACATCGGACTCAATACGACGGGCGTCGGTAATGGGAGTCTGGGAGCTAATGTCAACATCGGGCCGGTTAACGGCAATGCTGGCGTCGGGAATCTGTTGGTGCCTCAACCATGGCTTGAGAATCATCAGGATGATGTATTCTCTCAAAGAGGTGCAGAAGGGGAGTTGAATGCTGAAGCGCAGCTCAGATTCAAAGCACTTGAAGATAAAATGAGAGATATTGAGAATCAGAATACTTTGGGCGTTGATATGTCCAAGCTGGGGTTAATCGCTGATTTCAAGGTACCTCCTAAGTTCAGGGTGCCTGACTTTGAGAAATATAAGGGCACCTCTTGCCCTCGTGTCCACCTGCGATCGTACTATAGAAAGATGTCTGCCTATTCCGAAGATGAGAAGTTGCTGATGCACTTCTTCCAAGATAGTCTTTCTGGGCCATCCCTCGAGTGGTACATGGGCCTGGAGCCCACTAGCGTGCGCACATGGAAGGATCTCGCTGAAGCGTTTGTCCACCACTATCAGTACAATAGCGACTTGGCCCCGAACCGAGTCCAGCTCCAGAATCTTTCGCAGAGGAATAATGAAGGATTTAAGGAGTACGCCCAGCGGTGGCGTGAGTTGGCTGCTCGGGTTCAACAGCCGATGGTTGAGCGCGAGCTCGTGCAGATGTTTGTGGCTACCCTCCCAGGGGTCTACTATGAAAAGTTAGTAAGTGGTATGTCTGGGACGTTCTCAGCTCTCATTACCATGGGCGAGCACGTCGAGAATGGTATCAAGATCGGGAAAATTCAAGGTGAATCATCCTCAGCTGGAGGAGGTGGAAAGAAACCTTATGCTGGTAAATGACGAGAAGGAGATGCGAGCGCTGTGATCAACGCTCGGAGAAAGGGCAAGGGCCCTCAGCAGCAGATAGCCAGTATAAATATCCCAGCAGCTCCGCCGCCGCAGCAGCAGCAGCAGCAACTAAATCAACAGGGATATAGAAAGTACCAGAATCGGGCACCTTTGACAAACCGTCACTTCGAGGCACCGCCCATGTCGTACGCGCAACTCTTGCAGACTTTGCTTCAGCTTCAGTTGGTTCAGAAGAGGACGATGACTCCCTTGACAGGGGCACCTCCACCAGGGTATGACGCAAATGCCACTTGCAATTTCCACACAGGGGCACCAGGCCACACAATCGAGAACTACAAAGCCTTTAAGCACAAGGTGCAGGACCTGGTAGATGCCAAGATTATTAACTTCTCCGATAATGTGCCCAATGTCACGAAGAATCCTATGCCGAATCATAGGGGAGGCGGAGTGAACGCCATTATCGAAGAAGAGAGTGCAGACCTGTTGACTGATGTCAAAGACTTAAAGACGCCGTTTAGCTTCGTCAAAGCTAAGTTGTTGAAGAAAGAGTTCTTTCCGGGATGCGGAGAACTATGCATGGACTGTGCTACACATTCTGATGGGTGTGAGCAGCTGGTAGAAGGAATCCAAAGTCTGATGACTGAGGGGATTTTGCAGTTCAGCCGGAGGGCTGAAAGTGTATCAGGAGAGGTAGTGTTGAAGCAGGCCGATGAAGTCGCCACCATCACCATCCCTCGCCAACCAATAACTATTTCTGCGCCCAGACCGCCTACAATCACTATTACCAAAGCTGGGCCGATACCGTTCGAGAGCACTAACGCCGTTCTGTGGCATTATGGGGCTGAAGTCTATTGCAACGGTCAAAGGTTGGAGCTGGAGCCGTATGGGTTGACTGTAGAGAATCTCGCAGGAATCAGTGGTATTACCCGTAGCGGACGAGTATTTGCACCGCCAGAGGTTGTGGCAGAAAAAGTGGTCAGAGCTGATGCGGCTGATAAGGGTAAAAGCAAAATCGTCGAAGAGGCCCCGTGTGGGGTAGAGAAGGATTTGCTGGTCAAAGATGCCGAGGAGTTTATGCGGTTGATCAAAAAGAGCGACTACAAGATTGTAGACCATCTCCATCAGACGCCTTCGAAGATTTCTATTCTCAACTTGTTGCTGTGTTCTGAATCACACCGCAACGCGTTACTGAAGGTATTGAACGCTGCCTACGTACCGCAAGAGATATCAGTGAATCAGCTAGAAGAGGTGGTAGCCCATGTTAATGCTGGCAATGGGCTAGGTTTCACAGATTTAGAGCTGACGCCTAAAGGGAGAGACCACAACAGCGCCTTGCACATCTCGATAGAGTGCAGGGGCACAATCATGTCGCATGGGCACGGGTTCTTCACTTAATGTGCTTCCGAAGAAGGCATTAATGAAGTTGGACACTCGTGGATTGCTTTGCACACCCAGTGATCTGGTGGTGAAAGCATTTGACGAAACTAAGTGCCACGTTTTCGGAGAGTTGACCCTGCCGATCCAAGTCAGTCCGGAAACGTTCAACACGATCTTTTATATCATGGACATCATGCCTGCCTACAGTTGCCTCTTGGGCCGGCCATGGATCCATGCTGCTGGTGCCGTGACCTCCACGTTGCACCAAAAGCTCAAATATGTTGTCGGGGGAAGCATAGTAACCGTGTGTGGCGAGGAGGACATAATGGTGAGCCATTTGTCATCCTTTAAGTATGTTGAAATGGATGGCGAAATCCATGAGACTCTCTGCCAGGCATTCGAGGCTGTCAAGGTGAAAGAAGTAGCTCCTGTCGTCACAGAGAAGCCAGAGATGAATCTCTCCTCATTCAAAGAAGCTCGGGCCGTCGTCGAAGCCGGATCCACCCCAGGATGGGGGCATATTTTGGAGATACCGAACAAGCAGGATAAGTTTGGATTGGGGTATTCTCCTGAAGCTGAAGCTTCTTCTTCTTCGTCTAGTAGCGCATCACGGGGTAAGGGGCCGATCCTATTTACTAGTGGCGGAGTGATCTCCGAAAGCATCAATGCGATGTCTGAAGACAGCGGGGATAGCGATTGTGATCTCGACTCTTGGATTCAACCAAGCAAGCCGGGCGAGCGCCTCAACAATTGGACCATCAAGGATATCATCCAGCTGACAAGTGAAGAGTAATGATTTACTTTTTGCAATCATTGTACAACCCTATGTCCTACCCGGGGCATAGCGGTTTTATTGTCAGGGCCTTGTTGGATTATGTACATGCATTTTGTTAATAAATCAAAGGCGTTTTCTTCGTATTCAAATATTGTGATCTCTGTTATTCCTGTTTTATATTTGTTTTGAAAAACAGTAAAATGGCAATGGGGTTTGTGCTAACCTGCATATTCTTGTTTTAAACTTAACCCTTGTTATTGCAGGATCCATATAACAGATGACATCGACTCTGGACCTTCTACGGCTCACTTCGACTTCGATTGCCCGATCTATCAAGCCGAAGAAGAGATTGATGAAGACGAAGACCTTCCGGAAGAGTTGGCCTGCTTGTTGAAACAAGAGGAAAAGGTTATTCTGGCTCACGAGGAGGAGACTGAGATCGTAAATCTGGGTTCTGAAGAGCTCGTCAGAAATGTCAGGATAGGGGCTGCGTTGCAGAATGATGTCAAGCAGAAATTGGTCGAGATGCTTCGAGAGTATAGTGACGTCTTTGCTTGGCCATACGAAGATATGCCCGGACTTGACACGGACATCGTGGTCCACCACATGCCGCTGCGAGAAGATTGCCCTCCTGTTAAGCAGAAGCTTAGGAGGACGAGACCAGATATGGCCGTTAAGATCAAAGAAGAAGTGCAGAAACAGCTTGATGCTGGCTTCTTAGCGGTCACCACTTACCCTCCGTGGGTCGCCAACATAGTGCCTGTACCGAAGAAGGACGGTAAGGTACGAATGTGCGTCGATTATCGGGATTTAAATAGGGCGAGCCCTAAAGATGATTTCCCGTTGCCTCATATCGATGTGTTGGTCGACAACACAGCCCAGTTCTCCGTGTTTTCGTTCATGGATGGCTTCTCCGGTTACAATCAGATCAAGATGGCGCCGGAGGACATGGAGAAAACGGCGTTTATCACCCCCTGGGGAACATTTTGCTATAAGGTAATGCCCTTAGGTCTGAAGAACGCAGGGGCCACTTACCAGCGAGCAATGGTAACTTTGTTTCATGATATGATTCATCATGAGATTGAGGTCTATGTTGATGACATGATTGCGAAGTCCCAAACGGAGGAAGAGCATCTGGTCAACTTACTGAAGCTTTTTGAGAGGCTTAGGAAATTCAGGTTGAGGCTGAATCCTAACAAATGCACTTTCGGAGTGCGGTCCGGAAAATTATTGGGGTTAATCGTTAGTGAACGAGGCATCGAGGTTGATCCTGCGAAAATAAAAGTCATTCAAGAAATGCCAGCGCCGAAAACAGAAAAAGAAGTTCGTGGTTTCTTGGGGCGAATAAACTACATTACAAGGTTTATCTCTCAGCTCACGGCCACGTGTGAACCGATGTTCAAGCTTTTAAAGAAAGATCAGGCGATTACTTGGAATGAGGATTGCCAGAAGGCATTCGATAAGATAAAGCAGTATCTTCAAGAACCTCCAATCTTGATACCCCCAGTGGCTGGACGACCATTAATCATGTACTTGACCGTTCTGGAGAATAGTATGGGGTGTGTTCTCGGTCAGCACGACGAGACGGGCAGAAAGGAGCATGCCATTTACTACTTGAGTAAAAAGTTCACTGACTGTGAATCTCGATACTCGATGCTGGAGAAAACGTGTTGTGCACTAGCTTGGGCTGCCAAACGTCTACGACAGTACATGCTCAATCACACCACCATGCTAATTTCGAAGATGGATCCGATCAAGTACGTCTTCGAGAAACAGGCTCTTTTGGGCAGGATTGCCAGATGGCAAATGGTGTTAACGGAATATGATATTCAGTACGTGTCCCAGAAGGCCATCAAGGGAAGCGTATTGTCTGATTACCTTGCCGAACAGCCGATCGAGGACTACCAGCCGATGAAGTTTGAATTCCCTGACGAGGATATTATGTTTCTCAAAGCGAAGGATTGCGATGAGCCGTTGCCCGACGAAGGGCCAGATAGGAAATCCCAGTGGAAGCTGATATTCAATGGGGCGGTTAATTCCTATGGAAGTGGCATCGGGGCGATCATCACGACTCCCCACGGATCCCATATCCCGTTTACTGCGAGACTGATGTTTCCAGTCACCAATAATGAGGCGGAGTACGAAGCATGCATCATGGGTCTAGAAGAGGCAATTGATTTGAGAATCAAGAATCTAGACGTATATGGTGACTCAGCGCTTGTAATCAACCAAATTAAAGGGGAGTGGGAGACTCGTCAATCGAATTTGGTGCCGTACATGAATTATGCCAGAAGGCTACTTCCGTTCTTTGATCGGGTGGAACTCCATCATGTGCCCAGGGCTGAAAATCAAATGGCTGATGCCTTAGCCACGTTGGCTTCAATGTACAAAGTCAATTTTTGGAATGAGGCTCCAAGAATTGTCCTTTCGCGTCTTGATAGACCGGCATTTATCTTTGCAATCGAGGAAGCCGCCGACGGCAAGCCATGGTTCCATGACATCCAGACTTTCCTTATGACTAAGGAGTATCCTGCGGGTGCGTCAACCCAGGATAAGAAGACTCTGAGGAGGCTGTCTGGCAATTTTTATCTCAATCCTGATGGAGTGTTGTATAAGAGAAACCACGATCTCGTGCTACTCAGATGTGTAGATGAGAAAGAGGCGAGTATGCTCATGGAATAAGTCCATGAAGGCACATTTGGTATGCACGCCGGCGGGCATGCTATGACGAGAAAGATCCTGAGAGCAGGATACTACTAGCTGACGATGGAGTCAGATTGCTTCAGATTCGCGAAGAGATGTCATAAATGCCAGATTTATGCTGATAAAGTTCATGTGCCGCCGTGCCCGTTGAATGTCATGTCCTCCCCGTGGCCGTTCTCCATGTGGGGCATTGACATGATAGGCAAGATCGAGCCCACTGCATCCAACGGTCATCGCTTCATTCTGGTAGCTACCGACTACTTCACCAAGTGGGTGGAGGCAGCCTCGTATGCTAATGTGACCAAGCAGGTAGTGGCTAAATTCATAAAGAGGGACATCATCTGTGGTTACGGAATTCCCAAGCGGATCATTACTGATAATGGTTCGAACCTGAATAACAAGATGATGAAGGAGCTGTGCCAGAGTTTCAAGATCGAACATCACAACTCATCTCCTTACCGACCGAAGATGAATGGCGCCGTCGAAGCCGCCAACAAGAACATAAAGAAGATTGTTCAAAAGATGGTTGTGACATACAAGGATTGGCACGAGATGCTGCCGTTTGCACTACACGGTTATCGTACGACGGTACATACGTCGACCGGGGCAACTCCTTTCTCCTTAGTGTACGGTATGGAAGTTGTCCTACCGTTAGAAGTGGAGATCCCTTCTTTGCGAGTTTTGGTTGATGTGAAACTCGACGGGGCAGAATGGATTACGAATCGTCTGAACCAACTCATCCTGATGGACGAGAAGAGGTTAGCATCGATTGCGTTTGGTCGTCTGTACCAAAGCCGAATGAAGAAAGCTTATGATAAGAAGGTGCGTCCTAGAAGCTTTCAGACGGGTGATCTCGTCCTGAAGAAGATTCTTCCGCCACACTCCGATCACCGGGGCAAGTGGACTCCGAATTACGAAGGTCTGTACGTCGTCAGCAAGGTCTTCTCGGGAGGAGCTTTGTTGTTATCCACGATGGATGGTGAAGATTTTGCATCCCCGGTGAACGCAGACGCAGTTAAAAAATACTTTGCTTGAAAGCGACCCGCTGGACAAAAAAAGAGAGTCCAGGCAAAAAAGGGGCATCCCGGCGAACCAAAAACAGAATAAAAGGTTCGGGCAAAAATTAGGGATATAAATTGAAAAAATGTACACCCGCGAAGTCGAAAACCTACACTGGGCGGCTTCGGCAAAAAAGGGTATCCCAGTGAACTGAAAACCCGCAAAGGGCGGTTCACGCAAAAGTTAGGGATTTGAAAAAGCAAATGATTGCGTTCCGCGTATAGACTTTCATTGTTTTGTGGTTTGGAGGACCTGAGGGCCGTTTATCTGAATCAATCTCTTCCGAAGCTGAAACGTCGGAGAAGTATCGAAGTCGAGTGGGTCTTAGAGGGATCAACTCATGGTGTTCGTCTATGCCTCGTTGCCGACATTTGTATATACTGATGTATATTTATGTTTTATTTTTGCGCGGCTTCCTCATTCCAGGAGCTTGCCTCTGTTGTAAAACATTTTTACCCATTCAGGGGTTCGTTATCAATAAAATGCATATTATTCAGCAATTCTGGTTGCCTGTTTAGCACTTATCTGTTTTGTTTGCGAAAAAGAACGTCGATGTTTTTGATAAAATACGCATACATAAACTTACTGGCCTAGGCCACTGATTGTTGAAACAATTAAATACTTGAATATTGTCACGAGATAATAACCTTGATAGGCCCCTTTGAGAAGGGTATCTTGTCTGTTTGTTTGTGTTGTTACAGGTGTAGCATATTCCAGACAGTGCGTCGTGCGCATCCCTGAAGCAGGATGATTCCTCTTTCTCCAGCAGAGTTCAGTGGCCTCTCCCCACAGAGTCTGAACGCGAGATAGTGAGCACTGATATGTCTCCCCATGCAGAGATGATTCTCTTTCCCCAAGCAGAGGTATCCTGAAGGATCACCATCTCCCCAACTGAGTCACACACCGAAGCATGAATTCATTCCCCCAGCACCGGGTCACAAGTGCAGGTCTCGTAGGAAACTATTTGTTCACTGAAGTGTGCAACAACTGATGGTGCCAGACTGAAGTCTCCAGCGGAATTGAAATTCCCCACCAGAGTTGTACTCTCTCCCGAAGTCGGATGATTCCTTCTTCCCCAGCAGCGTGTTGGAACAGCTGATGTTGTTTCCCCACAGAGTTGTACTCTCCCCCGAAGTCGGATGATTCCTTCTTCCCCAACGGAATTGAAATTCCTCATCAGAGTCGTACTCTCCCCCGAAGTCGGATGATTCCTTCTTACCCAGCGGAATTGAGATTCCCACAGAGTTGTACTCTCCAGCGAAGCGGTTGGGACCATGATTGGTGTTTCCCCAGCAGAGTGTTAAACAGCTGATGCTGTATTTCCCCCAGAGTTGTGCTCTCTCGCAGAGCAGAATGATTTCTCCTTCCTCAGCCGAGTTTGCAAATCCCCAAGAGAGCCGAATCCTTGGAAGTTGATCAGACCATGATTGGTTTTTTCCCCAGTGGAGTGTTAAGCAGCTGAAGTTGTTTCCCCACAGAGTTATCATCCCCAAAAGAGTAGCCAAGACGGCCATGCAGTTTATTCCCGCGATTGACATCGTTTTCCCTCAGCAGGTCCTAGTTCTCGTAGAGCTTCGTTCCCCTGCAGCAATCAACTGAAGTTGTTTCCCCCGCAGCAGTCAACTGAAGTTGTGTCCCCTGCGGAGTCCAATTCATATTGGCGTGTCCATGTTCTCCTCAGCAGGATGATTCCTCTATCTGAGTAGTTCTTTCTCCTTGACAGGAGGATTCCCCCTTCGGCATTTATTTTGCTGACGGGATCGTATCATTGTGCATGATTGCATAGCATTTATCATAAACGCATAGCATGTCCACCGTGTGGAGCATTGTGCCATTGCCGAAGCATATGCATAATAAACATGATCTAGGTTGCTACCATTCTTGTTTTGTAGGTGTTCCGCCAAAGGATCAGTTGCTCAGGATGATTCTTGACACTCTCCCCAACGAAGTCGCTTGCTCAAGATGATTTTTGAGATCCCCAGCGAAGTCTTCAGTTCAAGATGATTCTTGAATTCCTCAACAGGGCCGTTTGCTTAAGATGATTCTTAAGACCCCAGTAGAGTCCCCAGTGAAGGTTGCCCAGGATGATTCCTGAAGCCCCAAGAGAGCCGAATCCTTGGAAGCTGCTCAAGCCATGATTGGTTTGTCCCCGGCAAGAGTTGCCCATGATGATTTCTGGAATCCCCAACAGAGTGTTTGCTCATAATGGCTATCGGTTCAAGATGATTCTTGAAGTCCCCGACGGAGTTATTTGTCCAAGATGATTCTTGAAGTCCTCAGCAGAGTTGATTCATCCAGAATGATTTCTGGACCCCCGGAGCGGAGTTGCTTGATAGTTCTCCAGATTCCCCAGCGGCGAAGCATCCTCCCCAGCAGGTTTTTGACGGCGAAGTTGAAATCTCCCTTGAAGACTCCATGATTGAATTCTGACCGTGTTAATGAAGCAGTTCTCTCAGCTGATGCGGAATGCTTGATGGCATGATCAACCTGATGGTTGAAGTCCGGCTGATGCCCGACAATTTCCTTGAATGCCCGATGGCATGATCAACCTGATGGTTGAAGTCTGGTTGATGCCCGACAGTTTTTTTGGATGCATGATGGCATGATCGACTATGCATTACCGGTTACCGAGTGACCAATCCCCCAATCGATTTTCTTCACCCTGACGGCGATGTCAGATGTTGAGTTCTCCAACGGCGATGTTGGATGTGTTTTCCTGACGGCGATGCCAGATGTTGAGTTCTCCAGCGGCGATGTTGGATGTGTTTTCTTGACGGCGAAGTCAGATTATGTTTGTTTCCAGCGGCGATGTTGGATGTTTGTTTCTGGCGGTGATGTCAGATAGTTTAGCTCTCCAGCGGAGATGTTGGATGTTTGTGTTTGACGGCGAGGTCAGATTATGTTGAGCACTTGACGGCGATGTCGGGTATTTCCCAGATTATGTTTGTTTCCAGCGGCGATGTTGGATGTTTGTTTCTGGCGGTGATGTCAGATAGTTTAGTTCTCCAGCGGCGATGTTGGATGTTTGTGTTTGACGGCGAGGTCAGATTATATGGAGCACTTGACGGCGATGTCGGGTATTTCCCAGATTATGTTTGTTTCCAGCGGCGATGTTGGAGGTTTGTTTCTGGCGGCGATGTCAGATTCTTTGGTTTTCCAGCGGCGATGTTGGGTATTTTGGATGTTTATTCGACGGAGATGCCAGATGATTTAATTCTCCGGCGGCGATGTTGGGTATTTGTCTATGACGGCGATGTCAAATTGATTTAGTTCTCCAGCGGCGATGTTGGGTATTTTCAGATTCTGTAGTTTTCCAGCGGCGATGTTGGGTGTTTTGTTCTCCGACGGCGATGTTGGCTGTTTGTTTCCAGCGGCGATGTTGGGTATGTTTGTTCCTGACGGCGATGTCAGGTGATTTAGTCTTCTGGCGGCGATGTCAGGTGATTTAGTCTTCTGGCGACGATGTCAGGTGGTTCAGTTGTCCATCGGCGATGTTGGATATTTGTTTGTTTGACGGCGACGTCAAATGATTTAGTTCTCCAACGGCGATGTTGGGTGTTTTAGTTCTCCAGCGGCGATGTTGGGTATTTTGTTTGTTTAACGGCGAGGTCAGATTATTTTGGATTCTCCAGCGGCGATGTTGGATGTTTGTCCGACGGCGATGTCAGGTTCTCTAGTTCTCCAGCGGCGATGTTGGGTGTTTTGGTTGCCTGATGGCGATGTCAGAGGAATTCAATGTGGGTAACTGACGGCGATGCCAGATCAGTATTTCTCCAGCTAGTTGCCGTGCAGCTATTATTCCAGTGCTTATGCAGTTGGCAAATTTCCGAGTTTATCGGTATTCAACCGTCTCGCACCTTGATTGGTTGAGAGTCGTTCGCTCCTCACCCAGTCAGGTTCAAGCCGTTTGAATAAAATTTGACCAACATTTATTTACCCATCAAGATTTATATGAGGCTTTGAAGCTAGCCAAGAAGTTGATTCAAGTGTTCAAAGGTTGATACCTTTGTCAGAGAACTCAAGAGATCCTCAGAGGAATTGGTTGAAACCAAGGTTGTGTGTCTCATAACTTGAGAGTTGCGAGAGCTCCTCAGATGATTCTGAGACTATGAGGATGGACTTGAAGCTTTGAGAAAGCTTATGAGATGTCTTGAAAGCCATCATGAAGCCTAGAGAGGTCATTGTACAAGAATTCAGAAGATTCAGCCATGAATGGTGGAATTAGGGTTTTGACTGGGTCAACCCTAGGTCAACTGATGATTTGGAGAGGGTTGAGACCTAATACAAGAGCCATGTGATCATGGAATGATGTATTGAGATGTTATAAGGATGATTCCTAGACCAACTCATCATGATTGAGGAGTTTGAGAAGTTTTAAGCTAGGGTTTCTAAGGATTGATAGTGTAAAATCCCCTAGTTTGATCCCTATCTTCAAGGCAGTTTAGCTCAAGATGTGATTGTCATCTCATCTTCCCCACAACATTAATGTTGTAGAGCTTGTTCTTAGCTTTAATTTGAGTAGTAGAAGTCCTTGATAGGATTTGTAGAGCTCAAGTTATGGTTTTGACAAATTACAGGTCATCTGAGGTATGTGAATTTGGGTCCTTGAAAGGCACCCAACTTGCAGACAACTTTTGCCCTAGTAGGATGATTCCTATGGACTCTTGGTCAACATTAATGTTGAAGATCATCTTCTTATATTTCTATATAGTACTATAAGTCCTTGATAGGATTTGTAGAACTCAACTTATGGCTTTGACAAGTCAAGGGCATTTTGGTCATTTGGAGGTTATAGGTCATTTCAAGCATAAGGCCATATCTCCTACTTCCAAGCTTCAAATGGAAAAATCTTCAACATCAAACTTGCTTAGAATGATGTTTTAAGGCTATTAGGGAGGTCATAAGATGTTGAAAAGACTCATATCAAAAAGTGATAAAAATGGCCTAAAAATGAGGCATAAGTTAATTAAAGTGAAATTGAAAAATGGAAATCCCAAGTTATAAGTTCAAACCATGTCATGTAATAGGTCATTTTGACTATAAATGACATTCTAAGAACAATGGTTCAGCCACAATTTTGATTTGAGGCTTGCATCATAGAGCTGCTTTGGAATTTGATTACTTGCATCTTAAGGTACCAAACCAAAACAAGGTAAAACTCAATAAGAAAGGTAGTTATGCATTGTAATTCACCCTAAATCTCATGTGGGGATAAATTCAAGTCAGAGTTGGTAGTTATGAGATGCTTGGCATGAGATAGCATGTGGAGAGAATGAGAAATCAAAATACCATGACATGAAAACTTCAATTTCTCATTGGATTGTTCTAAGGGGTTCTAGATGATTCTAAACCACTCTATAAGATGAGTCCAACTTGCTCAGATGCAAGGTTGGTGAGAATTGGTGCATGAAAGAGAGAGTGAAATCCAAAATCTTCCATTGCAAGTCACATTCAATCTCTTCATTCTTCTTCGTTTCCCTCCATTTTTTCTCCACAAACCTTTTCCATAGATCCCTCTGAGTGTGTGCATGCTGAATTGAAGCTCCATTGATGGAAGATTGAACGTGTTCACATTGGATTTGCAAAGAAGCAATTATCATCGAATCTTGAAGTACAAGCTCTCTCCTTTAGAATTTTTGCAAACAGTAGAGTTTTCATCATCCAAGGATCATTCTTGAAGAGTTTCAAGCCTTGAATTGAAGATCTACATCATCTGCCATATCAAGAAGCCAGGTTTGCAAAATCTCTTCCACCTCATTATTTAGGCATGGTTAGGTTAAGTTATTAGTGTAGAATTGTTAGAGACAACTAGGTGATCAATTCTGAAGAGTTTAGGGTCAATTGGTGAAGTTTCAGCCATGGATACCATTTCTTGATGGAGCAAGAACTCGTGGCACAATGAGTGATAATGCAAGATTAATAGCTAGTTTTGACTAGGGCAATGTGATAAGCATTTTGATGTAAAGAAATCTGAGTTTGGTTGAAGTTGAGGATTGGTCATATTTTGAGATTAATTTGGATTCACCATCGGGTTGCATGATAGAGGCTCTTTCAATGAAAACCAAGGCTAGGATCATGATCAGGGTGAAAAATGGATCAATTTAGGGTTTTACATTTTGGAATTTGATGCTGTTTTGAGGTAGTACGAAGGGATGGAAGTTGGGTGCATGAGCTCTGGTTTCCATGGAGGTTTTTCAGAAACCCTAGCCCAAGGAAGAAGATGACTCACAGCCATTGGATAAGGCGCTGACCACTTGAATTTGGCTGGATCCAACGCGCAGGATTTAATTTCAGTTTTGGAGGGATTCTGAAGCAAGGCAAAACGCACCGTTTCATTAAACGGTGGTTCTGGGCTGGATCACTATCCCCACCCCCCCTTCATGGCCCAATTGCATATTTTAACTGAATTTCTCTTCTATTTGCACCGCGTCTTTCTCATTTTCTTTTGTTTTTTTAATTATTTTCTGATTAGATTTTGGGCCCAGCACGCATGCTATCCCCACCCCCCTTCATGGCCTATGTGTGGAATGAACTATGTCTGGTTGCTTGTTACACCCCTTTTCATGTTTTCATATTATTTTTTCTCCATTTTCTTCCAAACCTTAGAAAATCATAATAAATGGGAAAATCAATATTTTTTAATGGGAGTTTTTTCTCCCATTTCATATTTCTGTCTAGAAAAATATAAAATAAAAATATTTTCCATATCATGCATTTTGATATTTTTTGTATGTTTTTCATTTTAATTGCTTTTTAATGCTTTTATATTGATATATGATTTTGTAGAATTTAGTTTAGGTAGCTCCCTTAATATTTTTAGGTCAATATTTTTAGGATAGTTAGATATATGTTTTAGCTTCCCCCTGGATTTATTCCATATTTTTGTGATGATTTTTAGGATATTTTTTATTAGAGGCTATTAGGTTGTGTAGAATTAGGTTAAACTTCAACATAGGTCCATAATAACTTTAGATTTTTGGGTTTTTAGGACAAATTAGACTATGGGACATATATGGGTATTAAGGGTAGGTATGTAGGATCCCTTAGAAATTATATTAGGATTTAATATAATAGTATGCTATTTTTAGTTGATTTTTGTATTGGTTGGTTGTTTGTGTTGCTTTTAGGGCATTTTTGCTTTAGTTGCTTTGCTTTGGAGTTTTCCTTTGGCTTGGAGAGCTTGGTATTGTTCTAAGGAGCATTGAGGAGCATAGTAGAAGATTTGAAGATGCATTGAGGAGCTTGAGAGCTTGGTCTTATTTCTTTTTTTATTGTTTTAGGGTTAGGGATTAGGAAGAGTTTAGATGTAGATAACTTCTTTCTCAAACATGGATGGTATCTTTCACCTCCATTCCTCCCTATGATTCAAAGTCCTTCCATGGTATACACCTCTCTCCTTTGGAGGGATAAGTGATGTACCTAGGAAGTAGAACTTTTGAGGGAACCATTCCTTTGATGTTGAACCCTTATAGGTCACCTTTGGTGGTCAAATAAGCAGTTCAATATCCCCCAGCTTATCCAGTAAGTGATTTTCTCTGGTTTGATTGTCTTGAGAGATGTTGAGCCTGAGTTTGAAGATGAAGACTTCAATGAAGAGTGTAGAAGAGGATGAATCCTTGAGCGTTGTCATTCCAACTGAAGCTTGAAGAGTAACAAGAGCAAGTTGATACTTGAAGGCCCCTGAAGATGAAGTAAAGACTGAAGGATGAAGTTGACACTTCTAAGTGATTGAGATTGATTCTGAAGAGCTGAAGCTTGAAGAATAAAGGAAGTTGATACTTACTTTGATACCTGGAGATCCTGAAGGAGCCAAGTTGATACTCATGATTGATAGTGAATCCTGAAGGTGGAGCTGATCAAGAAGATGAAGCTTAAAGGAGAAGATAAGTGAAACTTCTGTTGTAGGGTTGAAACCTGGAAAAGCAATTGATGTTTGTCAAGAGTAATTGGAAGTCTGAAGAATGAGTTGCTGTTGGAAAAGCTGAAGCTTGGAGTTAAGAGAGGAGTTGATCTGTTTTCTTCTTTTTCTTTTCTGTATTGATGTGTTTTGTTTGACTTGTTTGATGCATTAGAATAAGTTCATATCTAGAATAGGTAGAATCTAGGAGCATGATTGCACTAGAGGTTGAGTTGCTCCCTTTGCTTGTATTGTTACTGCGTGGCTTTGCTTGCGGGTATTCGGTAGAGCCCAGCTCCCTTGCCCATGTGGTTTGTTTGCCTGATGGCATTTCATTTCATTTTATCTGTATGATTGCAGTTTACTGTTATTGCTTGATAGCATGTTGTTTATCTTTCAGTATGATTACTGTTATCCATTCTGGCTTGAGGTTGAGATGAGCTTGTGGAGGCTGAAGCCCCACACACATTTCCTCCCTCACTTGCATTGTATGCATTTTACTGTTAAGCTGATGCTTTGTCTGTTTTGGTGTATCATTGACATGATCCCTTAGGACTCTCATTTCCTTTGATAAGGATTTGATGATAGAATTTTAGGTTGAAGCCTATGCATGATAACTTCTAGGAGTTCCCTGTTTAAACCTCAACCATAGGATGAATCCATGGCATGACAACAGTAGGACTTGATAGTTTCCCTCCTAGTTGGGCCTGTTCTCTTCTCATCTCAAAATGGTTTAAGATACAGTAATCATGAATGATTTCTTTCGTACGTTACGAGCCTTAAGCTATCTGAGAAAGGATTGTGGGAGAGTTTCTTTTCCATAGTCTGGATGTTTAGTATGGTACCCTTTGGGTGACATGCGACGCATTCACTCTCAGGTCATAGTCTCTAGTGCGGTTGAAATCGCAAACACAATAAAAAACACTTCTTTCGTAAAAGACAGGAAATAAACCGTAGTTTCCCGAACTACGTGAGCTCTGATATCTCATACCTGTTGAGAGTACGTAGGCACAAGATGGCGATGTCTTGGCGAGCTACCTTCCCCCATAACCCTTCGTAGGCCGAACTACGTTGACTCTGATTTCTCATTCTCTGATGAGAATACGTAGGCATAAAGTGCGACGCTTTACCGAGTCATTCTTTTCTTTTTCAGCCAGCCTTGATAGGTAGATAGAATAAAACCAACCCGTCCAAGTAAACACAACAAGCGTGGATCCCGTCGAGTACGACGGACGTGAGGGGTGCTAATACCTTCCCCTTGCGTAACCGACTCCCGAATCCAGACAATGGTTGCGACGACCTTGTCTTACCGTTTTTTCGTTAAGTTTTTCCGATTGTTTCCTTCCCCGCTATGAGGGATAAATAACGAAAGGTGGCGACTCTTCTGTTGTGTCGGCACCTTATTTTCGCGCAAGCGACATATATCACCTGACAGAAGTGCTTTGGATATACCTCATCAGTATGTGCAGGCCAAAGAGAATTAGTAGGAACAAAGTGCAGATTTAGTTGGGGTTCATAAAAAGGATCTTTGAGACTTTTTAGGAAACTATAATATGCATGTTTCTACTGGTTTGAAGAAGATTTTGCAGGAGTGCTCAGCAGGGCAAGGTTGGTCGGCTAAGCACAAAGAGAGTTGGATGTCATATGACATTGAGCGTGTGACATCAGGCGTGCAGGGTTGGTTTTCTGTTATATTGCAAGAGGAAACTCGGGCTATACTTCAGGAAACCTGTTATAACTCCTGTGTTATCTCAAGAGAGATTCTAGGCAGTGCTGACCATATCATGAAAAGCCATGACATAATTTGACAGCACCTTGAATTGTGGAAAATAGTTTTACTTTGTTAAAACTAATGTTTGTTACTTGTGACCAGCCCAAGCCCAGTCTGCATTGCTATAAAAGGAGGAGCAGAAGTAGAAGAAAACAAGCACTTACATCAAGAAAAACCAGAGTGTAAAATAAAGGTCTAGGGTTTGAGAGTCCCTTGTGTGTAAGTCACCCTTTGTATCTTTTGATACATTGTGGTAGACATATGTGTGAGTGGAGAACTTTGTGGTTTGCAGTGATTCTTCACGTGTCTAGGGATCTTAGGATTCCTTGTGTACCAAGCAATTGTAGGTTGTATGATTGCTCTGGTTAATTGTATGAATAGGTGTATTTATTGTGTCACTCAAAGCTTTTAAGCAAGAGTGTGTCTCACTTGATCAAAGCTGTGAAGCAAGATCATGGTGTGTGTTTGGAGTGTATCTCCATAACTGTTATGTAATTGTGTATCACTGTGTTGTGATTGAGGGGGAGTGAGTGGGTATACTCAAGTCTAGAGTGTCTCTAGGTTGAAGTGTCATTGGGTAGAGATTAAGTGAGAAGTGCAAACTGGTTATTTGACTTTGAATTGATTTTGCTAATAGTGAATTTCCTCCCTAGCTTGGTAGCCCCCAGATGTAGGTGATGTTGCACTGAACTGGGTAAGCAATTACTGGTGTTATTTATCTTTCTGCATTTACAATTATGCACAATTTAAATGGTTAGATAAATAGGTTTGTCAACCTGCAGATGTCACAACAAAGGTCATGATGTTGGTCATGACATTGGTACAATTTAAAGAAATTTAAATTGTTCATGATCTGTCCTCGTCCTTGTTTCAGCAGACATCAATGTTCTTGGGACATATGAGATCTGCATACCAGAATTTCAATTGGTATCAGAGCAGGCATCCTGTTTGTTCTAGATGAGATCTTGAGAGATACTTTCTGGTGTTTTAGAACAAGGAGAAGCTATAGCTGAGTTGTTGATCTTGCTGAATGTTTCAGCTACTACTTATGGAGCTAAGGAGAAGCTTGTATCTGCTATTGTGCCCTCTGATATAGGAGCTTCTATGACCTACTGTATGTTCTGCCAAAGGAGGAGTGTCTACTTCTCGCCTATGACTTGTTGAATGATCAGACATCTTGTGTAGGGCATGTTCTTTTGGTGGTTCTGCTGCATACCTCTTTGATAAAAGAACTTTGATGCCCCTCAGAGAAGATTGACCTATATACAGTTTGATGCATGGATGTGGCAGTTGTGTAGATGATTGGCAGATGGTGTGCTTGGGTTGTTCTGCTGTGTATCACAAAGGCTGTTTTAGAAAGGATGGTGGGAGGTGATTTATTTTCACCACTCATGACTAGCAAAGGCTCTTTCAACAGAGGAGGTCATAGGCAGGTTGAGTCAAGGATGTCAACCTTGATGTTTCAGCCTTGGTATTCCTTAAGTTGTGTAGATTTAAGATCAATTGCTATTTATGGTCTACACACGTATTTAATTGATTATCCATGAAGTTCAGAGAAGGATCTGTTACAAGGATTTAAGATTCATTGCTATTTGAGATATTCTCAAATATTTAATGGATTATCCTTAGTTGATGATCAAGTTGCCTCATCAGTTGTTGCTCAAGCATCAGGCCCCATATCTGCTTTGTCTGCTTCAAGGATCTGATGTTCAACCAGATGTTAAGACATTCCATCAGCAGAGATTATGCAAAATTCTGTTGATTCAAGGAGTGAATCACAGGTACCATACGCATGTGTGGTAGGATCTGACCTTATTCTAGTAAGTTTCCTGGCAAGAAACTAAGACTAGAATGTAGTGCTGATGGAAGTGGAGATAAATACAGTTCTCTTGAGTCAGCTTATTGGAATGCAGCAGTCTCTACTAGAAGCATATCTAGAAAGTTTCCTGGCAAGAAACTGGTCAAGAAACTAGTGCTGGTAGCTCTGCTTGGGTCAGTTTATTTCTGATCTAAATGCACAGGAGCATGAGATCTTGATCATCTTGGAGGACAAGGATAAGTGGCAGTTATCTCTGACCTTCTGAAGAAGTCTCTACTTAAGGAAAGCGGGATTCCTTCTGTAAAGATCTCTTGTGACTAATCTTCTCTAAAGAATCAAGCTTTGGCACATTTGGTTTCTCTAAACATGAGTTTTATGAAACAAATGCACTTCAAAGGGAGTTGTTGGGGTACAAGAAAGCAGAATACAGGCTGCCTACTCAAACCTGCTATTAGTAATCAAGTATGTGTGAACATGGAACTCTTGATGAGGTTCTTCTAAATGGCATAATGAAGGAGTGAATCCACCAGCTGGATGTCTTAACCGAAGTTGTGACATCAAGAAGAAACTCCAAGGCCTCAAGTGATGAAGATAAGTTGATCTTCTCAGGTATGAATGGAAGTAATGCTTCATCTCATGAAGTTTGCGGGAGCTGTGTGAAGGAGTAGATGCCTTGCTTTGGAGCAAGAAGAATTTGAAGATCAAAGTGGCCTGGTGGATTAGCAGATTCTCTAGAGCTCTGAAAGATGTTGAATAACCAAACAGTGGCATTTGGCTATTTAAGCAGTGTGCCTTTAGAAAACTATTCTTGTGCATAAGGGTAGTTATTTGAAGACCACAAAAGGTTCTGGGACTGTTCATGCTTGGAACTAATTACTCTTGTGCAGAAGGGTAGTTGGTTGAAGACCAAAGGAGGATCTTTTTCTGTTCATATATTGGAGCTTATGGTAGAAGTCCTAAGTTGTGTATGGAAGATTACCTTCTTTTGGAGATGTATTTGATCAAGCTAGTGGAGTTGTGTTCTCTGAAGATCTTCAGTTGGATTACTAGGCAGAAGTAAGTCCAATTGTGGGCAGATAAGTAACTAATGGATATGGTTTAGTTTTCCTTGGCAAAGGACTTAAGATCTGGTGCAGAACTTATGATTCACATCTTGACTAAGAAGTACTCTATCTTGTCATATGGGAGAATGATGAGGTAAAAGGACTATCTTGGAGTATGATGTGAAAGGATTGGACCACATTCACTGCATCAAAGTCTGGATTCTGATGAGGAGACTCACCAGTTAAATCAGAAGCTTTCTAACTTATCATATGGGAGAATGATGAGGAAAGAATGTCTTGGATTATGGGGTGTCTATCTTTTACTCAGCCTAAGGTCAGAATACTGGTGAAGAAGTGGTCTCTTCTACTACAAGTAACTCTAGGAAGAGGTGGATCAGTTTGGTGCCTTCTCACTGTATGAGCATGGAGTTAGTCATGAGAGACAATGTGGTGATCTTGGAGCATCTTTTGTCAAAGATAGGGGGAGAGCTTTTGGTTTATGGGTGTGCTATTTGCTTATGGTGAATGCGTTCAACATGTGTGTTGAACAGTGAATGAGTTCTTGAAGATATGAAGATGCGTCTTATGTTTTCCATTCATGTGCACTGGTTACCCTTGATATGGGGAGCTATACTTCTGTCTAGGATGTGTTGCTGCAAAATTGCAGTTATATACCAAGATTGTTTGTGGTTTCAAACAGTTTGGGATTTTCTAAAGATAGAATGTCAGACAAGATGTTTTGACATTGGGTTACTGCTCCAAGCTCATGGTGAACATGACAAGTGTCTCCCTTTTGGTTCTGACCTCAGGATGTCCATGAATCCAGTCAAGTTTATAGGCCTCTATCGTAGTGTGTCTGGTGAAGATAAAGATCAAGACATCATCAGCTCTGATCATGTGCAGATGAAAGGACCTTTACCCTGACATCTTGGAGATCTTCCAGATAGTTATTCTGCAACTCTTCTGCTATCTGTTCCAGTATGGTTTGTAAAGCTGCAGTATGAAGATGTTAAAGAAAGTCTTCATATGTTTGGATTCTCTCTTTCAGGGGGAGTACTGAGTATGGACGACAGGGGGAGCCTTGTACATGAAGTTTTAGGTAAAGGGTGTTGATTCTCAGGCAAGCTTATGTTCTTGAACCACTAATGAGGTTGTAATGTCAGACAAGATGTCTTGATATTGTGTTGGCTGGTGTATTGTTGTGCGTTGGCAACATGGTTATGGGTTACTATCTGGGAGAACTTATTGTGTCTCAAATTGGGGATTTAAGATCAATTGTTACTTGCGGGAAGTAGTTAATCGATTATCCTTTAATTGGTGATGTCAAAAGTGTCATTCTTGAAGGTGCAGCTTCAAACAAGACAAGAACCCAAGATTCAAGACTGAGTCAAGGTGTACTCTCAAGGAGCTTTGGTTCAGGGCTGACTTTACACTGGTTGAGTGAGTTCAACAAGGAGGTTAAGTCATTGTCTATGATTGTCATTGCAGTCTTTAGAGATCAAGAAATGGCAGACTTTGACACAATGTGAAGAATGTACACTTACTCCAATTTTTGTCAATTTTTGACTAAACCAAGGGGAGTAAACTGTTGTTATCTGTATCAAGGGGAAGCATGATAGTGTGTGAGGCTGGAAAAACTACTGTTGCTGCCCTGATAAGGTGTTTTAGCCAAAATTTGCCAAAGGGGGAGATTGTTAGTTCCATGGTTCTATGATATAGAATTGTCCATGGTTCTATGATTGGCTAAAATTTTGGTAAAACATGATCCTGCGCTGATGATAAGAAGGATGTTATAACATCTCCATCTGCTGTGGTGAAAGAACTATTGTGGAGTGTTTTAATGTGAATGTCATGCTGAATATTGTGACATCCATCACGACATCCATCTGCTGTTATGACAGAACTACTGTCATGTGTGAGAAACAGCAGGAGTAGTGGTGCAGCAGGAGCTGATAACAGAAATGCTGTCATTACATCTGGTGCAGCAGGAGCTAACAAGAGCAGATGACAGAACTGCGGTCATGGATGCAGAAGGAGCTAGCAGGAGATGATGACAGAACTGCTGTTATGGATGTCATGGATGCAGAATGAGCTAGGAGGAGCTGATGACATAACTACTGTCATGGATGTCATACTACGTATTGCTGCTGCTATAGCCACAACAGGTTAAGTTGTGATGAGGTTCCTCACAGGTGGTGAGTGAGGTGTGTTGTCATGTGTGTTAAGTAGGACATAGTTGCATGACAACAGAAGGAGCTGCTAGTGTATATCACCTGACATAAGTGCTTTGGATATACCTCATCAGTATATACAGGCCAAAGAGAATTAGTAGGAACAAAGTGCATATTTAGTTAGGGTTCATAAAAAGGATCTTTGAGACTTTTTAGGAAACTATAATATGCATGTTTCTACTGGTATGAAGAAGATTCTGCAGGAGTGTTCCGCAGGGCAAGGTTGGTCAGCTAAGCACAAAGAGAGTTGGATGTCATACTGGATGTCATATGACATTGAGCGTGTGACATCAGGGGTGCAGGGTTGGTTTTCAGTTATATTGCAAGAGGAAACTCAGGCTATACTTCAGGAAACCTGTTATGACTCCTGAGTTATCTCAGGAGAGATTCTAGGCAGTGCTGACCATATCATGAAAAGCCATGACCTAATTTGGCAGCACCTTGAATTGTGGAAATTAGTTTTACTTTGTTAAAACTAATGTTTGTTACTTGTGACCAGCCTAAGCCCAGTCTGCATTGCTATAAAAGGAGGAGCAGAAGCAGAAGAAAGCAAGCACTCACATCAAGAAAAACCAGAGTGTAAAATAAAGGTCTAGGGTTTGAGAGTCCCTTTTGTGTAAGTCACCCTTTGTATCTTTTGACACATTGTGGTAGACATATGTGTGAATGGAGAACTTTGTGGTTTGCAGTGATTCTTCACGTGTCTAGGGATCTTAGGATTCCTTGTGTACCAAGCAATTGTAGGTTGTATGATTGCTCTGGTTAATTGTATGAACAGGTGTATTCGTTGTGTCACTCAAAGCTTTTAAGCAAGAGTGTGTCTCACTTGATCAAAGTTGTGAAGCAAGATCATGGTGTGTGTTTGGAGTGTATCTCCATAACTGTTATGTAATTGTGTATCACTGTGTTGTGATTGAGAGGGAGTGAGTAGGTATACTCAGGTCTAGAGTGTCTCTAGGTTGAAGTGTCATTGGATAGAGATTAAGTGAGAAGCGCAAACTGGTTGTTTGACTTTGAATTGATTCTGCTAATAGTGCATTTCCTCCCTGGCTTGGTAGCCCCTAGATGTAGGTGATGTTGCACCGAACTGGGTAAACAATTACTGGTGTTATTTATCTTTCTGCATTTACAATTATGCACAATTTAAATGGTTAGATAAATAGGTCTGTCAGCCTACAGACGTCACAACAGAGGTCATGACGTTGGTCATGACATTGGTACAATTTAAAGAAATTTAAATTGTTCATGATCTATCCTCGTCTTTGTTTCAGCAGAGATCAATGTTCTTGGGACATATGAGATCTACATACCAGAATTTCAAATATTGTTTAGGATCACCGAAAGCTAAGCGCATAATTGATATTTCAAGACATTTTTCTACTTGTTAACAAGGATCCTTCAGTCAAGGTGAGTATAATAATCTCTTATATCGTAGCGCGGTATAATTATACTCTATCGTACAAGAAGGTGTGGATTGCAAAGACAAAGGTTGTTGAACAAGTATTTGGCAACTGGGAGGATTCATACAAAGAATTATCACAATTTTTGATAGCGCTAAAGACATACACGCCGATAACTATTGCAATCATACAAACAATGCCTGCATGTAGGCCAGATGGAACTATTGTTGATAGAAATGTCATCTTTCACCGTCTTTTTTTGTCGTTTCAACCATGCATAAGAGGTTTTGCATTCTACAAACCTGTTATTCAAATTGATGGAACATGACTCTACGGAAAATACAAGGGCACCTTGCTTATGGTTGTTGCACAAGACGATAACAATAATGTCTTTCCCATAGCCTTTGCTCTGGTTAAGAGTGAGACTGCTTCTGCTTGGAGTTTATTCCTTAAGAATCTCAGAACACATGTCGCTCCACAAGTCAATCTCTGTTCGATTTCAGAAAGGCATGTTGCTATAGAGAGTTCCTACAATAACCATGATAACGGGTGGGATAATCCTCCTTCTATCCATGTAGATTGCATTAGACATATTTCACAAAACTTCATGCGTGCAATCAAATACAAGAACCTTCAGAAAAAAGTTGTGAATGTTGGGTATGCTCTAACTCAATCAACATTTTAATACTATCTTAACGAAATTAGGATGTCAAATGTAGATGCAAGAAGCTGGTTAGATAACATTCCACTCGAAAAGTGGACAAGGGCTTTCGATGGTGGATGTCGTTGGGTCACATGACGACAAACCTTGTGGAACCCATGAACGAGGTATTCAAAGGAATTAGAAACCTTCCAATCACCGCTTTGGTGAGATCAACATATTATAGGTTGGCATCACTTTTCACAACAAGAGGCGAGAGATGGCGTGCAGTGTTAACATCTGGTCAAGTATTCAATGAAAGCATTATGAAATTGATGAAAGAGGATACTATCAAAGCCAGCACAGATGCAGTTACAGTCTTCGACCGTCATAGGAAAATATTCAGTGTACAAGAAACAATGGACCATAATGAGGGGAGGCCCAATTTATCCTATGTCGTAAGACTAAACATATGTTAGTGTGATTGTGGAAAGTATCAGGCCTTCCATGTACCTTGCTCACATGTCATTGCGGCATGTGCACATGCTCGTCAGGATGCTTGTGGCTATCTATCTGATGTTTACAAGGCAATTAATGTTATGAACGTATACAACGAAGGTTTCACAGTGATACCAATGGAGGATTATTGGTCTTCATACCAGGGTGACATAGTTTGGTACAATGATGACATGAGAAGAAAGAAAAAGGGACGCCCAAACAGCAAGCGTATAAGAACCGAAATGGATACGACTGATAAAATGATAAGATTATGTAGTATATGTCGTCAGCCCGGATACAACCGTAAAAAATTTCCTAATGTCGGAGTCACATCTGCTTCATGAGTTAGCTTATCGTTTAATTTATTGTAACCAAATATTTTCATATATTTATGAGTCTTTGTTACAACGGTCTTAACAACAAACAAGACTAACAACACACAACACATACTAATTTCATTAAACATAAAGCATTAATTAGGTGATTACAACATTCCTAACTGATTACAACAATCAAACTAATTTCATTTGATCCAAACATGACTTTTCTCGCATCTTTGTCAGTCTTAACACGAACTCATCCATGTAGCTGATCAAGTCTCTCGATACTACGTATTTTTTAATTTGGTAAAAAATTCCAAATACAGTGGATAAATATTTAAATTTATTTTTAAGTGTGGGTTAAACTTATTAAAAGTACACATAATATAAGATCTCATAATTTTTTTTCCTTTTGTATTTATTGAAACCCTAATGAAGCTCACTTTACATGTGCTTGCCCTGTAACTATGAATCTTCCCTAGGGCACCTTCTTGTCTCTCCTCACTCTTTCTTGTGTTCATAATTTCAATAATTATTTCCAGCAAAAAAGTGTTAAAAAACATGTTATTGAAATGAACACAATAGGAGCAAAAGTTAACATATTTTTGCTTAGGGGACCATACAAAAAGATTAATCATCAAATTCTATTTAACTTAAAGATTAATCATCAAATTTAATGCGTCTCCCCCACAAAGCCACATTTTGCTTAGGGGACCATACATAAAGATTCCATTGAATATATAAAAAGGTATTTTCTTCAATTTTTTAAATCGTATTTTTAACAATATAAGAATTGTTGAATTTGATGACCAATTTTATTTAACAATCTTGCATGTTCTATACATTACTTTGGCTGAATTAGAATTCAAGACCATTTTTTATTAAGAAAGAAGAGTTTTTTTACCATTAGTTGAATAGGTTTTGATCAATGTTTTAAAAATTGAATTGAATAATTTGATTTAATTAGTTAGACCGAAAAATCGATAGTGAATTTAGTTTAATTAGTTTTGTAAAATTGCATGTGGGTTAAAATCAAAAAAATAAGATCGAATTGTTTAAATTAAAAAATCAGAGTCGATTTTATAAAACCGCTTAGATCAAATAAATGTTTGGCATCGACTAATTTTAATATTTTTTATATAAAAAGAACAAGTGAAAATTTAATATTATAACAAAAGAATTGAAAATTAAAAAAGAAAATTAACATTTCTCCTTAAAGAAAACTTATTTTTTTAAGAGTTCATTATATTATAGTTGTTTCTTTCAACCACATTTAATATGCATCCTTTTTAAATAGAGCTGAGAATTAATCGAATTCACTCGAAAATAGTTTAGAATTCGGTTCGACAAATAAATTGTTGAATTTATGAGTTAAATAAGCTGGATATGAACGAAAAACTAAGTTCGTTAAATAAATGAGATGAACTTGAACTATACATAGTTCAACTCATTAAATTCATGAGTCAACTCGATTATAGATGAGAAGGATTATATTATCTTTAAGAGTAGATTTAAAGATTTATTCCAAATCTTAATCCTATATTTTCTTTTAATATAACGGTAGAAAATATACAGTAGTATCTCATAAAACAGTAAATGTTCTTGTCATTCTAATATCTACTGTGGTTTCTAAGTCAACTTTTAGCATCAGAGAGAGTTATTGATTCATTTTGAAAGTTGAGTAATTTTTGAATTAGGAGATGTTTGAGATAAAGATAAATTCCAAACGATAAAAAATTTATTTTATTTTAATTTTTTTAAAAAAAATATTAATTTAAAATGTCTATATATATATATATATATATATATATATATATATATATATATATATATATATATATATATATATATATATATATATATATATATATATATATATATATATATATATATATATATATATATATATATATATATATATATATATATATATATATATATATATATATATATATATATATATATATATATATATATATATATATATATATATATATATATATATATATATATATATATATATATATATATATATATATATATATATATATATATATATATATATATATATATATATATATATATATATATATATATATATATATATATATATATATATATATATATATATATATATATATATATATATATATATATATATATATATATTTATATATATATATTTAAATCCGTAAATCAATTGAGTTGAATCTAATAAGATAAATTTAAAACCCAATTGTTTATAAACTTATAACGATTTAAATTTAAGTTTTTAAAAAATTCGTATTGAATTTGAGTCAAAATTTGAATTCAACTTATTCTTATCTGTTGAATCTTTCGTTCTATTCTTTTTACACATCTTCCATTCAATTTTTAAAACATTAATATAGATTAATATTAAGTCTTTACAACTAACTTTCATATGTTTCTTTTTATCTTGTTATATAGCACTAGAATTCAAAAGTAACAAACTTTTAGACTCACAAGTGCGAAATTGTGGCTAGTCAAAATAACAAAGAGTGGAATTGTGGAAATACACACACACATGAATAGTACTTTAATAATACAATCCACTCTCACATGGCCTTAACATGATTGGTGGCCAAGAACAAACTCTCTTAATGTTCAAATTGGTCCATATCCTTATCATATCAATGTTGGAGGACTAAACCAATCTTACCCCTTCTTGGTTTCCTAACTTCAAAAGAATTACTATAAAACAAAATCACTTTTCAATTATTTTCTATTTTTCTACAAAATATGATAGTTACATAAAAACAGCTAGCTACTTTTGGATTTATATATCCACACTTCAACTTCTCACCCTCATATATACCTTCATTTCCCTTGTGAATCTCCACACAAAAACACAATGAGTAAACCAATTACTACTTGTCTTCTTTTATCCTTTCTCATTATTCTCTCACACTTTGTGATTGAAATCCATGGAAAAAATAAACAAGTTGAAGCTCTTGACAATCTCCACAAAGCAAAATACATAGAAAACTCAGAAATTGATAAGAGTGAATTTGAGGTACAAGAGATTGTGTATGACATTGATGCCATTGTTGATTCTCAAAAGGGTCTCAAAGAGAAAGATAGGATCAAGAAACTTCCAGGTCAACCCTTTGTGAAATTCTCTCAATTTGGAGGGTATGTTACATTGGATAAATTGAGTGGTAGTGCTTTTTACTATTACTTTGTTGAAGCTCATCAATCTAAAGAAACACTTCCACTTCTTCTTTGGCTCAATGGAGGTAAAAAAAAATATATTATTATTATTATTTATTTATATGCATATTGTAGGTTGTTGAAGTATCATAAAAAAAAAATTAAGGTGGAAACTCTTTATTTAATTTGAAAGACTTTATGTGTGACTATAACCACTGGCATGCACATGTAAAATGTCTCTTTGTCTTTTTTATCACATTTTAGGTGAAACATCATTTACATCTGAATCAATATGTTACATTAAAAAAATCATAAAGAACATGGCCAACAAAACTTGTTAAATTAAATACATCTTTCTTTGTCAACACATCATTGAGTTTTCTAATTTAAGTTACAATTAAATATGTTTATATTAATTAGATTATGATATAACTTTGAATTTAGGTCCTGGATGTTCATCTCTAGCTTATGGAGCAATGCAAGAATTGGGACCTTTTAGAGTAAACAGTGATGGCAAAACACTTCACCAAAATAGATACTCATGGAATTATGGTAAATATTTCTAAATATGAAATTATAATTATTTATTTTTTATTATATATATAATAACAAAAATAGATGAATTTAATTAAATATGTAACTAACTAATGACTGAATTTGGATTTTGAAGCTGCAAATGTTTTGTTCTTGGAGTCTCCAGTTGGAGTAGGATTTTCTTACTCAAACAAATCAACAGAATATAGTAGCAATGGAGACAAGAAAACAGCTATAGATAACTATTTATTTTTGGTAAATTGGTTGGAAAGATTTCCAGAATATAAAAATAGAGATTTTTATATTTCTGGAGAAAGCTATGCTGGTCATTATGTTCCTCAACTTGCACATACCATTCTCTATCATAATAAAAAGGCAAATAAGACAATCATCAACCTCAAAGGAATCTTGGTATGTTACTTTCTCCTTCTTAATTATGGCTCGTGATTGGCTTATTAACTTCTTAATTAATGTATTTGATCTATATTTTGTTCCGACAGATTGCTTATTCAATAAATCTAAAAAATAATTTTTTTTCTCATAAACTAAGGGGATATTCGAAAAATTGGACAAAGTAGTAGTTATGATAAGTGGTCCCTTTGGGCTTTTCCTTGTTTTAGCTAAGGGACATTCTATTTTGTTATGGAAATCTATTTGGACTATAGAAAGGTTTTTAGTCCTTTGTGGACCATAACTATTCCATTATTTATTTGGTCCACCTAAAGCACTATACATTGCATTATTATCATCATCATCATGAAAAATGATAGCATTTGTTGATAATATGTCTTTTTCAGTGTATTATTTAGATAATTTTAAGTTTTATTAGGTGAATTTTTTTTGTAATGTTGTGCAGATAGGGAATGCAGTGATCCATGATACTACAGACTCAACAGGAATGTATGATTTTCTTGCTACTCATGCTATCATCTCAGACAAAGCAGCTTATGATGTCAACAATGTTTGTGATTTTTCATCAGATAATCTCACTGCTGAATGCAATTCAGTTGCTGATGAAGTCAATGAAGATATTGCATTCATTGATTTGTATAACATTTATGCTCCAGTTTGCAAGAATGAGAATCTCACTTCCAAGCCCAAAAAGAACACCGTAAGCTTCAAATTTCAATGTTGTTTATGTTTTTAATCCTAATAAATAGAGAGTTAATGTGCCTTAATGTTTATTTGTTTTTTTTAGATTGTGACTGATCCGTGCAGTGAGAATTATGTGTATGCTTATCTTAATAGACAAGATGTTCAAGAGGCTATTCATGCTAATGTCACAAAACTCAAGTATGAATGGAGTCCATGCAGTGGTGTCATTAGAAAATGGGTTGATAGCTCTCCAACAGTTCTTCCTCTTTTACATGAATTCCTCAATAATGGCCTTAGAGTTTGGATTTTCAGGTTAAATATTTATTCTTGCTTTATTCTTTCGTTGCTGGATACAAAAATCGACAGTATCGAAGTAATATTGGTTACTTTTTGTTTATATTATACAGCGGTGATACAGACGGAAGGGTTCCGGTTACTTCGACTAAGTATTCGATTAAGAAGATGAACCTTCCTGTTAAAACTGTTTGGCACCCTTGGTTGGCCTATGGAGAAGTTGGTGGCTATACTGAAGTATACAAGGGAGACCTAACATTTGTTACAGTGAGAGAAGCAGGACATCAAGTGCCAAGTTATCAACCAGCAAGAGCTCTTACTTTGATTAAACATTTCTTGGATGGCACTCCTCTTCCTAGTCCAAAAATAAAGGCATAGTCTAATCAAAGCGAATTCAGTTGTAGTTGGATTTCTTAGATCCTAATTATGACCTTTCATTGATCAGACTTGTATAAATAATCATAATTCTTAATGAGATTTCAAATTTGCATTATTCACATGATTTTTTTTTAATGCTTAACATATTAATTATGCCTGGTTTAAATTTTAGAAATCAGTTAGGCAGACCCTTAACTGATTATTTATTCAACTTGTTACAGAGTAGTTCAAATTATTGAAATAAATTAAAGAATGGAAATTCAATTTTGTACATTTGACAAGGTATACTAAAAAAGAAACTGTTAACATAGGCAAAAATTTATAATTACCTAAATTAGTTTATGTACAAGTGACTAATTTTGAAGTTTCATATTTCAAAACAATCTTCTTCATCATCTTCACTATCTATCTCCAATGAGAATTTGGTGGCTGATTTCATTAACTCTGTTAGTCCAGTTACATCTTCTAAGTAGGTAGGATGATTAATTGCTTCAAGTATGAACTCCATTCCTCGGTTTCGATACTCCGATATAACCTGAATGAAGTTTTACAAAATTAAGGGGATTAGGAAAATGATAATCATAAGTTTAACAAATTTAAGTATCTTTGTTGTGACCCTGGAAATTTAAGGCAAGAAACATGTCCTTCAACATATGCACAAAAAGCTTAAGTCCATGATGAAAACTTAGATAAAAGTAAGTTAATATATAAATCATGATAGCTGACGGCAACCGAAGAATCATTACGAGACACTATTCATCATTCATACGTACTGTGTGACAACAGGCTGTGCAGCTGGAGGAGGAGTGACCTATAAGGCTCATTTGAGAAAACTGAGAAAGGGAACCACGAATCTGATGAGGTAAAATGCCAAGAGGGTTCTCAGCACCTCCGGAGACACTGTTGTTAATATCGGCTTCTGCATATATCCTGAAAATGTGTAGTCAGTATCTGAATTTCATGCACAATAAATAAAGCAGGTCAAAGAATCTTTTCAAGATTGTTCCACAGAAAATCAGTGTTGGCAGAATTACCCTTGAGGGTGATGCAAAATCCCTACTAAAAGTTCAACAGCAAGGGCAGAAGCAATAGGAGCTAGCCCCGGTCGGGTCACAGTACATTGCTGGTCCAGAGTTCGGTTGGATGTTGACTGCAGAATGTAAGTATGAATTAGTTAGTTAGGTATGTTACATCTCTTCAAATATCACACCACAATGCTGCATGTAAATTACATCAGTTGGTGCAACAACATCGTTGCAGAAATAGCATCCCAGTCTATGTTTTCCATTTGCATCATATACACACAGATCGGCAGATGAAGAACTAGCTGTTTCAGCACTCGAATCACAGGCGCTACTTAAAGGACCCGCTCCGTGGCGCATAACCAAGAAACTTTCAAACCCCAGCGCTGCAGTCATGGTAATCTACGAATACATAAATATACATGTTAGTCAAGAAGATGCCATCAAAAGTAAACTGTGAAAGGAATAACAGCCGTAATATACGTCTCAGAATTTGGGTTGGGCCTAACTCAACCCTACAAAACCGACTTGTAGGAAACACAACACATACCATATCTCTAAGCAATGTGGGACTAAATTCACCCCTTCAAAGCCAACACAATGGTGTTTGGGGCTGCAATAAAGGCAAGCCAAAGTGCCGCAATTAAGGCGACTAGGGGCGGACCGCATTTAAGGCGGAAAGTTCAACACACCCCCTCACGCTTGGGCCTCAATGAGCCCAAAGCGTGGACCATGCGGGAAGCCCAACAATAGATCTAGGATAGGCTCTGATACCATCTCAGAATTTGAGTTGGGCCTAACTCAACCCTACAAAATCGGCTTGTAAGGTGAGGATGCCGCCACTTATAAACACAACAGAGGCCATATCTCTAAGCAATGTGGGACTAAATCCACCCCTTCAAAGCCACCCCTTCAAAGCCAACACAATGGTGTTAGGGGCTGCAATGAAGGCAAGCCAAAGTGCCGCAATTAAGGCGACTAGAGGCGGACCGCAATTAAGGCGGAACTCCAACAATACGCTTCAGTTTAAAATATGAACCATGTGTTAATCGGTGATATAGATATAAATGGCAACATATATACATTTTAAAAGTATAAACTGACCAACCTTGTTAGCATTGGCACAGAGAAGTGTTGGGAGCCAACGACTTTCCCTTGTATCTGTCAATAAAAAAATTGCATCATGAGCATCAATCAAATCACACAAACGTCTGCAATCGCCAAGTATGCTCTCCTGTTCCTGGCGATTTACTGGGTGTCCAGGCATTGGTATAGCCATAACAATGCCTTCCGCTTCCTGAAAAAGAATTAAAAAAATTCAGTTACGGGGAAAATTTTATTATAGGGTTTAGCTTCAAGTGAAGTCTTAAGGATTGACGATCTACCACTGCTGGAAATATCCGTTTGAGACTTTCAACTGCTGCTGTAGCTTTAAACTCTCCGCCATTAAGACAGTTATCCAAAGTATAAAGAGACTGCCTCAATGGATTAGACATAGCCACCCTGCCATTGTCAACTAGAGTAATTTTTCGGACACCCCATGCCTGCAGCGAAAAATATAAGTTATGAAGAATTGAAATATTGAAACAACAAAAACAGGGTTTTCTCAATACTCACCATAAGCATGCGCGCAACCTGGCATCCAAGTGTGCCTGCTCCAAGGAGAAGACACTTGAGGGAAGACAAAGCACTCAAGTTTAAAGATGGTAAAGCACGCCACCTCATAAGCTTTAAATTCAAATCTGCAGCAGATACGGCCAACCTATAAAAACACATTCAAAACAATTATTTTCAAAATATTAGATATGCTGAAAAAATAAGTTGCATTACAAATTAAAATCTACACTGGAGAAAATAATTAAGACGGCGGACCTGGTTGGATCCATGGATTGTGCAAGACTAATACACCTAGGTACTTTTCTTCCCTTATTAAGTTCCCATCCAACTGCATTAGGCACAGCATCTTTCCACCCTATATAGTTAGTCTTTTCACATTAGAAACCCAACAAAATAAATATGAAGAGATATCTATCAACAAAATAACTGTCGCATAATTAACGCATATCTACCTTGTGAAACTGATAATAATGCTTCACCAACAAGGGACAAGCTCATATCAGCAAAACCACGGTTCTCTCGGTAGCATAGAAATTGAACAGACTTGAGATTCCACCTTGCAGAAATAAGTGCTAAGAGGTTGCGCAGGGGCCATCCAGGATTATTTGGGAGATGACACGGGTCATAAAACCCAAATAGGATCTGCCAATAGAATCCAGTAAAATTTCACAAAGATGTCTATAGTTCCGTGTCCAGTGAGTTCTATGTATGACTATGAAAAAACAACTTAACAAAAATTGCAATTAACTATTATAAAGAGTTTGAAAAAAGGGACCTTGTGAGCATCCATTCCTTCAGAAGCCTAACAGTAGCACGTGAGTTTGGATCTATAGTTACTAAAAAGAATGGGACGTCTGCCACATATTCTCGACTATTAGGCAAAATATGCCGAATTAAGAGGAAGCAACAAAAGCGATAAATGAGATTACTTCCACATGTTTGAGGAAGAAATCAAGAGGTTTATACCTGCTGTTGATTTCGAACCACGCCACTCGTTACAAGCTGCAGAGAGGGACTCTGCCTGTCATCATTTATTTAAGAATAAAGCCATGTCAACGTCCATGAAAATAATGACCATACCAACAAAAACCGAATGCTTAAAATAATGCAACTAAGAGCACCTCTTCCTTGCTCAACCACTGAGAAGCAGGACTTAAATTAACCACAGTAGCAGGAGGATCAATCATCAGAGCAGGGAAAGCAAACCAATAATGAAAACTCCATTTTTTCAGGTCTGCAAATGAAATAAGAAGAAATCTTGAAAGTACTGAACAGTCCTCCAGAGCTCTTCCAGTTTGAATGTCACCCCATATCTAATTTAACAACAAACCATAAAGTCATAATGTAATCGTATTCAATTACCTCATCTTGTAATAATGTCTACACAAACAAAACAGTTTACCTTTTGGGCCTCTTCCTTTAACAGATTATGTTTATCAAGTGCATGGAAACTCTCCACGGTATTAGTGTTGTAAAGTGTCCCTGAAACAGAACACCTGTTCCTGTTTCCGTGGCTTGGTTCTGGTATTGATGATGCTTCACTTGATTCAGAAGGTAAAGACTCAGCTAAAAGAGTTAGATAATTCGATACTCGAGGGTGTGAGCAAGGTGCGTAGAAACCTGTAATCAAATCACAGCACTATGAAATGAATTTAGTGTAGAAACGTGTAATCAAATACAGCGCTATGAAAAACGCCATCAAGGTGATGCTTTGAAGCTTATTTTGGTATACCTTACAATAATCACATCATAAGCACTTATAGGGATTAAAAACATAATTAATACTATAACAACATATTTAACCGTATAAAAAAAATTAAAACAGAACTTATTTAGTACTTATAGAATTTCCATTTTTTAAAGGGAATAAAAACATATTTGAGAGGGCTTATGAAAATAGCTTATAACATAAGTATAAGTTGTTTTTAGTTTATTTCCATAAACTCGCTAAGATAACTCGTGAAAACATGTTATAGCTTATATGAAAACAATTTGAAGAATCCAAATTGGGAATAAAACCCAACCAAAAATAGCTTTCGTTTCAAAAAAAAAAAAAACCAATATGAATTTATTTTGTCTTTTATTAAAGAAATAACCGGTATATATATATAAGCAGTTATATGATTATCACTTATGTTATAAGCGCTTAATTAAATTGTTAATCCAAACAGAACATCAGTCCCTAAAAGGTTTAAATTCTTTCCTAAACTGATTCAGAAGAAGTTAAAGATTAAGTATCAAAAGCATTTCTTTTACATAATTGTTGACTCAAACTTAGTAAGCTTAGTAAAAGAATGAAAAAGAAAAAAGGAAAGGGAAAAACCAATAATGGGTATTGGAGAATCATCAATGCCAAGTTTGTTGAGCTTCAAAGATGACAATCTATGCCAGAATCCTTCATCGACGGAGCTCTGCATCGGCGCGAATTGAAGCAGAGGCTTCTTCGTATCGGGTTCCACCATGGTTGTTTCTTTACGGTGGTGGATCTAATGTTGCGTTCAAATTCAATAAGGTTCGAACGGATTTGGATTTTCAGTGAAATTGATATTTCGATCGTTTATGTTCAGTCAATGACGTTTGTTTTTGGTGTTCATAGCGTGAAAGGAACTTTTGTTTATTGGGCCATACGGGCTTATTTCACCTGGGCTTAAAAATTCAGTTCTAAGAATTTTAGAAGGATTCTACCTGCCACCCCGTACTTGTATCTCGGATATGAAATTTCATATTATTCCTTTTCAAAATTTTAGAAAATATAAAATTTTCAGAAGGAAACCGATAATTTAACCAATATATCAAAAATTCGCTAAAATTATAGTGGATAGACTTGCATTTAACACAATATCGAAAATTTTAGAATTTCTGAAAATTAATACCGGAAATGTTGAAATTTCTAATATGTGGTATACCGGACATATTATACTTCCGTATACAGGAGAAATATTCCGAAAATTTTAAATTTTTGGTATTAGTCTTGAATTTTAAGAAAACACATAATTTCAAATATTTTACCCACATCGCCCTGCATAAATGGTTTCAGATATAATGAATACATAATATCCACAAGATAGAAAATTAAGATGACTTCCTAAGTTCTTCCTCTCAGTGCCTAATCCATTCTGCATATGCCGATTTCCATGCTTTTGCTTCTTCAATACAGTTCTGTCTCCAACGGTCAGTGACAGGAGGCAATGGACTATCAAGTTTTAATTTGACCTGGACCCAATGATTGTCGTTGACAAAACCAACAACAATAAGTTTATGTCTGCTTGTATACATAGATGGTGAAGGTGAGAAAATCACACAAGAAGGGAAGGTTGAATTGCGTTTTCCATTTTTGTTCTTTGCATCTTATCAGAGTTTAGAATTTAAACTGGTGTTCAGATTCTGGTTAATTCTTAGCAGCGGAATGTTAACAGAAGCAAATAAATAATAGCAGAAGACACAAAGATTTATACAGGTTATACCCCTAACTAAGAGTAGTCCAGTCCCCTTGCTTCATAATAGATTTTCATTATAATCAAATCATGATTACAGTTGTTTATGCATTCTGCATAAGACTTTACAATTGCTCAGACTCAAGGTCCAAGGTTGTTGCTTAAACTCCTCACTCGAGAATTCCTGCTCAGATTTCAAGAACCCAAGACTTCCTTGCTCAAGCCCTCAGCCCTAGACTTCTTCTCCAAGTCCCATGAAACAGCCTCTCTGCTTGCACCCTTTAGGTCAAGACTTACTGCTCCAATCAAGGTCGTCAAACTCGCGAGTCTACTCAGAATCGTAAAGGGTCCATAGACTCGACTTGCAGACTCGACTCGCAAACTCGTACAAGTCTATGGAAAATAAAAAATGACTTTTAAAAACCTGTAAGTGAAATATACATGACACGCACATATATTTTTTAACTTGTAAATGCCACATACATGACACACACATAAATTTTTTGTATGTAGTTAAATACTTAAAGTACTAATTTCTTCTTAATTAGCTACTACGCAAAAATATCATAACAGTAAGTGTTTCTTCAAATATTTTCATAAAAACTCAAAATTTAGACTCTAAAACTCAAATTCTCTTTGAAAAATCTTAACAGTAAGTGTTTTTTAACGATATGTTTCAAATTATTCTTAAGCACAATTCAAGTTGTAACGGCTACAATGTGCAGCAACCACAACGATTACAATCGCAATATTCACAACTGCAATTTAAAACTATGCCTCTTCTCAAACTATTCTAGCCTTATGTTAAAACTGATTCTAAATAGATGTGCTTTAATGTCTGTATCATCAAGGTCATCCGCTGACCCTAGCGTTTTACAACACTTGGTACGCATGTTTCTTATAATTATTATCATTAATAGTTAATTAATTAGTAAAAGTTATAGCAAATTTTCATTATTCTAAAACCGTGAGCAAAGCATTTTGTCATAACTCGTAAATCACAATTCTATAAAAAAATGTAGCAATATATTATTTCAAAACAGAAAAAAAAATGTTTTTGCCACAAATTATAAATTTTCTAAACCATTTTGTCACGTCAAATTGACAGACGGAGATTGAAATCAATGGACTTGATTGAACAATGGTGCATCACCTTTACAAATGAGAACATACAAGAGAGACATTCAAGTGAAACATACAAGAAAATAATTACACAACAAAGGATTGATCCACAACAACAAACACGAACAAAGTAAGAGAGATAATAAACACACGTCGTGGATGAAGGGAAGAAACTTTTACCGAAACAAGAGACTATGAGAGAGAGACTTTATAATTTTCGTACAAGGAAAAATAAATAATTTTTTTTAAAAAAATAATGGTTTAATTTTTTAAAAAAAATAAAATAAAATAATTTCTTTTGGGTAATTTTGGCCTTTTTGGTTAAAAAAACAAAATTCAAAAAAACTTATAGACTCGTAAACTTGCCATAGACTCACGAGTCTATACGAGTTTGTGCGAGTCTATCAGAATCTTCCCAAGTCTATCAAAAAATGATTATATGAACGAGTTTACTCATTTATGCTTCTAAGACTCGTAAACTCATACGAGTTTGCGAGTCTACCCGCGAGTTTGACAACCATGGCTCGAATTTCCATGTACTGAGCATTCCTGCTCAAGCCCCTCATACCCAAGACTTCTACTCAAGGTTCCATGAAATGAGCCTCCGCTTGCACCTTCCCTGACCAAGACTTACTACTCCAAATTTCATGAACCGGGCTATCCTGCTCAAGCCACACTGGCTCAAGACTTTCCTGCTCAATCAATCTACTTGATTAATACTTTCACTGCTCAAGCACATAGCAAGAGACTTACGTGGCTCAAGTAACTTGGCTTGAGACTTCCTTGCTTGTATTAATGATACAAAACTTCTGCTCAATCAATCCACTTGATTAATACTTTCATAGCTCAAGCACATAGCAAGAGACTTACGTGGCTCAAGCATCTTAGCTCGAGAACTCCTTGCTTGTATCTCAATGACACAATACTTTTATCTAAACTGCTAAATAAGCTCAGCAGAATAGAGAACAAGGTGTACATGATACAAGTATCATAGGTATGAGAAATCAATATAACAAATACCTAAAGCTCTTAAGATATCTAATACATACAATGTGTAAGAAATCTTAAGGCTTTTATAATTACAACCTACATCAGAAAAATCTGCATATACATTGAGTTGATAATTGCTGATCTTGTTACTCCTTCTTCTGGTGATCCTTGTTAAAGATTCTGTTTGAACCTTCAGTCATATTTATAGCCTTTTGATAAACTAGTCGTTGAAGAGGTAACTTGATCAAGAGTGTTTGTTATTACTCCATAGTACAAGAGTCGTTGAAGATAGATACACCAGAAGATCTTAATCCAATGTGTAACATGTTTAACCTTTAAGTCTTCAAGAAATTTTGTACTATTAGAGTCGTTGAGAGTAGATATACATAAAGCATCTCAGCTTTTCTTGAGCCTTACAATCTTGTAGGCATTAGTTGACAAACTGATTTGACAATACAACTTGCTTTCTGCGGTACGAACAACGTCAGCTTTACTACCAACTCTGAATGGTACCATAAGCCAATTTATATTCACTAATTGTAGAGACAATAATGTTGCTTCTTCTGATGCTGAGACCTTCAGCTTCAGAGTCTTCGTCAGACATCACTTAGAAAGTGTTCTTCAGATTCTGCCACTAGAAGCTAGCAATGTAGCAGCTCTCAAAGTGTGCTTAATATAAAACACATTCTGATAATAATATTTACAAGTATAAGAACCTGCACACATGTAACACACATCAAATAAACCATTGTTCTTTCAATACTTTGTCATCGTCAAAACCCAAGGAAAATATGTCATGAACAAATCTTGTTCTAACAATCTCTCCCTTTTTGATGATGACAAACACAAGTATTTAAAAGACAATGTTGGGCAGTTATAATTTTCTTTACAACATCAGGGTATGAGGTTTGTAAGCTTTCCATGAGTCTAATAGACCAAAGTAAAGTTCTGTAGACATCATACTAGGAACTTTTGTTTATTGGGCATTTCATAAGGTTCGAAAGGATCTAATGTTGTGTTCAAATTCAATAAGGTTCGGACAGATTTGGATTTTCAGTGAAATTGATATTTCGATCGTTTATGTTCATTCAATGGCGTTTGTTTTGGTGTTCATAGGGTGAAAGGAACTTTTGTTTATTGGGTCGTTCATAGTGTGAAAGGAACTTTTGTTTATTGGGCCATACGGGCTTATTTCGCTTGGGCTTAAAAAGTCAGTTCTAAGAATTTTACGAGAATTCTAGCAGCCATCCCCACTAGTATCTGATACCCTCTACTTATAGCGAAATTTCATATTAGCCCGTTCTAAAATTCTCGAAAATATAAAATTTTCAGATGGAAACCAAAAATTTCACCAATATACCAGAAATTTCGCTAAAATTATCGTGGATAGACTTGTATTTGACACACAAACCGAAAATTTCAGAATTTGCAAAAATTAATACCGGAAATTTTGAAATTTATGGTATTTGGTATACCAAATATATTATACTTCCATAAACAGGAGAAATATTCCGGAAATTTTAAATTTTCGGTATTAGTCTAGAACTTCAAAAAACGCATAATTTCAATATTTTGCTCACATTGCCCTGCATAAATGGTTTCACATATAATGAGTACATAATATCCACAAGATTACATAGAAAATTAAGATGACTTCCTAAGTTCTTCCTTCCAGTGCCTAATCTGTCCTGCATATGCTGATTCCCATGCTTTTTCTTCTTCAAATATAGTTTTGTCTCCAACGGTCAATGACGGAAGACAATGGACTATCAAGTTTTAATTTGACTTGGACCCAATGATTGTCGTTGACAAAACCAAAAATAATAATTTTATGTCTGCTCGTATACATAGATGGTGAAGGTGAGAAAAGTACACAAGAAGGGGGGGTTAAATTGTGTTTTCTGTTTTCTTTGTTTGCATCTGATCAGAGTTCAGAATCTAAACTGGTGTTCAGATTATGGCTAATTCTTAGCAACGGAATGTTAGCAGAAGAAAATAAATAATAGCAGAAGACACAAGGATTTATACAGGTTCCTCCTCTAACTGAGAGTAGTCCAGTCCCCTTACACCAGTCAATTCCCCAAGACTTCTACTAAAGATTCCATGAAACGAGCCTCCGCTTGCACCTTCCCTGACTAAGACTTACTAGTCCAAGTTTCATGAACCGAGATATCCCACTCAAGCCACATTGGTTCAATACTTTCCTACTCAATCAATCTACTTAATTAAGAATTTCACTGCTCAAGCACATAGCAAGAGACTTATGTGGCTCAAACATCTTGGCTCGAGACTTCCTTGCTTGTATCTCAATGATACAAGTCTTCTGCTCAATCAATCCACTTGATTAAGAATTTCAAGCCTTAACCACATATCAAGAGACTTACTTGGCTCAAGCATCTTAGCTTGAGACTTCCTTGCTTGTATCCCAATGACACAAGACATTTATCTAAACTGCTGAATAAGCTCAGCAGAATAGAGAACAAGGTGTACATGATACAAGTATCAGAGGTATGAGAAATCACCATAACAAATACCTAAAGCTCTTAATATTTCTAAGATATACAATGTGTAAGAAATCTTAAGGCTTTTATAATTACAACTTACATCAGAAAAATCTGCATATACATTGAGTTGATAATTGCTGATCTTGTTACTTCTTCTTCTGGTTGATCCTTGTTAAAGATTCAGTTTGAACCTTTAGTCATATTTATAGCCTTTTGATAAACTAGCCGTTGAGGAGGTAACTTGATCAAGAGTGTTTACTGTTACTCCATAGTACAAGATTCGTTGAAGATAGATACACCAGAAGATCTTAATCCAATATGTAGCATGTTTAACCATTAAATCTTCAATAAATTATGTACTATTAGAGTCGTTGAGAGTAGATATACATAAAGCATCTCAGCTTTTCTGGAGGCTTACAATCTTGTAGGCATTAGTTGACAAACTGATTTGACAATACAACTTGCTTTCTACAGTACGAACAACGTCAGCTTTATTACCAACTCTGAATGGTACCATAAGCCAATTTATATTCACTAATTGTAGAGACAATAATGTTGCTTCTTCTGATGTTGAGACCTTCAGCTTCAGAGTCTTCGCCATACATCACTTAGAAAGTATTCTTCAGATTCTACCACCAGAAGCTAGCAATGCAGCAGCTCTCATAGTGTGCTTAATGTAGAACATATTCTGATAATAACATTTACAAGTATAAGAACTTGCACGCATGTAACACACATAAAATAAACCATTTTTATTTAAATATTTTGTTATCAATAAAAACCAAGGAAAACATGTGATGAACAAATCTTGTTCAAAACAATCTCCCCCTTTTTGATGATGACAAACACAAGTATTTAAAAGACAATGTTGGGCAGTTATAATTTTCTTTACAACATCAGGGTATGAGGTTTGTAAGCTCCCCATGAGTCTAATAGTCCAAAGTAGAGTTCTGTAGACATCATATTAGGAACTACTCTCAAGAAAAAGTAATTTAGTTTTCTTAGTAACATCGGAGTCTGAGGTTTGTAAGCTTCTCATGAGTCTAACAGTTCCAAATTTGAGGTTTGTAAGCTCCCCATTAGTTCCATGTTTAAGAAAATAAAAAATAATATTTTAACTTCCTTTGGCAACATCAAAATACAAGGTTTGTAATCTCCTTTTGAGTCAGATAAAATTTGTTTTCTTTAATAAGTGTTAATCATACTTTGACATTTTCAAAAGGACATAAGAAATACAAAAGCTCATTCAAACCTTTTTTGCCTTTGTGCACTTTTTATTTTAAAACTTTCCAAAAAGTTTAGATATGAGTCATTTACATAGTTGAGATGTAATTCTCCTATTCCCCATAGAATTTAAGATGTTCCCATTTTCCACTTAGATGTTGAATGGTAGACTTTTTTATTTTTAATCCAAGCAAAAACCTCCATCTTTAGGTGATGCAAATATTGTATTATACTTGTGGGTGATTAGTTGTAGTTCTCTCCTTAAAATGACAACTTGTCTTTACATTTAAAAATCAATCAAAACAAACCATTTTTGTTATTTGTACTACGAACTACAAGGTTTTGATCCTATTTGCACTTTGTGGGTACGTGGGCATGAGGCAATAAGTCTCTCCAGAAAAAAATATTAAAAATATTTTTCTTCTCATCTCCCCAATCTCATTTCAAACAAAACTTTTCAAACCAAAAAAAGCGTAGATATTTCAAAGGGCTCCTATAGAGTACTATAGACATTTTGGGTGGTAACACCTTCCCTTAGCGTAACCTGTAACACCCCCATTCTAACCCAAAGGATAAATGAGAAAAACAACAGTCAGAGTGCACGAAATAAGGCAAAGTAACGATCGTAACGGGACTGTCACGACCGTGATGGTCATGACGATCGTCAGGGAACCGTCACGACCGTGATGATCATGACGAGCGTCATGGAGTGGTGACGACCGTCACACTCACAAAAACTGGGCGCATCAGAGATGTCACATATTCCACTTGACAGATAACACACCTGCAGCAGATCAGTTAGCAACATACATAGCACCGATTTGGATGAACAAACAACAATAACTTGCTTAGAATCTTAATTATAAGACAACCTGTTGTTTATGCATCTAAACTCCATTAAAATTCAGCAAGTAATAATTTTACATAAAGGCACTAAAACAGCTAGTTTCAACCATAAAAATCAGCACTACCGATTCATCGGTCTAGCACGTACAACCAACATTTGGCACTATCGGAAGCAAATAATTTTAAAGAATAGTACTTAATAAAATTCAGTAACAAAGAAAATTAACTAAGGAAATAAAATTAATCGTTCATCCCCCCAAGAGTGCTACGTATCAGAGCGACCCACGGCACCTTACACGAAAAGCGACACTTTATTCCGGGTTACCTGCAAATTACCACCAGCGGGGGTAACATACAACATAAAGGGTGAGATATCAATAAGATAACATAAGGCATGATAAAATTCATGCCAGGATCATATCACAGCATTAATAATTCTCGCAGTTTTCCTAATATTATCGACAACAACTACCAGGGAATCCATCATTCGTAACCACAACAATTAGCAAGAAAATTCAGCAACTCATCATCACTTGCAAACACATAATGAAGCGACACTATGCGACTCAACTATGAATATGCATGTGGTACCAATTTGGAGCAACACTCCACAACCAATTTATTTGCCCTTATAGGCCGCCAATACAGGCACAACCAACGCCAATACAGGCACAACCAAGGATGATATGTTATGGGATGCATCTATTATGGACTACAACACAACCGTAACAACTATGCAACAATGCATTAAGCCTATAACCCAATTGTCCATAACCGAAACATCGCAATTTCATACGTATCATATAACCACAATTTTCATATCAAATCAAGTAAGAGCATAATAACAGCATTCTCTCAACAAGTAAAGATTAGCGCGTGTCGGCACTGTTTCCAAATATTATTACACAGAATTAATGACTTAAAACACTAATTCAGGCACCAACGAGCATTATCCCTAATATTATTAACTCGCAGAAATTAACCCCATGATTCAATTCCCGTCATGAAATTGATCATACCCATAGTTATAGAATTGAACCCCACCCTTACCTTTGGATTAAGGACAACTCAAAACTCCCAATTTAGGTTTTGCTCTCTAGTGACTCTTCTGCAACTACCTTGAATTCTCTCCGGCGGTTAATTCCTCTGTTCTTAATTTCTCCACAGCCACGTTCTTTTCCTTTTGCTTTATGTTTCCACTGTTTCTAGTTTTTCTCCCACTTAGGTTACTAGTAGTTAAGTTATTTTATTATATTATTATTATTATTATTATTATTAATTTTGGGCTTACTATTAGTACCCGACCTTTTACTATTTTAATCACTAACATTTGGCCCACTTAGATAGTTGTTCATAAAAATCAAGTATTATTATTTTCTCGTTCCTTTTATTTAGTTTCGCACTAATGGTAAAATATCCCGACTAAAAGAATTTTACCCGATACGCTTGAATACTACTACAATACGGCGGTTACGGCCAACCATTCATAAGTAATTTAATTTAAAATAACCGGGCGTTACAACTCCCCCAAACTTAAAAGAATTTCGTCCTCGAAATTACCTCGATCAAACAGCTCGGGGTAAGACTCTCGTGTCTTACTTTCCCGTTCCCACGTCAAGCTCTCGCCAGCAGCTCCCAACCAGACCACTTTCACCAAGGCAATCTCTTTTCCTCTTAACATCTTCACCTCATGATCATCAATTCTCACAGGCATCGTCTCTACCGTAAGATTGTCACGTACTTGCACATCGTCCATAGGAATGACATGCGACGGATCTGACATATACTTTCGGAGTTGCGACACATGAAATACATCATGCAGATTCGACAACTTAGGCGGCAACGCCACTCGATATGCAACCTTTCCAACTCTGTCCGAGATCTGATACAGACCAATGAAATGAGGGGTAAGCTTCTTAGATTTCAAAGCTCTACCAACACCAGTCACAGGCGTGACTCTCAAGAATACATGATCTCCAGCTTCAAATTCTGAATCCTTTCTACGCTTATCATGATAACTCTTCTATCTACTCTGTGAAGCTTTCATCTTTTCTCGAATTAACTTCACCTTCTCAGTCGTCTCCCGAACGATCTCCGATTCAAGTACCGCACTCTCCCCCGATTCATACCAGCAAAACAGAGTCCTACACCTCCGACCATACAAAGCTTCGAACGGTGCCATTCCGATACTAGAGTGGTAACTGTTATTATAGGTAAACTCTATCAACGGAAGATAGGTATCCCACGAACCGCCTTCCTCGAGAACACATGCCCTCAGCAAATCTTCTAAAGATTGAATAGTTCGTTCAGTCTGACCATCTGTTTGAGGGTGGTATGCTGAACTCAACCTAAACTTGGAACCCAAAGCCTCTTATAGACTCTTCCAAAACTCAGAAGTAAACCACGGATCTCTATCTGACACAATACACAACGGAACACCATGCAACTTAACAACCACTCGGACGTAAATCTCTGCCAACTTCGACACTGGAAAAGTTATGCTAATAGGGATAAAGTGAGATGACTTTGTAAGCCTATCAACAATCACCCAAATAGAATCACCTCCTCTCAAAGTGTTCGGAAAACCCGTTACAAAATCCATCGAAATGTTGTCCCATTTCCATTCTGGAATCTCTAACGGTTGCATCAACCCAGCAGGTTTCTGGTGCTCAACTTTCAACTTCTGACAAGTCAAACATGCGTAAAAAAATGGTACCATATCACGCTTTATATCAGGCCACCAAAACAGATTCTTCAAATCACTATACATATTCGTCGCTCCTGGATGAATGCTCAACTTACTCCTGTGACCCTCTTCCAGGATCGCTTTCTTCATATCTGCACTATCAGGAATACAAATATGACCATGAAACCTCAACACGCCTTGCGCATCCAACTGGTAATCACTATTTTCTGAATGATCTACCCCGGGCATTAAATCTACCAACTTCACATCTAATTTCTGAGCTTCTCTGATGTTGTCCAGAAAGTCATTATTAATCTTTAACATGCCCAACTTTACACTCTTCGGTGTCACTTCGCAAACTAAACTCAGATCTCTGAATTGCTCAATCAATTCCAACTCTTTGGCCATCATTGCCGACATATGCAAAGTCTTGCAGCTTAAGGCATCAGCTACAACATTGGCCTTTCCTGGATGGTAGTTTAAACCAAAATCAAAGTCTTTTAACAGTTCTAACCACCTTGGATGTCTCATGTTTAGTTCTTTTTGGTCAAACAGGTACTTCAAACTCTTATGGTCACTGAACACCTCGAATCTTGAACCATATAGATAATGTCTCCAAATCTTCAGCATAAAAACAACAACAGGAAGTTCTAAATCGTGTGTAGGGTAATTCTTCTCATGGATTCTCAACTATCTTGACGCATAAGCAAATACTTTGTTACCCTGCATGAGTACACCTCCCAAACCAAACTTAGAAGCATCACAATATACAACAAACGGTTCTTTTGTGTTAGGCAAGGTCAACACCGGAGCAGACATCAACCTCTTATTTAACTCCATAAAACCTGCTTCGCATTGAGCATCCCACACAAAATTTTTCCCTTTACCAGTCAACTTAGTTAACGGAAGGCCCAACTTAGAAAAACCTTCAATAAACCTTCTGTAATAACCAGTGTCGCACCTCGAAAAATCACGGAGACATTTCGGAGAACGCGACCCTCGCGCAAAAGGCGCGGAAATGCGGTTCGATAGAGTCGCCACCGAACTTTATTTTTCCCGAATAAACGGGAGAGGAAAATATCGAGAAAACCTCTTGAAACAAAAAGGATAGGAACAGGGATGTCGCAACCAAGTTCCGGGTTCGGGAGTCGGTTACGTGAGGGGAAGGTATTAGCACCCCTCACGTCCGTCGTACTCGACGGGAACCTCTTAAGGTAAATGTGGGGAGTGTTGTCTAGGTTTACTTGTTTTCTTCTCATTGTTAAAGGTAGAATTGGTAGGTTAAAAGGTTAAAGACGCAAAAGAGAGATGGGTGGTTAGAGGATAGGGTGCTCGCCAAGGATTGGGGCCCTTGTGCCTACGTATGCTCATTCGGACGAGAATGAGAAATCAGAGCGTCGTAGTTCGACTACGGGAATGGATGGGGAAAACGGAAGATGGATAGAAGTGTGCTCGCCAAGATCATCGCAATCTTGTGCCTACGTATCTTATATTCAAGAATGAATAAAGAATCAGAGCGTCCGTAGTTCGTGGTAACAACCACGAAAAGATGAGGTTGAATAGGTTGGAAGTTTGAGAAAGAGACGAAAGGGTGACTGACAAGCAAACCAAGGGCGCGCCTCAAGAGCTTGTCACTCAAGAATTCAAGGAATGCGAGATTCCAAGAACTCAGTTCTTTCGGGAATTGGGTTGAATAGATTGAAGATAAGAGTTAGATGTTTTGAAATCGAAAGAATAAACTAATAACAACTCGAGGGCGCGCCTCGAGAGTTACTCATTTGAATATCCAAAGAATGCTAGATTTTGAGAATATCCCTCTTTCGTAAGTTTTAGAAATGTTTGTGAAAGGATCGAATCGGAAAATGGCATGCGAGGCCAAAAGGAAGTTATTTTGAAGTAGCTCGACGACGTATCGAGGATTTGTTTTGAAAATGAAACCAACTTGACGACGTGTCAAGGGTTAGGATTGTGAGAAACGATATTAGTCCCTGAGGGTGCCCCTAATATCGAAACCACGAGGAGTTGTGAATGAAATGTACGAAATGTGGGTTGCGAATGCGTACGAGCATTCGACTTAGGAGAATGTTTGAAAATGATTAATATTTGAAAAAGTCGAAAGGTTGAGTGAATAACGACTCAAAGGGCGGGTCTCGAGAACTATTCACTCGAAAATTCAAGGAATGCTAGACTCCAAGAATCTCCTTCTTTCGGAGTTTTAATCGAGAAAAAAGTTGAGAAAATGCGTTTGAGAAAATCAAAAGATTGAATGAATAACAACTCAAGAGCGTGCCTTGAGAATTATTCACTCGAAAATCCAAGAAATGCTAGATTTCAAGAATCCCCTTCTTTTGGAGTTTTTTCGAGAAAATGTTTAAAAGATAATTTGAAGCGAAAGTGACATAGTCTTGACTGAATTATCATCTATCAATAATTTGACCGATAATAATCATTAAAGTCATCATTGACTAAAGAATAAGAAAAAAGTGGATAAAAACGAAAATGAAAGTTTTTTTAAAAAAAAAAACGGTCTCGGGTTTGTTATTATTTGTCAATAATTTGACAAACTATAACTTGGGGTATCGTCATCGACCGCTAAAGGGGAAAGTGGAAAAAAATCCAAATAAGAAATGAAACAAAGATTTAACTTCTAAACTGGAAAATAATATCTAAAAGAAAACATTTTAAAAAATTTAAATAAATAAATAATAAAGAAAAGAAAAAGAATTAGAAACTTTATATAAAACATAAATAATATATTTCACATAAAAGAATCTGTTTTTTTTTTTTCAGGAAATAGGGTGCAGTGCTATTAACACGGTGTGATGAGGAAAAAACCGCATGGGTCAATTGATTAAAGCTTCATCCGTTTTTTTAAAGAAAAAGATGTTGGATTTCAAAATAAGCCTGCTAAATTAATTACCACAAACAAACACACGCATGAACCAAAACTGCACAAGCCCAATATCAGCAAAAAAAATCTTCAAGCCACAAAGCCATAGTTTCAACTTCTCTGAACAAGCACAGTGAAAACAATATCACGATTCACCACAATATCTCAATACGCGTGAGATTGGCATCAGAATCGAAGAAAAAAAATCGGGATAAACGCAAACGACAAACACCACACACCAACCTTCTTTGATCAACGAATCATCTGCATGTTTACATGTTTGGGTCTACCTTTGATTTCTCCTATCTCAACCAATCAGTCCCAAATGCTTTGACCATCACGTTTTCGAATTAATATCAGGTTTGACTCGCTCTCGATTTGGGTCGTGATTCGATCTATCTGTTCTTCTCCTTCCTTTTCTGTTCTGTTTTGTGTCTGTTGAAGGGTTTAGAGGTTTGGGGGTTTAAGGGATTGAAAAGAAAACTGAAGGTGGGTTAAGGGTTTGTTTGTTTTTTAGAAGTAGCAAAGTAAAAAGGGGTTATTGAGGTTTAATGGTGATTTTTGGAGTACAGTTTTAAAGTGGAGGAAGGATCGAAGGTTGAGATTATTGTGGTAAGTTTTAAGTTTGAGAAGGGTTATTACTTTGAAATGTGAGGATGGGAAATAGTTTTCGGAGGCTTCAGTTATCGTTGTTGGTTGAAGTGAAGGTTCATATACGAAACGGGTTCGCGGTTGGATAACGAAGCAAGTTTCGGTTTGCATCTGGGTTTAGCTGGTGAAGATTGCTGGTTTGGCTGTTGAGTGAGGTTCGATTCGAGGTTCAAGCTGTTGTTTCTTTTTGAAGTTGAAGTGGAAATGACCACTGGTGTTTACAATGGTTTGAGTTGAAGATGTTGATGTTGAAGGTGAGCTTTGATCTACTGCTTTGTAGTGAGGGTGTTCATTGGAGGTGGGGATTTATTGTTCTGTTGTGATTTGAAGAAAATGAGCCAAGTTAGGGATGGGATGAAGAAAGAGTTCCTGGGTTGATCTTGAAGATTTTGTTTAATGGAAGCTTGAGGTCAGATTTAAGGTAAAGGATTCTACCTTTTTGTTGTTGAAGAAAAGAAAAAGGGGCGAAGGTTTATGGAATTGTTTGAAAGGGCTGTTGAGGTTTTGTGGAAGATGTCAAGAGTATTGAGGAGCAAGTTGTTTGTGTGTGAAAAAAAACCTCCCCCAGAGGGAGTGTGTGGTCCTCCTTTTATCATGGTTGATGGTATTGGTTTATGGCTAGCCGTAAAATTGTCCTTATGGTACGATTTTATGGTACTGACTGTTATTGTTGTATTTGTTTTTTTTTGCTGTTGCAGGTTTTGTATTGCTGGCTGTATGGTTGTGGTCATTTCACTACAAAATGCTCTTGAAATGTTGTGAAATATTCAGGTACAAGTTACCCTTATCGGTCCCCCCCAATTCCTTTCACCATTTGTCTTATCCCCCTTTTTTGATTTGCAAGTAGGTGCGCGGACAACATGGTTTGTGATTTACAACAAAACCAGCGGATGGCCTTTTTTACTGTTTGCTGTTGTCCTTTTGGGTACCTCAGAACATGGTGGAATGCGTGTTTATTTTGCAGGTATAAATTGAGAGCTTTAAAAGTAATCTCAGCAATTTTATTCTTTGAATTATGAATAGGCTAGAGGGTTGTGTACAAAAGGGTGGGTTGTTTTGATATTGGTACAGTTTGTGCATTTTGTGGCTGGCAATTGTTTTTTATGAAAACTCTGTTGATGTCGTCCTTTATCCATATGGAAAATACTTTTGGCACCTAATTTTTGTCTTATGCCTCCCAAGTGTCTTTTTTTCGTATTATACACCTTATGTACCATTTGGCTCAATTTGTGAATATCATAGCCCAGACTCCTCCGTGACGATTTGCGGTAATTCATTTATTTTTGGTTTTGGTATTTGGGATGTGGCTAGACTGTGATTTTGGTAGATAGCAATGGTGAAGTTGAGGTTTTCTTTATACTGAAGTGGTGATGGTTTCCGTACTATGCAGGTTGTGGGAGTCATGGTTGTAAGCTGGTGGATTAAATGCGTACAACTAGCGACCGTTGGCATGCGAAACTAATGTTTTTCATAATATGGTGCAACGTGCTTCGTTATGGTGGGTCCTGGTGTACATGTTGTCCATGACGGTACGATTTGCTGCAGGCTTTTTATGGTGGCTATTGTGACTTGGCGTAAAAATGCGCATCCTGAAGATTTCGAAGTCCTATAGGTAGCATTTTCTAACTTTCACAAATTGGCTCAAGAATAAATGTCTATATGCCTCTGTTTACACTGGTTTTGAAATTGTGCTTCTTTTTTGCTTTTGGCATGAGACGCACTGCTGCCGGTCATTGTGTGTGAGCTGCATCGCGTGAGGAATTTCCAACTGGTATCATGCGTTTTTTTTCATAAAAACTTGGGAGTGGCTTGTGATACTAAATGGGTGTTACTGCTTTAAGTTGAGAAATCATGACTGGGTCTAATACAATGCATTCTGAATTGTCCTTAAGGTGGGTCCTAAATTAGGGAGCAGTATCGATGCACACAGGGTACAGGATGCGTGTATTGCAACAAAACAGCCTTGTGGGGTCTACCCATGTCCTTGGTACTTGCTGTGAGGTATTTTTCTTTTTGCAATTTGCATTGATATTTTATCATTCATGTAACCTCAATTAGCATTTGGCTATGGTTTGTGGGAACCACCTAATTTATATCATCTTTGTTTTGTCCGCAGGTGATGAAATGTGATACGACGATGGGACAAAATCAAAGCTTGGTCTTGGAACAGCTTTTTTTTATTTAAAATCTTGTAATGCTTTATCATGACTATAAGACTCAATATTAGTATGATTTATAAACTCAAATAGAATCTTGTTTTGGGAACCATTTAGCATCTTTGTACCATCCTCTGAATTTAAAGTGAACCTTTCCTCATGACACTTGTATGGTATTTGAAGAAATTTCAAAATCAACTTGTAAGAGAGAAACCAGATCTCCCAAACGTAATCTTTTGCCAACTTAATCACTTTGAATCATAGCAATGGAGTTCGAATTTGGTGAAACTTGAAGGATACCCTCAACCTTGTCTAATCCCATATTAACGAGTTCAACCAAAATTCACTTTTTTTTCTAAAAACTTATCTTCCTACCAAATTTTCATGACAAATCAACAAATGTTATTAATGGCCTTGATCACAATATATATTCACAACGACGTCTTGATATTCAGTGATCTTCCGTTGATGACATACGAACTATAATACACTTGTCTTTAAGATCCCCCAAATTCGCATATCTTAGTATTAATTTTTGAAATAAACCTTTATCTAATCGAAATTAGGTAAACAACAAACAGCAGTTAATCCAAGCTATACAAATAATGCCCTGATAACCTCAATGACCTTGCAACCATTTGAGTTAAGCAATAGAAAAAATGGAAACATAGACAATATATCTTGGATTTTTTTGCATGTGGTTTGTGGATGGAATCACAAATGAACATCATATAGGTAGGACAAATTTGGGGTATGACAACCAGCAAGTCCCAAAAAGCTTCTAATCTCAGTTGCCGACTTCGGAGTTTCCCATTATAACACCGCATCGACCTTAGATGGGTCTACAGTAATTCCACTACCTAATATAACATGACCCAAAAAGCTAACCTCTTTCAACCAGAAGTCACACTTCGACAGTTTCGCATACAACTTCCTTTCTTTCAAAACTTGCAGTACTGATCTCAGGTGCTCCACATGCTCCTCTTTCGAATTAGAATAGATTAAGATATCATCAATAAATACTACCATAAATCGATCCAAATAATTGTGAAAGGTACGGTTCATGTATTCCATAAAAACTCCTGGCGCATTAGTAACACCAAAAGGCATTACCGTATACTCATAGTGTCCATATCTGGTTCTGAATGCAGTCTTCTGAACATCCTCATCTTTTACCTTAATCTGGTGATACCCCGACCTCAAATCAATTTTACTAAACACCCGCGCACCAACCAACTGGTCCATCAAGTCATCAATTCTTGGGAGCGGATATTTATTCTTAATTGTCACCTTGTTCAGTTGTCGGTAATCAATACACAACCTCATACTACCATCCTTCTTCTTTACTAATAATACCGGAGCTCCCACGGCGACACACTCGGTCTAACAAACTTCTTCTCGAATAAGTCTTCCAACTGTTTCTTCAACTCAACCAATTCAGATGCAGACATCCTGTACGATGCCATAGACACAGGTCTGGTACCAAGTACAAGGTTAATAGAAAATTCAACTTCTCGTTCCGGAGGAACTTCAGGAATTTCATCTGGAAACACTTCAGGAAAATCACGAACAACTTCTAACTCATGAATTATGGCTTGATTCTCAACGGATAATGATGCCACCAACGCAAACACCTGAGCATCTTCTAGCAGTATCTGCCTCATCTGTTTTGTAGTTACTAAACGGGCTCCCTCCTCCTCAGGAGTATAAAACCTCACCGACTTATCAAAGCAATTAATATGAATGCAATTATACTCTAACCAGTTCATACCTAAAATTATGTCCATCCCACTTAGTGGCAAACAGACTAAGTCAACCAGGAAATCTCTATCAAACATTGACAGAGGACATTTCAAACATACCAGAGATGTAGTACTGATCCCTTAGCTGGAGTCTCAACTAACATCTCCCCATTCATGTGAGATAACACAAGACCCAAACGTTCAACACAATCAGCAGCAATAAAATAATGAGAAGCACCGGTGTCAATAATAGAAAGTAAAGGAGTACTATTAATGAAACAAGTACCTTCAATGAGTTTGTCATCGTTGGATGTCTGAGTCCCAGATAGAGCAAACACCCTTCCACCAGTCTTTTCTTTCTTAGGCTTCTAACACTTGTCACGCAGGTGTCCCTCTTCACCACAGTTGAAACAAACCATCCCCTTGCGCTTGCACTCAGCAATAGCGTGTCCCAGCTCACCGCAACGGTAACATCTCACTGATCGAGAGTTACACACATTACTCTTATGACCAGGTTTCCCGCACTTATAGCAAACAATACCAGCATGAGCATCTCCCCTACTAGTTTTCTTGTCATCAGTTGCTCTCTATTTCCCTTTGCCAACTGAAGGGTCATAAGGCTTACCGCGATTCTGCTGCGACTTGCCTCTCCTCTCACTCAACAGCTTGTAATGAGCATTGATATCTTCTTCATAAATTCTACAGCTTTCAACCAACGCATCAAAAACACGGATCTTCTGATACCCAATTGCCTTCCTGATTTTAGACTTTAATCCATTCTCAAACTTGATACACTTAGAGAACTCAGCGGTTTCTGCGATGTAGTGCGGATAAAACTTAGCCAACTCTTTGAATTTTGCATCATACTCGGTAATAGATTTGTCTCCTTGCTTCAGTTCAAGAAACTCAATCTCTTTCTTACCACGGACATCCTCTGGATAATACTTCTTCATAAATTACCTACGGAATACAGTCCAAGTGACCTCCTCACCTGCAGCTTCCAATACCGGACGAGTCTCTAGCCACCAGTCATCAGCTTCAACTGCTAGCATATGGGTCCCATAACGAACCTTCTGTGTTGGAGTATAATCCATCACACGAAAGATTTGCTCCATTTCCTTCAACTAGTCCAGTGCACCATCAGGATCGTGCCTACCCTTGAATGTAGGTGGATTCTCCCGCTGAAACATTGCCAAACTGTGAGACCCAGCATCTTCAACAGGATTCGTCTGATTTTCCATAGCATTAGCTATAGCTTGCAGGGAAGCAACAATTGCAGCATCATTCCTTCCAGCCATTTCAACTTAAACTGCAACAACCAGCAATCAGATTTCACAAACAACAATACTTGATTGTTAGACACGACGACTGACTCGATAACTTGGTCGGATGAAACGACCTGCTCTGATACCACTAATGTGACACACCATTCTAACCCAACGGATAAATGAGAAAAACAACAGTCAGAGTGCATGAAATAAGGCAAAGTGACGATCATAACGGGACTGTCACGACCGTGATGGTCATGACGATCGTCAGGGAACCGTCACGACCGTGATGATCATGACGAGCGTTATGGAGTGGTGACGACCATCACACTCACAAAAACTGGGCGCATCAGAGATGTCACATATTTAACTTGACAGATAACACACCTGCAGCAGATCAGTTAGCAACATACATAGCATCAATTCGGATGAACAGACAATAATAACTTGCTTAGCATCTTAATTATAAGACAACCTGTTGTTTATGCATCTAAACTCCATTAAAATTCAGCAAGTAATAATTTTACATAAAGGCACTAAAACAGCTAGTTTCAACCATAAAAATCAGCACTACCGATTCATCGGTCTAGCATGTACAACCAACATTTGGCACTATCGGAAGCAACCAATTTTAAAGAAGAGTACTTAATAAAATTCAGCAACAAAGAAAATCAACTAAGGCAATAAAATTAATCGTTCATCCCCCCAAGAGTGCTACGTATCAGAGCGACCCACGACACCTTAAACGAAAAGCGACACTTTATTCCAGGTTACCTGCAAATTACCACCAGCGGGGGTAACATACAACGTAAAGGGTGAGATATCAACGAGATAACATAAGGCATGATAAAATTCATGCCAGGATCATATCACAGCATTAATAATTCTCGCAGTTTTCCTAATATTATCGACAACAACTACTAGGTAATTCATCATTCGTAACCACAATAATTAGCAAGAAAATGCAGCAACTCATCATCACTTGCAAACACATAATGACGCGACACTATGCGACTCAACTATGCATATGCATGTGGTACCAATTTGGAGCAGCACTCCACAACCAATTTATTTACCCTTATAGGCCTCTAATACAGGCACAACCAATGTCAATACAGGCACAACCAAGGATGATATGCTATAGGATGCATCTATTTTGGACTACAACATAACCACAACAACTACGCAACAATGCATTAAGCCTACAACTCAATTGTCTATAACCGAAACATCGCAATTTCATACGCATCATATAACCACAATTTTCATATCAAATCAAGTAAGAGCATAATAACAACATTCTCTCAACAAGTAAAGATTAGTGCGTGTCGGCACCGTTTCCAAATATTATTACACATAATTAATGACATAAAACACTAATTCAGGCACCGGCGAGCATTATCCCTAATATTATTAACTCGCAAAAATTAACCCCATGATTCAATTCCCGTCATGAAATTGATCATACCCATAGTTATAGAATTGAACCCCACCCTTACCTTTGGATTAAGGACAACTCTAAACTCCCGGTTCCGGTTTTGGTCTCCAGTGACTCTTCTGCAACTACCTTGAATTCTCTCCGGAGGTTAATTCCTCTGTTCTTAATTTCTCCACAGTCACGTTCTTTTTATTTTGGTTTATGTTTCCACTATTACTAGTTTTTCTCCCACTTAGGTTACTAGTAGTTAAATTATTTTATTATATTATTATTATTATTATTATTATTATTATTATTATTATTATTATTATTATTATTATTATTATTATTATTATTATTATTATTATTATTATTAATTTTGGGCTTACTATTAGTACCCCACCTTTTACTATTTTAATCACTAACATTTGGCCCACTTAGATAATTGTTCATAAAAATAAACTATTATTATTTTCTCGTTCCTTTTATTTAGTTTCGCACTAACGATAAAATATCCCGACTAAAAGAATTTTACCCGATACGCCCGAGTACTACTACAATACGGCGGTTACGGTCAACCATTCATAAATAATTTAATTTAAAATAACCGGGAGTTACATAACCAACCCCCTTACCCATTCTTTATTTGTTCTTGTTTTATAACTCTTTAGGTTTTGTTCTCTCTTTTTTCTTTCCTTTTTGGATAAAATAAAAGTGTGGTGGTGACTCTTACATTTTTTAGTTAAGTTAATCAATAGCTTACACTCACAAATTTCCCCGCTACACACAACAACATTAATAATTCGACCACGGCTATTCAATTTCATCATCATTCACGTATTCATTATATAATCAACATCACATAGCCTGTATTCACATTAAACATGCACATCATTGATTTTAATCATCATAGCAACATCACCAACATCAATATCTTAACAACATCATTGTAACAACATCAATATAATAACATAATAAAACTTCATAATAGCATATAATATTACTAATCATCCATAATAATCAACAACCAACATCAATAGCAATAAATTTACATTTGCACAACTGTATACACTCAATCATGTTACTTCATTATAACTCCACGATTAGCTAATCGAGCATACAAACCTTTACAAACATCCATATGATAGACACCTGAATATTACTAAAAAATTTCACCAATCATTTTCATGTTATAGTCTTGTGCGTTAGCTTTCTAACGCTTCGAACGGTACTCGATTTGGACTTACGATTCAAAAGGTATGGCCTAAACGATTTCGCAGTACAAAATCCAGGGAGCTATTACGGCCGCCTGTAATGGCTGTTACGGCCCGTAATAATCCAAACCCAGGATTTAATTTTTTCCGCATGGTTTTGATACTAGGATCAGAGGGTTATTACGGTCACCCATGAAGGCTATTACTGGCCGTAATAGATCCCATAAAAACATTTTTTTCACGCAATTTTGTGTGATCTTCCTCGATTTTCAGCATTCCAATAGACCCCAAACCCCAAGTTTTAACCTCTAACAAACCCGGAACATGTCATATTATATGGTACATGAATCAAGAAAAGTAAACACATCACAACATCAATTCATCATCTCTAAATCACCATTTAACACACTTAAGATCATAATTACATCAATGACACATCAAACATCATAATCAACACTTACGTCATGTTATTCATCAATCAAACCCACACATATAATAACCTACATCTACCTTAATCCATATCAATCATAATAAACCAGATCACCCCCTTACCTCAATTCCTAACAATCGATCTCTCTTCCTTTGCGTTTCCTACGGAAATCCCCTTTTGGGTCTCTGTGCCCTAGCCCTTTCTCCATAGCTTTTCTCCAATCTCACGATCGTATAACTATCTAATTTTCTCTTTTGTCTTTGTTACCCCTAGGACCCTTTTTATGGTATACCTTTTATGCCCTCACTTATTCCCCACTACATTTCCATCATGCCCTCATTCTCCTTTTTCACCTTAACATCTATTTTATTATTATTATAATTCCAAATAATATAAACTAAATTATTTAAATCTATATAATTCTATTCATCACCCAATATTCCTCTTATTTCCCCATCACACATTAACATACATTATATAAATAACTCAAAATTCATAAATAATCACAAATAATCATTTAGATAAATAATTCTAAATTTTTGGGGTGTTACAACTCTCCCCCACTTAAAGAATTTTTGTCCCAAAAAATTACCTGAGGAAAACAGATTCGGATAGGACTCCCTCATCTAATCCCCGCGCTCCCAAGTCATACTTCCATCGGCTGGTCCACCCCACACTATCTTCACCAAGGCGATTTCTTTACCCCACAACTGCTTCACTTCCCGATCTTCTATCCGCACGAGTGATGCTTCAACAGTCAGGTTATCTCTCACCTGTACATCATCCATTTAGATCACATGCGAAGGTTCCATAATGTATTTTCTCTATTGTAATACAAGAAACACGTTATAAAGATTCACAAATAGCGGCGACAAAGCAATCTGATAGACGACTTCTCTTATCCTCTGCATAATATGATATGGACCAACAAAGTGCGGAGTGAGATTTCTAGACTTCATAGCTTGACCAACACCAGTTACCAACGTAACTCTAAAAAACACGTGATATCCCTCTTGGAACTCAAGTGCTTTCCTCCTCTTATCATGATAACTCTTCTGACGACTCTACGAAGCTTTCATTCTATCTTGGATCATCTTGATCTTTTCAGTCCTCTCCTGCATAATCCCAGGTCCGAGTACAACACTCTCACCTGACTCATACCAACACAATGGAGTTCTACACCTCCTACCATATAACGCTTCATATGGTTCCATTCCAATACTAGCATGAAAATTGTTGTTGTACGTAAACTCAATCAACGGCAAGTGGCTATCCCAAGATCCTCATTGGTCCAACACATAAGCTCTCAACAATCCTCCAAAGACTGGATAATCCTCTCTCTATCTGACCGTCCGTATGCGGATGATATGCAAAACTCAAGCTCAACTTAGTACCCAAGAAATTCTGCAAACTTCCCCAAAACCTCGGCGTAAATCTCAGATCTCTGTCTAACACAATGCTCGAAGGTATACCATGCAACTTTGCAATTTCCTTAATGTACATCTCAGCTAACTTCTGCATAGAATGATTAATCTTCATCGGCAAGAAATGAGTCGACTTAGTCAATCTATCCATAATCACCCAAATCGAATCATTTCCCTTCGCAGTCTTCAAAAAATCTGACACAAAATACATGGAAATACTATCCTACTTCCATTATGGAATATTCAACGGTTGCATTAGACCCAAAGGCTTCTGATGTTCAATCTTTGACTTCTGACAAGTCAAACACGAGTAAACAAATTCATCAATGTCCTTCTTCATACCTGGCCACCAAAACAATTTCTTCAAATCCTAATACATCATTGTGGCATTGGGATGAATACTTAACCTACTTCGACGTCCTTATTCAAGAACACTATTCTTTATTTCTTGAACGGCTGAAATATGCACTCTTTCTCTGAACCTCATCACACCATCCTCATGACTTGGAATTCACCTCCATTACCTTGGTTAATTAAGGTCAACTGATCAACCAATCTCAAATCAGATTACTGACCTCCTTTGATTTCTTCAAGAATACCACTAGTCAGTTTTAACATCCACAAATTCACATTGTTAGAAGTCGCTTCACACACCAAACTCATGTCTCTCAATTGCTCGATCAATTCCAACTCTCTCACCATAAGCATCGACATATGTAAAGACTTTTGTCGCTACTGCGAAAAAAGGTGCCAACAATGACAGAAGAGTCGCCACCGTTCGTTATTTATCCCAACAAAGGGAAAGGAAACGAGCAGAGAAAAACCTAACGAAAAGGGATAAGATCGGTCATCGCAACAAAATCTCGGGTTCAGGAGTCGGTTACGCAAGGGGAAGGTATTAGCACCCCTCACGTCTGTCGTACTCGATGGGATCCACGCTTGTTGTCTATTTAAGGGTGTGTTTGAAACTATCTACGCTACAGGTCTGAGACAAAGAGAAAATAAAAAATGACTCAATAGAACATTGCCGCTCTGGGCCTACGTATTCCCATCTCGTACGAGAAATCAGAGTCAATGTGGTTCGACTAACTACGAGTGAAAGGTGGGAAAAGGTTGCTCGCCAAGACATCGTATCTTGTGCCTACGTACTCTCAATAGGTATGAAAGATCAGAGCAAACGTAGTTCGGGATAAAGAGAACAGAGGTTTGTTCATCTGTTTTATCCGAGTAAGGTTAAACTATCGTTCTAGCAGTTAGGGATGACGCCTGCTTGCGTTAGAACCGAAGCTTAACAGTACTCTTTATCTGAAAATATTTTCCTTGTTAAATGATCCCCAAAGGCAAAATGGTTTGACAGTTTGTTTTTGTCTTTTATTAGAGAAGTGTTTTTGGATGAATGTTTGTAATTCATATTGAACTAAAGACTGAAAATTCTGCTTGCACACAGATGGATGTTATGACATCCACAATGACATAGGCGACTGAACAACTAATTTAGCAGTTAGAAGAAATCAGTAAATAACACAACAATTGTTCACTCAGTTCAGTGTCAACAACACCTACATCTGGGGGCTACCAAGCCAGGGAGGAACTTCACTATTAGCATAATTAATTCAGAGTCAAACAACACAGTTTGCACTCCTCACTTAAAACCTACCCAATGACACTTCAACCTAAAGACACTCTAGACCTGAGTATTACCACTCACTCCCCCTCAATCACACCACAGTGTATATAACTCACAATTACAAAAACAATATGAAGAGACACTTCATACACACCTTAATCTTGCTTCATAGCTTTGACCAAGGTACACACACTCTTGTTTCACAGCTTTGAGTGAGACACAACTTAGAATCTACCTAACCAATGCAATCATCCCACAGACAATTGCTTAGAGTACAAGTATTTCTAAGACTCAATTCACACGTGAAGACTAGCCTTCTTCACTCACGAGGACTCTCAATTAGTACTCTCTATTCTTCTGTCAAGAGCTGCTGTTTAGGATTGCTTCTTTTGATATTTATAGCAGCTGTCAGTCCTTTTGGGCCTTGGTGCATAAAATAGGTTTTATTCATAACAAACCTATTTTCAATAATCTGCATGCTTGCCACTTAATTCAGGGATATTTTAGTTCGCATAGGGCTTCTAGAATGTCTCCTGATATCCAGCTTGAGCTCCTATTATGTTTCCTGGTTTCTAGCTACCAAAAAAATAAACCTGCGCTTGATGTCATACGATCCAAGTCATAACATTGGGTATGACATTCAACTTAACTTGTTTTTAGCTAAGTCAACTTACCATGCACAGACCATATTATGTATGCACTAAAATCAGTCATGACATACATACATGCTCTAGTGTTTTGCCACAAAATGCAGCCAATCAAGAGCACTTACAAACTCCCCCCTTTGACAAATTTTTGGCTAAAACACTATGTCATCATATCAGAGTTTACACAGCAGAAGACTTTAACCTATACCCTGTCATGCAGTAAGGTTACTTTCTACACAAGTTCTGTTAGCTCTCAGCTTCTCAGGATCTCAGGATCAACCTGCTCGCACACATCTGTTAGTCTGTCCTATAAATGTCACATAACTTTGAGTAACTTGCTTGGTTACTCCCCCTCAAACTGATGTAGCTGTTAGCTGAGTACATAATCTGCACAACCAGCAGTCACATAAACACATCCAGCCTGTTTTGGATGTTCAGACCTTCAGAGTAACATTCTGAGTCACACGTAAACTACATCCAGCTTGATTTGGCTGTCCAGACATTCAGAATAACATGCTAAAGTCACGCACACTTATAAGCTTAACACTCTTACCTGTTAGCATAGACTTCTATAGTCTCACCTTTCTGTGGACTAAACTAACTAGTGCTACTCCCCCTGAAGGGATGCACCACACTCCCAATCTCTACTACTACCACACACATCATCTGTAGCACCTGTGATAACATATGCATTCAAGATTATCATATTCATAAGAGCTTTCACAAGAGCTCATGTGCTCAAGCAGGAAAATTCTCTTCATGCTCTCCACCTGTTCTTCCACCTGCTTGTTATGATCATTCAACACACACTCTCTCTCTCTCTCCCTTTTTAGCCACAAATTAAAATCCAACTAAACTTTGTATAGATTATAAAGTGTAACATAACATTAGTTAGGGATAATGTGAACAGACTGCTCATAAAGAGCATCATAGATATAATGTCACACAAGTCTTCACAAAAGATCTTAAGGCAATATCAGACCAGCAGCAGACAACCTCATCAGCTCAGCAGAACAACAACCTGAGCCAGATATCACCAACAGTCACTTTTCCTCCTCTTCAGCAGAGCTGGACCTCTCCTCTGAAGTGTCTTCTGTACTGGTTTCCTCAGACCCATCCTTACCTGTTTCCTCATTTTCACCACTGGCTTTCTCAGAACTATCCTCAGCTGCTTCCTGGTCATTATCACCTGAACCATTACCATCTCTCTCTTCATCAATGAATTCAGACTCCTCATTTTGCTCAAGGGTTCTGATTAATTCTTCAATATTTTTCTTTCTAGTATCCAGTTCCTTGCAAGTTTCCTTCAACATTGAAATTACTTCAGCTTTTCTTGATTTTGATGATCCCTTGGATGTCTTAGCTGATGTCATAACAATGTCAAGAATATGAGTCCCCTTAAACAACTTATGATGAAATGACAATGCGGTTTCTCTCTTGCTTGCAACATCATTTTTCTTTAGGATGTTGGGATGTTGATCACATATGATTCCACAGATGATAGAGGGAAAAGCAATAGGGCCCTTAATACTGTAGCTGCCAGCATGCTTCATGGTTTGTTCATGAATATATGTTCCATAATTAAGCTTAGTCTTAGTTCCTACAACATACATGAACCTTCCAAGAATGGTTGCCACTGTTGTCTTATGATTGGTGGGCACCCAATTTGCAGCACCAATTTTGTGAAGCATAACATATTTAACACTTAGTTTGCTTGCTACAAGCTTCCCTTTGGACGGCCACTTCTTGACCTGTTTGGTAGTTATTTCCTGACATACTTGATGGTCCGAGACTCTTTGTTCAGTCAGGCCTTCATGAGGTCTCCCCAAGTACTTGTTGATGATAGTTGCTATAAAATTGATACATTTACCTCTCACAAATACTTTGCCAAACTCAGTGGATTTACTATCAGCACATTCACCTGATAGATTGACTATGAATTCTTTCACCAACGTTTCATAACATTGGGATAACTGAGTCATAGTTTTCACCAAGCCAACATCACTGATGAGGGCCATGATTTCCTTATTTTCAAGAGCATTCTGAGCAAGCTCTCTCTCTAGGGCCAACCTCTTGTGATAAACGTATTTCCATCTGTTAACACTTGATGGATAGTGAAATGAAATGTTATCAATTGGTACTTTAGAAATACTTTCATCCAGTTTGCTTGTAGAAGGCTTTTTCTTGGTTTGGATGTCATTAACATCAACAGCAACATCAGAGTCTGTCTCTGGTTCTGAACTGGATTTAGCCTTCTTCTTCTTTGTGAGAACTTTGCTCCAGCCTTTAGGGGGTCCAACCTGATCCCTCTTTGTACCATCCTTCTTTGTGGAAGTTTCTTGCTCAACATTCTTCTCACCCTCCTTCTTCTTGGGGAAAATTTGATCAGCTACCTTTTTCCCTTTACGTGTCATCAGCCTTTTGGCTATGCCTGGATTGAGTTTGGCTATGAGATCATTGTCAGAATAGTTGTCTAGGTCTACCACTTCAGTATCTTTGGTTCCTTGCATACTTTCACCCATTTGTTTATCCTCTTCACCCTTGTTCCTCCCTTCTGGTGCAAGGTCCTTCGATGTTGCAACATTGGGTGAGACATTGGCTTGATCATGCAGTTTAGGACCAGACCCCTTCATGCTAGAAGACGTGGGTATGTTGAGTGTGTTGGCGACCATTTTCGCAATGGCAAGATGGGTTCGTCTAACTTCTGCGTTGTTGAGATCATCAAATGCAGTAGAAGAAGGAGCTTGACCTGTGACACGGTCTTTTGGCCTTCTTGCATGGGGTTTTCTAGGTTCATTCATCAATAATTCGTCAGGTGTCACCATGTGTAATGAAGCTACTTCTAGCACCTTGTTAAGGTTTGACTCCTCGGCTTTGTTGGACATGCGTTTGGATGGGGATGATTTTGATTGTTGTGACATCGTTGGAGACGTTGATTGAGAATGAAGGAGTTTTCTCTACTTGATTGATGCGGTATGGAAGCTGAATGGTTTATGATGGTACCACGAGTAGTAGGGGTGTGTTGTATATGTGGCGATGGGGTGAGGTTGCCCAATAGGAGGGAAATTACCTTTTTGATTTGTTATTAAATAATTTAATTTCACCAAGTAATTCCCTCTTATTGTTAATTGCTACAACTCATCATTACTAAAAGACCTCAATTTTCATGGAGACTTTTTAAATTGATGATCCTTGACCCTTCTTGCACCCATTTTAGTATCATCAGGTTTTGAACAACCCTGTTGCCATTTACCCAAGTTACCCCTGAGTCTGTCTCCTTTGAACTTAACAGAGCTTGGTTGGATGATACACTTGATGTCACAGAACAATGTCATGACATCCGGAGTGACATTGCTTCCTGTATGCAGGGCAGCTTCCATATACTCCATCAGATTCCAATATAACCTATCTAGCTTTCCTTGATGACCAATCTTTGGGTATCCCTTCTAGGCTTGCCTGTCACCCTCCCATTCACCATATCCTGTTCTCTCATCTAGAAGGCACTTTGGAGTTACTCTTTCAGATTTCTTGACTATGGTCTTCCTCATCCTTTGTTGGCGTCTGCATTTATCCACCCATATTGGATCTTCATTGATCAATCCAGTTCTATTACTTATGTATTCCCATAGGTAACAGTTATTCTTGGATCTAGATCCCCTCATTACTTCCTTATCTTCATCATTGATGACCACACACTTATCCTTGGAAAAGTGGACTTTTAAACCTTGATCACATAGTTGACTTATGCTTAATAGGTTAACAGTCAGTCCCTCAACCAACAAGACATCCCTTAATTTTGGTGCTTCAGTACTGTCCAGTTGTCCAACACCTGTGATTTTTCCTCTAGCTCCATCATCAAAGGTTGCATGACTAGATGAATGAGGTTTGAGTGTTATCAAGTGATCATCAATTCCAGTCATATGTCTGGAACAACCACTGTCAAAATACCAATCCTCTTTGGTTGGCATTCTCAGGGAAGTGTGAGCTACCAGTGCAACAGTCTTCATAGCCCATTGCCTTTGCTTGTTAGGAACCTCCTTCTTAGGTTTGGCATGATGCTGCCTCCTGCCATGAGTACCTTGTTTGGTAGGAAATCCATGCAGCCAGAAACACACATCTTTAATATGTCCAAGCCTTCCACAGTGGTAACACCTATACCCATAGAATTGTCTCTTGACTTGGTTCCAGTTTCTGTGTGGTGGATGTTGTGACATTGGTCGTGACATCCTTTTTAACTTTTGAATCTCAGGTTATAATCTCTTGAGTTTCAGCACAGGATTTTGTCTCTCAACAAATCCCAGTCCAGACCTATTTCCTGAATTCTGACCATTCTGCAGAATCTTTTCTAGGGTGTCAGTTCCAGGATTAAGCATCCTTATGGATTTTGACATTTTGTCCAAATTAGACTTCAATAGGTTGACCTCACCTTTGAGTGATTCTATAGTGACTAGATGCTCCTTCTTTTCAGATTCTAACTCCTTGATGAGTTTTTTTTTGATGCTCTCCTTGCTGGTACAAATCAGTACTTCTGATGTGAAGCTTTTGATATGAGGCTGCAAGCTCCTCAAATGTCATCTCTTCTTCACTTGAGTCACCATCAGATATGCACACACTGTTGAAAGCAGTGACATGTTTGGCAGACTCTCCTTCTGATTCACTTCCTGAGTCTTTATCAGACCAAGTGACAGTTTGGCCTTTTCCCTTCTTTTTGAGGTATGTGGGACATTCCCTTCTAACATATCCATATCCCTCACACTCATGACATTGGACTCCTTTGCTTTGGCCAGCTTTGTCTTCAGCTTTGTTGATGTCAGAGGAGCTGTTTTTGACATAGGGCTTTGACTTCTGATCTATTCTTTTGATCATTTTACTAAATTGTCTTCCAAGCAGTGCTATTGCTTTTGACAAATTTTCTTCTTTTTCCTCATCTTCTCCTTCTGCCTCTTCTGCAATGTGTGAAACAAGAGCTATGCTTTTGTTCTTTTTCTCCACAGCCTGATCACTCATTCCCATTTCAAAGGTTTGAAGGGAACCAATGAGTTCATCCACTTTCATGTGGCATATGTCTTGGGCTTCTTCAATGGTTGTGACCTTCATTGTAAACCTTCTAGGCAGGGACCTGAGGATTTTCCTCACAAGCTTCTCTTCAAACATCTTTTCTCCCAAAGCTCCTGAGCTGTTAGCAAGTTCAAGTACATTCATGTAAAACTCATGAATTGTCTCATCTTCCTTCATCTTTAGACTTTCAAATTTTGTAGTCAACATTTGTAGTCTAGACATCTTTACTTTTGAGGTTCCCTCATAAGTAGTTTTGAGAGTGTCCCAAACCTCCTTTGCTAGTTCACAGTGGTGTACCAGCCTGAAGATGTTTTTATATATGCCATTGAATAGAGCATTCAAGGCTTTAGAGTTGCCAAGAGCCAGAGCTTCTTGTTCTTTATTCCATTCCTCTTCAGGAATCAACACTAATGCTCCATCCTTGTCAATTTTCATTGGATGTTCCCATCCTGAATTCACAGCTCTCCAAGCCTTGTAGTCTATAGATTTCAAGAATGTAATCATCCTTGGTTTCCAATAGTCATAATTTGACCCATCCAAGATTGGTGGTCTATTGGTGAATCCTATGTCTTTGTCCATAGTAGCAGAATTTGTCTTCCCTAGATCTCACCCAGAATTAAACAAGCAGGGTGCCTGCTCTGATGCAAATTGAAAATTCTGCTTGCACACAGATGGATGTTATGACATCCACAATGACATAGGCGACTGAACAACTAATTTAGCAGTTAGAAGAAAGCAGTAAATAACACAGCAATTGTTCACCCAATTCAGTGTCAACAACACCTACATCTGGGGGCTATCAAGCCAGGGAGGAACTTCACTATTAGCAGAATTAATTCAGAGTCAAACAACACAGTTTGCACTCCTCACTTAAAACCTACCCAATGACACTTCATCCTAGAAACACTCTAGACCTGAGTATTCCCACTCACTCCCCCTCAATTACACCACAGTGATATATAACTCACAATTACAAAAACAATATGAAGAGACACTTCATACACACCTTAATCTTGCTTCATAGCTTTAACCAAGGTACACACACTCTTGCTTCACAGCTTTGAGTGAGACACAACTTAGAATCTACCTAACCAATACAATCATCCAACAGACAATTGCTTGGAGTACAAGTATTCCTAAGACTCAATTCACACGTGAAGACTAGCCTTCTTCACTTACAAGGACTCTCAATTAGTACTCTCTATTCTTCTGTCAAAAGCTGTTGTTCAGGATTGCTTCTTCTGATATTTATAGCAACTGTCAGTCCTTTTGGGCCTTGGTGCATAAAATAGGTTTTATTCATAACAAACCTATTTTCAATAATCTGCACGCTTGCCACTTAATTTAGGGATATTTTAGTTCACCTAGGGCTTCTAGAAAGTCTCCTGATATCCAGCTTGAGCTCCTATTATGATTCCTGGTTTCTAGCTACCAGAAAAACAAGCCTGCGCTTGATTTCATACGACCCAAGTCATAACATTGGGTATGACATTCAGCTTAACTTGCTTTTAGCTAAGTCAACTTACCCTGCACAGACCATATTATGTATGCACTAACATCAGTCATGACATACATATATGCTCTAGTGTTTTGCCATAAAATGCAGCCAATCAAGATCACTTACAAAGACTATGACCTAGGAGCAAATGCATCGCATATCGTCCGAAGGACATATGCTAACACTCTAGATAATTGAGAGGCAACCACCCAATCATCATTTCCTAGGTACTTAAGGCTCGTAGCGCACAATACTCATTAGCCTTTATTAAGTATGTTAGAATTGTTTGAAGATGAGAAGAGAGCAAGGACTTTTAAAGGGGACTAAATCAAAACCCTAAAGTTATCATGCTTCATGGTCCTAAAGTTGAGTTTAAGGAGGGAACTCTATCCTATTTGTTATCATGCAAAGGATTAACCCTAATGTTCTATCATCACTGTCCTTAAACAAGGAAGTGAGTAGTCCTAAGGAAACATGTGAAGAAAAGGAAGAAGAACAAGAACATTAAGCAAATGAGATGTAAATGTGAATGAATGCACGTGCAATGCAACATACAAGCAAAGGGAGGACACCTCAACCTTTAATGCAAACAAGAGATGAAAAGGGAAAATAACATCCAAGCAAAGGGAGGACACCTCAACCTTTAATGCAAGCAAGAGACGAAAAGGGAAAATAACATCCAAGCAAAGGGAGGAAAATGTGTGGGGTGAAAACCTCCACAAGCTCATCTCAACCTTTAAATGCAAGTAGGGAAAGAAAGAAAAACCTATACATGCACTACTTCTATTCTAATGCACAAAATCACACAACATGAAGAGAATACCAACATGGTGTCATTCAACCTAAGTCTCATTATGACTTGTGTACAAAGTTACACAAAATTGCCCTCATGGTTTACCACTCAAGTTATGCTTTAGATACCTCCACAGGAGGGATCAGGCTACTTTAGTTGGCACTCCAAGGCCATGGGACAGAAAGGGAGATGAAAAGAGAATGTACAAACTCAATCACAAAATCCACAAAAGAAAATGCAAGATAGTGTACAAAGTTAGGCAAAACATGGTTCATGAGAAACCCTAAAGGGAATGCCTAAAAGAAAAGAAAGTTTGAACAAGTTATAAGGCAAGTTAGAACCTAAAATCCAACCTACAAACGCCTTGATATGCATATAACATGGATACACAACAATTGGATGCTCAAACAATGCACAAAATCCAAATAAGAACCAAACTAGCTCAAGTGTTAGGGTAGAAATCATACAAGGGTGACCTAAAGTGTAAATACACTAAAAATATTAAACTACTCCTGAAAATCCAAATAAAATCCTATGAGACCCCTCTGGTGTTAGTGTCGCTACTGCGAAAAAAGGAGAGGCCGACAATGACTAACAGAGTCGCCACCTATCGTTATTTATCCCAGAGAAGGGAAAGGAAACGATCGGAAAAAACCTGACGAAAACGGGAAAAGACGAGGTCATCGCAACCAAGTCCTAGGTTCAGGAGTCGGTTACGCAAGGGGAAGGTATGAGCACCCCTCACGTCCGTCGTACTCGACGGGATCCACGCATGTGTTGTTTAGCTAAAAGGGTGTGTAAACTATCTATGCTAAAGGCTTATGGACAAAAGAGAAAGAAAAAGAACTAACTCGGCAGAGCATCGCCGCTCTGTGCCTACGTACTCCCTCGTGCAATGGGAAAGTCAGAGTCAACATAGTTTGCCTAACTACGGCCAAAGAAGGGGGGAAGGTTGCTCGCCAAGACATCGCGTCTTGTGCCTACGTACTTTCGTCAGGTACGAAAGATCAGAGCAAACATAGTTCGGGCTTACGAGAACAGAGGATGTTCAAAAGTTTTACCCGAGTAGGGTTAACAGACAGTTCTATCAGTTGGTGTATGTAGCTCGACCTTTGGAGACTTAGGCGTTACCGTTTGCGATAGAACTGAAAGTTAACAACACTCTTGTTTATGAAAAGAGTTTTCCTGATTAAGACCCCAAGGGGTGAAAAAGAGTTTGAATTGTTTTTGTGTTTTTTAAGGAAGAAGTGTTTTGAATTTGGTTTGCGACTCATGCTACACTAGAGACTATGATCTAGGAGCGAACACTTCGTATATCGTCCGAAGGACATATACTAACATTCTAGATAATTGAGAGGCAACCACCCAATCATCATTTCCAAATGGCTTAAGGCTCGTAGCGTGCAACAATGGTAAAACTTTATTAAGTGGATTGAAGTTGTTTGAAGATGAGAAGAGAAAGAGGACGAACTAAGGGGGACTAGTCCAAGCCCTAAAAGTTGTCATGCAATGTGCACCTAAAGTTGAGTTTGAAAGGGGACTACCTAATGTTATCATGCATGGTTAGAACCCTAATGTCTATCATAACCTCTCTTGAACAAGAGAGGTTAGAAATCCTAAGGGAAGGAAGACAAAAGAAAAAGAAACAATAATAAGAAACAATGCAAATGTAGGATACAAACATAAATGCAACAAGGAAGACAAAGATGCAATGCAAGTGAGGGAGTAAATATGTGTGGGGCTGGAACCTCCACAAGCTCATCTCAACCTCAAGCCATGGTATGAATAAGCACAAGAGAAATGGAGAAGAAGATGCATAGAAAACAAGTAACAAAAACAATGAGAAAATGTCCTCATGGATTCATTACTTTAGGCAAGCTTCAGGTTCCTCCTCAGGAGGAACCAAGCAACCTTAAGTAGTATTCCAATGTCATTGGACAAAATGGGGATGAGAAGAAGAGATTTCAAAAGCCAAAGCACAACATCACAAGCAAATGCCAACAATAACACCAAAAAATGCAAGCAAACATCACTTATGGAAGCACAATATGCAAACATGAAAGTATGATAACAAATGAACAACTTATGCATATGATAAAAACCCAATAATTAGCACACAAGACCTATAACAAGTCCCTAACATGAAACAATCAGAATTAGGTTCATCAATAATGCACAACTAAGCTTTTGGAAGCAAAACAAAACAAATGCAACAGCAAAGATGCACAAACATGATGCAACTTGCAAAATACATGAAAAATAAGAAAATGCATCAAAAAATGTCAAATAAAATCTCATAGGACCCCCAAGGTATCAGGAAGCAGGGGTCAAAAGGAGAGATTGAAAAACAAAAGGGAAGTGCCTCAAAAGAAGGCAAACATCAAGAGTGTTCCAAAACAGGGCAGAAATAGAGAGGGAACAAAAACAAATTCAAACCACATGAAAACAACACTTAAAAATTATGGAAAAAAATTATGGGAATTAAAAAACATGTCGACACAATGCTCAAAAACAATTAGAAGTTTAATCCATACCATGAGCAAGAAATAAAATCAACAAGGCAGCACACATTTTTCACAACTTTAAAAGACCAATTAAAAGGAAAATATGAAAATAAATGAAAAATGCATCAAAACACGAAATTAAAAATGCACAAAATTAAAAGACATGTTAAAGTATGTTCATGATTTTGTTTAGAATTTTTAAATATTTTTTGCTATTTTTTACGAATTTTTAAAAGTGCATACAAATAAAAGAAATAAAGATAGAAAACAAAATGCAGAAAAATCACAACCGTCAGATGTGCATACCAGTCAACAGAATTAATGCACCAGATCGTGCCAACTCAATTAATGAAATGAGGTCCTAATTGTGTGTGCATTAGTGAAAAGAGGAGCATGTAAGTCTTAATGTAAACCGCGAGATCAAGAAAAACATGATCGGACGAATCATGCTGCGACACGTCACTCATCTTCAACCTTGGGATTTCCGGTCGCCGGAATTTCACTTCGGTCGTCTTCCCCACTACTCTGGCCGCCGCAATTTCCAGCCCCCCACCGTGCATCATCATTTTTCAACCGTTTCGCACAAACCTTATATGGAAATTCATCTACTCTCCGAGGGGAACAAGAATCTAGCCTTAGTTTTCATGAAAACCTCACCAATAAAGAGAAAATCGAACAACAAGCTTGCATACCAAAAAGTTAAGTTCACCAAAACTCAAATAAATTCATCCTAACATCATCCTCATGTTATGTAGGTTATAGATCCATGAAAATTGAAGCAAAAACATGCAAAACAGTCCATACAAAATCAACCAAGTTTGGAGCTCCATTTTTCAAATGTCATGAACATCAACAATTAATATCCAGAAATGATCTACATGCTTCAAGGATCCAAATGCAACAAAAATGGCGAAGAACCATGGCATATTGAGAGTGTAAGGTTAAATTCAAGTTACCTAATGGAGAACTTCCACTGAGCCTTCAACAGGTGCTAAAGCTTGAAGAAAACGATCCAAATATGTTCAATGATCCATAATAAAGCTTTTGCAACCTTCAATTTGCCTTGAAATGGAGTAAATCTGAGAAATTGAATTTTGAGTTTTCACCACTTTTTTGAAAACGAAAATGGTAGTTCATGCAGTGAGAATGACCTAGCTCTGCCTCAAAATTCCTCAAGAATACTTATATGATAGATTTGCAATCAAATGGGGCCTTAATCCATGCAAAACAACCCATTTTGAATTTTCACATTTCACCACTTTTTGAAAATCCCATGCACGTTTTTTACACTACACCACTTGATTTTTTGATCCCAATCCACTATAACTCAGTTGTGTAAATTAAAGGAATGAGATTGGAGGTTTAATTTTGAGCATATGATTGATTTCCAATTTTGCTGCTTCAAGAGGAAGAAACCATGAAAATGACCCATTTTGAGACTTCAAAAATCCAATGTGAAGACGGCAATGTCTTTGAATTGTTATTTGCAGTCAAAAAATGCACAAACTTGCCTTGAAAAAGTTTAAAATCCAATAAGTCTCAAATTCTCAATTTTAAACCTCCTTTATGAAAAATTCAAACCCCAAATTCTCAATCCAAGCCCCCACCATGACAAGAAATGGTTTGGTAGTGCAAATGGCCCCATTTGAAGCAAGTTTCATGTTGAAAAGATTTCCATTTGAGGTGTGCAAGTTGGTGAAATGGACCTATAGTTTTATGACACATAATCTTACTTTTCCAAAATACCCCTGACTTGTAAACCTCATAACTTGAGTTCTACAAATCATATGAAAGACTTCTAATACAATCTGGAAATATAAGATCAAGACCTACAACTTTCATGTTGACTAAAAGTTGAGGAGAAACACCCTTCTAGGTCAAAACTGGCTTGGAAGTTGGTTGACTTTTGTTGACCAAATCCACATACCTCAAATGACCCGTAACTTGTCTGTACCATAACTTGAGTTCTATAAATCCAACCGAGGACTTATAGTACTCAAATTAAATCTAATAACATGCTCTACAAGTTCCATGTTGGCCAAAAATTGAGATGAGACTTTTATCTTGAGGTAAGTGGTCTTAAAGTCAGGCACTAAATAGAGGATTTTACCCTGAGAACCCTAACTTAGTAACTTCTCAAACACTTAACCCTTGATGAAATGAACTTGAAATGATGTCTCATATGTCTTAACACAACATCCCATGACCATAGAGACTTTGAATTGAGTTTCTATCTTCTTCAATTGCACAGTTGACTGAGGATTTACCAGATGAAAACCCTAACTGCGATACTTTCAACTGTGGCTTGTTCCACTTCACACAACCACTTGCATAAGCTCCACAATGACCCTCAAGGACCTCAATAAGCTTTCTTTACCTTTCACCCAAAATCATGCATTCACGAACCTCTGATGTTCTTCAGTTGGCCTCCCAGTTAGGGGCTAACCCACACACATCCATCTGTCCTTTCACAATACACTGACCACTTCAAGATGTCCTGATGACCACTCAAGCTTGAGTAACAACCCCTGCTTAGGCTCCATGCTCTGAGAAGACTCCTCTTACTATGCACATCCTTTTGATCCCCTGTTCAATGCAACATGCTATGCAATGCAAATGCTAGAAAGAAAATGAAATGAAACATAAACCAAGTTAAGAAAAGGTTGAGCAAATTTTAGGGTGCAACAACTGCCCCTATTCAAACGACTTGGACCTGAAGGAGTGAAAAGCGAACGACTTTCACGCAATCGAGGTAAAAGACGGTTGAATACCAAAGAAACCGGAAATTTGCCAACCGCAGAGAACCCGAATATAGCAGAAATGATCTCAAAGCCACCCTGTTGGGGAAAGAGAATACAAAGATCAAAAACGGCGCCATGGTCTGGATACCATACTGGCAAAAGGTAACAATCCAAGTTACCGGAGTTTGGATACTTCACAGAAATCAAAGCCTGAATGCTCAAAACATAACTCTGAGTCTGGATACTCAAGGATTAGAGCCTGGATGCTCGATAAACACAAAACTAATGTCTGGGTGCTCAAAAAACGGCGAACTAGAGCCTGGATGCTCGGCAATAAATCTGAGCCTGGATACTCAATATTTGGAGCCTGGATGCTCGATGAATCGGAGCCTGGATGCTCAAAAAACACAAATTAGAGCCTAGACGCTCAAAGAACACATCTAAGTCTGGATACTCAATAGCCTGAGCCTGGATGCTCAATGCAATCTACCGAAGTCTGGATACTCGGTGATAATCTGAGTCTAGATACTCAAAAATATGAGCCTGGATGCTCAATAATAAATCTGAGCCTGAATGCTCTACGAAAATAACCTGAGTCTGGATACTCGGTTTAACAAATATGAATCTGGATACTCAATAGATAAACTTGAGTCAGAATACTCAAAAACTGGAGCCTGGACGCTCGATGCAATCTGAGCTTGGATGCTCTCTGTGAATAGAAATATACTTATCAGGATCTGGATATCCTACGAGTTCAAGTCAAACGACGTTGCTGGGAAACAAAATTAGCCACATTCTGGATACCACATAAGCTGAGAAAAATTACGTGCCAAGGTCTGGATACCACACGACAATAGGAGATAACAACAGTTACTGTGATTTGGATATTACAGAGCATTAGAGAAACTACTATGGTCTGGATACCATAACTGCCATCACCGGAGTCTGGATACTCAACAGAGAAGGTACAAACAAGATTCCTCAAGGTCTGGACACCCAACTGACTTTACCGGAGTCTGGATACTCGACGGAGAAAGCGTAATAAAACGAGCATAAGCCATGGTCTGGATACCATAAGACATAAACACACCTGCTGTGATCTGGATATCACCAAGGAATTTGACCGGAGTCTGGATACTCAACAGATCAAGAAAATACCTGTTGGAGAAAATATCGGAGTCTGGATACTCAACGGAAAAAGCAAAATAATATCGGTCACCGTGGTCTAGATACCACAACCATCTTTACCGGAGTCTGGATACTCGACGGAAAAAGGAAAACCTCATCAACTGGGTACTGGCCGGAGTCTGGATACTCAATGGGGAGAGGAGATCATCACCATACTCATCATGATCCATTCAAATCCGAAGATATTGCTGGGGAATAACATGAGCCAGGGTCTGGATACCATGCGGGCTAAGAGATCACATGGTCTGGATACCAAAAGAAAATCAAACCTCCGAAGAAAACACCTGAAACAAAGAGATAACAACCTGGTCTATGTTTCATATGCAAATGTTTGAAAATGGCGTAATGCTCCATACGAAATGGAAATGCTACGCATTTGGGTAGATGCTATGCACACGTGCAGATGCATCGGAACTGAAACAACAAAATAAATGCCAGGGAAAAAGAAACCATCCTGTCAGGAACAACAAACAACCTTGCAGGGAACGGCTTACCCATAACAATTGGACTTACACCAAAAAGGGCCCGAAAGGCTTATCTGTTGGGAATAAAGTTCATACGAGAGCAGAAAATCCAAAACTCAACTGAGGATGCAGATCAACACTTGCTGAGGTAAATGTCCGGGTTGACTCTCCAAAATACAAAACCTTTTGAAGAACAGATAACTCACCGGGTATCTAAAACGAACAGGCTAAACAGCCTAACTTACCTGATAGAGAACAACACTTCTATCGAATGCCCCAGTCTGTGCTGCTGAAAGCTGAGTTCCTTCAATCAGACTGAGTGAGAGGGAGAAATACCAGGCCACTGCTAGGGTAAACCCGACACCTACTTGTGGGGATATGTCCGAATCTCGACTCGCTGGGGAGAAAACACAGCCTCGTACTCTACGGGGATTAAAAGCGCACTGGCACACTTCCAGGGAAATACTAAACACTGCATGTAACTCTACTGGGATAGAGATGCAACCTTGATTGTTGGAGATCAACACTGTCTGGGGGAGAAGATGAATCCATCCATATTCGTAAAACCTTGCCCCAAGGGTAACAACCCTGCAAAAGACAAACAGACAAGACAACCTATACAACAAGACTATCTTGGTCATCGTCCGTGACATTGTTCAATTAATATCAAAGTTTTAGCAATTATCGACCAAGGCCTGCAAGTTTATGTATGCAAGTTCATCAAAAACATCGGGCGTTTTTCACAAACAAAACAGTAAAAGCATAAAACAAAACGCACAAACAAAGTACTGAATAATATATGTTTATTGATAACGGCCTGTTAATAGGCAAAGTTTTTACAACAGATGCAACTCCTGAAAAGAGGAAGCTGCACAAAAACTACAAGTATGTATAAAAGCAAATACGAAAGTGTACATTTTAAACAAAAAGTACAACAATGTCAGCAATGTGGCGCAGACGAACACCATGAGCTGATTCCTCTATGACTCAGTTGACCCTGACGCTTTCCCGACGCTTCGTCTTCAGAAGAGATTGATTCAGATTAAACGACCCTCAGGTTCTCCCAATCCACTAAAGTAATGAAGTTCATACATAGACCGCGGTCATTTGCTTTTTAATCCCTAACTTTTGCCTGAACCGCCCTTTCGGGTTTTCGATTCACCGGGATACCCATTCTTGCCAAAGTCGCCTTTTCAGGTTTTCAACTTTGCGGGTTTACATCTTTTCATTTTTATCCCTAATTTTTTGCCCGAACCCTTTTTCCTTTTTTATGGTTCGCCGAGATGCCCCATTTTTGCCTGGACTTTTCTTTTTGTGTCCAGCGGGTCTCTTTTAAGCAAAGTATTTTTTAACTGCGTCTGCGTTTACAGGGGATGCAAAGTCCTCACCGTCCATGGTGGATAATACTAAGGCTCCTCCAGAGAAAACCTTTCGTACAACAAATGGACCTTCATAATTGGGAGTCCACTTGCCCCTGTGATCTGACTATGGTGGGAGAATCTTTTTCAGTATAAGATTGCCCGTCTGAAAGCTTCGAGGGTGCACCTTCTTATCATAAGCTTTCTTCATCCGGCTCTGGTACAAACGACCATATGCAATTGATGCTAGCCTCTTTTCGTCCATCAGACTAAGTTGATTCAATCTATTTCTGATCCATTCTGCCTCATCAAGTTTTACGTCAACCAAAACCCTTAAAGAAGGAATCTCAACCTCTAGCGGTAGGACAACTTCCATACCGTATACCAGTGAGAAAGGAGTTGCCCCGGTTGATGTGCGTACCGTCGTATGATAACCGTGCAGGGCGAAAGGTAACATTTCATGCCAATCTTTGTATGTAACAACCATCTTTTGCACTATCTTTTTAATGTTCTTGTTGGTCGCTTCAACATCGCCATTCATCTTCGGCCGATAGGGCGATGAGTTGTGATGTTCAATCTTAAAGCTCTGGCATAGCTCCTTCATCATCTTATTATTCAGATTTGAACCATTGTCAGTAATGATTCGCTCGGGGATTCCATATCTGTAGATGATGTCCTTCTTTATGAATCTTGCCACCACTTGCTTGGTCATATTAGCATATGATGCTGCCTCTACCCACTTGGTAAAGTAATCGATGGCTACCAGAATAAAACAGTGTCTGTTGGAAGTAGTGGGCTCGATTTTTCCAATCATATCGATGCCCCACATGGAGAACGGCCAAGGGGATGACATTAGATTCAACGGGCACAACGGCACATGAATCTTATCAGCATAAATCTGGCATTTGTGGCATCTCTTCGCAAATTTGAAATAATCCGACTCCATTGTTAGCCAAAAATAACCAGCTCGTAGAATCTTTTGAGTCATGGCATGTCCGCCGGCATGCGTGCCAAAAGTACCTTCGTGGACTTCTTCCATAAGAAAGCTTGCTTCTTTTTCGTCCACACACTTGAGTAGTACCAGATCATGGTTCCTTCTATACAGCACACCATCTGGGTTGAGGTAGAAGTTTCCAGACAATCTCCTAAGAGTTTTCTTATCCTGGGTCGATGCCCCTGGTGGATACTCTTGGTTCTTAAGGAAATTCTGGATGTCATGAAACCACGGTTTACCATCGGAAGCTCCTTCAATAGAAAATATGAAAGCAGGTCTGTCGAGGCGTGAGATAACAATCCTTGGCGCTTCATTCCAAAAGTTGACCTTGTACATTGAAGCCAGTGTAGCCAAAGCGTCTGCCATTTGATTCTCCGTTCTTGGCACATGGTGGAAGTCTACACGGTCGAAAAATGGTAACAGTCTTCTTGCATAATCCTTGTAAGGGATCAGGTTGGGCTGTCGAGTTTCCCATTCTCCTTCGATCTGATTAACAACTAGCGCTGAATCACCATATACATCAAGATTCTTGATCCTCAGATCAATAGCTTCTTCCAAACCCATGATACATGCTTCATACTCGGCCTCATTGTTGGTACAAGGAAAAGTTAATCTGGCAGTGAAAGGGATATGCGTTCCATGGGGAGTTGTAATAATTGCCCCAATTCCGCTACCATACGAATTAACTGCACCATCGAATATCATCTGCCATAGAGATCCCCTCTCTGGTCCTTCAGTGGGTAATGGCTCATCACGATCTTTTGCTTTCAAGTACATAATGTCCTCATCCGGAAATTTAAATCTCATCGGTTGGTAATCATCAATTGGTTGTTCAGCAAGGTATTCTGATAGAACGCTTCCTTTAATGGCTTTCTGGGAAACATACTGGATGTCGTATTCTGTCAATACCATTTGCCATCTGGCAATCCTTCCAGAAAGTGCCTGCTTTTCAAAGATATATTTAATCGGATCCATCTTCGAAATTAGCATGGTTGTATGATTGAGCATGTACTGTCTTAAACGTTTGGCCGCCCAAGCGAGTGCACAACACGTCTTTTCAAGCATGGAGTAGCGGGGCTCACAATCTGTGAACTTTTTACTCAAGTAATAAATCACATGCTCTTTCCTCCGTGTCTCGTCATGTTGACCGAGAACACAACCCATACTATTCTTCAGAACCGTTAAATACATGATTAATGGTCTTCCAGCCACTGGGGGTATCAGTATCGGAGGCTCCTGCAAGTACTGTTTTATCTTATCGAATGCTCTTTGACAATTTTTGTTCTAGACCACCGCCTGATCTTTCTTTAACAGCTTAAACAACGGTTCACATATGGCCGTTAGATGAGATATGAACCGAGCGATGTAGTTCAACCTCCCTAAGAAACCACATACCTCTTTTTCAGTCTTCGGTGCTGGCATTTCTTGAATGGCTCTTAGTTTTGCAGGATCTACCTCGATTCCTTTTCTGCTGACAATAAACCCCAATAACTTTCTGGACCGAACTCCGAAAGTGCACTTATTTAGATTCAACCTCAATTTGAACTTCCTCAACCTCTCAAACAGTTTCAATAGATTGACCAGATGTTCTTCCTCCGTCTGGGACTTCACGATCATGTCATCAACATAAACCTCGATCTCATGATGAATCATATCATGAAACAAAGTCACCATTGCCCGCTGATAAGTTGGCCCTGCATTTTTCAACCCAAACGACATCACCTTATAGCAAAAGGTTCCCCACGGTGTAATGAATGTTGTCTTCTCCATGTCCTCTGGTGCCATTTTTATCTGATTATAATCGGAGAAGCCATCCATAAAGGAAAACACCGAGAATTGAGCCGTATTGTCAACCAATACGTCAATGTGGGGGAGCGGGAAATCATCTTTTGGGCTCACCCTATTCAAGTCTCTATAATCAATGCACATTCGTACCTTACCATCCTTCTTAGGTACAGGTACAATGTTGGCGACCCACGGAGGGTAAGTTGTCACGGCTAAAAATCCAGCGTCTAACTGCTTTTGAACTTCTTCTTTGATTTTTACCGCCATGTCTGGTCTCGTCCTCCTAAGCTTCTGCTTGACGGGTGGACATTCTTCCTGAAGTGGCAATCGATGAACCACAATGTCAGTATCAAGCCCGGGCATATCTTTGTAAGACCAAGCAAAGATGTCGCTGTACTCTCGGAGCATCTCTATCAACCTTTGCTTGACGTCTTCTTGCAATGCAGCCCCTATCCTGACATTTCTAACAACCTCTTTAGAACCCAAGTTGACGATCTCAATCTCTTCTTCATGAGGCAGAATGACCTTTTCTTCTTGTCTTAAGAGTCTAGCCAATTCCTCAGGCAAGTCTTCATCCTCATCAATCTCTTCTTCAGCTTAGAATACTGGGTTGTCAAAGTCGAAGCGAGTCATAGAAGATTCTTGGTCGGTGTCATCTGCAATGATATGAGACCTACAATGAAAATGGTTAAGTGATTCAAATGATATGCAAACAAACACATTGCCATTTTATTGTTAAAGATAAAACAAGAAAAACAGAGATCTCAAAATTTGAATGGAAAAACGCCCTTTGATTAATACATGAAACAATTTTCAAACATAAACAAGACAAGCCCTGAAATAACAAACCACTATGCCCCGGGTAGAACATAGGGTAGTACAATAATTGAAAAACAAAGTATTACTGTTCATTGGTCACTTGGACAAATTCCTCGATGGACCAGTTGCATAGGCGCTGTCCAAGAAGGCATGGCTTGATCCAAGCATCCATGTCGCAGTCGCTTTCTCCAGCTTCGTCATCTGAAATGGAATTGGGCTGCTCGAAGAAGACACCCCCGCTAGTGAACCTGATTGGCCCCTTGAACTTTGGTGTATTCTGTGAAGAGGATGGGTGGTACCCCAGGCCGAACTTGTCTTGCTTTTGAGGGATATCAATCACTTGTCCCCATCCCTGTGCTGAGCTAGCTTGTACCACCGCCTGCACTTCTTTGAAAGAGGACATAGCCACCTCGGGCTCTTTTCTCACCACTGGCGCCTTATCCCTCAACTGAACGGTTTCAAACGCTTGACACAGGGTCTCATGAATTTCCCCATCTACCTCAACGTACTTGAAAGAAGACAGGTTACTAACCATGATGTCTTCTTCTCCACATACTGTCACAACACTGCCACCGACCATATATTTCAACTTCTGATGTAGAGTCGATGTGACAGCCCCAACTGAGTGGATCCATGGTCTGCCTAACAAATAGCTATAAGCAGGCTGAATGTCCATGATATAAAATACATCCTTGAAAACTTCTGGGCCCACCTGGATAGGCAAAGTCAGCTCCCCGAAGACAGACCTCCGAGTACCATCAAAATCACGTACAACCAAATCACTCGGTGTACAGGTAATGCCTCTAGTATCCAGCTTCATAAGTGCCTTCTTTGGAAACACATTCAAAGATGACCCTGTGTCAACAAGGACATGAGACATAACCACTCCTCTACATTTAACAGAAATGTGCAGTGCACAATTGTGGTTTCTGCCCCTCGGCGTTAAGTCTAGATCTGTGAATCCAAGGCCATTTCCCGCTCTTACATGCCCAACAACCCCTTCAAGCTGATTTACTGATATCTCCTGAGGCACAAAAGCGGTGCTCAATACTTTCATTAGTGCATTTCTGTGAGCTTCGGAACTCAACAACAGCGATAATATCGAAATTTTAGAAGGTGTCTGCTGTAAGTGCTCGACTATCTTGTAGTCGCTTTTGTGTATCAGCCTCATGACCTCCTCCATATCATTCTCCAAAGATCCTTTTTCACCAGACTGGGTAGTTTCTTCAATTACCACCTTACCCTTCCCTTTATCTGCTTTCTCAACCACCACCTCGGGCGGTGCAAAGACTCCGCCGCTTCGGGTAATTGGCGCTGCTCCCACAACATTCTCTGCAGACTCCACACGAAAACTTTTCAAATCTATCTTCTGACCATTACAGTACACCTCAGCCCCATAGTTCCACGGGATGGCTTTGGTGCTTTCATAAGGCACATGTCCTGCTTTGGTAATAGTGATTGTTGGTGGCCTAGGAGGCACTGAAATAGTTATAGTCTTATATGGGATCGAGATCGTAGCGACCTCATCCCTCTCCTCGCTCACCTCCTAACAGGTTTCTTTTCCGCAGTCTGCTTAAACTGCAACGTCCCCTCGTCTATCATTCCTTGGATACACCTTCTCAGATCAACACATCCTTCAGGATGACTTAAGCAATCAACACAATCCTCATTACATCCTGGGAATACACCTCCTCCCAGCAATTTGTTCTTCATAAACTTCAATGGAGTCTTCAATTCACTCACATCCATTATCAAGTTTAAATCCTCTTCCACCAGAATAGCACTAACCCTAGCCTGCCCATGGTTTGGCATAGGGTTCTGCACAATATTAGGTGCATCATGAGAAAATTTTATCGCTTTACTGTCAATGATATCTTGCAACTTGTGTTTAAAAGCCTTACAATCGTCGATGGAGTGACCAGGCGCCCCTGAGTGAAATTCGCAACGTGCATTTGCGTCATAGCCGGGTGGGGGGTCACCAGTCAAAGGAGCGAGAGTCCTTTTCTGAATTAATTGTAGTTGCAATAAAGTCTGAAGCACCTGAGAGTAGGGCATTGGTGGAGTGTCAAATACTCTATTCGGCCTGGCCCTATCAAGATACCTCCTATAACCCTGCTGGTTTTGCTGTTGTGGTTGATACTGTCTTTGCTGTTGTTGTTATTATGGTCTCTGTTGCTTTGGCACCGGAATAGTGACACTAGCCACCTGCTGTTGGCGATATTGATTCTGGGGCTGACCCCTTCCTCTTCCTCTAGAACTTCCCACTGAACTGACATCACCTTCACGCTTCTTGTTTCCAAACATCTTTTTTCCTCCTCCTCCAACTGAGGGTACCTCTCCCACCTGAATCTTTCCCAGCTTGATACCGTTCTCTACTCTTTCACCAGTGATTATCAAATCTGAGAAACTTCCAGACATACTGCTTATCAGTTTTTCATAATACACCCCTGGTAGAGTAGCAACAAACATGTCTACCAACTCCCTCTCTACCATTGGCGGCTGCACTCTAGCAGCAAGCTCTCGCCACCTATGGGCGTATTCTTTGAAGCACTCATTACTCTTTTGAGAGAGATTCTGCAATTGGACTATGTTCGGTTCAAGGTCGCTAATGTATTGATAGTGTCTTACGAAAGCCTCGGCTAATTCCTTCCAGCTGCGAATGTTGGCGGGCTCCATCCCCATGTACCACTCCAAAGAGGGGCCGAACAAGCTATCCTGGAAAAAGTGCATCAGGAGTTTTTCATCGTCCGAGTATGCAGACATCTTCCTATAGTACGAGCGCAGGTGGACCCTTGGGCAAGTAGTGCCTTTGTACTTGTCGAAGTCGGGCACTTTGAACTTATGAGGCACTCTTAAGCCTGGGATCAGCCCCAGGTTGGACATATCTAGCCCCATGGAATTTTGGCACTCCAGAGATCGCATCTTTTCTTCAATCATTTGGATCCTTCTGTCAGCCTCAGAAGGTCCTGCAGCATTCACAAACCTCGGAGTGAATATATCCTCTTGCTGATCCTCGTTCCATGTATGGTCCAAACTACCATGAATGCCACCCGTAGTATCAAAACCGAAGCCATTCCCATTTCCATTACCCCCATCAGCAAAGCCACCATGATTAAGACATGTTGTATTCCCAACACCAGTAGTGTGTTCATCCCCTCTAGCAGTAGGGATGACTAAAGTTGGTATTGAATTGTCCCCCTGAGGGGTTTCAACCCGAGTATGGTTATGAGGAATCCCACCATGTAGTACCCCATCCTCATCAACTCATGTCAACAGGGGTTGCACCATAGTCTGCAGTTGAGCTTGCCCAGTAGCAACTCCTTGCATCAAATCCATCAGCTGCGCAATGCGGCCCCTCATTTCTTGCATTTCAACTTGCATTTGATCCATTATCCTTCTCTGATTACCTCTAGTACCGTAGCGGTGAGTTATCTGATCTGCAATCTTGAAACACTAGTGGCACAAGAAACAAGATAAGGTTAACAGTTCCGATGCACCTGCAAATGCGAGAAATATGCTAAAATGCAGACATGTATTTATGCAAATAGGGACATTTCCCCCTCGATTCTAGTTTTGCAATAACAACCAAGACGATGGAGAGCCCCGCAGGCAAGCGTAGAATAGAAACTTCTCATATATAAACAAAATCCCATAGGCAAAGTATCAACAGCAAATGAGTACAAACAGAAAGGGACCTCAGCCAACAAGTCTGGTGATGGTCCATACAAAAGTCTATGCTACTGAAGACAAAGAAACAAATCAAACTGGGTGGCGAGACTAGAAATCCTTCAACAGCGCCTGTGTATCTGGATGATCCGGCCTAGTGAGCAAACCACGTATGAGCAACTCCTGCTGACTGATAGTAGACTGAAGATCCTCAACCGAGTCCTCCTTCCCAACAGCCTCCTCGAGCCTTCGCCTCTTAGCACTAGCTTCCTCTCTATGCTCCTCCAAGGTTGCAAGCGCTTCATATAATTTGCAATCACTATGTCTTCTGAGTGTGGCTTCCTTTGAGATCTCTTCATCTTTAGCTTTGAGCTGGGCCTTCTATTTGAGGATATGCGCCTTCAACTTGTCTTCACGCTCCTTGCTAGTAGACATGGCAGCATTCCACTGAGTTTCAAACTTAGAAATCTGCAAGTAGGCTTTACTTAACTCTTCCTTCACGCTCCAAACTGTCGGATAGTAATAGCCGGATTATAGTTTATGCAACCTTTCCTTCCAACCAGCGGGACGTTAGGAAAGCTTCCACAACTATAAATAATCTCAATGCCTAATACATCTCTATCAAACCACACAATGTCTTCGACAGACAATCTCATCAATCGCTTAGACCATTCCAAAGTGTCATCAATAGCAGAGGACAGACCAATCTTAGGAAGATGGCTCCTGAACCAAGAATAGAACAAAGGTGCACAACAAGACATGCCCTTCCCTCTCCTGTTCTCATTCTTGTAGTGCACAGAATGATAAACATCGCCTAACAGAGTGGGTATAGGGTTCTTTGAAGCAAAGATACTGAATGCATCGGCGTCTACAAAATCTGGGATATTCGAAAATAACATAATGCCATAGATACACAAGGCCAAGATAGCATTGAATATCACCCAACAACCCTTCTTAACAAACTCTCGAGCCTTGTCCGCAAGAAAAGGCAATGGAAACCCAAACATTCCATTCCTACTGGCTAACTTTCCTTCCAACTCAGAGACATCCAAATGTAAAGCCTTAGCAAGGTTAGTCAAATCTGGCTTTCCCTCAACATGATGGAACCGTATCTGGTTCAGAATAGGTATACCCAATATATCAGAAAACCCTTCCAATGTAGGTGCTAGAACAAAACTCCGGAAGGTGAAGCCTCGCAACTGAGGATCATAGAATTGTAACAATGTCTGAAGGCCATTCAATTCATCCCAAGAAGGTTTGCAAACAATATTCAAAATCCTCCCATAAGATTCTCTGAAATCTCCCATAACCTTCTTGTCAGCTAAAGAAATCAGGCTTCGCAGAATTCTAATGTCAGGCGTAGGAAACTTGTAGGCCAGGGTCCTCCTCAAGGGCTCCATGTCAACAAAGATAGAACAGAATCACCAGAATCGAAGAGGAAATGTACACCTACAACATAAACACACGTCAATGAAATGCAAATGAAAATGCACATGCAAATGCAAACAGAGGATCAAGACTGCTGTGCTGTCGATTGAGAAGAACCAACGCTTCGCCTTAGTATCGAAAAAACCACTGACATAAGACCCGTTTGTATCATGAGCACAGGTTTACACTGTCAAGAACTGGGTAGTCTGGAAGTCATGGTTTCCTGCATAACCCACCCACTCACAGGTATGGACCTATCCACTAACAAGGTTCGGCGTCCTATGCGTTCATCAGCGTCACAGACTTTCAAGAAACGATGATACGACACCCAGAAGGTGTGGCATCATCATCTCTTGAAGAGGCCTCACTTAGCTGAATCACAAATGATCGGTCCCCAGAGTCGACAACCCTCAAATCTGCAATTCTCCCAACGGCCCACTGGGCTGGAAAGAAAGACATCAAAGAGAATCTCGTCTGAGTGCAAATTTCGTGGGAACTAGTGCATGCCTAACATACAGGTTCACCACTACTTTTCGCTGCTAATACTAAGTTTGTACTCAATCCCAGGTCCGACTTCTAACTCAATAGAACTTCCCTCCCCACAGTACAACAGTAATGATATATGATGCGGAAAATAAAATGCAGAAGTAAATAAACATAAAGCACATATATACAAACACCCAAAAAGAAAACACACAAGCGCTAGGATTGACTCGCATAGGGGATATTCCTGTCCCCAGCAGAGTCGCCAACTGTCGCTACTGCGAAAAAAGAAGAGGCTGACAATGACTAACAAATTCGCCACCTATCGTTATTTATCCCAGAGAAGGGAAAGGAAACGATCGGAAAAAACCTGACGAAAACGGGAAAAGACGAGGTCATCGCAACCAAGTCCTAGGTTCGGGAGTCGGTTACGCAAGGGGAAGGTATGAGCACCCCTCACGTCCGTCGTACTCGACGGGATCCACGCATGTGTTGTTTAGCTAAAAGGGTGTGTAAACTATCTATGCTAAAGGCTTATGGACAAAAGAGAAAGAAAAAGAACTGACTCGGCAGAGCATCGCCGCTCTGTGCCTACGTACTCCCTCGTGCAATGGGAAAGTCAGAGTCAACGTAGTTCGCCTAACTACGGCCAAAGAAGGGGGGAAGGTTGCTCGCCAAGACATCGCGTCTTGTGCCTACGTACTTTCGTACGGTACGAAAGATCAGAGCAAACGTAATTCGGGCTTACGAGAACACATGCTGTTCAAAAGTTTTACCCGAGTAGGGTTAACAGACAATTCTAGCAGTTAGTGTATGCAGCTCGACCTTTGGAGACTTAGGCATTACCGTTTGCGATAGGACTGAAAGTTAACAACACTCTTGTTTATGAAAAGAGTTTTCTTGATTAAGACCCCAAGGGGTGAAAAAGAGTTTGAATTGTTTTTGTGTTTTTTAAGGAAGAAGTGTTTTGAAAAAGTGTTTGAAAAAGAGTTTTCTTGATTAAGACCCCGAAGGACATATACTAAAATTCTAGATAATTGAGAGGAAACCACCCAATCATAATTTCCCAAATGGCTTAAGGCTCGTAGCATGCAACAATGGTCAAACTTTATTAAGTGGATTGAAGTTGTTTGAAGATGAGAAGAGAAAGAGGACGAACTAAGGGGGACTAGTCCAAGCCCTAAAAGTTGTCATGCAATGTGCACCTAAAGTTGAGTTTGAAAGGGGACTACCTAATGTTATCATGCATGGTTAGAAACCTAATGTCTATCATAACCTCTCTTGAACAAGAGAGGTTAGAAATCCTAAGGGAAGGAAGACAAAAGAAAAAGAAACAATAATAAGAAACAATGCAAATGTAGGATACAAACATAAATGCAACAAGGAAGACAAAGATGCAATGCAAGTGAGAGAGGAAATATGTGTGGGGCTGGAACCTCCACAAGCTCATCTCAACCTCAAGCCATGGTATGAATAAGCACAAGAGAAATGGAGAAGAAGATGCATAGAAAACAAGTAACAAAAACTATGAGAAAATGTCCTCATGGATTCATTACTTTAGGCAAGCTTCAGGTTCCTCCTCAGGAGGAACCAAACAACCTTAAGTAGTATTCCAATGTCATTGGACAGAATGTGGATGAGAAGAAGAGATTTCAAAAGCCAAAGCACAACATCACAAGCAAATGCCAACAATAACACCAAAAAATGCAAGCAAACATCACTTATGGAAGCACAATATGCAAACATGAAAGTATGATAACAAATGAACAACTTATGCATATGATAAAAACCCAAGAATTAGCACACAAGACCTATAACAAGTCCCTAACATGAAACAATCAGAATTAGGTTCATCAATAATGCACAACTAAGCTTTTGGAAGCAAAACAAAACAAATGCAACAACAAAGATGCACAAACATGATGCAACTTGCAAAATACATGAAAAAAAAAGAAAATGTATCAAAAAATGCCAAATAAAATCTCAGAGGACCCCCAAGGTATCAGGAAGCAGGGGTCAAAAGGAGAGATTGAAAAACAAAAGGGAAGTGTCTCAACAGAAGGCAAACATCAAGAGTGTTCCAAAACAGGGCAGAAATAGAAAGGGAACAAAAACAAATTCAAACCACATGAAAACAACACTTAAAAATTATGGAAAAAAATTATGGGAATTAAAAAACATGTCGACACAATGCTCAAAAACAATTAGAAGTTTAGTCCATACCATGAGCAAGAAATAAAATCAACAAATCAGCACACATTTTTCACAACTTTAAATGACCAATTAAAAGGAAAATATGAAAATAAATGAAAAATGCATCAAAACACGAAATTAAAAATGCACAAAATTAAAAGACATGTTAAAGTATGTTCATGATTTTTTTTAGAATTTTTAAATATTTTTTGCTATTTTTTACGAATTTTTAAAAGTGCATACAAATAAAAGAAATAAAGATAGAAAACAAAATGCAGAAAAATCACAACCGTCAGTCACAAAAGAAAAGTAAAAATTTCGGGACAAATAGCAAGCAACCATTAATTACAAATTCCGGAAGAATTCAGGAATCTTGATTTTTTAGAATCCTTCTCTATTTCCATTATAAGAAGAACTGTTAATATATGTCAACTCCAGAATATCCATTTTCATTGTTACACATTATCTAATCGGGTATCAATTCTAGATTACAGGGAATTTTCAAAAAGAGAAGCATTTAAGTCTTAATGTAAACCGCAAGATCAAGAAAAACATGATCGAACGAATCATGCTGCGACACGTCACTCATCTTCAACCTTGGGATTTCCGGTCGCCGGAATTTCACTCTAGTCGTCTTCCCCACTACTCCGACCGCCGCAATTTCCAGCCCCCCACCGTGCATCATCATTTTTCAACCGTTTCGCACAAATCTTATATGGAAATCCATCTACTCTCCGAGGGGAACAAGAATCTAGCCTTAGTTTTCATGAAAACCTCACCAATAAAGAGAAAATCGAACAACAAGCTTGCATACCAAAAAGTTAAGTTCACCAAAACTCAAATAAATTCATCCTAACATCATCCTCATGTTATGTAGGTTATAGATCCATGAAAATTGAAGCAAAAACATGCAAAAACAGTCCATACAAAATCAACCAAGTTTGGAGCTCCATTTTTCAAATGTCATGAACATCAACAAATAATATCCAGAAATGATCTACATGCTTCAAGGATCCAAATGCAACAAAAATGGCGAAGAACCATGGCATATTGAGAGTGTAAGGTTAAATTCAAGTTACCTAATGGAGAACTTCCACTGAGCCTTCAACAGGTGCTAAAGCTTGAAGAAAACGATCCAAACACGTTCAATGATCCATAATAAAGCTTTTGCAACCTTCAATTTGCCTTGAAATGGAGTAAATCTGAGAAATTGAATTTTGAGTTTTCACCACTTTTTTGAAAACGAAAATGGTAGTTCATGCAGTGAGAATGACCTAGCTCTGCCTCAAAATTCCTCAAGAATACTTATATGATAGATTTGCAATCAAATGGGGCCTTAATCCATGCAAAACAGCCCATTTTGAATTTTCACATTTCACCACTTTTTGAAAATCCCATGCACGTTTTTTACACTACACCACTTGATTTTTTGATCCCAATCCACTACATATCAGTTGTGTAAATTAAAGGAATGAGATTGTAGGTTTAATTTTGAGCCTATGATTGATTTCCAATTTTGCTGCTTCAAGAGGAAGAAACCATGAAAATGGCCCATTTTGAGACTTCAAAAATCCAATGTGAAGACGGCAATGTCTTTGAATTGTTATTTGCAATCAAAAAATGCACAAACTTGCCTTGAAAAAGTTTAAAATCCAATAAGTCTCAAATTCTCAATTTTAAACCTCCTTTATGAAAAATTCAAACCCCAAATTCTCAATCCAAGTCCCCACCATGACAAGAAATGGTTTGGTAGTGCAAATGGCCCCATTTGAAGCAAGTTTCATGTTGAAAAGATTTCCATTTGAGGTGTGCAAGTTGGTGAAATGGACCTATAATTTTATGACCCATAATCTTACTTTTCCAAAATACCCCTGACTTGTAAACCTCATAACTTCAGTTCTACAAATCATATGAAAGACTTCTAATACAATCTGGAAAGCTAAGATCAAGAACTACAACTTTCATGTTGATCAAAAGTTGAGGAGAAACAACCTTCTAGGTCAGAAATGGCTTGGAAGTTGGTTGACTTTTGTTGACCAAAATCACATACCTCAAATGACCCGTAACTTGTCTGTACCATAACTTGAGTTCTATAAATCCAACCGAGGACTTATAGTACTCAAATTAAAGCTAATAACAAGCTCTACAAGTTCCATGTTAGCCAAAAATTGATATGAGACTTTTATCGTGAGGTAAGTGGTCTTGAAGTCAGGCACTAAATAGAGGATTTTACCCTGAGAACCCTAACTCAGTAACTTCTCAAACACTTAACCCTTGATGAAATGAACTTGAAATGATGTCTCATATGTCTTAACACAACATCTCATGACCATAGAGACTTTGAATTGAGTTTCTATCTTCTTCAATTGCACAGTTGACTGAGGATTTACCAGATGAAAACCCTAACTGCGATACTTTCAACTGTGGCTTGTTCCACTTCACACAACCACTTGCATAAGCTCCACAATGACCCTCAATGCCCTCAATAAGCTTTCTTTACCTTTCACCCAAAATCATGCATTCACGAACCTTTGATGTTCTTCAGTTGGCCTCCCAGTTAGGGGCTAACCCACACACATCCATCTGTCCTTTCACAATACACTGACCACTTCAATATGTTCTGATGACCACTCAAGCTTGAGTAACAACCCCTGCTTAGGCTCCATGCTCTGAGAAGACTCCTATTGCTATGCACATCCTTTTAATCCCATGTTCAATGCAACATGCTATGCAATGCATATGCTAGAAAGAAAATGAAATGAAACATAAACCAAGTTAAGAAAAGGTTGAGCAAATTTTGGGGTGCAACAGTTAGGAACCAAGGGCCAAAGTTTTAGGGAAAAATTCTAAACCTAACTAGGCAAAGATAAGGGAAAGTTCTAGGGATGTCCTAAGAACTAGTGAAGAGGGAAGGTCCTAAAGGTTCAACCAAAACCCTAATCAAATGGTACTAAAAACAGAGAGAAAAAATATCACAAAATCAATCAAGATGTTAAGGATATGCACAAAAGAAATCAAACATTTATGGAATTTTCATCACAAAAGAAAATCAAAAATGAAACATATGCAATTTTAATTCAAATAAAAGCCTTCCAAATGAATTATTAGGATTTAATTGAAAAATGTTTAGAAAAATCAAACTAAAAATTCCTAAATTAAATTCACATTTTGAAATGAATAGAAATGAATTTTGTGTATTTTTAATCCATTTGGAAGTATTTTAAAAGAATTAAAATAAAACAGATTATGAAATAAGAAAATAATGAAATGAAATGAAAATTGGAAAAACAATGGTACAAACAACAATCAATTCACATGTAAACAGTGGGCTTCACTATGCTGGGGGTGTGAAAAGGAAATGAGGCCTAAGTCCAATGCAAGCGTTTAATGAAACGCTGAGTTTTGGGATTCCATGTGGTAGGTCAATGCAGGTTCACGGTGAAACGCGCTCACAGCCTTTGGATTACACTCAGTCAACTAATCTAATGGAGCAAAGCAAGGACACATGGTTTTGGACATTTAAACATGGCATGAGGAGGGAAATTACAGACAGCCGGAGCACGGTAGCTCCAGTCATCTTCTCCGGTAGCGTCAAAACGCAAGCTGAGCAAAACCTCACCAAATCTCACGAACTAAAAGCCTAAATTCATCTACACTCTTCACCGATCACGATTACATGGTTATCTAAGCCTAGAACCTCCTAAATCAGCCAAACCGAGCCAGAACAAAATCAAGCATTCATCCCTAATTGTCACTAACAGCAAGCAATCCTAACCAGAATCCATCTATGATGATAGAGGAGCATGAATATGCAACAATGGCGTGCAATTTTGGCATATACAAAGAGAAATTTGGATAAGTAGGTTACCTAACGGAATAGCTCCGTTGGACCTTGAAACCTTGATAATTCTTGCTAAAAACAATCCAGAAAGTTCACACAATCTTCAAGGAAGCTTCAGGAATGCTCAATTTTGCTTAAAGTTGCTTGAACTGCAGAATGCGATTTTCACTTGTTCTTGAGTAGTTGCAACTGTTTTCTTGATCAATTTGGCTCCAAATCCGCTTCTGAGAGTTTGTGAATGATGCTGAGTTTATATACAATGGATCCAGATGCAAATAAAGCCCAATCAAAGCCCATGAAAATCAAATTGAAAATCCAAAATTTGGTTATGTGAGCTTCATTTTGCTTGCAAAACAGAGCTTCAATGGCTTGGTTCCTTGTTCAATTAGCTTGCTTGCATTGTAAACTGATCTGATGGATGAGGATTGTTCCTTAATTTGATCTTATGGTGTGAGATTTGGATGTGTTACTTCAATGTGCAGCAACCTTGAAATTAACCATGAAAATGACCTCAAATTGCAATTTTGAAATTGTCATCATGTTTAGTATGTTTTGTAGACTCAAAAAATGCACACACTTGATTGAAATTGGTTCCAAATGAATTTATTTGGATTTATGGCTTTTAAGGCTTTTTTTTCATGGAATTTTCTTCACCATTCTTCACATATGAGACATATCCATGACAAGTGATGGTTTGGTGGTGTAATTGAACTCATTTGTAGCAAGTTTGGTGGTGTAATTGAACTCATTTGTAGCAAGTTTGATGTTGGAAAAAGTTCCATTTGAGGTGTGCAAAGTTATGAGATTGACCTATAACAAAAATGACCTATAATCAAAGTTTCCCAAAATACCCCTGGCTTGCAAGCTTCATATCATGAGCTCCACAAATCAGATGAAAAACTTCTAGTACTTTTTAGAAAGCTAAGATCATAAGGAAAAACTTTCATGTTTGGGTCAAAGTGAGGAGAAACATCCTTCTAGGTCAAAAATGTCTTGGAAGTTGGTTGACTTTTGTTGACCAAAATCACATTCATCTGATGACCTATAACTTGCCAGCTTCATAACTTGAGTTCTAGAAACCCAATGGATGAGTTCTAGTACTCAACAGAAATCTAGGAACATGCTCTACAAGTTTCATGTTGGGGTCAACATGAGATGAAACTTGTATCTTGAGATAGGTGGTCTTGAAGTTAGGCACTAAATAGGGGATTTTACACTGACAAGCTTAGAAACCCTAGCTTAGCAACTTCTCACACACTTGATTCTTGATGAATTGATCTTGAAATATCATCTTAGACATCTCAACACAACATTCCATGATCACAAAGACTTGGAATTGAGTTTTAATCTCCTTCAAATTCATAGTGGACTTAGGGTTGACTAGATGAAAACCCTAACTGCACCACCTTTGACTGTGGCTTCTTACACTTGATATAATGACTTGCACAAGCTCCTTAATGACCCTCAAGACATCCAATGAGCTTATACAATGTTATCCATCCCTAACCATGGACTGAATATCATCTGATGAACTTCACTTGGCCTCCCAGATAGGAGGTGAACCATAACTCTTCATCTGCCCTTTCAAAGAACTTTAGCTTTCTTCTGATGGTATAAGCTCTTGATAGCTTGAATAAGATCTCTTGGTGAGGCTTAAAAACTTTGGTAATCTCCTCTTGCTAGGCACACTTCTCTCAATTCCCTATACATGGATAATGGTATGCAAATGCTAATGTTATATGAATGCAATGAAACATAAACCAAGTAAAGAAAAGGTTGGGCAAATTTTGGGGTGCAACAGCTGCCCCTATTTAAACGACTTGGACCTGACTGGGTGAAAAGCGAACGACTTTCAAGCAATCAAGGTAAAAGGCGGTTGAATACCAACGAACCCGGAAATTTGCCAACCGCATAAATAAACTGCAAACTCTGAACAGGAATAACAATCTCCGAAGATATCTGAATAATCACGAGAATACTCCGCTGGGGATGAGAAGCTTAAACCAAGCAACTCTGAAAGGGAGAAAAGAGAAACTTAACCAAGTAACTCTGCTTGGGGAAAATAGTAATAGGATGAACGCATTCATCAACAGCTGCGCCATGGTCTGGATACCATATAGGCTGAAGGGTAACCTTTCAAATTGTCGGAGTCTGGATACTCAACGTAATGATCGGAGCCTGGATGCTCAACTTAGAACAGGGAATACCACGAATTGGAAATTTACCGGAGTCGGGATACTCAATGTACAGCCGGAGCCCGGATGCTCAACGAAACAAACCGGAGCCTGGACGCTCAACGAAACAAACCGGAGCCTGGACGCTCAACGTAACAAACCGGAGTCTGGATGCTCAACGAAACAAACCGGAGCCTGGATGCTCAAAGAAACAAACCGGAGCCTGGATGCTCAACGAAACAAACTGGAGCCTGGACAGTCAACGTAACAAACCGGAGCCTGGACGCTCAACGAAACAAACCGGAGCCTGGATGCTCAACGAAACAAACCGGAGCCTGGATGCTCAACGTAATAGTCGGGATAAACCGGAGCCTAAGCGCTCAACAAAATAAAGAAGTCAGAGCATGGATGCTCAACGAAGATGGAAACTTCACTGGGGATTTACCGGAGTCTGGATACTCAACGGACCATGCAATACCTCATAAATCGGACATTTACCGGAATCTGGATATTCAACGGAGAAGGAATATAACCGTGGAACTTATCAGGATTTCAGACCCAACTAACCTTTACCGGAGTCTGGATACTCAACAGAGAGAACGGTACCTCACGAATTGAAAATTCACCGGAATCTGGATATTCAACGGAGAAACCGAAGCCTGGACGCTCAACGTAATTGACCGGAGCCTGGATACTCAACGGACAGAGCAATAATTCCAAATGGGAAATCACGAGAGCCTGGACACTCGACGCAATAATCGGAGCCTGAATGCTCAACAAAGATTGACCGGAGTCTGGATACTCAACGGACGAAGAGGACATATCACCAGTCTTAATAAGGTCTGAATACCAAGTGAGCCTTCTACAGTATGACTAGCTGAAGTCCAAGGACACGGCTGGGGAATAATATGAGCCGGGATCTGGATACCACGTGGGCTGAAAGAACACTTTTTAAATCATCGGGAATTGAATATTCAACGAACAAAACGAGTCAACGACACTTCCGGCGCAATAAGGGATTCCTCACGAATGGGGAATTTACTGGTGTCTAGATACTCAACGGAACTTACCGTAAATCTATTCATCAGGGTCTGGGTACCCAACCAAATAAATAGGATCCTGGATGCTCGACGTACTAGATCGGAGTCTGGATACTCAACGGACAAAAGAACCGGAGCCTGAATGCTCAACGAAATAAGTCGGAGCCTGAACGCTCAACGAAGGTTGATCGGAGTCTGGACACTCAATGAACGAGGCAATAGCAACACCCATTGCCGTGGTCTGGACGACCTACGGGCCACAGTATCAGTCATCTGTCGGAGATACACCTGCAAACAAAGAGGTAACAACCTAGCTTATGTTTCTCATGCACATGTTTGAATATGGCGTAATGCTCCATACGAAATGGAAATGCTACGCGTTTGGGGTAGATGCTATGCACGCATGCAAATGCAACAGAACCGAATCAGCAAAATAAATGTTGGAGATACAGAAACCACCCTTGCTGGGAAAAGAAAACGACCCTGCTGGGGATATTTAGCACATGCTAGTAAATTGGACTTAAGCTGGGGATAGTTTACCCGTGCCAATAACCATTGAGCTTATGCTGAGGAAGCAAGCCTCGGATAGCTTCCTGAAAGAAACTTCTTGAATAACAAATGAACCTGCTGTGGAGATAGAACCGATCTGTCAGTCAGTGGTTCTACTCAGCTGGGGATTATATCAAATCCTGCTGAGGAAAATGCCATGAATGGCCTTCTAGAATACCAACCTCCTGGAAAATAGGCGACCCTACCGGGGAAAAAGAACCACACACGAGAATCTGTCCAACTGCTGGGGAATCAACGACTCTGCGGAGGATAACGGCCCACCTCCCGAGATTAACCACGTTTTACTAGGGACATCAGCCCTAAATGGCCTGCCAGAATATAACATTCTAGGGAACAGGCACCTCTGTTGGAGAAACGACGCAAACTGTGAAGACCTAACTCCAATATACCGAGAGTACTCAGCTGGGGAAGAGACGTTTCCCCTCCGATTCCACTGGGGATAACGCAATGAGGGAATACAAACTCAACCTCTGGTTGGGGAGATAAGGAATGGACTCATCAATGGCAACTTAACCTCTTATGGGGTACAAAATCACCTGCTCAGACTCTGTGGGGATTACTTACTCTGCTGAATAAGCTAATCTTGCACTGCCAAGGAATGAATGCAACCAGACAACTTGCCGGAACTAAATGTATTGACCAACTGCTGGGAAAGATTCCACACTTTCCTGGTGGAAAGAAATCCAATCCTGACTTGCTGGACAGTAAGCACATATATGCAATCTGCGGGAATTAAATTTATATCGACCAACTGTCGGGGACAAGGATACACACTTAACTGCTCCTTTAACCAAGAATACAACTCCACTGGGGATAGAGACGCAAACTCCAATTGCTGGGGAATGGACTCCGATTGGGGAGAAAGCTACTCTCATCCCTACCTCTTTGCCCCAAGGGTAACAACCCTGCAAAAATGAATAAACAGATAAGATATCCTACACGAGAGGCACTATCTTAGTCGTCACTCGTGACGTTGTTCAGTTAAATCAAAGTTTTAACGATTATCGGCCAAGGCCTGCAAGTTTATACATGCGCAAGTTTATCAAAAACATCGAGCGTTTTTCACAAACAAAATAGTAAAAGTTAAAAAAAAAAAAGCAAACAGATTACTGAATAAATGGCCTGTGAATAGGCAAATTTTTACAACAGATGCAACCCCTGAAAAGAGGAAGTTGCACAACAACAACATATATGTACAGAGATATACAAAAGTGTACAGACATGTCGGCAATGCGGTGCAGACAAACACCATGAGCTGATCCCTCTATGACTCTCATGACTTCGATGCTTTCCCTATGCTCCATCTTCAGAAGAGATTGATTTAGATGAACGGCCCTCAGGTTCTCCCAATCCACTAAGCAATGAAGTATCACACGCAGATCGCAGTCATTTGCTTTTCAATCCCTAACTTTTGCGTGAAGCGCCCTTGCAGGTTTTCAATTCACCGGGATGCCGATTTTTGCCAAAGCCGCCCTTTAGGGTTTTCGACTTTGCGGGTTTACATCTTTTCATTTATATCCCTAACTTTTGCCCGAACCCATTCTTTTTCATGGTTCGCCGGGACGCCCCATTTTTTCCTGGATATTCTTTTTTTCGTCCAGCGGGTCATTTTAAGCAAAGTATTTTTTTTAACTGCGTTCGCGTTCATAAGGGATGTAAAATCCTCGCCATCCATGGTGGACAACAACAAGGCTCCTCCGGAGAAGACCTTTCGAACAACGTATGGACCTTCGTAATTGGGAGTCCATTTGCCCCTATGATCTGATTGTGATGGGAGAATCTTTTTCAGCACAAGATCGCCCATCTGAAAGCTTCAAGGGCGCACCTTCTTATCGAAAGCTTTCTTCATTCGGCTTTGATACAGCCGACCGTATGCAATAGACGCTAACCTCTTCTCATCTAGCAAGATGAGATGGTTCAATCTGTTTCGTATCCATTCTGCCTCATCGAGCTTGACATCGACCAGAACTTTTAAAGAGGGAATCTCGACCTCCAATGGAAGGACAACCTTCATACCATATACCAGCGAGAAAAGAGTTTCCCTGGTTGACGTGCGTATCTTAGTATGATAACCATGAAGAGCAAAGGGCAACATTTCATGCCAATCCTTGTAAGTGACAACCATCTTTTGCACTATCTGTTTGATATTCTTGTTGGCCGCTTCAACAACACTGTTCATCTTTGGACGATAGGGAGGTGAGTTGTGATGCTCGATTTTGAAGTTCTGGCATAACTCCTTCATCATCTTTGAAATTCTGGTATGCAGATCACATGTGTTCCAAGAACATTGATCTCTGCTCAACAAGGACGAGGACAGATCATGACCAATTTAAATTTCTTTAAATTGTGCCAATGTCACAACCTCTATTGTGACATCTGCAGTCTGTCATACTATTTATCAAACCATTTAACTTACTGAATTGTAAATGTAGAAAGATAAATGACACAGTAATTGTTCACCCAGTTCGATATCAACAACACCTACATCTAGGGGCTACCAAGCCAGGGAGGAAATTCACTATTAGTAGAATTAATTCAAAGTCAAACCTACAATTTGCACTTCTCACTTAATCTCTACCCAATGACACTTCAGCCTAAAGACACTCTAGTACCTGAGTATACCCACTCACTCCCTTACTATCACACAATAGTGTTATCAAACAATTACAAAAACAGTATGAAGAGACACTTCATACACACCTTGATCTTGCTTCACATCTTTGATCAAGGAACTCACACACTCTTGCTTCACAGCTTCGAGTGAGACACAACCTAGAATCTACCTAACCAAAACAATCATCCACCAGACAATTACTTGGATTACAAGTATTCCTAAATAGACTTTGCACGTGAAGACTAGCCTTCTTCACTTACAAATATGTCTACCTTAATGTATCAAAAGATACAAAGGGTGACTTACACATAAGGGACTCTCAACCCTAGACCTCTATTTTACACTCTGGTTTTTCTTGACGTGAGTGCTTGCTTTTCTTCTGCTTCTGCTCCTCCTTTTATAATCGTGCAGACTAGGCTTGGGCTGTGCAGAAGTAACAAATATTAGTTTTAATAAATCAAAACTAATTTCCACAATTCAAGGTGCTGTCCAATTAGGTCATGGCATGGTCAGCATTGCCTTGAATCTCTCCTGAGATAACTCAGAAGTCATAACATGTTTCCTGATATTTAGCCTGATATAAATCAGGTATCATAACTGAAAAACAAACTCAGCCCGTCTAATGTCATACGATCCATGTCATGACATTCAGTATGACATTCAGCTTTTGCTCACTCTTAGCTGACCAGCTTGCTCTGCTGCACACTCCTGCTGAACCTTCTTCATGACAGTAGAAACAAATGCTTTATAGTTCCCTAAAAAGTATCAACGATCCCTTTTGTGAACACCCATCCAATCTGTACTTTGTTTCTAACAAATCTCTTTGGCCTGTACATACTGATGTGGAATATCCAACAGTACCAAAACACTTCTATCAAGAGATATATCATAGCAGCCCCTGCTGTACTAGACATGATGTCATACGATCAATGTCATGACATTCAGTATGACATTCATGACAGTAGTTCTTCATGACATCAGTTCTGTCATCTGCTCTTGTTAGCTCCTGCTGCACATAGCTCCTGCTACACCAGATGTAATGACATCCTGTTTACAACACATGGCAGCATAACAACAATTCTTCACCAGCTCCTGCTAGCTCCTGTTGCATCAGTAGCAGTGTCCTGAGTCATAAGCCCCTGCTACACTACTACTCCTGTTGTTTCTCACACATGACAGTAGCTCTGTCATGACAGCAGATGGATAACGTGATGGATGTCACGACATTCAGCATGACATTCACCTTAACACTTTCCACAACAGTTCTTTCACCACAGCAGATGGTGATGTCATAATATCCTGCTTAACATCAGTGCAGGATCATGTTTTACCAAAATTTTAGCCAATCCTAGAACCATAGAACCATGGTACTAACAATCTTATTGTTCAGATTCGAACCATTGTCAGTAATGATTCGCTCGGGAACTCCGTATCTACAGATGATGTCCCTCTTTATGAACCGGGCTACCACTTGCCTGGTTACATTAGCATACGAGGCTGCTTCGACCCATTTGGTGAAGTAGTCGATGGCGACCAGGATGAAACGATGGCCGTTGGAGGCGGTTGGCTCAATCTTGCCAATCATGTCAATGCCCCACATAGATAAAGGCCACGGGGATGCCATAACATTCAACGGGCTCGGCGGTACATGAATTTTGTCTGCATAAATCTGGCATTTATGACATTTCTTCGCAAATTTGAAATAATCTGACTCCATAGTTAGCCAATAATACCCTGCTCGTAATAGTTTTCGGGACATTGCATGCCCACCGGCATGTGTACCGAGAGTTCCCCCGTGGACCTCTTCCATAAGCAACGTTGCTTCCTTTTTGTCTACGCATCTCAACAACACCAGGTCATGGTTTCTTCTGTAAAGCACACCATCTGGGTTCAGATAAAAGTTACCAGACAACCTCCGCAGAGTTTTCTTATCCTGGGCCGAAGCCCCTTGGTGGATACTCTTGCTTCTTGAGGAAGTTCTGTATGTCATAAAACCACGGCTTGCCATCGGCAGCTTCTTCAATGGCGAATATGAACACCGGTCTATCGAGGAGAGAAATGAAAATTCTGGGAGCATCATTCCAGAAGTTCACTTTGTACATCGAAGGCAACATAGCCAGAGCGTCTGCCATCTGGTTCTCTGCTCGAGGCACGTGATGAAACTCTACCCGATCAAAGAATGGCAACAACCTTCTCGCATAATTCATGTAGGGGATCAGATTGGGATGCCGGGTCTCCCACTCTCCTTTGATTTGATTAACAAAAAGCACTGAATTACCGTACATATCGAGGTTCTTGATCCTCAGATCAATGGCTTCTTCTAAACCCATGATGCACGCTTCATATTCCGCTTCGTTGTTGGTGCACGAGAATGTTAATCTGGCAGTGAATGGGGTGTGAGACCCATGGGGAGTCGTAATGATTGCCCCGATTCCACTTCCGTACGAGTTAACATCACCATCAAATATCAGTTGCCGCTGAGAACTCCTCTTCGGCCCTTTGTCGGGTAATGGCTCCTCGCAGTCCTTCATCTTAAGGAACATGGTGTCCTCGTCAGGAAATTCAAGCTTCATTGGTTGATAGTCTTTGATAGGTTATTCAGCAAGGTACTCTGACATAACACTTCCCTTGATGGCCTTCTGAGAAACATACTGGATGTCGTACTCTGTTAGTACCATTTTCCACTTGGCAATCCTGCCTGAAAGCGCTTGCTTTTCGAAGACATACTTGATCGGATCCATCTTCGAAATCAACATGGTTGTATGGTTAAGCATATACTGTCTCAAACGTTTGGCAGCCCACGCAAGTGCGCAACACGTTTTTTCAAGCATCGAGTAACGGGACTCACAGTCTGTGAACTTTTTACCCAGATAGTATATGGCATGCTCTTTTCTTCCAGTCTCATCGTGTTGACCGAGAACGTAACCCATGTTGTTCTCAAGAACCGTTAAGTACATGATTAATGGTCTTCTAGCTACTGGAGGCATCAATATCGGAGGTTCCTGCAGATATTCTTTGATTTCGTCAAATGCCTTTTGGCATTTATCATTCCAGACGACCGCCTGATCTTTTTTCAACAATTTGAACATTGGTTCACATGTGGCCGTCAGGTGAGATATGAACCGAGCAATGTAATTCAACCTCCCCAAGAAGCCACGAACCTCTTTTTCTATCCTCAGCGCTGGCATATCTTGTATAGCTTTTATTTTGGCAGGATCGGCCTTGATTCCCTTTTCGCTAACAATAAACCCCAGTAGTTTTCCTGACCGTACTCTGAAAGTACACTTGTTAGGATTCAACCTCAACCTGAATTTCTTGAGCCTCTCAAACAGCTTCTGTAAATTAACCAGATGTCCTTCCTCTGTTTGGGACTTTGATATCATGTCATCAACAATCACTTCAATCTCGTGATGAATCATATCATGAAACAAAGTGACCATAGCCTACTGGTAAGTTGCCCATGTGTTTTTCAACCCAAAAGGCATTACCTTATAGCAAAACGTCCCCCACGGTGTAATAAAGGTCGTTTTCTCCATATCCTCCGGTGCCATCTTGATCTGGTTATAACCGAAGAAACCATCCATGAAGGAGAATACGGGGAATTGAGCAGTATTGTCGACCAATACGTCAATGTGAGGGAGCGGGAAATCATCTTTTGGGCTCGCCTTATTCAAATCTCGATAATCAACACACATCCGTACCTTACCGTCTTTCTTCGGCACAGACACTATGTTGGCGACCCACGGAGGGTAAGTTGTCACGACTAAAAATCTTGCATCCAACTGTTTCTGGACTTTTTCTTTGATTTTTACAGCCATGTCTGGTCTCGTCCTTCTGAGCTTCTGTTTGACCGGCAGACACTCTTCACACAACGATAAACGATGAACCACTATATCAGTGTCAAGCCCAGGCATATCTTCGTAGGACTAAGCAAAGATGTCACTACACTCTCGAAGCATCTCGATCAACCTTTGCTTGATGTCACTTTGCAGCGCAACCCCGATTCTGACATTTCTGACAACCTCTTCGGAACCTAAATTGATGACCTCAATCACTTCTTGATGAGGCAGAATGATCTTTTCTTCTTGTTTCAAGAGTCTAGCCAGCTCTTCTGGAAAGTCGTCATCCTCATCAATCTCTTCTTCGGCTTGAAATATCGGGTGATCAAAGTTGAAGTGAGTCATAGAAGGTTCTTGATCGGTGTCATAAGTAATGTGGATCCTACAATGATGATGGTTAAATGATTCAAATGATATGCAACACAAAACCACATTGCCATTTTATTGTTTAAACATAAAACAGGAATAACAAGGATCACAAATTTTGAATGAGAAATAACGCCCTTTGATTTATTAACAAAAACGTTCAATTATAAACAAGCAAGGCCCTGACAAGATACCCCTATGCTCTGGGTAGAACACAGGGTCGTACAATAATCGGGAAAACAGATCATTATTGTTCAGTAGTCACTTGAATGAACTCCTGGATAGACCAGTTGTGCAGACTCTGTCCTGGTGTGCAAGGCTTGATCCAAGCGTCCATGTCACAATCGCTATCCCCTTTCTCATCGAAAACAGCATTGATGCGTTCGAAAATGACACCTCCCGGAGTGAACAGCACTAGTCCTTTGTAGCACGGCGCGCTCTGTGAGGATGATGAAGTAACTAATTTTTTAAAGTATCTAATGCACCTCGGCATCACATACCATTTTTATAAAAAAATTAATATCATACCAGATTTATAAAAAAACTGATAGATCACAGTGTTAACTTTATTATCTTTTAATTAACTGTCAAAAAAATCTATCGTTTTTTTCAAAAAAGAAAAATTGATATACTCATAAATCACATATTGGATTTTTCAAATGTAGGGATGTAGAGTATAATTCATGGGGTGGTAGGTGAAATTCTCAATAATTTTCTAACAATCCTCTCTATAAAATGTAATTAGTTCCTTAGTCATACACGTGTCAATTAATCTTTGACTAAAAATACGGTATGATCCTTAACGTTCTCCAGACTATTATTCCCAACTTTCACAACATCTTCAACTTGCGTCATCTTTTTCAAGAACTTCAACCTTTTTATCATGTCAATGTTTCACATTATCTCTAACTATCACATCTCCTTAGGCACGAATAAGTTTCTTGTTCCTAACCATTATAGAAAGATATCTTTACATAATGAACTTGTAAAAGGTATTGAAATTAACTTAGTCTTACTAGTAAATTTTTTTAAGTTATTCTAAATTATAGTATTTGAATTGAATTCAATATAATATTTAATGAAGTAAAAGACTAATCTAACCACTAAATTTATATTCAATTCAAAAGTTATGATTTAAAGTTTAAAAATTTTATTTTTAGAATAAGTTGATCCCCAATTTATATATATATATATATATATATATATATATATATATATATATATATATATATATATATATATATATATATATATATTATATATATATATATATATATATATATATATATATATATATATATATATATATATATATATATATATATATATATATATATATATATATATATATATATATATATATATATATATATATATAAAGTTTAAAAAAAATAATTTATTTTTGAAGTACGTAGAATCATTTTCGTATCCGTAAGAGTTAGATTGATTTCAAAATATTCTTTAACATAAATATCCGTAAGTAGAATCCATAATGACCATATTCTTTAACATAAATGACATTTTCAAAATATTAATCCATAAATAGAGGCAATTCATCTTGGTATGGAAACTTTTGTTGCATTGGAGGAAGAATAGGTGACTCATTAGCATTACCTCAACCTTTTTTTAGTTTTCCATGATGACTTCGATTATGAAATCGGTGTATCTAGATGTAAAGGGTCTACATGATCGATGAAAGATGGTGAATTCTTAAAGGAGCATTAAAAACAACCAACCTGAGTAAAATTATTTATCTTTAGTGTATAATAATTTGTTTTAAGCTTATATAGACGTGGACACATTGAAGTTGTTTATGGAAAAGTAAATAGAGGAAACTACTCTTTCATATGTACTTTATACTATAGTCATCAATGTTAAATCGAGCTTGTAATTCATACACACATGTTAAAACCGTTGAACACACTGTAAAAGTTACTAGGTTATACTATTGGTATATGTTTTGTGGTGGAACAAAAAAATGTGATGTTTGGAGGATGAGCTCTTTTGGCACGACAACGAGAGCTTTAGGTACTACGCAGCAGGGAAAACATTCAAGGTTAACACAATAACGTTCAAGTTAGTGAAGTCAGAAAGATGTAGTTTGAGAATAGAAATGAGAACATACATGCAAACAACATGTGGTGGGGTTTAAGTGGTTGAAACTTCCTCTTTCTAACTCGACATGTGATGTAGGAAGCCGCTTGTCCAGATCTAATAAAAATTGATGTTTGGATAACTAGGATCAGGTGTTCGACTTTGTGACAAGGTTCCACTTGATCATTCATCTTACTTGGTGGAGCTTTGGATTAGGCTTTCGTAATTAAGCTTTTGGTCGGTCTGAAAACAATATGTTTTAGATTCTAGAATTTGAATGTGTATTTTTTAAGAAAAAATACAAGTCTAGATTATAAAATGTGAATGTGTATTTTTGGAAATTTACACTTTCGCGGATTCTATAATCTGAAATATATAAGTAATTGAATAAAAACAAAAAACTCAGTTTTATATACCACAAAATAATTACATTATTATGGCGTAATTCGTGTATGTGTGCTTGACTTGCCAGAAGTCAAAAGTTGAGCACCAAAAACCTGCAAGATTGATGCAACTGTTAGACATTCCATAGTGAAAATGAGATAACATTTCGATGGCCTTTGTGACGGGATTACCGAATACTCCTAGAGGGCATGATGTGATTTGGGTGGTGTCGCTTGCGCGAAAATAAGGTGCCGGCATGACAGAAGAGTCGCCACCTTTCGTTATTTATCCCTCAGAGCGGGAAAGGAAATGATCGGAAAAAACCTAACGAAAAAAAGGGTAAGACAAGGTCATCGCAACCGTTGTCTGGGTTCGGGAGTCGGTTACGCAAGGGGAAGGTATTAGCACCCCTCACGTCCGTCGTACTCGACAGGATCCTCGCTTGTTTGTTTACTTGGACGGGTTGGTTATAATCTATCTACCTATCAAGGCTGGCTGAAAAAGAAAAGAAAAATGACTCGGCAAAGCATCGCACTTTATGCCTACGTATTCTCATCAGAGAATGAGAAATCAGAGTCAACGTAGTTCGGCCTACGAAGGGTTATGGGGGAAGGTAGCTCGCCAAGACATCGCCATCTTGTGCCTACGTACTCTCAACAGGCATGAGAGATCAGAGCTCACGTAGTTCGGGAAACTACGGTTTATTTCCTGTTTTTAAAGAAGTGTTTTTTATTGTGTTTGCGATTTCAACCGCACTAGAGACTATGACCTGAGAGTGAATGCGTCGCATGTCACCCAAAGGGTACCATACTAAACATCCAGACTATGGAAAAGAAACTCTCCCACAATCCTTTCTCAGATAGCTTAAGGCTCGTAACGTACGAAAGAAATCATTCATGATTACTGTATCTTAAACTGTTTTGAGATGAGAAGAGAACAGACCCAACTAGGAGGGAGACTATCAAGTCCTACTGTTATCATGCCATGGATTCATCCTATGGTTGAGGTTTGAACAGGGAACTCCTAGATGTTGTCATGCATAGGTTTCAACCTAAAATTCTATCATCAAATCCTTATCAAAGGAAATGAGAGTCCTAAGGGATCATGTCAATGATACACCAAAACAGACAAAGCATCAGCTTAACAGTAAAATGCATGCAATGCAAGTGAGGGAGGAAATGTGTGTGGGGCTTCAGCCTCCACAAGCTCATCTCGACCTCAAGCCAGTCATTAAATAACAGTAATCATACTGAAACATAAACAACATGCTATCAAGCAATAAACAATAAAATGCAATTATACAGATAAAATGAAATGAAATGCCATCAGGCAAACAAACCACATGGGCAAGGGAGCTAGGCTCTACCGAATACCCGCAAGCAAAGCCACACAATAACAATACAAGCAGAGGGAGCAACTCAACCTCTAATGCAATCATGCTTCTAGATTCTACTTATTCTAGATGGACTTAATATAATGCAACAGACAAGTCAGACAAAACACACAATACAGAAAAGAAAAATAGAAGAAAGCTTCAGCTCCTCCAGCAGCAACCCAGCCTTCAGACTTCAATCATCAACTGCTTTCCAGGTATCAACCCTACAACATGAGTATCAACTCATCTTCTCCCTTAAGCTTCAGCTTCTTTGATCAGCTCCACCTTCAGGCTTCACCATCTTCAGGGATCTTCAAGTATCAACTTGATCTTCATGCTCTTCAAGCTTCAGCTGGAATGCCAGTCTTCAAGGATTCATCTTCTTCAACAATCTTCAATGAAGTCTTCATCTTCATGCTCAGGCTCTGACAGCTCTCAAGACAAATCAAACAGAGAAAAATCACTACTGGATAAGCTGGGGGATATTGAACTGCTTATTTGATAACCAAAGGTGACCTATAAGGGTTCAATATCAAGTGAAGGGTTCCCTCAAAAGTTCTACCTCCTGGGTATAGCACTAATCCCTCCAAAGGAGAGAGGTGTATACCCCGGAAGGACTTTGAATCATGGGGAGGAATGGATGTGAAGAATACTATCCATGTTTGAGAAAGAAATTATTTATACCTAAGCTCTTCCTACTCCTAACCCTAAAACAACAAAAAAGAAAAGAAGAACAAGCTCCTCAAGCTCCTCCATGCCTCTTCCAATCTTCTAGTATGCTCCACTAAGCTCCACAATGAGACACCAAGCTCTTCAAGCCAAAGGAAAACTCCAAAGCAAAGCAAACTAAACAAAACTTGCCCTAAAGGCCACACAAACAATCATTCAATTCAAAAATCAACCAAAAATAGTATATTATTCTATTAATTCCTAATATAAATGCTAGGGGACCCTACATAACTACCCTTAAGTCCCATATATTCCCCATAGACTAAATTTCCCTATAAAACCTAAATCTAAAATTGTTATGATCCTATGCTAAAGTTTTAATCAAATTCTATACTACCTAGAACTACCTAATTAAAACTAACCTAAAAATTATCACAAAATTATGAAATTAATTCAGGGGGACCCTAAACCATTCATCTAATCATCCTAAAAAAATTGAACTTAAAATCCTAAGGGAACTACCCTAATTAAATTCTACAAGTTAGCATACCAACTAAAAGAATTAAAAAAAGCAATTAAAAGTAAAAATGCACAAAAAATATAAAACTGAAATAAAATGGCTATTTTATGATTTTATATTTTTCTAGACAGAAAATGAAAATTGGGAAAAAAGTTCCATTAAAAAATATGCATTTTTTATTTTGTTATGAATTTTTGAAGTTATAATAAATTTGAAGAAAAAATTAAATGAGAATTGATGAGGGGGTGCTAGAAGTAGTAAAATGCAGTTGGAAATGATTTGGGCCCCAGCAAGTGGGGTGCGCCTAGCAGCAGGCGCTTGGGCCCAGTTTCTACCAGAAAAAAAACAAAAATAAAAAAGGCTGAATGGTGCGAATAGCATAATATTGCAGTTAAAACGAATGGGCCTTTGGACAAGGGGGGTGGGGAAATCAAAACGCTGAAGCCCATGCTGTTACTTATTAAAACGCTGTCGTTTGGACGCTGCAGCCCCCTCCTTTTTCGCGTGTGGATTCTGGACCGTCAGATGGTCCTCTAGTCAAAGAGTCAAGCGCAAATCCAACGGTTTGAACATTGTCTTCAACCTTTGGATGTTAGGGTTTCAAACTCCATGAGAATACCTCCTCCATGCATGAACTTTCCACCACTTGTTCTCTCTCATTTCTCCATCAAATTGCATGATCCAAGAACCAAACTTGGCTAGAATTTAACATAGAATACAACCATGCCTTTGGATTTCGTTGAAACTAACTATATCATGCAAACCGAACCATACAACTCCATGAATCCAAATTTTCTTCAGTTTTTTGACCATCACAAAACTCAACAATCTTTGTATATAATTAATCCTCATGCTATGCTGATCACAACCAACCAATTCTCATGCATTATAACCCATTAAATAGTGTGTTCTAACTCCCTCAAGAATCAACCACCATGGAAGAAACCTCACCAATTGGCCTTAAACTCGTCCAAATGAATCACCTAATGGTCTCTAATGGTTTTCCAACAAGAACTAACCCTAGCCATGCCTAAAGTGAGAGGTAAGAACAGTTTTGCATACCTTGACTCTTGCAATGGTGGATGTTGAAAAGCTTCGAATCAGGCCTTGAGACTCCTCAAAGATAGTCTCTAGGTGATGAATATTTCTCTACTTGCACAAGATTGGATGGAAATGGCTTGAATCTTCAGATCCAATCCCTTTTGCTCTCTTGCAACTTCACTTGGAAAGCTCCAATTCCTCAACAATGGAACCTTACTCTAGCATGAACATGTTCAGGGAGGTTTGTAGTGATGATTTGTGAAAGAAAATGGAAGGGTAATGAAGAGAAAAATGAAGTTTCAATACAATTTGCAAAATGGAAAGTTTTGGTTCAATCTCTTTTTTCTACCACCATTAACATCAACAATCACCAACCTTTCACCATTAGAGAATGCAATCAATATATAGAGATGTTTAGAAAGATCTAGAACCTCTTAGAATCATCTAGAAAGGACTTGGAGTTTCTAGGATATGGTATTTGCATTTCACTTCCCACCACATGAGATATCATGACAAAAACCCTATAACTTGAGTAATTAACTTGATTTTCTCCTTAGGTGGTATTTTGGAAAATATACAATGCTTAAACACCTTGCTTATTAAGCTTTTCTTTGTTTTGGCTAGGTACCCCATTATGCAAGTAAGACTTTTACAAAGCAACTCCAAAATTTAAGCCTCAAATCAAAATTGTGGCTGAACCATTGTTCTTAAAATGCCCTTGGGAGTCAAAATGACCTATCATATGCCATGGTTAGGGTTTATAGCTTGGATTTTAGGATTTTCCATTTCACTTGAATTAACTTATGTCCCATTTTTAGGCCATTTTTATCACTTTTTGCTATGAGTCTTTCCAACATCTCATGACCACCCTACTAGCCTTAAAACATCATTCTAAGAAACTTTGATGTTGAAAGTTTTTCCATTTGAAGCTTGGAAGTAGGAGATATGGCCATATGCTTGAAATGACCTATAACTTCAAAATGACCAAAATGCCCTTGGCTTGTCAAAGCCATAACTTGAGTTCTACAAATCCTATCAAGGACTTATAGTACTCTCTAGAAATCTAAGAAGATGCTCTTCAACATTCATGTTGACCAAGAGACCATAGGAATCATCCTACTAGAGCAAAAGTTGTCTGCAAGTTGGGTGACTTTCAAGGACCCAGATTCACATACCTCAGATGACCTGTAATTTGTCAAAACCATAACTTGAGCTCTGCACATCCTATCAAGGACTTCTACCACTCAAATCAAAGATAAGAACAAGCTCTACAACATTCATGTTATGGGGAAGATGAGATGACAATCACATCTTGAGCTAAAACTGCCTGGAAGATAGGGATCAAACTAGGGGATTTTACACTGTCAATCCTTAGAAACCCTAGCTTAAAACTTCTCAAACTCCTCAATCATGATGAGTTGGTCTAGGAATCATCCTTATAGTATCTCAATACATCATTCCATGATCACATGGCCCTTGGATTAGGTCTCAACCCTCTCCAAAACATCAGCTGACCTAGGGTTGACCCAGTTAAAACCCTAATTCTACCACTCATGGTTGAATCATCTGAATTCTTGCATAATGACCTCTCTGGGCTTCATGATGACTTTCAAGACATCTCATAAGCTTCCTAGAAGCTTCAAGTCCATTCTCAAAGTCTCAGAATCATCTGAGGAGCACCCATAACTCTCAAGTTATGAAGCACACAACCTTGGTTTCAACCAATTCCTCTGAGGATCTCTTGAACTTTCTGATGAAGGTATCAACCTTCAAACACTTGATGGATAAATAATTGTTGGTCAAATTTTGGGGTGCAACAGCTGCCCCTATTCAAACGGCTTGAACCTGACTGGGTGAGAAGCGAACGGCTCTCAGCCAATCAAGGTGCGAGACGGTTGAATACCGGTGAACCCGAAAATTTGCCAACTGCACGAGCACACGATACTCTGCGGGGAACAAACCTTCGAATACTGCAATACTAGCTGCACGACAACTAGTTAGAGAAATACTGATCTGACATCGCCGTCAGTTATCCACGTTAACTTCTTCTGACATTGTCTTCAGGCAACCAAAACACCCAACATCACCGCTGGAAGACTAAACCACCTGACATCACCGTCAGAAGCAGACAAAATTCTGAGGAACACCCAACATCGCCGCTGGAACACCAAATCATCTGACATCACCGTCAGACCATCAAAATACCAAACATCACCGCTGGAGAACTAAATCTGACATCGCCGTCGGACAATCAAAATACCCTGCATCGCCGCTGGAGAACTAAATCTGACATCCCTGTCGGACCATCAAAATACCCAACATCACCGCTGGAGAACTAAATCTGACATCGCCGTCGGACAATCAAAATACCCCGCATCGCCGCTGGAGAACTAAATCTGACATCGCCGTCGGACAATCAAAATACCCCGCATCGCCGCTGGAGAACTAAATCTGACATCGCCGTCGGACAATCAAAATACCCCGCATCGCCGCTGGAGAACTAAATCTGACATCGCCGTCGGACAATCAAAATACCCCGCATCGCCGCTGGAGAACTAAATCTGACATCGCCGTCGGACAATCAAAATACCCCGCATCGCCGCTGGAGAACTAAATCTGACATCGCCGTCGGACAATCAAAATACTCCGCATCGCCGCTGGAGAACTAAATATGACATCGCCGTCGGACAATCAAAATACCCCGCATCGCCGCTGGAGAACTAAATCTGACATCGCCGTCGGACAATCAAAATACCCCACATCGCCGCTGGAGAACTAAATCTGACATCGCCGTCGGACAATCAAAATACCCCGCATCGCCGCTGGAGAACTAAATCTGACATCACCGTCGGACAATCAAAATACCCCGCATCGCCGCTGGAGAACTAAATCTGACATCGCCGTCGGACAATCAAAATACCCCGCATCGCCGCTGGAGAACTAAATCTGACATCGCCGTCGGACAATCAAAATACCCCGCATCGCCGCTGGAGAACTAAATCTGACATCGCCGTCGGACAATCAAAATACCCCGCATCGCCGCTGGAGAACTACATCTGACATCGCCGTCGGACAATCAAAATACCCCGCATCGCCGCTAGAGAACTAAATCTGACATCGCCGTCGGACAATCAAAATACCCCGCATCGCCGCTGGAGAACTAAATCTGACATCGCCGTCGGACAATCAAAATACCCCGCATCGCCGCTGGAGAACTAAATCTGACATCGCCGTCGGACAATCAAAATACCCCGCATCGCCGCTGGAGAACTAAATCTGACATCGCCGTCGGATAATCAAAATACCCCGCATCGCCGCTGGAGAACTACATCTGACATCGCCGTCGGATACTCCACATAATCTCTGCTGGGGAGTTAAATAATCTGACATCGCCGTCGAACATAATCTTCTGACATCTCCGCCAAACAACCATCCAACATCGCCGTCGGAACCAAACATAATCTGACCTCGCCGTCAAACAACCATCCAACATCGCCGCCGGAACCAAACATAATCTGACCTCGCCGTCAAAGCAAACATCCAACATCGCCGTCGAACCAATCATAATCTGACCTCGCCGTCAAACAAACATCCAACATCGCCGTCGAACCAATCATAATCTGACCTCGCCGTCAAACAAACATCCAACATCGCCGCCGGAAACACACATCTGACCTCGCCGTCAACGTGGAGAAACTTCATTGGGGAATAGGTCACACGGTAACTGGTAATTCATGGTCGGTCATACCGCTTCATTAACACGGTCAGACTTCAATCATGGAGTCTTCAGGAGAGATTCTAACTTCGCCGTTGGAAAACCTGCTGGGGATGACGCTTCGCCGCTGGGGAATTTGGAGAACTATCACGTAACTCCGCTCCGGGGGTCCAGAACTCATTCTGGATAAATCAACTCTGCTGAGGACTGCAATACTCATCTTGAACTGATAACCGTTCTGAGCAAACACTTTGTTGGGGATTCCAGGAACTATCCTGGGCAACTCTTGCCGGGGACAAACCAATCACGGCTTGAGCAGCTTCCCAGGAATCGACTCTCTTGGGGCTTCAGGAACCATCCTGGGCGATCTTAGCTGGAGACTCCAAGTATCAATTTGAGCAACCAACTCTGGGGACTGCACTGGGGTCTTAAGAATCATTTTAAGCGCACGACCCTGCTGAGGGATTCGAGAATTATCTTGAACTGAAGACTTCGCTGGGGATCTCAAAAATCGTCTTGAGCAAGCGACTATGGGGGAGAATGTCAGGAATCATCCTGAGCAACTGATCCTTCGGCGGAACTCCTGCAAAACAAGAACGGTAACAACCTAGATCATGTTTATAATGCATATGCTTCGGCGCCATGCTCCACACGGTGGAAATGCTATGCGTTTATGATAAATGCTATGCAATCATGCACAATGATGCGATCCCGTCAGCAAAATAAATGCCGAAGGGGAATCCTCCTGTCAAGGAGAAAGAACTACTCAGATAGAGGAATCATCCTGCTGAGGAGAACATGAACATGCCAATATCAATTGAACTCCGTCCGGGGAAATGATCTTCCGTTGACTGCTGCAGGGGAAACAACTTCAGCTGATTGCTGCAGGGAACGAAGTTTTACGAGACCCTGGACTTGTTGAGAGAAAGCGATGTCAATCGCGAGAATAAACTGCGTGGCCGTCTCGGCTACTCTTCTGGGGATGATAACTCTATGGGGAAACAACTTCAGCTGCTCAACACTCCACTGGGGAAACAACTAAACATGGTCTGATCAATTTCCAAGGATTCGGCTCTCCTGGGGATCTGCGAACTCGGCTGGGGAAGGAGAAATCATTCTGCTTCACTGGAGAGAGTGCGACTCTGGGGAAATACAGCCTCGGCTGTTCAACACTCTGCTAGGGAAAATCCATCATGGTCCCAACTGCTTCCAAAGATTCGGCTCTCTTGGGGGGTTTGCGAACTCAGCCGGAGAGAGAAATCATTCTACTTCACTGGAGAGTACGTCTCTGATGAGGAATTTCAATTCCGCTGGGGAAGAAGGAATCATCCGACTTCGGGGGAGAATACAACTCCGCAGGGGAATACAACATCAGCTGTTCCAACGCTCTACTGGGGAAGAGGGAATCATCCGACTTCGGGAGAGAATACTACTCTGGCGGGGGATCTCAATTCCGCTGGAGTCTTCAGTCTGGCACTATCAGTTACTGCATACTTCGGCGTACGAATAGCTTCCTACGAAACCTGCACTTGTGACCCGGTGCGGGGGGAGAATACGAGCTTCGGCGACTTTACCGGGGAAAACACGAACTTCGGCAGCCTAACACTTCTATGAAATCTGCACTTGTGACTCGGTGCGGGGGAAAGAAATCTTGCTTCGCCGCTTGACTCAGCTGAGGAGGCGACGTTCCTTCAGGGTGCGTCTGCTTGGGGAAGAGAATCACCTCTGCCTGGGGAGACATATCAATGCTCACTATTTTGCGTTCAGACTCTGCGAGGAGAGGCTACAGAACTCTGCTGGAGAAGGAGGAACCATCCTGCTTCGGGGATATCAATCCTGGTCTGCTGAGGGTAATCTCGGTCCTGCTCTGATAAGGGATAACTGCCATCTCAATTTGCTGCAGTCTAAAACTGCACAGGGGAAACACTCTCAAACTGTACATCTCTGCTGAGAAACAATCCTGATTCAACAACGTCAATACAGGGAATACAGACTACCAATCGTGGAGCCGAGCAACAAGTTAGGTTGTAGGATAACAATCCAATGACGGCGAGGCTTCTTCAGAAGGCTCAGGTTTTGGCCCGACACTCAACTCTTGCTAGGGTGAACAAACTCATTTGGACAACTTGCCCCAGTACAATTCAACTTGCCCCAATCCGACTTTTGGGAATAATTCATTCTGAACAGAAATAGCTGGCAACAAGACAATCTTCAGATGGCTTGCCCCAACATCTGCACAACGGAAGGATTCATCCCCCACTAATCAACTCTCAGCATGGTTGGCTTCGATATCTCTGAAGTAGTTTGCCCCTGAACGAGCGATGAGCGACTCAACATGCTCTGATTGAACACTGGAGGGATCTGCCCCCAAATCGCAAGAATTCTGGATAACTGCCCCTGATTGGGTCTCGAGAAGATTCACTTCCGATCAACCGCTTCTTGCATAAACTGCCCCATAATCAACCGATACTCCGGGACTTGTCCTCAGACAAACTGATTCCAAACTCACAGGAAATCATTGCCCCAAATTCACCGGGCTTCGCAGCATACCGTTCTGATCCAGACCTCTGACGATTCAGTCCTGATTGACTATTCCCTGTTGAAGTTCCTCTGTATCAGCTACTGACCTGCAATTAAAATTGTTTATTCACGAATGGTAATTTTAATGCAGTGTTCATGCAAATTTCGAAAAAATGTTGTACTGTCACTCATTTACGTGTCATGCTAGTGAGTGACGAATGAACCAAAGAGTTCAAACGTAGTGCTGATGTGATCAGTGAAAAATACAATAAGGATATGATTAGCAAATCATGAAGGAGTCAGGTTACTCAACCTTATCGTAATGCGCTTTCAGAATAAACCCTGCCTCAATTAGGTCTTTTAAGGGTTGTATCGTGGTCGGGTTCACGGTTCGTGAAACAAAGGATATTCGGCTCAAATTATGATTTGTACCCACCTCTTCTAGGTGATGATCTCCGATCCTAAAGTCCAGTTAACTTGGGTCGAGCGCTCGCCCCTTCGAGAGGTATGTTGAATATTGGGAACAACTGGTTAAAGAACTCACAAGGTGTTTCGGAGTGACAGTTACTCCTTCTTCGTTTTCGGCGTCTGTGTCTACACGACTTCGTCCTTGTTCGAGGATTTTTCTCTTTTATAATCCTTTCTTTTTCATTCTTTTGATTCCCTAATTTTTGCCTGGACTGACTCTTCAGAGTTCTTTTCGATTTTTCTTTTGAAGTCCAGCAGGATGCCCTGATTTTTGCCTAAGTATTTGTTTTCTAGCTTTTCCTTTTTTACTTAGCGGGCTTTCTTTTTCTCTTTTTTTTTTCTTCGAACAAAGTCGTGTGACACTGATTGTCTTGATTGCTCCGAAAGGATTATAACTGTTTCACTCCTAGTTGGTGAGGTTTAACCATTGTGGTTGACGAGGTACGACCTCTGGGGAGGAATATGATGTGATTGGCCTTCGAAAGACAACACTCCTCTATAAGACTTGAACGCTCGATCAAGCTAACTGACAACTACCCTGCCCCGGGTTAAGATATGAGGGTTTAAAAATCCGAAAGAAACTCCTACTTCTCGGCTCAAAGTGGTTAACAAGGGATTCTCTTCCTTATCTCTCCGGTGTTTAGGGTATTTAAAACAATGCCTTGTACGTCATCGGCTAGGTTTTATCTGAAAGCAATACGATCATCGGCTATGAGTATTCAGTTTCATCATCCTCCCTCCAATCTTTGCTAATCATAGTGATAAAGTGGAGTGAATAAAATGCAAGTGTCAGTGCAATGCAGTAAATAAGTGACAACGACATAGCTAATTCAGAAAAAATGCATAGTCACTTTATTAATATTACCATTCGAAGCATACAATGTTTAACAGCAAGTAGTAACTAACAGAAAAGAAACTACAAATGCAAATGGTAAAAAATCTGAGGACTGCCAATGCTGAGGACGTCTGCCTGTCTGGACCACTGGCTTCTGGAAATAACTCTCTGAATCTGCGAGCTCAGAAAGCTGGGAGGTTGTCACGCACAACCAAAACTCCATCTGGAAAGGAAATACACCCTTTGTCGATCAATTGTTGCACTTTCGCCTGAAAAGCCTTGCAATCTTCAGTTGAATGCCCCGGAGATCCATCATGGTAACCACACTGAGCATGAGGATTGTACCCTGGAGGGTAGGGCTCTGGCACGAGCTTGAGAGCTTTCAGTTCCACTAAAGAATTCTGAATCAACTGTGGAAGAATCTGGCTATACGGCACAAGCACTGGATGGAAAGGAGCATTCCTTCGTTCCAAGTGGTTGCGAGGCCTCTTTCGATTCTGGTGCTGGTATTCTTTCCGCCCAGGAGCAAGAGGTCGTTGTTTCTGAATGGCAACGGTCCCTTGTTTAAGAGCTTGCGTCCTTGAACTTGATCCAGGTAGAAACTGCGTGCGAGGAGATTCAGTCACCAAAGGTCGCGGGACATATTCAAGATCTTTCTCAGCTTCAGGCAAAGGGGTGGAATCATTCACCTCTTCTGCAGGGTACGGGATAAACTTTCCCGATGCTCTCATGCTGCCCGTCACAAACCTAATTGTCCTTGAGTCAATAAGGTCTTGAATCTTATTCTTGAAAGCCTTACATGTTTCGACATGGTGCCCCGGTGCTCCTGAGTGGAAATCACAATGTATGCTGAGATCAACGTCTGGTGACACGTCATTCGGTGGGTCCAAAGTCTGAAGCTTGAGCACATGGTTCTGAACCAACAATGGCAACAACTGGGCATAACTCACAGGTATTGGGTCCACAGCTCTATCGAGTAGTTTTTTCTTTTGATTATGACCTTCAGGGTTATTCTGAGATGTCTGGCGCGGCTGCTGACGAGACAGGTCTTGAGCTTCATGCTGTGTAGAGGATCCACGAAGCCCACTTGGCTTCAGCACAGGTGGCACTGACGGCAATGGAGGAAGCACTTTGGTCTCCACCTCGGGTGCTCGATCACTCTCCTTTTTTAGCATACTTCTCACCACTCCCATGAGGAAGCTCAACTGATTCTGCAGCTGCTGATTCTCTTCTCTGAGTACTTGTTGGTCCAGGCGTACTGCCTGCATGTCATTCATGACCTACCCCAACTGGCTTTGGATTTTCCCCAACTCAGCTTGTACTTGCTCCATTATTCTGAGTTGCTCGATTCTGAGTCAAACCTGCAAACACAAGGGTTAGAAGACAAGCCCCGGCTTCTGTCATGCAAGATGAATTATGCTAATGCCATGGGTGTCTGTATGTTTAGGAGATCACCCTTAATTCTGGTGTCAACGTGCCAACATAGTGTCAATGCAGTGATAAGACTGGATCCATTCATGGAAGAAAATATCTCATATTGCTCGGGACACCAGAATCAGGGTACGAAATGCGCCTGCAGCACAGACACATGCTAATGGAATGCAAACATGAATATGCGAACTAATGCAAAATGCAGTCATGCAATAATATATCCGGGTAACTGCTGTTGTGGAGATTTTGTATCAACAATCACTGATGAGAAGAAAACCCCGGTGTAAGACCACTGATCTGATATGCTAAGAATAACCATCTGATAGGACGATATACATAGGATCAAAATTCTGCTCTGTCGAGAACAAATGTCTGATAATAAGGACCTCGGATGTATGATCAAGAAATATCTGCTGATGAAGTCTTCAGACCCCAAATCAAAAATCTGCCCTATCGAGAACAAACAACAGCTGCTGATGAGATCTTCAGACCCCACTCAAAATCTGCTCTATCAAGAACAAACAACATCTGCTGACGAGATCTTCAGACCCCAAAATCTGCTCTATCAAGAACAAACCACTGATGACAATACTCTGATCAAACCTGCTCTATCAAGAACAGACCTACACCTGATGATAAGATCCTCTGATCAAAACCTGCTCTATCAAGAACAGACATACACCTGATGATAAGATCCTCTGATCAAAACCTGCTCTATCAAGAACAGACAAATCTGCAACTGAGAACCCTGGTACCAACATAACTGATTCACTGTCAAGAAAACCAGGTAGTCTGAAAGTCAAGGTTTCCTGCAATAAACCCAATCCCACTCACGGGTATGGACCTAAACTGACTCAAGGTACGGCATCTTATGCGTTCCTCAGCGTCACAGACTTTCAAGAGGGGTGATACGATACCCAGAAGGTGTGGCATCACCAGCTCATGAAGAGGCCTCACTTAGCTGAATCACAAATGATCGGTCCCCAGAGTCGACAATCCACCAAACCAGCAACCGTCTCAACCCAAAGGGTTGAAAGTGAAGCCAACCGGATGAACCTCGTCTGAGCGTGAATTTCATGAGACACTAGTGCCTGCAAAGCAAGCACGCGCCCACTAATTTCCACTCTAAGTCTATAGTGCACTCAAGCCTGAGTCTGGCTTCTCACTCATCAGAACTCCCATCCCACAACAGTACAAATAATCATATTATACTGAAAATAACATGCGGGAAATAAAGTGCGACAAGTAAAAATGCGATAAATAAACGCAACCCAACAAGTAAACACACAAGCGTTAGGAATGACTCTCATAGGGAACCAGAAAACCAGAGATTCTGGGTTCGGTCCCCAGCAGAGTCGCCAGCTGCCGCTTGCGCGAAAATAAGGTGCCGGCATGACAGAAGAGTCACCACCTTTCGTTATTTATCCCTCAGAGCGGGAAAGGAAACGATCGGAAAAAACCTAACGAAAAAAAGGGTAAGACAAGGTCATCGCAACCGTTGTCTGGGTTCGGGAGTCGGTTACGCAAGGGGAAGGTATTAGCACCCCTCACGTCCGTCGTACTCGACGGGATCCTCGCTTGTTTGTTTACTTGGACGGGTTGGTTATAATCTATCTACCTATCAAGGCTGGCTGAAAAAGAAAAGAAAAATGACTCGGCAAAGCATCGCACTTTATGCCTACGTATTCTCATCAGAGAATGAGAAATCAGAGTCAACGTAGTTCGGCCTACGAAGGGTTATGGGGGAAGGTAGCTCTCCAAGACATCGCCATCTTGTGCCTACGTACTCTCAACAGGCATGAGAGATCAGAGCTCACGTAGTTCGGGAAACTACGGTTTATTTCCTGTTTTTAAAGAAGTGTTTTTTATTGTGTTTGCGATTTCAACCGCACTAGAGACTATGACCTGAGAGTGAATGCGTCGCATGTCACCCAAAGGGTACCATACTAAACATCAAGACTGTGGAAAAGAAACTCTCCCACAATCCTTTCTCAGATAGCTTAAGGCTCGTAACGTACGAAAGAAATCATTCCTGATTACTGTATCTTAAACTGTTTTGAGATGAGAAGAGAACAGGCCCAACTAGGAGGGAGACTATCAAGTCCTACTGTTATCATGCCATGGATTCATCCTATGGTTGAGGTTTGAACAGGGAACTCCTAGATGTTGTCATGCATAGGTTTCAACCTAAAATTCTATCATCAAATCCTTATCAAAGGAAATGAGAGTCCTAAGGGATCATGTCAATGATACACCAAAACAGACAAAGCATCAGCTTAACAGTAAAATGCATGCAATGCAAGTGAGGGAGGAAATGTGTGTGGGGCTTCAGCCTCCACAAGCTCATCTCGACCTCAAGCCAGTCATGAAATAATAGTAATCATACTGAAACATAAACAACATGCTATCAAGCAATAAACAATAAACTGCAATTATACAGATAAAATGAAATGAAATGCCATCAGGCAAACAAACCACATGGGCAAGGGAGCTAAGCTCTACCGAATACCCGCAAGAAAAGCCACGCAATAACAATACAAGCAGAGGGAGCAACTCAACCTCTAATGCAATCATGCTTCTAGATTCTACTTATTCTAGATGGACTTAATCTAATGCAACAGACAAGTCAGACAAAACACACAATACAAAAAAGAAAAATAGAAGAAAGCTTCAACTCCTCCAGCAGCAACCCAGCCTTCATACTTCAATCATCAACTGCTTTCCAGGTATCAACCCTACAACATGAGTATCAACTCATCTTCTCCCTTAAGCTTCAGCTTCTTTGATCAGCTCCACCTTCAGGCTTCACCATCTTCAGGGATCTTCAAGTATCAACTTGATCTTCATGCTCTTCAAGCTTCAGCTGGAATGGAAGTCTTCAAGGATTCATCTTCTTCAACAATCTTCAATGAAGTCTTCATCTTCATGCTCAGGCTCTGACAGCTCTCAAGATAAATCAAACAGAGAAAAATCACTACTGGATAAGCTGGGGGATATTGAACTGCTTATTTGATCACCAAAGGTGACCTATAAGGGTTCAATATCAAGTGAAGGGTTCCCTCAAAAGTTCTACCTCCTGGGTATAGCACTAATCCCTCCAAAGGAGAGAGGTGTATACCCCAGAAGGACTTTGAATCATGGGGAGGAATGGATGTGAAGAATACTATCCATGTTTGAGAAAGAAATTATCTATACCTAAGCTCTTCCTACTCCTAACCCTAAAACAACAAAAAAGAAAAGAAGAACAAGCTCCTCAAGATCCTCCATGCCTCTTCCAATCTTCTAGTATGCTCCACTAAGCTCCACAATGAGACACCAAGCTCTTCAAGCCAAAGGAAAACTCCAAAGCAAAGCAAACTAAACAAAACTTGCCCTAAAGGCCACACAAACAATCATTCAATTTAAAAATCAACCAAAAATAGTATATTATTCTATTAATTCCTAATATAAATGCTAGGGGACCCTACATAACTACCCTTAAGTCCCATATATTCCCCATAGACTAAATTGCCCTATAAAACCTAAATCTAAAATTGTTATGATCCTATGCTAAAGTTTTAATCAAATTCTATACTACCTAGAACTACCTAATTAAAACTAACCTAAAAATTATCACAAAATTATGAAATTAATTCAGGGGGACCCTAAACCATTCATCTAATCATCCTAAAAAAATTGAACTTAAAATCCTAAGGGAACTACCCTAATTAAATTCTACAAGTTAGCATACCAACTAAAAGAATTAAAAAAAGCAATTAAAAGTAAAAATGCACAAAAAATATAAAACTGAAATAAAATGGCTATTTTATGATTTTATATTTTTCTAGACAGAAAATGAAAATTGGGAAAAAAGTTCCATTAAAAAATATGCATTTTTTATTTTGTTATGAATTTTTGAAGTTAAAAGAAATTTGGAGAAAAAATTAAATGAGAATTGATGAGGGGGTGCTAGAAGTAGTAAAATGCAGTTGGAAATGATTTGGGCCCCAGCAAGTGGGGTGCGCCTAGCAGCAGGCGCTTGGGCCCAGTTTCTACCAGAAAAAAACAAAAATAAAAAAGGCTGAATGGTGCGAATAGCATAATATTGCAGTTAAAACGAATGGGCCTTTGGACAAGGGGGGTGGGGAAATCAAAACGCTGAAGCCCATGCTGTTACTTATTAAAACGCTGTCGTTTGGACGCTGCAGCCCCCTCCTTTTTCGCATGTGGATTCTGGACCGTCAGATGGTCCTCTAGTCAAAGAGTCAAGCGTAAATCCAACGGTTTGAACATTGTCTTCAACCTTTGGATGTTAGGGTTTCAAACTCCATGAGAATACCTCCTCCATGCATGAACTTTCCCCCACTTGTTCTCTCTCATTTCTCCTTCAAATTGCATGATCCAAGAACCAAACTTGGCTAGAATTTAACGTAGAATACAACCATGCCTTTGGATTTCGTTGAAACTAACTATATCATGCAAACCGAACCATACAACTCCATGAATCCAAATTTTCTTCAGTTTTTTGACCATCACAAAACTTAACAATCTTTGTATATAATTAATCCTCATGCTATGCTGATCACAACCAACCAATTCTCATGCATTATAACCCATTAAATAGTGTGTTCTAACTCCCTCAAGAATCAACCACCATGGAAGAAACCTCACCAATTGGCCTTAAACTCGTCCAAATGAATCACCTAATGGTCTCTAATGGTTTTCCAACAAGAACTAACCCTAGCCATGCCTAAAGTGAGAGGTAAGAACAGTTTTGCATGCCTTGACTCTTGCAATGGTGGATGTTGAAAAGCTTTGAATCAGGCCTTGAGACTCCTCAAAGATAGTCTCTAGGTGATGAATATTTCTCTGCTTGCACAAGATTGGATGGAAATGGCTTGAATCTTCAGATCCAATCCCTTTTTCTCTCTTGCAACTTCACTTGGAAAGCTCCAATTCCTCAACAATGGAACCTTACTCTAGCATGAACATGTTCAGGGAGGTTTGTAGTGATGATTTGTGAAAGAAAATGGAAGGGTAATGAAGAGAAAAATGAAGTTTCAATACAATTTGCAAAATGGAAAGTTTTGGTTCAATCTCTTTTTTCTACCACCATTAACATCAACAATCACCAACCTTTCACCATTGGGGAATGCAATCAATATATAGAGATGTTTAGAAAGATCTAGAACCTCTTAGAATCATCTAGAAAGGACTTGAAGTTTCTAGGATATGGTATTTGCATTTCACTTCCCACCATATGAGATATCATGACAAAAACCCTATAACTTGAGTAATTAACTTGATTTTCTCCTTAGGTGGTATTTTGGACAATATACAATGCTTAAACACCTTGCTTATTAAGCTTTTCTTTGTTTTGGCTAGGTACCCCATTATGCAAGTAAGACTTTTACAAAGCAACTCCAAAATTTAAGCCTCAAATCAAAATTGTGGCTGAACCATTGTTCTTAAAATGCCCTTGGGAGTCAAAATGACCTATCATATGCCATGGTTAGGGTTTATAGCTTGGATTTTAGGATTTTCCATTTCACTTGAATTAACTTATGTCCCATTTTTAGGCCATTTTTATCACTTTTTGCTATGAGTCTTTCCAACATCTCATGACCACACTACTAGCCTTAAAACATAATTCTAAGAAACTTTTATGTTGAAAGTTTTTCCATTTGAAGCTTGGAAGTAGGAGATATGGTCATATGCTTGAAATGACCTATAACTTCAAAATGACCAAAATGCCCTTGGCTTGTCAAAGCCATAACTTGAGTTGTACAAATCCTATCAAGTACTTCTAGTACTCTCTAGAAAGCTAAGAAGATGATCTTCAACATTCATGTTGACCAAGAGACCATAGGAATCATCCTACTAGGGAAAAAGTTGTCTGCAAGTTGGGTGACTTTCAAGGACCCAGATTCACATACCTCAGATGACCTGTAATTTGTCAAAACCATAACTTGAGCTCTGCACATACTATCAAGGACTTCTACCACTCAAATCAAATCTAAGAACAAGCTCTACAACATTCATGTTGTGGGGAAGATGAGATGACAATCACATCTTGAGCTAAATATGCCTGGAAGATAGGGATCAAACTAGGGGATTTTACACTGTCAATCCTTAGAAACCCTAGCTTAAAACTTCTCAAACTCCTCAATCATGATGAGTTGGTCTAGGAATCATCCTTATAGTATCTCAATACATCATTCCATGATCACATGGCCCTTGGATTAGGTCTCAACCCTCTCCAAAACATCAGCTGACCTAGGGTTGACCCAGTCAAAACCCTAATTCTACCACTCATGGTTGAATCTTCTGAATTCTTGCATAATGACCTCTCTGGGCTTCATGATGACTTTCAAGACATCTCATAAGCTTCCTCGAAGCTTCAAGTCCATTCTCAAAGTCTCAGAATCATCTGAGGAGCACCCACAACTCTCAAGTTATGAAGCACACAACCTTGGTTTCAACCAATTCCTCTGAGGATCTCTTGAACTTTCTGATGAAGGTATCAACCTTCAAACACTTGATGGATAAATAATTGTTGGTCAAATTTTGGGGTGCAACAGGTGGTAGTTGATAAACTAACGAAACCGACGCATTTTATTATGATTAACATCGGTTTTCCTTTACATAAGTTAGTTGAGATATACATCCAAGTAATCGTACAACTGCATGGAGTTTCGTCGAATATTGTTTCTGATAGAGATCCGAGGTTTACATCCTGATTTTGGAATAGTTTGCAAGAGGCTTTGGATTCTAAGCTGAGGTTGAGTTCTTCCTATCATCCACAGACAGATGGTCAGACAGAGAGAATTATTCAGTCTTTGGAGGATTTGTTGAGAGTTTGTGTTCTTTAGTATGAAGGTGCTTGGGATAGTCGTCTGTCATTGATAGAGTTCACTTATAAAAACAGTTTTCATTCTAGCATTGGAATGACACCAATTAAGGCACTGTATTATCGGAGGTGTAGGACACCTTTTTGTAGGCATAAATCTGGTGAGAATGTAGTGCTTGGGCCTGAGATTATCCAGCAGACTACTGAAAAGGTAAAGTTAATTCAAGAAAAGATGAAAGCTTCACAGAGTAGGCAGAAGAGTTACCATGATAAGAGAAGGAAGGACCTTGAATTTCAAGAGGGAGACCATGTATTCTTGAGAGTCGCTCCACTGACCGATGTCGGACGTGCTTTGAAATCGAGAAAGCTTACTCCTTGATTTTTTGGTCCATATCAGATTTTTGAGAGGATTCGAGTGGTTGCTTATAGAGTGGCGTTACCACATAATTTTTTGAATTTGCATGATGTATTCCATGTCTCACAACTTCAGAAGTATGTTCCAGATCCGTCTCATGCGATTCAATGGATGATGTGCAAGTAAGGATAATCTTACGATTGAAGCTTTGCCTGTGAGGATCGAAGACCGTGAATTGAAAAAGTTGAGAGGCAGGGAGATTACTCTTGTGAAGGTAGTTTACGGAGGCGCTGATGGAAGGAACATGACGTGGGAGTTAAAGAGTGAGATGCGAGAGTAGTATCTGGAGTTGTTCGCATCAGGTAAATTTTCGAAGACGAAAATATTCTAAGCAAGAGAGAGTTGTAATGCCCTGATTTATTTAATTTAACTTTCGTATATAAATTGTGTGATTGTATGTGTTTGTTGATGATTTAATGTGTTAGAAGTAGGATAGTAGTCTTAAAGACTATACTTTAAGGTGTTAGGGGTGCGTGAGCAAACGAGTAGAGATATGGGGGTGGTGGAAGAAGTAATAGTTATTCCTATTATTTAATTAAGGTGATTTATATAAATAATAGTGATAATTGATATTTAAATAATTATTTTTATTTATTACGGTTATAGTAATATATTTTAATAAATAATTAATTTAGACTATTTAAAATAAATATTTAGTGGAAATAATATTTACTTTATTTAGTTGGAATAGGATATTAATTAGAAATAATAGGAGAATAAAATAAGAAAAGAAGGGGAATAGGAGGGAACGGTCAGAACGTGAAATTGAGGAAAAAGGAAGAGAAATAGAAGAGAGAGTTAAGGCATAAGAGAAAAATAACCTCCACTAGAGAAGCTTGGGAATCCATCATCTAAGGTAAGGGTGTGGCTTCCTCTTGTATAAGGGATTGCATGATAACAAGTGGGTGGATGTTTTGGTCTCTCTGTGATTGCATTTTCTTCTCTATGTTATGAATTTTTGAATGTGTGTGATGATGGTATTATGATGAATGTTTGGATTAATTGTAGGATGAGTCGATAATTGGGATGTTGTATGTTGTTGGGAATTAGAGTGTGAAACTTGAGTAAATGACTTTCCATAAAAATTTTGGGTTTTTGGGATGTTTTAGAACTGATTCTCATATAACAGAATTGCAGAAAAATTGTCATTGTCTAAGTGGTAACTGGTTACAGGTTTTGGTGTAACCAGTTACATGTTTTGGTGTAACCGGTTACACCTGAGAAAAACTGAATTTTTCAAGGGTGTAACCGATTACACTGTCACATAAAAGCGTGAACTGGGCTTTTTTTTAGGGGGGGTGTAATCGGTTACACTGGGAAAGCCATACTCTCTGCTTCTGGTTATGATGTAATCGGTTACATCTGATGTGTCAAAATTAAATAATTCATAACTTGAGTTTCGCGTGTCTAATTGAGGTGTCATTTGAAGTGTTAGAAAGCTGACACAATGTACTTTAATTTATATTTTAAAAAAACAGTACCTGCAAATGATTTAAATGGAGCGTAATGGTGTTGCATAGTATGTAGTTTATATGTTGTGGTGTGATAATGTGTATGGATGGTGTGTTATTACCTGCTATGTTACTATAATGCTATTGTTGAATACTTGTAGTATATGTATGGTGTGTGGTGACCAGTATTTGTGTAATACATTGGTTAAGGTGAATATCATTTATTGTTTTTGTTCCATGTTATTTATGAATCATGCATCATGGTGTTTAGACGGTGGTCTGCTTTTGGTGAGCCTCAATCCTATGGTGGGGATTGGGTGCGAGTAGTTGGTTCCAGGTGGGAATCAGTAAAGTGTTACATATGGTGGTGGTGAAGATTTTTTGTGTGCTCTGATCCTATGATGGAGATCGGAAGCGAGTGAAACTAAAATTTCACAATTGGTACTACATGCATTGAGTCATGACGTTAAGTCTCATTGCATTGCATACATGTTATATTATGATATTCGGATTGTGTGGAGTGTGAGTTGCAGAATGGGTGATTATGTATGTGATAATTACGTGTTTACATATTATTATGCAGTTTCATTATATGATTGTGATTTCTCACCCCTTCTATTTGAATGTTGTCTTTTTATGGGCATCGTGCAGATAATCCGCAATAGAGGTGTGGGAGCGAGTGGAAGAGATTGTAGAAGCACTTCAATCTCAAGGTTTTGATGATGTCAACAAGACTTAAGCTCATTCCATATTTGCAAAAAGTCAAGCTTTCAAATTGATCAAGATCAAGACTATGGAATGTTGTCATGCAAATCAAGCTTCATGTGCAAATGATCATACAATTTTCAAGACTTGGACTCAAAGCTTTGGTATATCAATTTTCACTCCTTTAATTGATATACAAGTGTTCAAATAATTTTATCATATTAACATTTTGCATTTGCATAGTTTTAAAATCATTTGGAACTGGTATAACACTTTTAACTCAAGTATTTTTCTGAGTTTTAACAGTGTTAACCGATTAACCATATGGTTTAATCGGTTAACGACCTTATTTTTTAAATTCTCAGGGCTAACGTTCAAGTGTTAACTGATTAACCTATATGGTTAACCGATTAACACTGAACGAATTTTGAAAAATTGTTTCTTTTAAAATTCAAATCTTGTTTGATTATTATACCTTTTCATTATTTGATTCATACTCAATTATACCTTTTTGAAATGGTGTTTTGACTCATATAAATTCTGAAAATTTCAAATTGAAAAACACCTCCAATAATTTTCAAACTAATCATTAAATCAAATTCACTACTTTTCAAATATTTTCAAATATTTCAAAAAGTGTTCATACTGTTCATACCATTTCATATCCAGAATTTTTTGAACACTTGTATTGATATTGAAAAGTGAATTTTGATCAAAAGGAGAAGATCAATCTTTGTATTGATATTATTATATCACTCTCAAATCAAATTACAAAATTATTTCTATTGTGACTTGTGATCCAGGATTGTTGAACACAAGGGTTAGTGCTTGCAAGAGGATTGTTCTTGCACACTAAGTTGTTGAAATAGTTGTTAGATAGTAGGCCTTACCGGTTGATGGTGTGATATGTTGTACATTCTAAAACTATAGTGAAAACTCTCTTTCATGTGGAAAGGGGAGTGAAGTACCTTCAGATTGTGAAGGGAACCACTATAAATCTCTGTGTCCATTTTCATTCTGCTTTTACTGCTTTCATTATTAAAATTATAACCAAGTAAAATTCAAGAATATCGAAAAACCGGAAAAAGTTTCTAAAGCCTAATTCACCCCCTCCCCCCCTCTTAGGCATACTCTGAACTTACAGAGATTACTCTCCTTTATACTTTTGTTGAGTCAGCATCTGCTCTGGTATGTAACACTAAGGGGAAAATAACGCCTATTTCGTTATTTTATGTTTGGTGGAGATTATTATGTGAAACTCATGCGTCTGTTATTTCCTTATAATTACATTGTCTTATGATTATATTTGAAAAGTTAAACTAGCTAATTGTCTAATGTTTTTTCGCTGCCAATCAAATGTTGAAGTTCAGATTTGTATTATGATTCCTATTATTTTTAATTTCATATGTGTTACATATCCTATTACATGAGCTGATTGAAGTTGAATGTAGCATCTTAATTGCTTAATTATTTTAATTTACTCTAATTTTTAATTATTAATTACGTCAAAGAAATTAGGGTGTTACATCAGCCACAATTACCTTGGGATTATTTTCTAGATATTTCAAAAAATCATGACACCTCTCTAAAACATAAATGATGTATTCTTCCTTTTTAAAATATCATATACGCAATTGCAAATGAGTATGTCATCTCAGTTGAAGTGACACTTACAAACTCAAGCAATAATAGGTAGTATTTATTGGTTTTATATGTGAAATCCATCACCAACATTGTTGGAAAAATTTTAGACAACTTAATGACATCTTAATGGCCCAAGAAAATATCTTTGAGATTTTTAGGATCATGGAAAAATTACACTAGAGATCGTTTGAGTTTTTTTTTGTAACATGTTGGTCTTATAAATTTTTTTGTAACAACTTTGTTCCTTGAGTTATCAAATGTGTGCAGTGTTATCCTTTTTTAACAGAGCGTATGTGCTAATTATGAATGCAATTATTTTGAATGGTATAAAAATGATGAAGTGCAACTAGAAATACAACAGTTACACATTTCTAAATGTTCAAAATGTGATAAAAAGAATGTAGAAATCACCTTAAAGGACCAAGTTGTTAAAAAAAATTAAATAACCAATCTGTTACAAAAAAATAACTTAAAGGACATCTGGTGTAATTTTGCCTAGGATCATCAATCAATCTATAGTAATAAACATACTTATATTCAACCAAGTATCTCTTAAGATGTTGCATTTCAACGATAGAATATTTAAACACGTGACATGCATTATAAATATACTTGATAATAATTGTATTAGAACCGTTCATTTTCCTCAACATCATCAAAATACTTCTTGAAAGAATCATATTATGTATCATCTCGGAAACAAGTTTTTTTTATATTTCAACTTTAGAACTTCTCCACATTTTTCAACAATTTTTTTTTAATAAATTTTTATTTGACATAATATTCGTTAATTACTCTTTTAGTGAAAAGAAATCACACTTACAAAAGGCCAGCTAAATAATTAACAAATCATTTAACTAACATTACAACATTCTCCATAACTTTTCTTTCACAATCACAAGAAGTTTTCCTTCAAGTCATTTTTAACTTTACGTTCACTTTATAATCTTAAAAATAAATTTGAAAAACACCAAAACCACCAAATAAGAGAACATGGGCTAGACATTGCTCAATTCAACTCAAGAAATCGTTTTCATCTTTATTTATCAAATTTCTTTCAATCTTTCATATCTTCCACCTCAATACCTTTCCTTGTTTCAAAATGATGAAAAAATTGTTTCCTGTCTTTCTTAGTTTCATCATGCTTTAATTGATTTTTTAGTTACATTTTTCTATGTGCCAAAATTCTTCCATTTTTGTGTCCTCTACAACTACATTTGAATATAGTAATTTATTTTCTAAATTATTTTTACTTATTGGTTTGAAGTTCTTCTTTTTTTCAATAAATAAAAGAGATTGTAATAAAAGCAAGCACAAGGGGTGCTCAACCCAAAATACAACAACATAAATAATGTTTAAGACAAACCTACAAGCGAAAAGCCCAACAACTTAGCTTAACTAGAGTAAGATAGAGGACAGACTAGCCAAATATTCTAATTGAGGAAAACAGGTCCGATGGATCTTGCGCCAAACCAATCCCACGACAAGGTTTTAGCTAAGTACACAATTTCCTTAGCTCATTTATGTCCTCCTTTGAAGAGTATATCATTCCTCATTAGCCAAATAAACCAAGTAGTTGAGAGACATAAAAAAACTTCAATTCCTTCTTGATCCTTCCTTTCACCAGAGATTCAAAAGAGAACAAATGATTCACTATCGAGTCACAAGAAGGTATCCTACACAGACATAACCACCAACCAAGAATATACTACCAAACACTTGCAGGAATAAGACATGAAAGAAAAAGGCAAATCTAGGATTCTTTAGGACCCACGAAAAGAGGATAGACAATATTGTATAAACCCCTCAACATCCCTAGCTTCGCAATTTTATCTATGGCTTGAAGCCTGTTCAAAAGCAATCTCCAAGAAAATAACTAAATGTTTCCGAGTGCACTTGTTTTCCACAATAACACTACTACTACTACTACGGAATACACATTTTATCATAGTTGGGAAACGGATTCCACCATGGATGGTGGTCCGTGGTAAAGAAAAGTGTGGTTGTATGTGTCGTCTTTACCACTAAGAACACAAAATTTGTAACCTACCATTACAGTTATATAAGGCAATCGTGGTAAAAGGTTAAGATCAGGGGTTAGATTCCCAATGCCTAGATTTTTGTAAATTTCAAAACATTTCACCACGATACTAGATTCTAACCATAGTGAAAGATTTAGTGCACAACATTTCACCACGGTCCTAGATTCTAACCATGGTGATATGCTTACTTGAGTATATTATAACTGTGAGATGTTGGATCGAACTCTAATATGGTCGAAGTCTGTTTGCGAGTAATGCGTGTTGTAGTCGAAGTTTGTTCTAACATGCATTAGTCAATATTGCTAAGGTTGTTAGCATGTTGAATTGGGCCTTGCTTGTAAGCTCAATTGTTTAAGTTAGCTTGCACCCTAAGTTAGCTTGTAATGGGTAATTGTTAAAAAGCCCATTAGGTTAGTTTTCTATTTTATTATAAATAGGATGCTAGTTTCTCAATCTTGGCATAAGGAAAAATAGGAAGATAAAATCCTAATTTCAAGGGAGAGAGGTTATTTTGTTATTCTTGTATACTTGTAATCTTGTTCAAAGAGAAAGGAAAGAATAACAGTTTAATAACCAATCCTTGTTGTTCCTTGTTGTTTTACCTTGTTTTCTTTGTTAACCCTAACCCTTGTGTGTTTCTTGATCATTAAGAAACCGTTTATACTTTGTTTAAAGGTATCCGATTCACAACAAATTGGTGCGGTGAGCGTGGAAAAGATGCCTTCAACAAAGTATGAGATTGAAAAGTTCACTGCAGTGAACGACTTCGGTCTGTGGCGCTTGAAGATGAAAGCCCTATTGGTTCAGCAGGGTTGTTTGGAAGCGTTGAAGGGTGAGGCAGCCATGGACGCTGCGTTAATGGAAAAAGAAAATACTTTACCCAGTTGGAAGTTTTTCCACTATATGCAGTTAATAAAGCTGCATGAAGAAAGCTAGTTTCTTGATGTTATAGAGTTAGATCCAAGGTGGAGATTTGTGAGATGTTGGATCGAACTCTAATATGGTCGAAGTCTGTTCGCGAGTAATGCGTGTTGTAGTCGAAGTTTGTTCTAACATGCATTAGTCAATATTGCTAAGGTTGTTAGCATGTTGAATTGGGCCTTGCTTGTAAGCTCAATTATTTAAGTTAGCTTGTACCCTAAGTTAGCTTGTAATGGGTAATTGTTAAAAAGCCCATTAGGTTAGTTTGCTATTTTATTATAAATAGGATGCTAGTTTCTCAATCTTGGCATAAGGAAAAATAGGAAGATAAAATCCTAATTTCAAGGGAGAGAGGTTATTTTGTTATTCTTGTATACTTGTAATCTTGTTCAAAGAGAAAGGAAAGAATAGCAGTTTAATAACCAATCCTTGTTGTTCCTTGTTGTTTTACCTTGTTTTCTTTGTTAACCCTAACCCTTGTGTGTTTCTTGATCTTTAAGAAACCGTTTATACTTTGTTTAAAGGTATCCGATTCACAACAATAACTTATGTGGAATTTTTATTTTACCAACTTCTCACTAAATATATAACCTTCCAATATGATTTAAAAATCAATAATATGACAAGTTAAATTATATTATAATAACAAGTTACACTAATCAATGTTGTACGAGTTTCATTCAACCTATTATCCACATTTTTCTCTTTAATGATTAGAACTTGTTTCAATGATTCTAATTCTTCTGTTAACACTTCCTTCACCTCTAGCTCATTTCTCATATTATAATTTTCTAATTCAACTCAAAATGTTATATTTGTTTTGTAAGACGTTGTAAAAGCACTCAAGCCACATACGATATAAGAAGCTTATCTTCTATAACATGTTAACTAAACGTAATGATATCTGCAATGTACAAGGTATATTATTAAAAATAACAAAAATATCAACAATAACACAAATATTTACAACATACATCCACAAAAACATCAATAATTCAACATTCACAATAACTTACCTTAAACAACAACATACCACTTTTATCAACAAAAAGAAAATCACCAACAACAATATACTTAACAACAACGTGCAACTTTTATCAACAAAAATAAAATCATCAACAACATACAACTTTTATCAATAAAAATAAAATTATCAGTAACATATAACTTTTATAAAAAACAATATACCTTAACAACAACATACAACTTAATTTTATCAACAAAAATAAAATCATCAACAACATACAACTTTTATCAACAAAATACCTCAATAACAACTTCCAACTTTTATAAAATTTTATCATATATGAGCTAAACAAAATCATCATTATACCTAAACAATAATATTCACAATAACACAAACAACAACATATGTGAGTTAACCAAAAACATCAATATACCTAACCAATAACATAAACAACAACAAATCATTTATACAAAAATAACAACATACAACATAGCTCAACAAAAATATTAACATATCCTAATAAAAATATCAATAATATCACAACTCATAACATAAAAGGTGGAAATGTCCCACCTACCTTAAGTGTGAAGAGGAAGTGAAAGAAATGAGTTTTGTGTAATACGTTTCCTTGATCCATAAGAGTTAAAGAAGATATGTTGGAGTTTTGTGAAGAAATGGTATGCAGTCGTTCATGGAGATTAGGATAAGGTGTGAGAGAAGTTAGGGTGTTTTTTATGAGAGAGACGACAGTTCGGTCCTGAACGAGAGAACTTTCGCTTATATATAGGTTAAACTTTTCACCACGGTTGATAAAAACGACCGTGATTGTAGGTACATTTTACAATGATTTCTAGTTTAGACTATGGTGAAAGGTATCGTAATTTTAACATAAATATAAATAACAAGTGACACACCCATTTTGTAACCGAAAAAAAGGAAATTTTTTGGTGCTAGGATTCAAAGCTTGTCACTCTAGTTACTTTTTACTATGGTTGTTAAGTTTGACCATGGTGAAATGTCTATTAGTAAATAACAAAAAAAAAATCCTAAAATTGAGTTATTACTATAGTTGACTAAATGGCCGTAGTAAGATAATGTTACAAAATATATATTTTGTATGATGGGTTGGACCATTCAGTTAAGCCCAATGAAAGGTCTCTGCCGTCAGTCGTTTAACTATTTAAGTGTCTCCCCCATTAGATAATTAATATTCTATGAAATTCCTAGATGATAGTGAGGGCAGTAATCCTCTCATATTCACTTCTTCGATGATTGTCTCTCAAATTCTACAAGGTACATCGTTCTTATCGTTGTTGATTATTATTTAATATAACAATATGCTATAATTTGTATCAATCAGATTCTATTAAATCTATCAATTGGTATCAGAGAATATTAATTGTCTAATGGGACGACACTTAAATAGTTAAACGGTTGTAGGGGTGTTTGCTAGCCAGTTTGGTTCGGTTTTGAGAGAATCAGATGCCCAAACCAATCAAAAATATATGGATTGATTTGAATTGGATTTATATATATTTTTTCCGATAAAACCCAAACTGAACCAAATCGAGAAATAACGGGTTGGTTTGTGTTGGAATGTTCGGATACATTAGAAACTAATATGAAAAAATATTTTTTAGAAATTTCTAATTTACATCAACTGATTTTCTATAATAATACTTTTTTTTTTCATTTCTTCATATAGGTTGTTAAAGTCACAAATGACGTTTCATTTTTCTTCCATGAGAATGATATAAATTATATGAATTAATATTGTTGGTTCGGGTAAACGGGCTCGCACGTAGAACTTTGGAAATCCGTTGTCTGAACCAATTAAAATCAGATTTCATAGGTTTGGTTCAGTTTTTTCCTGAACTAAAAATGTCCGGCCTAAACATCATGGTTTGATTTGGATTCTGGTTTGGTTCGGATTTACCCAAACCAATGAACACCCCTAAACGGTTGAGGGCAAGGACCTGTCATTGAACTTAACTGAATGGTCTAACCCATCACAGTCCACTTAAGCACAAAATAAAATCAAATAATTCATCAATAATTAGTGTTTAATAACAATTAATCTAACAACGTAGTAATGCAACTTACAAGCGTTGGCTTTGTCCACCTCCAAATTCTTGGGTTTTTTTTTTCATTAGGGGGCATTGAACATTGTGGGACTTCCTTTTTAAAGCAACACCTTTGTGAGAGACACACCACATACTCACCTAAAACCTTAAGGTGATAAGTGAGTGGGTTCTCTCACTTATAAATGCTTAAGTCTCCACATTTTCAACCAACGTGGGACTATTACTCACACTACTCACACTTGCTACAACACTTCCCCTCAAGTGTGAGTCCACAATGCTCCCCCTCTAGTGGAATCTCTTATTACTTCCACAAACTCTTGTACCACATAGAATGTTTTTTCTTACTCACCACCCATGTGGCACCGTTGACACACTTCAACGAGGCGTTTCTTACTCACCATCCTCGTGGCGTTGTTGACTTTTGATATAAGTAAGCCGATCCCTTTTTTGAACTAGGCTTTGATACCATGTGTTGGGGGAGTTTTTTCCTAGAGAGCATTGAACATTGTGAGACTTCTTTTTTAAAGCAACACTTTTGTGAGAGGCACACCACATATTCACCCAAAATCTTAAAGTGATAGGTGGGTGGATTCTCTCACTTATAAATGCTCAAGTCTCCATATTTCTAACCAATGTGAGACTATTACCCATACTACTCACACTTACTATATTCTCAACACAAATGAGAACTTGCAGATGTGATATTTACCAATCTAGCATATGCAGATTTAATAGAAAAACATAAAGCATGTTGCCACCAAGCAAAAGGATCCACTAAAGTCAAATTAGGTTTTTCATTCAGAAGGATGCTTTCAAGATCCTCCCAATCACTACCTTCTAAGACTACATTCATACCAGTAACACAATTAATTCTTTAGTACTAGATAACATTGATCCAAACCTTTGCAGCCTCTACCTTTGACCTGAAATCATGGACAAGCTCGAATAGGCATGAAAATAAAAGCTTGAAAAAGATTGCACCCTTAATTAATTCATTTGAAATTCATATATATATATATATATATATATATATATATATATATATATATATATATATATATATATATATATATATATATATATATATATATATATATATATATATATATATATATATATATATATATATATATATATATATATATATATATATATATATATATATATATATATATATATATATATATATATATATATATATATATATATATATATATATATATATATATATATATATATATATATATATATGTGTGTGTGTGTGTGTGTGTGTGTGTGTGCGTGTGTGTGTGTGTGTGTGTGTGTGTGTGTGTGTGTGTGTGAGAGAGAGAGAGAGAGAGAGAGAGAGAGAGAGAGAGAGAGAGAGAGAGAGAGAGAGAGAGAGAGAGAGAGAGAGAGAGAGAGAGAGAAGGCACTAAGGTCAAAGTACAAAAAAAAAGGAGATTGATAAAAGCACAAGAGGTACCAAAAACCAACCAAAAAAGAATTGAAAGAAAGAGAATACAACTAAAGAACAAACATCTAATAAAACAAAGTGCCAACAACTAAATCGCCAAAACAAAACGGAGAAAATAACTAGGAATGTCAGAAATAGGAACAAAAGAAAAAATAAAACGGGCTAGATTTCCTCAATCAAGGGGAAAAACAACAACCAATCACCACCGAAGCAATAAGAACATGCCAAGAGGAGTCCGAACACAATAAAGTCGTTATTTGCTCAGTCGCATAATATAGTTCTTGAGCCATTTCAAAAAGCACAAGATTTCACCTCAAATCTACAAGAATATTGTTTCCAAGCCAAAAGAGTACCCATGTCTTCCACGTCCTTCGCAATCATTAATTCACCATAGAACACAATATCATTATGAGTTTTCCATATCGACCATACCACAACATGCAAAATCATAAGATAACTCCCTTAAACCGAACATGACTTCTAAGAGGGAAAAACATCTAATATAGAGTCAATGTATCTCTAGGTAGAGCTACAGACCAACTAAATCATCTAAAAATCCTATACCAAACCGATACCACAACTTCACAAGTTACGAAAAGATGGACAAACGACTCTAGGACTCTAGAACAAAAAGGACAAGAGACACATTCAAAACCTAAAAAGAGACCCCTCTTTTAAGTAAGTTGTCTCTAGAAGGAATCCTATCCTGCAGATGCTGCCAAGAGAAAACTATTACTTTATAGGGAGTCCAACTATCCAAAATACTAGCTAGAACCTGCTCTACTAATGAGATCTGAAAATTCCTAGAAAAATCACACGGGAGAAGAAAAAGGTATGCAGAGGCCACCAAGTAGGTACCATCTTTAGAGTGACACCACCCTCATTTATCATTAATTCATTTGCTAGCCCTTTGCTTCATTAATTCTTTCGTTGTGTTAACTTCATATATTTTTTAAGAGAATTTCTTATCCCACCCCTTGGCCTTCTTAGACACCATGCGCTCTGCCCCCTGATTCTAGAGATGTATCTTCGGGTGCATCTTTTTTCAACTTTTTTTAATTAATTCCGTAGATGTATCTACGAAATATTTCTGTATGCGTATTTACGGAAGAAAACCAGAAAATCAAAATTGCAACGATAAAATCAACATTTATAAAATAAAATCGGCGTTACATTGGTGATTTCGACAGAAACTTAAATACTACATTTCAATAGTCTGGTGGACGCTTGCACATCTCTAAGATGTCATCGACCGTTCTTCGGATCGTCGCCTCCAACTTGAGCGGAATTTTCTCTTCGAAACTGAAATACGTTCGCCACATCGCCTTAACATCGTCTTGATTCTTGAGATCAAACTTGCGGTAAACAACGTTCCCTTCTTTGTCACATGAAGATGAATGATACTCAAGCTTCACAATCTTTCATTTGTCATTGTAAGGTAGGCGATATTGGATCTCGTCTATGATATCGGCTGGGGGGTGAGATCCATGAGCTTGAACGTCCTCCCGGGTGTTTTGCCAACGGAAAAGGAGACACTTGCGACATACGAATGAATCTTGATTTGTTGCACGAAAAAGTTGGAGTTTTGGAGTGAAAAATGATATTGAGAATGTAAGTTTTTTAGGTTGGTGAAGGTGAGTGTGGAAGAAGAAAACACAACAATAGGGGGAGTGATCATGCAGGTTTCAAATATAGCAGAAACTTCCGGAGCTGTATCTACAGAACAATTTGGTGATTAGACGTTCCGGAGGTGCATCTACGGAAGTTTTCCTGATCTGAATTATTTTGAAGTTTTTTCCGGCGTTTACCAGTTTAAAATTATTCCGTAGATGTAGTTTCGAAAAAAAATCAAATTTTAGCAAAAAAAAAATTTCGTCCAGACATGTAACTCCGAAAACAGGACACATAAAGAGAAATGCGCCAGATGTCTAAGAGTATAAGGGGTAGATTAAAATAAAAAATTTAAATATTCTCATGTTTAAAGTTCTATATAATCATTTTTCGTTACATTCATTTCTTAGTTTCATAATGCTTCCAAATGCTTCTATTTTCATTTGCAGTTGGACAATTAGAATGACAAACAAATACTATTTTGTCTTTCATTATTTATTTATTTATTACTTAGTTGCCACTATTCCCTCAAGAAGAGTATGTCGTTGAGCACACCCATCGTGAGACTGTTCATTTCTTAATAAAAGTTCAAGAACAAATTAATAGTTTCTGAAAAACTATCTCTTGCTACGAGATATGACCACTTTTGAGTTTAGTATCTTATATGTTGTGTTTCAAGTTAGCTTTTGTGTAGTTTTATACTTTAAGTTATTTTAGCATTTGATGAATTTAAAATTGGCATTTTTTTTTTAAATTTGTAGGTTGGAATTTTTTCTCCAAGTAAAATGAGCATGATGTTATTAGGGGTCACACCATCAATAGTCATTTTCATTCTCCTATACATGTTTTCATCATTCCTCTATCTTCATTATTAGAATTGATAAGATTTAGCATTTCTTAGAGAATAACCAGTGTTTAATCCATTTGTTTGTTTATGTCAGTCAGCATTTTATAATTTGATTGTTGATTTAATAGAAAATGATTTAGTTGCTTTAAAGGACTTATGAGCATGATTGTTGATTTAATAGAATAATAAGTACATTAAGAACTCAATTTGACACAAGGTAAAACTCAAGTTGTGGTTAGTCCATGACATTTGCAAGAGATGACATTAGTTAGGTCAAAAGAGGAAACAACCCCTTTTCTTAAAGTAGCAAAACATCATCAGTTACTTAGAAAATGGAATTACGCCAAGACAACTGCAATATTCTAAACCAAAACCACATGTATCCAAAAGAAAGAAGAAAAGAGAAGCAACTCAAACATACTCTACAAAATACTAGTTTGGGAAGGTAAGAAAAGATGGGATTATCAAAATTGCTTTTACAAATACACAAGTGTATCATCATAAGATATAATATAATCAGGGATCACAACTATCCCTGCATCGCAAACTATTTATCTGCCCCACTCGCAGACGCTGGTACCGTCTTAACTATGCTTAGATAACCACCATCCTTAGTAGCTCCAGTCGCTGCTTTAATCTCATTGCAATGGTTAATGAATTTGCTCACCTCCTGGTTTAACCGAAATTGAATCCAGCTTTATTAAAAATATATATTTCAAATATCTCTAGTAAGCATAGTGTCACAACAGATAAAGATAACATTTATATATAAGTTATTTCTAAGAAATAGTAATGAACAAAACTACAATCCTTGAATAAGTTGCTTCTAAAAGTTACCATATTAAAATAAGACAAAAACTTACAGCTAAATAATAATAAGGTTTTCAAAAACTTGTACAAATTTGCTTACAAGCTATGCCATAAAATAAGCCCAAAAATTTACCAGTAGATATAAAACCAGTAAGTATAAAACACTGCATATAAGCTGTACAAACACCATATAAACACCTCATAAGCTGTATAATCAGCTAGTAAACATGGAATAAACTGTAAATACAAGTTATCAAAAAGAAAATTATGAAAATAAGTGTAAGACAGCTAATAAATATAGCATAAACTATTTTTTTCATCATGATCTTCGAAATACTTTATACAAGTTTGTTTTTTTCATAAGCAATATACTTCAATAGACTCTTCTAAACATCCAGGGAGAAAGTAAATTCATACAAATGACCAAACCCAATAGCATATGCTGCATTCGGATTGGCTCATGAATCACCTCATCTTATCTACCCGCATAAACTCTTGGCAGGGTGTTTAACAGAGTTTATAAAATCAGTTTATGACTTACTCACAAACTGTTTTTATTCATATAATTTTAACAAGTTCTTAGGAACAGCTTATGAAAATAAGCTTAAAATTATATAGAAACATTAAACCATGTTTGCTTTTTCACTATAGAAACAGTTTATGAGCTTATTTACAAGCTCTTATCCTATAAACGCTTAATTAATCTGTTTGATTGCAGATACTAACCATTTGTTACTCAAAATTCACAGCCGAATCAGAACGGAAAATTGAATCCACCACACACACAAAAAAAATGAAAAAAACGATAGGAACTTACACGATCAGCATCCATATCCTTTGTAACCTTAGATGGCTTTATGAATCTCTTCCCTAGTAAGAAAAAAGTATAAATTATTACAGAAGAATATACGGAAAATTTAAACAAAAAAATAGTGGGAAAAGAAAGTACCCTTGCGAGTCTGAGGAACTTTTCCATGACGATTAGCAGGAATGGATTTCTTCTTACTTTGCCCCTTGAAAAGTTTAGATTTTTGCGTCATTCTTCTTCTCTGCTTCTAATTGAGAGAATTAGGGTTAGGGTTTTGATTTGCGTCTTTCGATTTCGAATGAAGATGAAAATCTGATAAATTTGAAAACACTGTAGCTACTAGCTGTCACCTATTGGGCTTTCATTGTTTTGGATCGTTAATAGCCAGCCTATCACATTGAGATCACACCCCTTCAACGTTATCAATTTGGAAATAAAACTAAATACGGTAATTCTTTGATATTTTTAAAATTTTGACAAAATATCTTTTTTCGGATGTAGTATCACAAAATTTGTCCATCTTTTTTATATATCTTAACTTATGTTTCATATTATTTTGCATTGACATTTGTGCATAACATTGGTTAGGCAGGAGATCAAGGTATCTTGTTCAACACTTAAGAGAATAGCTTCATCTGCAAAGCTCAAGCAAGGATTCATTTTCAAATTTTTGGCAATCTCAAGTCACAAGGTCTTCATTATCATCAAGACATGTCCCACAATCATATGAATCAAGATTACAAGCATTAAGCATGTCCTTCTATCTTTGGGACAACTGGATAATGGTTGTGGTTCAAAAGGGATATGTGGCTAGTTCTTTGGGCTAGACATGATTCTAAAGTTAAATACACATCTTAAGGGTCCTTTACATGGATTATGTGTCATCACAAGAGCTTCAATCAGTGGAAATGATCCTAGGGTTTCATCTGGTTAACAAAAGTCAATTGTGGGTCAATGAAGTCAAAATCTTGGATCTCAAGGTCAACCAAGGGTATGTTATATGCTTTCAAGTGTTTTCATGTGTTTGGAGGAAGAAAAGTCAAGAGGAAACATAAAATCAGGAGATTCGTTGAATTAAGTTTTAGTGAAATTTTTCTAAGTGTGAAAAACCCTAAATTCTAGCCATTTTGCAACTTCCATAACTTTCTCATCCTTGACCCAATGGAAGCAAACTTGTTATCAAATTAAAGAGGACATCATGAAATACAAGTTTGTAGAAAAAAACAAGTCCAAAAGATCCATAGTTTGAGATATATGATGAGGTAAAGTTGAGAAAATGGAGATTTTGATATTCCAACGCTAAGAAATTTTTCTAAGTATGGAAATTCAGCTTGAAGTACCTATTTTCAAGTCTATCTTACATGATGATACAAGCTTCAAATGACTCTTCCTTGTACATGAAATTTTTAGAGTATCCTCCAAGCTTTCTTTTGAGTACTATAACTCCTCCAAGCTTTCTTTTGAGTACTATAACTCCTCCATTGGATGTGTAGAACTCAAGTTATAAGGTCACAAAGTTAGAGTTTTCATTATGCCAAATTTAGCAAGTGGTTTGCCAACTTCATGAACCAATATTCCAAGGAATTTTTCATCATGATCAAGGCTCCAATTCAACTTTCATAAAACACTAAAGTTTTAGATTATTCTTCAAGCTTTCTAACCATAGCTAGAACTCCTTATTTGAATCATTGTACCTCAAGTTATGGTGTTTGCAATTCTAGGTGTTAAAGTTGGTAAGTTTGGTAAATGTCTTGAAATCACACTAAGTCTTATGAGCTAGTTTGTGGACATCATTTCAAAGCAACATTTCATATAGTTTGAAGCCTCATTTCATTTAACAATCAACATGAAATTTGTTCTATGTGGTTCCTACTTCATGATGGTATCAAGTTCAAAGCATTTTGGAACCATATTCACCATGATATGCTCATGTAAGGTAGGATGATCAACTTGATTTCAAAGCATTGTATCATATTGTTCTTAAGTATTTGATGAGCTCTTCTTGCATGATCATATGCACATCAATTCTACACGTACATGACATCAAAGTCTTTCTCAAAATGGCCAAACACCTTGCATGCCAACATGCACATATCATGCCTATTTTTGCCAAAGATGGAAGCACCAAAACTTCACCAAACTGACCCCCATCTTTCATTTTCTCGTAATATACTCATTACCAACTTTCATGTTTTTTTCCCTCTAAAAAAACACCACAAACACCCCTCACCAAGTGGAAACCCGTACCACTCTCTCACCACTCTCCATTTTTCCAAAAACTTTAAACCAACCCAATTTTTTCCATTTGAGCTTCCAACACTCCTCTAACCCTTCATATATAAGCTTAACAAAACCCTAAAAAGGGGAGCTACCTCATTCAGATAAAAAAACAAGCCTCTTTACTCAAGAAATCATTATTTTTGAATCTCTCTTTTCACAAGGATTTCTTTCATTTCCCTATCTAATCCAGACTCTCTAAAGCTCAGTAAAGATTTCCAACTGGTTTCCAAAAGCATTTGATCAAGAACAAGAAGCAACAGACTTATTGCGTTGAGTAAGTTTTCATCAACTCTATTCTCTCTGTTCTTGTATGTTCTTGACTCATTGTTGCTGCATTTAAGGTTCTGTAACATAGTAGATCATGGTTGCCTTGTTGTTGTTTCGTTTGGTTGATGTTTCTGTTAGAGCATGAAAATTTTGTGGCCAATTTTCTTGTTGTTTAAGACTGTTAAAGTAAAAGCTAAGGTTAGATTTGAGATCCTTTTGGTTTTCCCTTCATTTTGATGTACGGGTTCGTCCATTTATGTTAGGTCTGCAGCTGGCTTCGGTGAAGCACGCTGGAGAAGATGACCGGAGCTAGGGCACCGACAACTACGTGTCCCAGCTCACGTGGCATGTTTGATTGTTTGACCTTGCTGATTTATTGATGAGTCAGCGCCTGCGTGTGCGCTCTTTGCTGATGTGTTTGCCATGTCAATTAGTGAAACGGTTCGTTTCACTAATTGCTTTTTGTTTTCTTTTTTAGTTTCTGTTGTGTACATGGGCCAGCAGACTTTACTTTTCGCACGACTTGTGGCCCATTAACCTTTTTTTTTTGTTTTCTCTTGTAATCAGAATTACTAATGCACCTCATGTTTGTTCCTTTTTATTTATTTTTGTTTTCTTTTATTTTCTTTTTTTGTTCTCATTTTATTTTTAATTGATAACAGCATGAGAAAAATTCATAAAAATTTGTTTTATATACTTTGACATCTTATTTAATTTTTCACATTTTTTATTTTAATTTTAATTTTAATTTAATTGTGTGGTGTGTTCTCAATTGTCTTTGATTCTTGATCTAGTTTAAGACACGACTTTGATTCTTGATCTTCTCAATTGTCTTTTGATCCATACTCTTGCACACACTTAGACACATATATGTATGGTATTTAGGTGCTGGTTTGATGCCTTGGTGATCACCTTTTGTTTGATTTTCATTTGACTTTGTTTGACCCTCGATTCTTACTCGATTAGTTGAGTGCTTACCTTTGTTGGTTCCATTTGATGATGTTTTCTTGCAACTTTTGTTTTGATTCTTTTCCATATGATTCATAACACACATGAAATGAGTTTGAACATTTATTTGGATTTATTTTGCCCTTGTTTCTATTTTTGGATAAAGCTTTAAAGTGTGTTTGTTTTAACTATGAACTTGTGCATGTCTTGCCATAATCTTTTGGATTTGATTCTTGAATGATTCAATGAATGTTTGATGATCTTTTTTTAGCTTCCCTCAACATGTATTAGGTTCTGTTTTTCATGATTAGATATCCATTGTATGCTCATTTTGTTTCATTTTCTTTGCATGATCTTATACTTCTCACATGAACAATTTGAGCTTGTGTTTGCTTGACTTTGGTACTCTAATTTGTGTTTACCTCTTCTTGACTTTGATTGTGGATTAAAATATTAACATGATACATGCCATTTGAGTTTGTTTCTAGTCATGATTAGTTTGATGCATTGATTGTATATGCCTTTGTGTGAAAATCTCCTATCTTGAATTGATTTTGGCGTGTGTTTGTTCCTGGGGCATGTTGTGGGTTCAACCTTTGATGTTTCTCTTATGTGTTCATGGATGAATTCTTGACTTAATAACCATGTTATTGCTACTACCCTACCTTGTTTCCCATCTCATTTGACTTCATTCCACCTTGCTTGATGATTGATAATACCTCTTATTGGACTATTGAGTCATTTATGTGTGTTTGGGCACTTTGTTTTACCATTTTGTTTTGACTTCCCATCCTTGAGTTTGATTTGGAATGTGAGCCCATTCTTATTACTTTGACGTGTTGTTGATATTTACCATGTGTGATCATTGATTGATGCTTGCTTGATGCTTTGCCTTTGAACTTTCATGTATGTTCTTCATCTTGCATTCCTCTTTCTTCTTTTTCTTTTCTTAAGACTTGTTTAAGTCTTGAGCTTGCTCTCATTTGTGATTGAATTGGATAGTATTTACTTGTGCTTGCTCACATGATCCCTTAGGATTCCTAGTCCCACTTAATTTCTGATTAAGGTAGGAGTAGGAGAGACATTAGGCTTTCAATCCTTTGCATGATAACAATTAGGATAGTCCCTCTTTGACCTCAACTTTAGGTCCATCATTTGTATGATAACATTAGGTAGACTTCCTTCTTATCCTAACTTTAAGACCATTTTGTATGATAACATTAGAGAAATGATGAGTGAGGGGGTTTCTCCTCACTTGTCTAGAGTGTTTAATGTATGCTCCTTGGGCGATATGCGATGCATTCACTCCTACATCATAGTCTTTAGTGCAACGTGAATGTCAAACAAATTCAATTCACTTCTCTAAAACTCTTAAACCAAATTCAAACCTTTTAACCCTTCGGGATTGTTTCAAAATCATTTTTAGAAAAGAGTACGTTATTTTTCCGTTCTATTGCAAACAGGCATCAACCCTAACTGCTGGAATGGGAGCTTAATATTGCTCATAAAAAAAATACTTAACCGACCTGTGGTTTAGTTACCCGAACTATGTTTTCTCTGATTTCTCATACCAGATGAGGATATGTAGGCACAAGACTGTGATGTCTTGACGAGCAACCTTCCCCCCATCACCCGTTGTTTTTCGAACTACGTTGTCTCTGACTTTCCCATTGTACGAGGGAATACGTAGGCATAGGGTGTCGATGTCCTATCGAGTCTTTTTTTCTTTTTCCGTTCCATTTTCGTTTAGCAGTAGCTTTTAGATAACACACTCTTTGATTAGACAACAATCGTGGATTATGTTGAGTATAACGGACGTGAGGGGTTCTAATACCTTCCCCTTGCGTAACCTGTAACACCCCAAATTTAATTAGAATATTTATTTAATTGATTTAAATAAGAATATTCGCATTTTGGTGATTTTCAGTGGTTTTGTGGAATATTGGAAATTAATGGAATTTGGGTTATTTATTTTGAATAATAGTATATAATATGAATATATTAATATTATTATTAATTAAAATAAATACAAGTTGGCTAAGGGCAAATTGGATATTTAAGAGGAGTTAGTGAGGGTAAGTTGGGAAAAGCCCAATTGTGAGGCCCAAGACTAGGTTTAACAAAAAAGAAATTGTGAAGAGATTAGGATTCATTTGTTAGACCGTGAAAAGAATTAAGGCCAGAGCTCTGAGGAGGAAGATTGGAGGCAAGAGCTTCGAAAGGTTCCCTGAAATATTTGAGAAGACCTTGATCGACAATTAAGATATGGGGAGTATTACCTTCATGATTTTCCATGTGTAACTTTCAATATATTTAAGGCCAATTTAAGGTTTAAGGGTTTTGAGGGTGGATATGAGAATTAGTGATCTTTGGCCTTCGTGGCCTAAATCTATTATTGTGAATCTAACCGTGGAATTCATTGGGGAAAAAGGAAAGTTAGGCCTTCGTGGCCAAAACCATGATTTGTTATTTGTCTAACCCTGAATGGATAGGAATATCAGATAGTGAGTAACTCTGATGCCTGCAGGGTAATTGTAAGGAATTTGTGATTTAGGGCGTGAATATGATACGGGATTGGCCTAATGAACCGTAGGTTTTGTGCCTTTATCTCCGTAAGACCTTAGGGATGATTTAGGGATGTTTTGGGGGCATTGGGGAAGTGAATCGTGTGGACTTTTGGGTTGAATTAAGTTCTGGTGCGTAACAGAATTTACTGTCATTGCACTGTTCGCCTAGAGAAGAATGCTTCGCACAACGAACAATATTGTTCCCAAACTCGCCTATCGAAGAATCCTTCGCACAGCGAAGAAACTTGCCACAGACTCGCCTAGCGAACATGCCAGCGAATGTAGCAGAGTTTCGCGAATGTTGATTGCATGCAGCGATGCCTTGATGTTTGATTCTGTGATTTCTGTGATGAATTAGCATGAGTATAATTATGAATTCCATGTGATTAATATGCGATAATATGATGATTACCATTAGTATAATTATGAATTCCATGTGATTAATATGCGATAATATGATGATTACCATGAGTATAATTATGAATTCTATGTGATTAATATGCGATAATATGATGATTACCATGAGTATAATCATGAATTCTATGTGATTAATATGTGATAATATGATGAATTAACACGAGTATGACTGTGAATTCTATGTGATATGTATATGATGATGATGATGATGACTATTATGATGAGCTACGATGACATGATGTATGATGATGATTATTATGATGAGCTATGATGACATGATGTATGATGGTGATTATCATGATGAGCTATGCTGATATGATTTTGATGATGATGATTATGATGAATGATGATGCACCTATGATGCTATTATGAGGATGATTTGTGACGTGTGAATCATGCATTCATGTACATCCGGACTTCGGTTTAGGACCTCGATTACTTTGGCTTCAATCCCATTATGCGGATGTGAAGTGTTTTGATATGCTCCAGTTCTCTAGTAGAATTGACCCTATTGATGGGGATCTATGGAGGGTTGATGGCCCAGTATCCATCACGTTGTGATGATTGGTACCACATGCATTGAGTCTTGTTGCATTTGCATTTATGAGTGATTTGGAATAATTTATGATGTAGTGGCCTTAGAGGCATATTGATGAATATGATGATGTTGAATATGACTATGACGCCATTTTATATGTTGATTTTCATACATTGATTATTATGAATCTTTTTACTCACCCTTCCTGTTTGAATGTTACCTCCATGTGGGTAACGTGCAGATGACCAGGTTTAGGTGTGGATGCTGATGAGGACTTTTTGATGTTTTGAGTTGTTAGCCTTTGGTCAACTTAGAGGGTCTTGATCTGATAGTGTAACATCAGGTTGGGGTCTTTGAGTCGAGCTATGTTTTATTGAGTTATTTTGATTACCTTTCTGTATAAGGAAAACTTTGGAATATGCCTTGTGAGTTTCGTTGCCTTGAGCAAATTTTGATATCTTTTGGCAAAACCTGTTATACACGGAGCATTGACTTATTTTGAGCTTTGAGAAATGTACTCCCTTTGAGGTGATTTATTGTTGAGTTTTACATTTTACTCTGACGACTTTGAATAAATGTGCCTTTAATTATGGGGTACAAAAGGGTGTTACATAACCGACTCCCGAACCCAAGATTTGGTTGCGATGACCTTGTCTTCTCCTTTCTCTTAGATTTTCTTCGATCGTTTTCTTTCCCTCTTTGGGATAAATAACGTTTGGTGGCGACTCTTCTGTCTGTTACCACTGGTCTTTTTCTCAATTGTGACAGTTGGAGACTCTGCTGGGGACTCTAGTTCCCTATGCGAGTCAATTCTAGTGCTTGTCTGTTTTATATCTTTGGGTGGATGTTTGTGTATATGTATGTGGTATGTGTATATTTACTGTTGTATTATATTGCATTTGCATTTTACTTTTTGCACTTTATAATTGTTATTATATTATGTTGATATGCTGTTGGGTGGGTTGTTCCATGAGAGATAAGCCCAATACCCAGACTTGAGTATACACCTAGGATTAGTGTGGAGAGTTGTGTGGACTTGTGTGGCATCTTGACACGCAAGAGTTCACACGAAATTCGCGTCCAGGCGAGGTTTTCTTTGAAGACATCCTATCTTGTACATCTTGGACAGTTGAAGGGATGTTGGATTAGAAAGCTAACGACTCTAGAGACTGTTCATTGGGAAGTCAGTTGAGGCCTCCTTGATTTACCATGATGCCAAACCAAAAATGGTGAATGTACCATCGTTTCTCAACCTGAGAGTCCATGATACTGATGACCTACATAGGATGTGTACCTTTCAAGACTAGAACCTACATATGAGAGGGATGGGTTTTGCAAGAAACTTTAACCTTCAACCAACCTGATTTTCTGGTTTTCTTGTCAGAGCGGACTTTTGACTTTGGATATTGTAGTTTTCTATCACATTAGAGTTTTGGATTTATGGGTTTTCTTATTAGATCAGAGCTCTGATTTTCTCAATCAATAACACAGTAGCATTGGATACTTTGATCCCCCTGTCTGCATTTACATAATTATCCTGCATATTAACATTGCATGTATGTGTGTTCTCAGGTTCTTGTCTTTTCTTTGATTCTAGTATTTTGGTCTACTATTAAGATGAAGGATGAGAGGAAGAAGATCATCATATACAAGTTTCCATTGTTAGAGTTGGGACCTTTATTTGGTCTAATTGCTATAGCTGGCCCTGGCGTTCTTGAAGACTTCAGAAAGGATTATGGGAGAATTTTGAGTCTTGTCCGTAAGGTCACGAACTATGAGCAAGGAGCCATTCATGCTCTACTACAGTTTTATGACCCTCCATTATGTTGCTTCACTTTTCCAGACTATGTTTTGGTTCTTACTTTGAAGGAGTTCGCTTTTATTTTGGGAGTTCCAGTCCTAGATGAAGTGCCATTATTTCATTAAGAGGAGGAGCCCGATCTTGAGAAGTTTACTAATGCTCTTTATTTAAGCAAGTCTGATTTGATTGATGATATAGTATGCAGAAACGAAGTTTTTGGCTTTACCCTATCTTTCTTGGTGGTTAAAGCCCAGCAATATGCCAAAGAGGGATGTTGGCTGGTTTTTAGCGCTATTTTGACTTTGTGTATTTATGGCATTGTATTATTCCCCAATATACCGGACTTCATTGATATGGATGCCTTTCGTATCTTCGTTTCTAAGAATCTTGTACCCTCTCTCCTAGGAGACTTATAGCATTCAGTGCACTATAAGAATGAAAAAATAAGAGGAAAGACTGTTTCTTGTTGTACACTTCCTTTTCACAAGTGGTTTATAGATCACCTCCCTTGTTTCAGAGCTTTTGTTGATGCGAGGATTGCATCTGAATGGTCTAAGAGACTCATGGGCTTGACAATTAAAGACATTGTCTAGTTTAATAGAGATCTACTTGGTAAGTAGATTATCTTCAGTTGTGGTAGCTTCCCCAATGTACCTCTGATGGTGAGAAAATGGGGAATCAACTATAACCCTTCGCTTGCCGTTAGACAATTTGGGTATTGTTGTAACCGAAAATTTGACCTCCCCTCTAGCCTTTTGCATAAGCATGTTGTTGCGGTGAGAATCAGATGTCAAGTTATTGATTAAATTGGATCTTTAATTCATTGAAGTTCACCACCGAGCTTTGATTTATCCAAAGGAAAGGTTAAATAAATAAAAACCTTTTGCACGATGTAACAACAACGCTAAAGATTCGGGGATCGGGGGTTGGTTATGCCTAGGGTAGGTATTTCACATCCTAGACATTTGTAGTACTCTACAGGAACCTTTTGTGTGTATGTATGCTAAGTTATCTAAGTTGTTTGTTAGGGTTGTGGGATCAATGGTTAGGGTAAAGTAGAGGTAAAGACATAAGGATAGTTCTAAGTTTTCTCACAAAGATATCGCATTTTATGCCTATGTATCCTGACTAGGATGGAATCAGAGCAACCGTAGTTCACCTAACTAAGGATGAGGAACACTTGGCTATGGTCAAGGCTCCAAGGGGGAACAAACATAACAATGTTTGTATAGAGTTTGACAAAACTCTCTAAATCTAAGTTTAACACTCAAAGGGATTGACTTTGACAAAAGCCAAGAGAGGAGTAAGTAATTATGACAATGATCCTTACATAGAGTTAACAAACTCTATCTTAAAGTTCTAATTGAAGGATACTCCTAACAAGGGGTAGGTCGTTAGACTTAAAGCAAAGTCTAATGGATATAGATTCTAACTTAACTAAGTTAAAGGACCTAATGACTTAACCAAGTCAAGGAGAGGGGTAATGAGCTATCTATGACATTGAAGTCAATAGAGAGACTTTCCTTTGGAATAAGGGAATAACAAGGAAACTGGATGAGAACTAAAAAGTTCCATCACTTTGGGAGAACTTAACAAAGTTAAAGCACACATAGGCCTTCATTCAATCATGATGAAGGTATAAAGTCATGGTAACAACCAAGAAAAATTAGGGTAAGCATGTAACAACATGAAACAAAAATGATAACAAAACAACTTCATGGGAACTAACAAGTTCCATCCCATATGAATGAATCTTGACAAAGATAAGTAGAAATAAGATATGATCAACTTGAAATACAACAAGCATGGTAACAACCAAAAGTATAACATTGTTCAAAGATCATGAAGGTAACAAACCAACAAGAGCAAGCATGAAACATGTGCAACAACAAGCTCATCAATGGTAAACAAACAAAACTCATGCATACAAGTTACAACTTGAGTCAAACATGGTATATGAATAAAAAAAAGATAAGTGTAACAACATTCGATCATTTCCAAGGCATATTGATGAAAATCAATCATGGATAAGCAAGAAGAGTGACAATTGTTCAAGCATGGGTTCAAACTTCACATAAGGGAAGGTAAACAAGATTCATAGTATCTTTCAAAGCAAGAATCATCCTAAACACGTTATGGTTCTAGAAAGACACATAAACAAGTGAGGTAAGGTAGGGGGTATTAAGTGTCATGTTCATGAGGTTACAACATCAAGAAACGCACAAGGATTCACAGAGAAGTTCCAAGTCATACATTCACATTCATGCATTTACAAAGGCAATAATCAAACCCTAAACATGTTATGGTTTTAACAAGACACATAAACAAGTAAGGTGAGGTTAAGGGATCATGTTCAAGAGGTTATAATATCAAGAGGCATGTCACAAAGCAACAAAAAGTTTCAAGTCATGGTTTTCAAATTCATGCATTTACAAAGGCAAGAATAAACATGGTAAAGCAAATAACAAAATGTTTTCAAACACATAAACATGTTAAACATCAAAAAATTGATTCATACAAGATCAATCATGTAAGAAAAATCAAGTACTAAGTCAAAGAAACTCATGAAAACAAGTAAAACCCCTAAAAAGGGTCATGTCCTTCAAGTGGACTAAAGTGTTTCAAAACTAACAATTCTTAAATTATTTATTCATACATTGAAACTAGACATATCAAGGAGAATTTTGTAAAAAAAGAATGGCATCAAATGATAAAAATCAAAGAAGTTATACACTTTGGAAAATTGGGTGCAAAATAGGCAAGGCAAGGCAAAAACTTGGGCAAATTGGACCTAGTCTAAGCAAATTTGCAAAAGCAATCATAACTTGCTCAAAACTCAACCAAATTGAGTGAAATAAAAAAGGAAATTGTGTATTTTTTTCACAAGAAACTAAATGGTGGTGGTATTTTTCACAGATCATGCATCATATGGAAAATTCGATAGCAACATCAAAAATGGCATGTTATGTGCAAGAACATGTTGACAGTCAAATATACATGGTTTCAGCAGCAAACAAGTGATCAAAAATACCATATGGAACATATAAATGAGTTTTACAAACATCACACATCAAGAGAAGAGTTTAAACCACAAATCGCACATGAAGTGGCCAAAATGCCAAGTTTGAGCAAGAACATTGTGACAGACAGAAACACAACATTTTAATAACCATTAAGTGATTCAACACAACACATATAACATGTAAATGATGTTTACAAAAATCTAGCACCTATGCTTAAACAAAAGCACAATGTTGCTTATATAAATGAAACTTTAAGTAAACTAGAAAGCAAAACCAATGAGACAGTCACAACCATACAAGTTTAAGAGTAAACCAAGGTTCAAACATGACCTATAACAGATATTAAACATGTCCATACTCAATGCACATCAAAAACTTGCATGCTTCTAAAAGTAGCTAGTTATGAGTACTTACCTCTTGTAGGCTCCTTAAGCAAATGCACAAAGAAATAATTTCATTTGAGAGGGGATGATTCAAACAGCCTCAAGATGCTCCAAATAAGCTATTCAAGTGGTCCAAACTCCCTCAAAGTGACTGCTTTGACAGAATGATGGTTTTTGCTAGGAAAGACCAAGAACTTCCAAGGGCAAACCTCTGAAATGGTGTTACAATAGTGTGGTAATTATTTTGATAGCTTAAAAAACTTATATGTAAGGTGTTTGAAGGTTTAGAGTAGCTGGAAATGAAGTGGACAGAGTTTTTGCTTCAAAGATGCAGAAAATCAAACTATCTTGGATTGACAGTTGACTTTTTGAATGAGGTATTTTCTAGTGAAGGTGAGTGTTTGAATAGCTTCAATACTTCATTTGTGATGTGTTTGAAGTGTTGGTGGAAGTGTTTGATGGCTGGAAAAGGTTTGCACAGTTTTTGCAAAGGCAGTTTTCAGCATGCTTTGTCCTCAATCACACGCTTTCCAGGAAACTTCCCAGAAGGTCACCCATCCCAGAATTGCTCCAAGTCAAGCACGCTTAACTGTGGAGTTCTTATGAACGGGCTACCGAAAAGAAGATGCATCTTGTTGGTATAGGTAGTACCAATTAATCCTTATAAGCCTTCATTCAACCATGGAGTCCCATACCTGCATAGCCTCAGGATCCCTCTCATTCGGATGTGAATTTGGTTTTCCCCTAGAAGCTGCTAGGAGTGTCCCATTGTCATGCCTCATGACACCGACAACCACTCCCTCGCCCACGGGTGTTACATGTAACCACTGTCCTCTTTCACCTCAGGTGTTACACATTTCATCATCACTAACAACCTGTAAAGAGTTGGTATTAAATTAAATGAGACTTGTATCTGATGCAGGAGCTGAGTTGCAGTAGGTTTGGCATAAAGTTTCTCTTTCATGGCTACTTGGTTGTACTTTCTTTGAATAAACAATTCATTTAACCAAAATTCTGGTTTTTGCTTGTGGTACCTTCTTGTACCATCATCAACCAAAACTCTAAACATCAGAACATGAGCTAACTAAGTGGTTAGGAGGTATTTGGATGGTTTATACATCTATTGGCAGGAGTTGTACTTGATTTTGTAACATGACAAACCTTCAACTTGCCTCCTTCGATTATCCCTAACCATAAAGGTTGAGAAAATAATCTTGTACTTTTTAAAAATCCCCAAATATGATATAAAAGTTTCATGTTTTACAAAATTTCAAATTACAAAAGGAACTATGCCAAAAATCCTCTTGAAGTTGGCTGCAAATTTGACTTACAAGTTAAGATACATGGAAATTTTTCTAAGTGTTCAAATTCTTCACAACTTGATGAGCTCACAACTCAAAATCTATGCATTTTTGGACCTCAACCCCATAGGACACTTTTGTAGGAATTCTCAAGAGCTTTTCAACAAGCTTTGAACTGGTCCATTTGGATGTGTGATTAGGAAGTTATGATCATTTCAAGTTGGCTTAAAATTAGGGTTTTTTTTTCATGAACCCCAGTTTCTTGTTTTGCAAGTTATTCATCAATCCTTGATTAAATCTCCACCAAACTCACTAGTTAGACACAAAATGATGTTGGGAAATTTTCTTGCTTTAATTTGGGTTCAAAACCCTAAAAGTCAAAGAGTTAACTTTCTAGACAGACGAATCGAACAGTTGAAATCTTCAGGATCGATCTTCAGTGTTCTGGGTTCTTTGAGCCTTTCAAACTTCTAGAGGAGACTTTAATAAGTCATAGGAATACCATAAACCATGATTCAAGCCTTGAAAAACCATCTAAGCCAAAAGTCAAACTTCAGTTGACTTTTCACACTAGAAACTCTAATTAGGGTTTTGCACTACACTGCTCCTATTCTTTTGTTAACAACCTCAAATATCACTTGTTCTTGGCAAGATATGAGCCTCTTGATAATATGAAGACTTTATTTGTAGAAGATCAACCCAACACTTTGACTGATCAGTCCACAGGGTCCTTTGCTTTTGACAGTGTGAAACCTTAATTCATCTGCATCTTGACAAAGACCAAACTTGAAAGAGGTTAAGTTAGATAACATATGCTTGATGCACCTAGGATGATAATGGAATCTATGAGTCAAAATTTGGAATATGACACATGTGCATTCGCATCGCTGACATACACATTCACACTTTTTCTCTGTGATTTTTATTGCAGGAATATTCAGGTTTTCCAAGCCCGATTAATCACATCCTCTCAAAGATATCACATCAACAAAACAAGCACAAAATGAAGGTTTCCATGCCTATTAATCAAAGCAAAAGGTCTAAAATCGGAATCGTGGCCACAACACCATTTTGCAAGCAAAATTTGGCAACTTTTGCCTGTGTTAACCGATTACCACTTTGCTAGGCAAAGTAGGGTAACTAGTTACCCTGTGTAAAAATGTTGTTTTTTCTGCATTTTTGTGATAGCCACTTTCACTCTACATTTTAAGGGTCTACTTGGTTCTAGCATTGTGTGGAACATTCTAGACATCTCTAGACACTTCAAGACCTTTCTAAACACTTCAAGGCATTTACTCCAATACATCAATTTGGATTAAGACCACCATGTTGCTTCACTCCCAAGCATGTCTAGAATGTTCACATAGAAATTGTTATTCTCTTGAGATAAACCTCATTCCACCATATTCTTACTTGGATTTCTGGATTTACAGTAGATTCTTCTCAAATTCAAGTAATCATCTCAAGCTTCTTCAGTGCAAATCGGTATACGGAGCATTTATCGTGTTTTTGTCGATTTCGCTACAATTTGATCTCAAGCTTGGAATTCTCTGGTTTTCTTTGCTTATTCTCATCACATATCAATAGCAACAACCACCAAGGCAATCCTCCTCCTTGTAGGTTCTTAATTCACACTTGATTTACTACTTGATCACTTTCGCGCGTTTACAATGTAGTTCGATAATTTTTCAGTGTTGATTGATCATGTGATTGTTTGATCTTTGATCTTCATGTTTAATGCTTTCAATTGATGTTTAATTGATGCCTAAGTGATTTTGAACTTCATTTTTCGTGCTTAAATGTTCACCATAGCATGTGGAGGATTGGATAAGTCTTTTGGTTGTTGAAAGTGCTTTTTCAAAAGCTGTTTTTGCCACTGTGACAGTGGTAAACGGTTACTTATATGTGGTAACCAATTACCTTGCACTATTTTCACTTGGATTTGCAAATTTTTTTCAGGTAACCGATTACCTGCATGTGGTAACCGGTTACCACTGTCACATAATGCCATTTTTGCCTATTTTCAAGCTTGTTTGTTATTCTTTCCTCATGTAACTTCCATGGCTTGATATGCTTGATATTTATGGATATATTTTGAGTTGTTTAACTTTTTTGGAGGCATATATGCAAACTTTCAATGTGCGATTTTTCGATTCTTGATTATTTGCATTTTTGACATTGTATGATCATGATCATTCTTGCACATTCTTTGATCACATGCTACATGATTCGTGATGCATACTAAATCACTTTTGGTACTATTTTACACTTCAATTCATGTTTTCGTTAAGTTTGTTCCTCATTGGAATGAACTTAATCTTGTATAACCAATAATTCATCCTTTGCTTCAATGATTTTTCATCCCTATGAAAAATTGTTAGCATCATCCCTTTTTGATTGATTAATCGAAACTTCATTTTGATTAGTCGATCCTTCCCTTTTTCTTCTCTTTTGGATTTTATAGAGCTTTGTCTTCCTTTTCCCCCCGTGGAGTTGAATATTCGCAATGCATTGGAGGACTGTACAAATTTGGCGATGTTGTGTTGTTCGTTCGTCTCTTGCACTACACTTTGGTGTTAGAGAAGGAATGAGAGTGGAGAGTTCCTACACTCATTTTGACTATTTTGGATAGGGGACGAATGACTCTGTGCCTGGAATAGTCGCCTATATCTCCTTACTGTGGTATCCATTCTTTCTCCAGTCGATTCGATCCTTGATCACTTGCACCCTTATCTCCTCTTTGGAAGTAACTCTCACCTTTCAATTTAAAAGTCTTTTCTCTTGTGGCCAATCCATTCTTGGTTCACCCAGAGTCTTGTAGTCAGCTCCTTTCCTTGGTTGATCAACCGTTTCTTCAATTAAAACCAAGTATCTTCTTCCTCGGCAAAGTCAATCTTTCTTCTCCAGTTAAGACATGCTTCCTGTTAAAACCTAGTACCTGTCGGAGTTCATAAACTTCTCATGGTTTTATCTCCTTCTTGTTTGGTTAATCTCTGTCTGACAGTTAAGCACCAGTTTTGTTCTTTTCCTCAATTAATCACAACCCGTCTGTTAACACTAAACTTTCTTTGGGTTAATCACCTTCTTCTGGCTAATCACCCGATCTTTGGTTGATCACGATCTGCCCGTCAAAACTAGCTTTTCTTTGGGTTAATCACCCACCTTTTGGTAAATCACAGTCTGCTTGTTTGAACCAATCACCCTTTTTCTCAGTTAACAACAGCGCATCTGTTAAGATACTGAGTTTCTTTTGAGTTAATCTCCTTCTTTTGGTTAATCACTCATTCTTTTCGGTTAATCACAGTCTGTTTGTTAAGCACTGAATCCCCTGTTGTTAGCAACCTTTCTTTGGCTCAGATACTACCAGCTTTGGGTTAGTAATCTTTATTCAATTCGAATACCCTTTCCTTCGATCAAGTGTTGTTTTTTCAGTCAATCTACCATTCTTTGGGTCACAACCGTTACTTGGTTCCACACTCGTTCTTTGGGTCACAACCTTTGCTTGGTTCCACACCCGTTTATTGGTTGGTCACCGTTTATCGGTTAAAACCAGCTTCTTTCTCCTTCCAGTTAATCACTATTTATCAGTTAATATACCAATTTCCCCTCAGAGTTAAACACCCCCCTTTGGTTCAATACTCTCTTTTTATTGGTTCGTCGCAGTCCGTCTGTTGACACCAACCCTTTTTGCTCTCCCCACAAAGTTTTACTCTTATCTTTCTTCGGTTAATCAATGCTTACCAGTTAATACACCGAGTCTCCCATGGATCTTACCTTTATTTTGATTCTTGTCCTTTACCCCGTTTTTCTTGGCTCCGTTGCCATTCTTTCTTTCTCCCCAGTGGAGTCATCTTTTTCTTTTGCGTTCCCCGACAGAGTTCTTGCCTCGCTTCTCCATTTCTCAGCAGAGTTTTCCTTTGTGTTTTTCTTGGTTTTGACGCCATTCCTTTTGCATTCCCCAGTTTGGTCTTGCTTTCTCTTTTAGCTCTTGGCTTTGACGCCATCTTTGTTTTCTTTCTCAGTGTTAGTTCCCCGAGGCTCTGATTTCCTCATTGCACTATGAGGGTACATAGGCACAAGATTGCTAAATCTTGGCGAGCCACCTTCCTCCGTCTTCTTCTTCTGTCTCTCTGATCTGCCCAGATCCTCTTCTTTTCCTTGTTTCCTTGAACTATACAGCTCTGACTTCCTCATTACACTATGAGGGTACGTAGGCACGAGGGCCCCAATCCTCCGCGAGCACTTTCCAAACTTTCTTTTCTTTCTTCTTTTTCTCTCTTTTCTTTCCTTTTTAGCTAGAAGCCTTTAAATAGATAACTCATCCAAGGCTAAAAGCAAGTGAAATGGTTTCCGTCGAGTACAACGAATGCTTAAGGAGCTAGTACCTTCCTTTCGCATAACCGACCCCCATTCCCGTTTCTCTTCCCTTGGGTTTTATCGATATTTTCCCTGTCCTTTGGGACTAAATAAAGTTCGGTGGCGACTCTGTTGTATCTCTAAGTGTGCAATTAACTCAGGTATAATCCCGCTAGCCTTAGTTGGCAACTCTGTTGGGGATTCTTTGCTCTTGTAGGTTGGAGTCTCTCCTTGCTTTGTTTGTTTCCTGGCTAGCTGGGACTCCCCAGCTTTAGCTGGTGACTCTGCTGGGGAGTCCTTGTGCTTGTAAGTTGGGGTCTCGCCTAGTTTTGATTGTTTTTCTTGCTTGTTTGGGTGTTTATCTTTATGCTTTACTCACTTTATCTTTATGTTATTTACTGCATTTCTTTACTGATTTAAATATTCATATGTTGCATATTCTGGATATCTGCTATATTTTACTGTTGTTGGGCCGGGTAGATATTATTGGAGAGCTAAGTCCTAACACTAGGCTTGAGCATACATATAGGCTAGAACATGGATAGTCATGACGCTTGCGTTTTGCGTGTTGGATTGTCACGAGAGTCACATCCCAGATCTTGATTCGCTTGAGAATACTTTCGTCTTGCGAGAATTCACTATGACGGGGGGTTTTCATTTGAGCCCTATGGTTTGGGTGACCTTTCTAGGGACCACCTTATTGTGTCTAGATCACACCTGTGAGAGGGATATGGGTTTTTGCAGGAAACCAAGACTCTTCATACCTTTCATTCTCTCGTGCACGTCATGTTTTTGCACCGACATAAAATTACGCAAATATTCAGTTTGTGTAGATTTGGATATTCAGATTGTGCAGATTTGATTGATCGGTGCTTGGCTTCGTGATTTTTGTGTTTCATGCTATTTCATCATAACCATTAACATTTTTTTAATGTACATTTTCCAGGTTATTTGAGAGCTTATTCTTTGTTGGCATAGTCATAAACGACGAGTACTGGTTGTAGAGGTATCTTCGGTTACAAGTTTGTGGAGCCTAAGCTGAAGATATTGAGGGGTTTGGCATCTTGTCTGGTTGAAGAGAATAGGGGTGTTTTCAGAGATGATTATGGGAATCTTTTGGCCATTCTCAACACAGAAGTCAACATTACTTCCATTCATAAACTTGTTCAGTTCTATGACCCGCCACTAAGGTGTTTCACATTTTTGGATTATCAGCTAGCACCTATACTTGAGGAGTACTCTCATATCTTGGGGGTTGAAATCAAGAGTCAGGTTCCGTTCATCTACACCAGCAGTTGTCTGAAATTTCCTCTCATTGCTGAAGCTCTCGGCCTTAGTAATAAGGATGTGGAAGACAATCTCAATACTAAAGGAAAGGGTATTCGGGGATTTGCTTCGAAGTTTCTAGTAGATAAGGTCATTTCTTTTGCTGAAGTTGGAAGCTGGAAGGCTTTCAATGCCATGTGTGCTTTACTGATATATGGGATTATCTTGTTTCCAAAGATGGAGGATTTTATTGATCAGGCTGCCATCAATATCTTTTTGTCCAGGAATCCTGTTCCTACATTTCTTGCTGATAATTATTATTTTATCCATTCCCAAAATGAGAAGAAGAAAGGAACTATTATATGTGGTGCTTCTATGTTGTATCGATGGTTCATGTCTCATCTTCCACAGAAGGGTCCTTTTGTGGAGAATAGTGGGAACCTCAAGTGGTCTCAGAGGATCATGTCTCTTACTACTGATGACATCTCTTGGTATTCTCGAGCCTACGATGGTATCAATATCATTATTTGTTATGATAAATTCTCTAATGCACCTCTCTCGGGTACAAAGGGTGGAATTAACTACAATCTGAGGCTTGCCTTCCATCAGTTTGGATATCCGATGCTTGACAAACCAGATCCTGAGGTAGCGGAAGAGTTCATCTTTCATGAAGGGGTTGATGACATGGGTTTGCTGAAGAGATTCAGTGCTGCATGGGTACACATTCACCATGAGGGTATAAATGAGTTGGGTAAGATGAATTGTATTGCAAAAAAATCCTACACACAATGGGTCAAGGAACGAGTTCAAGCGACTTTGCTACCATTTCCTTTCGAGTCTTCCGTGCATGTCAAGCTTCCTGAGCTTACCATTGTTCCTCCTTCCAAAGTTGATCAACTTAAGCATGTTATTGAGAAGTTGAAGAAGGAGAATTCTGATCTTCGTTTCAACCTTAACAAAGTCACATCCGAGAAGGAAAGCTTACAGATAAATCTTCTCTAGAAGAGATAGCTCATGAGAAAAGAGGTGGAGTTTGAGCAGAACAAACGCCAGAAAGTAGGTGATGCTTTGAAGAGTACTTACGACAGACTTACCTCAAAGAAGAGACAACTTACCAATGTTCAGTATCAAGCCCATAAAGATGAGTTAAGCTACAAGAAGCAACTTGCAGATCTTCGAGCAAAGTCATCAGAGTACAAGACAAAGTTGCAGAGTGAGCAAGATCATGTTGGCCAATTAATGAAGGATCTTTCTCAACATCAAGCCGATCTTGACAAAGTCTTCAGTAATGTCCAGGAGCTGCAGGATCAGACACATCAGAGCCGAGAGGAGACCATTCAATCTCACTTGGAGAGTACTCATTGGGAGCGTCAGAGCCGTCATCTGCAAGTCCTCTTGGATCTGAAGGAGGCATTTATGCAGGATCTTCTTTAGGGACCTAATCATTCTTTATTACGCAACCTCATGAAGGTCGCAAAGTATTGGAGTGAGAGGCATGGTCGTCTAGCTAGACTTTCCGAGCATGCATTGGAGGACTTACCAGGGTTGTTGAGGGACACTTATGTTGATGTGCTGCCACACGAGACTCCTTGGGTTATTTTCCACTTCTTGTCTATTTGTATGGTTGTATTCGATAGGATTCATGATGATTTTGTTGTAGCCCAAAAGGCAGATATTTGAGTTGTATTGGAGCTTGTACTTCTTTATCTCATTGATTGAATGAAGATTTCTCTTGTCAATTTATCTCTGTACCTTTACTTATATGCTTTATGATTGTTTCTAAACAAAGATAATGCTCACGAATTCTTGGAATTTAAAAAACTTTATTTTTGCATACATTGCATTCAATCATACTCATATGCATGTCCTTCATCTGGAAACCACATCCTTACACTGTCCATCATGCTTTGTAGCAAGACGACGACTCGACATTTCTATTTCACTCGCTCAAACAAGACTAGGATCATAGCTGATATTGAACAAAAGAATGTTGCCTACAAGGAGACTTTGGCTCAGTTTCATGGTCGAATGGATCGGTTCCAAACTAACATGGACGTTATTATGAACTTCCTTCGTGCTCAGAAAGACAGTATTGCTGCTACTTCTGTTGTTGCAACTGTTACTGATGCTACTATTGTCACTCCTACGGTGATCCCTACTCTTGTCGTTGCTTTTTCTCCAGCTATTGTCGAAGCGCCAGTTGAGACTGTTGTTCAACCTTTTGTCAATCAACCTTTTCTTCAGCCCGACTTGAATAGAATGCCTGCTGCTTTCCCGTGGAAAATGCCTCCAAATTTCATTCCTAAAATTGCTAGTGGTAGTGCTTTTGTTCTGTATCAACCATTTGTTGCGCCCATGCCCAATGGTAATTCTGCTGCTTATCCTTGGGGCATACCTACTCCGATTCCACCTCCTGTGGTAAATCATGATGATCACGAGATTCCTTAGATGCAGGTTCACCAGACGCTTGTGTCTACTGATGTTGAAATTCTTGAGGAAGACAAGCATGTGTATAGGGGCCCTTCTATTCATGTCCCAATTTTGTCTCAGCCTGCTCAAACTATGGTTCAGAATGTTCATTCTATGCCCTACCCTGGGGCATCTTCTGCTGTTGCGATACTTCCTACCGGTTATCTGTATGGTTTTCAAATGGGTCAGAATGTTGGTCAGATGGTAAATTCTGGGTTGGTGTATCCGTCTTAGTTTCTTTCCCCATAGATACCTGCTCCAGCCGCATCACAACTTCCAAATCCTTAGGCTCTTGTTAGACCTGCTGATCATAACAGACCTATTGATTATAAGTTGTTGGATGAGAGAATCCGTGTGATTGAAGGATATTCTGCTTTTGGCATGGAAGCCAAAGACTTGTGTTTGGTTCCCAATGTCGTGCTGCCGCAGAAATTCAAGATTCACGAGCTACCAAAGTACAAGGGTTTGAGTTGTCCTCACAGTCACGTGACCATGTACTGTAGGAAGATGGCGTCCTATATTGACAATGATGAACTACTGGTGCATTGTTTCCAAGATAGCTTGTCTGGAGCTTCTCTAGATTGGTATATGGTTTTATAACGTAGCAAGATTTGCTCGTGGAGAGACCTATCAGAGGCATTCTTGAAACAATACAAATATAACCTTGATCTGGCTCCTACCAGATTGCAGTTGTAGAATCAGTCTCAGCGTTCAACTGAAACATTCAAAGAATATGCACAAAGGTGGCAAGAGATGGCTTCTCGGGTGCGATCTGCTCTTTCTGACAATGAATTGGTTGACATTTTCATGGGCACTTTGCAAGGGTTGTGTTATCATAAAATGGTGTATAGTTCTTCGTCAAATTTTGCTGATATTGTGACTATTGGTGAAAGAATTGAGAACAGGCTGAAAATTGGTAGGATTGTTGGTTCCACTGTTCAACAACCGACCAAGAAACCTCAGAGCAGTCATTCGAAGAAAAAGGAAGGTGAAGCGAATGCTGTGATGGTGAAGGCCTCTCCTCAGTATCAAGTTCCCATGTCTCCCATGCCATATTATCCCTATCCTTATGTTGTTGCTGCTCAGTATCAACAACCACCGTATTAGTGTCATCAACAAGTTCAGAATCAGAATCAATCTCAACATCAACAGTCTCAGCAAAACAACAGAAATCAGCATCAAAACAAATAGAATAACAACAATCAGAACAATTGTAAGCGGATGAATTTTAACAGAATCCTTATGCCCTATACAAAGTTATTTCCTTATTTGATTCATCAAGGGACAATAGTCCCCAGAGAGATTGCACCTGCAGTTCCTCCTTTTAGTACGAAGCATAATTTGAATGCATCATGTGCTTACCATGCTGGGTACATAGGACATGCTACTGAAGATTGTATTGTTCTCAAGGCCAAAGTTCAAGAGCTTATCAATCAAAAAATCTTGATATTTTTCGAGGAGCGTCCTAATATACAAACTAATCCCTTGCCTTCCCATAATGGACATGTGGTTAATATGATTGAGGACGACCAAGTGTTGTACCCCAAAATTTTCCCAACCTTTTCTTTACTTGGTTTATGTTTCATTCCATTTGTTCTAGCATATTGCATATCCATAGCATTATCATTTACAGGGGATCAAGATATGTGTATATGACAAGAGGAATGTGACAAGGGTTCTAAACTTAATCAAGAGGTTTTATTCAATTCAACAGGGAGGTTATCATCATCAGAGACAAGTCAAAGCCCTTTGGATAAGCAGATAAGTGTGTGTGGTTCACCTCCTGTCTAGGAGGCCATTTGAAGATCATCTGAGGATCACAAGCCCATGGTTATGGAGGGAGATGATCATTTAAGCTCATTGGAGGCCTTGAGGGTCATTGTGGAGTTCATTCAAGTGTTTATACCAAGTGCAAGTGGCTACAGTTGAAGATGCTACAATTAGGGTTTTCATCTGGTCAGCCCTCAGTCAATTGTGAAATCAAAGGAGATTAAGACTCAATTCCAAGTCTTTGTGCCCATGGGATGTTGTATTGAGACACATGAGATATCATTTCAAGATCAATTCATCAAGAAGCAAGAGTGTGAGGAGTTACTGAGTTAGGGTTCTTAGGGTAAAATCCCTTGTTCAGTGCCTAACTTCAAGACCACCTATCTAAAGATACAAGTCTCATCTCATCTTGGCACCAACATGAAACTTGTATAGCATGTTCTTAGATTTATTTTGAGTACTAGAAGTCCTTGATTGGATTTATAGAACTCAAGTTATGAAGCAGACAAGTTATAGGTCCTCAGATGAATGTGATTTTGGTCAAAAAAAGTCAACCAACTTCCAAGCCATTTTTAACCTAGAAGGATGTTTCTCCTCAACTTTTGATGAACATGAAAGTTGTTCCTCATGATCTTAGATTTCCAAAGAGTACTAGAAGTCCTTCATCTAATTTGTAAAACTCAAGTTATGAGGTTTGCAAGGCAGGGCTATTTCGGGAAAGCAGGATTACAGGTCATTTTCATTATAGGTTCATTTCACCACTTTGCACACTTCAAATGGAAATCTTTCCAACTTCAAACTTGCTCCAAATGGGGCATTTTCTCAACCAAACATCAAGGCATCAAAGGTTTGGCTTGGATTGAAGAATCCCTAATGAAATTTCCATGAAAAAGGGCTTAAAAGGGAAAAAAATCAAATTTAATTCATTTGAAATCATTTTGTACCTACCTTGTGCATTTTTTGAGTGCCAAACACATTTGAAACACAATGCCATCTTTGGATTTGAGATTTGAGTGCACTTTGGTGGCTACTTTCAAGCTTTCTTCAAGATTAAGTAACACATCAAAAACATGCCATAAGATGAAATCAAGGAACCATTCTCAGCCCTTTGATCAACCTACCTCAAATGCAAGCAAGCTGAGTCATTTTTATAGATGATCAAGGTGAATTTCATGCACTATTCAAATGGACATAAGGTGAAAAAGTGAAAATTCAATTGGGCCCAAGGAGCACAGAATTGGGCTTTCTTTCCATCTGAATCCATCATATTTAATCCCAGCTTTATTCACATGCCTTCAGAACTGGTTTTGGTGAGGGATTGAGCAAGAACAGATTGAGAGAAAAAGAGAAAAAAGTCAAAATCGTTTTCCAAGTTTTACTGAGTTTCAATCCAAATAAAAGATTTCAAAACATTCCTTGAGACTGATAAAACATTTCTGGACATTTTATTGCAAACTTTGCTAACAAACTGAGCATTGTGGAAGCTTGTTTTTTAGGTTTCCTTTCTTTCAAAATATCTCTCTGTTCAAGCATTTTTATCACGCCATTTTCATGTGTTTTTAATCCTTGCATATCATAGATGGATTCTGGATTGATTTCATGGCTGTTTGTGAACTTTTTTCATTTGAGCTCATTTTTATTTCCTTTCGTTTTGTGTTATTAAAGCCTGATCAATGAAAATGGGGGTTGGATTCATGATCCATGTAACCTGGAGATCAATTTTGGCTATTTATTTCTTCATTTTGGTTAAGTTTTAAGGTTTCTGGGTTTTGGCCGTGGCTGGTTTCTTGTTGGCTCGTCGGAGAAGACGACCGGAACAGTGGTTCCGGCGTCTAGTTCTCCCTCTACTTTTTAAAACCTAGCCAGATCCACGTGTGTAGCTCCCAGCCTTTTGATGCGCTTATTTTTCATTTTAACGCTCCAGATTAAGACCCACAGTGCACTTGCTTTGACCAAACACACTAAATCCAGCTGGGATTTCATTAAATGACGTGTGTGAATGTGAGCCCCTTGATCTGATTACTTTCTGATCACACGGTCTGAAGCCTAGGTGTACCATGGACCTTGGTTGACTTATCACATGGGATCCACACATTTTTTTTTTATTTCTTGTTTTTTATGATGGGCTGGGCGTGCTACTCACACCCCCTTTTGCTGGCCCATTGGGTTTTCCAACTCTTCTGGGCTGCTATTTGCACCCAACCTTTTATTTATTTTCATTTTATTTTCTTTTTGTTTTTCTTTTATTTATGTTTAGATTTAAATTATTTGAAAATACTTCCAAGTGTGATAAAATTCCAAAAAAATATGTTTTAGACTCCTTTAGATGTCTTTTATTTTATGAAATTTTTATTTTGTTTTTTCTGATTATTTCTCAATTAAAAAATGGAATTTAACATTGGAAGTGTTTTATTTGACTTAAATCTTGACATGTTTTGGTTTTTATTTTATTTCTCTCATTTGCTTTTGATCCAATGAATAAAATTCAATCCTCATTTCAATGATGAGTTGATGAATTTTTTAGGACCATTTTGCCCCTGGTTGGTTGACTTTTGAGTTGACTTTTGATGCACTTCATTTGGTCCTAAACAATCCTCCTTCACAATGGAGCTCCCTCGTGAATCAATTTCTATGGTGATGTTGTGAAGTGATTTTGATTGCAATCTTTTGGCCTCTGGTTTCCAACATGTTTATGAGCTTCTTGCATTTTATTTGATAATTTTTGGATCATTTTCCTATTTTTAGAGTAACTTGCAAGTCAAGTCACCCATAGGGAGGTTCATACATACATCTTGACCTAGTTTGACTTGAATATGACATTTTTGGATCCTTTGAGCTCTCAATGCCTATTGATTCATGTTGTTAACATGTTAAGGATGATGTTTGATCATTTTTACGTCATTATATTTTATTTTGCTTGTTCATTTGGTTGTTTATTTTTGAGTTTCCAATTAGGGTTTCTATGTGAAACATGCTTGCTTTCCTTTGGGAATTTGCTTGAATTTCCTTGTGGTTTACTTGCTTTTTCTTTTGAGAAATTTTATTTCATTTCCCTTGCTATCTAATGACTTTGGAATCTCAATTGAGGTAGCTTGGTCCCTCCTTTGGAGGTACTTGAAGCATGCCTAAAATGATGAATCCATGAGGACTTCTTTGTGCTTTCTTGTGCACCTTTCTTGTGATGCTTATGGTTGAGTGCACATTATGAGTTCCTCGTTGTCCTCATATATCCTCCCATACTCACTTGGTTTTAGGTCTTCTTTGCCTTTCATTTGTGCTTATGTTTTGGCATTATGGTTGATGTTGTTTGGTTTAGGCCATTTCATCCCATCTTTGATGCTCTCGTGTGTTTCTTTTGATGCACTTCATGTTCCTTTCATTTCTTTCATTTTTCATATTGTTGCATGAGGTTGAGATGAGCTTGTGGAGGCTAATGCCCCACACTAATTTCCTCCCTCATTTGCATTCCATGTTTGCATTCTTGCATGTTTGTGTTGTTTCCTGTTGTTTATTTTGTCTCCTTTCCCTTAGGACCTCTAATCTCTCTTGTTCAAGGGAGGTTGTCGCTACTGCGAAAATTGGCGCCGGCTATGACAGAAGAGTCGCCACCGTGCGTTATTTATCCCACAAGAGGGAAAGGAAACACTCAGAGTAAACCTAACGCAAAGAGGGAAAGGAATGGTCATCGCAACCAAATCCTGGATTCGGGAGTCGGTTACGCAAGGGGAAGGTATTAGCACCCCTCACGTCCGTCGTACTCGACGGGATCCACACTTGTTTTCTATCTAGGGGTATGTTTATCTATCTACTCTAAAGGTCTGGTCTAAAAAGAAAATAAAATGACTCGGCAAAGTATCGCACTTTATGCCTACGTATTCCCGTCTGGAACGAGAAATCAGAGTCAACGTAGTTCGCCTAACTACGGGTTAAGGGGGGAAGGTTGCTCGCCGAGATGTCGCGTCTCGTGCCTACGTACTTTCATACGGCATGAAAGATCAGAGCAAACGTAGTTCGGGCTACGGAAGACACAAGTTTGTCTGACAGTTTTTTATCTCCTTCTGAAAAGGGTTTTCCTGATTAAAGGTCCAAGAGGACAAAAACAGAGTTTGAATGTTTGTTTGAGTTTTTTTACGAAAGAACTGTTTTTTAGGATGTTTGCAATCTCAGTCGCACTAGAGACTATGACCCAGGAGTGAACGCTTCGTATGTCACCCAAAGGGTACCACACTAACATCCAGATTACTGGAGAGAGGCCCTCCACCAACCTTTTCCCAGATAGCTTAAGGCTCGTAACGCACGACTTCAATTAACCTTATTACTGTGTTTTTGAATTGTTCTGAGATGAGAAGAGAAAGACACCCTAAAACTATGGTTGAAAGGGAATCTACCTACAGTTATCATGCATGGGTCAAAACCTAATGTCTGTCATAATTCCCTCTTGCACAGAGGAAATCAGAGATCCTAGGGGAAACAGCAAAAGAAAGCAAGCAGTAAACAGTAAACAATAAAATGCATGCTATGCACCAGTACAAGCGAGGCAAGGGAGTCCGGCTCAACTTCAAACCTAAGAAAATAACAGGCAAGAGGAGACAAGCTCCACCTCAAACCTATAGGTAATCAACACAAGCAAACAGACAATACAGAGAAAAAAAAAAGATACAGAGAAAGCAGCCCAAGCAACAACAACAGTCTTCAGCAGACAGCAACTTCAGTACTCAACAACAGCAACTCTTAACAGCAAATCCTCTTGACAGCAAAGTTGACAGCAAAAAGTCTTCATCCTCAAGCTAGCTTCCATCTTCAAGCTCTAGCAAGCATCCTCCAAGCAAAGGATTAATCACTAAGATCAAGGTTGCAATGTTGAAAACCTAATGAAAACCAAAGGAAATCATCAAGTACCAACATTGAAATGGAAAGGCATCCTCAAAGTTCTACTCAACTATGGGCATACCACACATCCCTCCAAAGGAGAGATGGAGTTTCCCTATGAGGACTTCACATCATTGGATGGAATAGAAGCATACAATGCATTCTATGTTTGATGAAGAAATCAAAACTAGTCCTAATGGCTCTTCCTAAAACCCTAATTTCCTAAGCTCCTAAAACAACTTCTAAAAGAAAAGAAAACTTCAACTCCAAGCTCCAATCTTCAAGCCACAGCAGCTACACCAAGTCCAGAAGACCTCCCAAAAAGGAATCCAAGCAAATCCAGCCCCAAAGTCACCAACAAGACCAAGCAAGCAAAGGCACACAAAATAGAACACCACAAGCACAAGCAACTTGCAAAATACAACTAAAATAGAAATCAAAGTTGTAAAAATCTAATAAAATTCCTAGGGGAACATACATGTTTGAAAAACCTAGGGTTAAAATATTAAAGCCTAATTCAACTTCTAAGTCACCTAAATAATTTCTAGATTGAAAGGTATCAAGGTAATCCACAAGTTTGGGAAGGCTCTAATCTCAACACCTAAAACAAAACCTAAATTTGTTCTAAAATTCTAACAAAAATTCTAAGGGAACATGAATATCTACCCTAAAACATACTAAAAAATCAAAACCAAATTCATCACCAATTGGAAGAACAAAATTCAACAAAACAGATGATCAAATATGCAAATATTAAAGAATTAAACAAAATGAGAAAAATCAAATTAAATTGAAAAATGCATGAAAATGAATTTTATTGATTTCAGAAAATCACAAATTCTCTCACGATCATGGAGATATTTTTAAAATAATTTTTGGATCAAGAATGAATTTATTATGATTTTTTGAATCAATAAAGCATTTAAAATAAACAAAAATGAATAAAAGAAAATAGAAACTCAGAATAAAACAAGAGCCACAGGATTGCATGACTGGTCCACTGATCCAAGCGCTGAGGGCATGCCACCTCATTTAATAAAACTGCATCATTTTGATCCTCAGAAAGTCAAATAAAACTTTAAGTCGTGGCCGTTGGATGATTGGCTTAGTCATTGGTCAAAGGCAGATCTGATGGCTATGGACTCATCTTCTCCAAAACTCAGACTGACCAGATGGAGATCAGGGACGGTGGCCGGAGAAGACTCCAGTCGTCTTTTCCGGTGAGCAGGTGGTTGCAGGTGATCAAACATCAACAATCCTTACACCAATCTCACTCAGAATTTCACCAGGATTTCAAATCTCCTATTCAAATGCTCTAACTCTCCATAGATTTCAAGATTCGAAGCAATGTTCAGAACACTCATCCAGATCAATCATCACCAATTGCACAATTAAGATCATAGAAATCATCCTTATGCTACACTGATCATCTTGATCTATTCAAATCATGTTATAGCCTTAAGATCAGATCTACTCGAATCAAAACAGAAATGGCACCTCATGATCAAACATCACCAATGGCTTCCAAATTGATCCTAAAACGATCTACATCTTGTCTAGATCCTAACCACAAGTTCAAATCTAACTATATCATGCTAATTCATGTGGAATTTTGAATGTTACTAACCTGTTGTAGATCTAGTAACAGAGGTAGCTAGAGCTTGATTCAATCTTCAAAACTCTCCAGAATCTTTCAAGAATACAAGAGAAAGATGTTGTAAGCTTCAATTTGCTCTGAATCAGCCTGGAACTCAAAACCCAATCTTCACTTTCTTGCTTGAAAATGAAGTTGCTATCTCTGCTTCAGCCACAAAACTTGCACCAAAATGATTCTAAAATCATCAAAGAACTTAAATAGAACATGTCTATGGGCTTTAGAAACTTAATTGAGGCCCAATCCAGCAATTTGCAAATTCTAATTTTGCTCTTGAAGTTGCACATGACAGTCACGATTTTGCCATGAAAATTGCTCTAGAAGCTTCCCTTTCACTTGCAAATTCCCTTGTGAGTGTATTCAGACCAAAAAGAGCACTTGAATTGCATTGGTAAGGAACTTGGATGTGTGACTTGCAAATGAAGAAACCAAATGACAACTCATGAAACTTGGCCTAAACTCAAAATTCTGGTAATGCCAAAGTTTCTAAAATTCAATTTCCATTCAAAAAATGTAGTTACTTGACATGTTTTGGTCCTATAACTCAAAATTGGCATTTTCCCTCCTTAATTCATTTGAAAATCTCCCTCTTTGAAACCATTTCAAACCAAGTCTTGCTATGAGCCAAATCAATCCATCATGATCTTTTGGCTAGCCGAAAAACCCCATTTTGAACAACTTTCATGTTGAACAAAATTGCATTTGACAAGTGCAAGTTGGAGATTTTGGCCTATGATTGAAAATGACATATAATCTCACTTTCCCAAAATACCCCTGACTTGTAAACCTCATAACTTGAGTTCTACAAATCATATGGAAGACTTCTAGTACAATTTAGAAATCTAAGATCATGAGGAACAACTTTCATGTTGGCCAAAAGTTCAGGTGAAACCTCCTTCTACTTCAAAAATAGCTTTGAAGTCAGATGATTTTCACAGACAAATTTCAGAAGCATCTGAAGACTTGTAACTTGTCTGGGCCATAACTTGAGTTCTATAAATCCCCTTGAGGACTTCTAGTACTCAAATTAAAGGTATTGAGATTCTCTAAAATTTTCATGTTGGCCAAAGATCCATTTGAAACTTGTATCTTGACTTAGGTGGTCATGAAGTTAGGCACTAAAGAGGGAATTTTGCACTGAAACCCTAATTTAGCAACTTCCCACACTCTTGACTCCTCTTGATTTGATCTTGGCACAACACCAAAAATGTCTTATCATATCATTTCATGAACTCCATGACCTAAAAGTAGGCTTTGACACTCTTCAATTGCACAGTTGACTTAGGATTAACCCAGATGAAACCCTAATTGCTTGCACCTCAACTGTGGCTCTTGCATTTGACACAATGACTTGATTAAACTCTCCCATGGCCCCACAGGCATTCTATGAGCTCCATACACATCCTCTTCTCACATTCAACACTTCCCAACCCTCTGATGGTCTTCAGTTGATCCTCAAGTTAGGAGAAGATTCACATTCAAACATCTAAACCCTTAGGCACTCAAACCACCTTCTGATGACTTTGACAACTTCTCAATCTTGAATGAAACCTCTTTCTAGGCTTCTCTTGATAAGAGTAACACTTGATCCCCTGCTATATGAATGATAACATGATATGCAAATGATATAACTATGCAAATGCTAATGCAATGAAACATAAACCAGGTAAGAAAAGGTTGAGCAAATTTTGGGGTACAACAGCTGCCCCTATTCAAACGGCTTGGACCCGACTGGGTGAAGAGTGAACGACCTTCAAACAATCGAGGTAGAAGACGGTTGAATACCAAGAAACCCGGAAATTTGCCAACCGCAGAAATACACAGCAAAAACTGCTTGGGGAACAACATCTGTTGTGCTGAACCCAGTTGTTACGGCAACAACTGATCAATCATCTAATAAAACTTGGGATTTCAACATTAACCCCCTGTGTAACGCCACAGGCATCGAATTAACTTTACCCGGAACAACTCCGTCCACAACTGAACTAAACTTCGTCAACACGAGGGGCGACGCCATCCTCATGGGTACAATTCCGTTCATAACTAGAATAACGATCTTTGTCAATCACAGGTAACAACTCCGTCAACACGAATACAATCATTGTTAACTTTACTGGGGACAACTCCGTCGACCACGGGTAATAACTCCATCCATATGGGTAACAATCACTATCAACACAGGTAACACTTCTGTCAACATGGACAACAATCACTGTCAACACAGGTAACAAATCCGTCAACACGGATAACAATCTCCAGCAATTTCATTGGGACAACTCCGTCAATCACGGGTAACGACTCCATCAACACGGATAACAATCACTGTCAACACAGGTACGATCTCTGTCAGCCACAGGTGACCATCACTGTCAACACAGGCACAATCTCTGTCCATTACAGGTAACAATCTCTGTCAACACAGACGCAACAATCACTGTCAACACAGGGAAGAATTCCGTCAACACGGACAACAATCACTGTCAACACAGGTACAATAATCACTGTCAACACAGGGAAGAATTCTGTCAACACGGACAATAATCACTGTCAACACAGGTACAATTCCGTCAACACGGAGAACAATCTCTGTCGATCATAGGCAATAATTCCGTCAACACGGATAACAATCACCGTCAGCACGGGTACAATTCCGTCAACACGGAGAACAATCTCTGTCAATCACAGGTAACAAATCCGTCAACACGGATAGCAATCACTATCAACACAGGTAAGAATTCCGTCAACACAGATACATTTGAAGAATACTTTGTTGGGGAATACGAGAGACTTAACCAAACCACTCTGTGGGGAAATCATTAGTGACAACTCCAAAAGTTTAAGACATGAAATCTTCTACTGCTGACGTAACAGCAACCTGAGAAGAGAAACTTAACCAAGAAACTTTATTAGGGGACGAACGTTATCATCACCTATCTCACGCCGAGAATTTGAATATCTAGAAATCCTTCTGAACAAGAATCTCACTCCTCTGCAAGGGATAACACCTGAAACCAAAGAGGTAACCAACCTGGCTTATGTTTCAAAATGTGTATGTTTGACAATGGCGTAATGCTCCATACGGCACGGAAATGCTACGCGTTTGGGTAGATGCAAATATGATGATATATGCAAAAATGCAAGGATGTCAAGAGGCGCTTCAGCAAAATAAATGCCAAAGATAAGGCTCAATCCGCTGGGGATGAACGGGTATCTCACAGACATATTCCAACAAAATAAATGCTGGAACGGTGCAACCATCTCCGCTGAGGATAACTACCCTGTTGGGTAATGGCTCACAAGCTTGAAGTTACGAACTTTGATGAGGATGTTCATCCTGTCGGAGGAAAAACAACCTGTTGGGAAGAAGGAGAAGCAATCCTGCTCAGGGATGATCCTTCTGAACCAAAGACGACTTAGTTATACTCTGCGGGAGTTACCCATGCTGGGAATGGGGTGTGCACATACTCACCGCTGGGAATGCGCTTTCCGTTGGGGACATCAGAATCCATTGAAGATACTCTCTTGGCAACTTTCCTGGGGAATACTCTTCTGGAGAGGACAACCCACATCCAGTAGGGATATTTACCATCTCAACCATCTCTGGGATAAGATGTGACTTCCATCTGCTGAGGAGTGATACCATCACTATGTCGCAGGACTCCGGCTAGGGAACACAAATTCCTTGATTGTTTGCTCCAAAGGTGAAAACCCTGCAAAACACAAACGAGACAAAACAAATCTACACAACAAGATCTATCCCGGTGAGTATCCGTGACATTCATTCAGTCAATTCGAAGTTTTAGCAATTATCGACAAGGGCCAGCAAATTTATGCACATGCAAGTCCATCAAAAACATCGGCGTTTTTCACAAACAAAACAGTAAAGAACAAGCATCAAGTACTGAATAACATGCTTTATTGATAACGGGCCAGTAAATAGGCAAAATTTTGTACACTGGATGCAACTCCTAAAAAGAGGAAGTTACTCACAAGTAAAATACAAATATTACAGAAGCACAAAGAAAATTTGTATACATGTCGGCAACGTGGCACAGATGAACACCATGAGCTGATCCTCCTATGACTCGCCTGACTCTGACGCTTTCCCGATACTCGATCTTCGGAAGAGATTGTTTTGGATATACGACCCTCAGGTACTCCCAAACCACTAAGAAACGCAGTATCAAACTCGGACCGCAGTCATTTGCTTTTTCAAATCCCTAACTTTTGCATGAACCGCCCTTTGCGGGTTTTCAATTCACCGGGATACCCTTTTTTGCCGAAGTCGCCCTTTTCAGGTTTTCAACTTCGCGGGTGTACATTTTTCAATTTTATCCCTAAATTTTGCCCGAACCCTTTATTTCTTTTTTACGGTTCGTCGGGATGCCCTATTTTTTCCTGGACTCTCTTTTTTCTGTCCAGCGGGTCTCTTTAAGCAAAGTATTTTTTAACTGCGTCCGAGTTCACAGGGGATGTGAAATCCTCACCATCCATGGTGGATAGCAATAAGGCTCCTCCAGAGAAAACCTTTCTAACGACATATGGACCTTCATAGTTGGGAGTCCATTTGCCCCTGTGATCTGATTGTGGTGGGAGAATCTTTTTCAGCACAAGATCGCCCGTCTGAAAGCTTCGAGGACACACCTTCTTATCGTAAGCTTTCTTCATCCGGCTCTGATACAGCCGACCATATGCTAGAGAAGCCAGTCTCTTCTCATCCATTAAACTGAGCTGATTCAATCTATCTTTCACCCATTCTGCCTCATCTAATTGGACATCACACAAAACCCTCAGAGAAGGAATCTCAACCTCCAATGGTAGGACAACTTCCATACCATATACTAGTGAAAAAGGAGTTGCCCCGGTTGATGTGCGTACCGTCGTACGATAACCGTGCAAAGCAAAAGGCAACATCTCATGCCAGTTCTTGTAAGTCACAACCATCTTCTGAACGATTTTCTTTATGTTTTTATTGGCCGCTTCAACAGCGCCATTCATCTTGGGCCGATAAGGAGAAGAGTTGTGATGTTCAATCTTGAAATTCTGACACAATTCCTTCATCATCTTGTTATTCAAGTTCGAACCGTTGTCAGTGATAATCTGCTCCGGGATTCCATATCTGCAGATAATATCTTTCTTGATAAATCTGGCTACCACCTGCTTGGTAACATTAGCATATGATGCCGCTTCAACCCATTTGGTGAAGTAATCAATAGCTACCAAGATGAAACGATGTCCGTTGGAGGCCGTGGGCTCGATTTTCCCAATCACATCAATTCCCCACATGGAAAAAGGCCAAGGCGACGACATAACGTTCAGAGGGCTCGGAGGCACACGAATCTTGTCCGCATAAATCTGGCATTTATGACACTTCTTTGCAAATTTGAAACAATCTGTTTCCATTGTTAGCCAGTAATACCCCGCTCTTAATAGCTTTCTCGTCATTGCATGTCCGCCGGCATGCGTGCCAAATGTACCCTCGTGGATTTCTTCCATGAGCAACTTAGCCTCTTTCTCATCCACATACCGCAACAACACCAAGTCGTGGTTTCTCTTGTACAAAACCCCATCCAAATTCAAATAGAAATTTCCAGCCAATCTCCTAAGAGTCTTCTGATCACGACTGGATGCCCCAGCCGGATACTCTTGGTTTTTCAGGAAATTTTGGATATCATAATACCACAGTTTACCATCGGAAGCTTCCTCAATGGCGAATATGAAGGCGGGCCTATCAAGGCGAGAAATAACTATCCTGGGAGCCTCATTCCAGAAGTTAACCTTATACATTGAAGACAAAGTCGCGAGAGCGTCTGCCATCTGATTTTCTGCTCGTGGTACATGGTGCAATTCCACCTTGTCAAAGAAAGGTAACAACCTCCTTGCATAATTCATATAGGGTATCAAATTGGGCTGACGAGTCTCCCACTCTCCCTTGATCTGATTCACAACTAGAGTGGAGTCTCCGTACACATCAAGATTTTTAATTCTCAGATCAATAGCTTCTTCAAGCCCCATAATGCACGCTTCATATTCGGCCTCATTGTTGGTAACTGGAAAGGTCAATCTAGCAGTGAATGGGATGTGCGACCCATGAGGCGTAGTAATTATTTCCCCTATTCCACTTCCATATGAATTGACGGCACCGTCAAATATCAATTGCCATTTGGAACCCAACTCTGGACCTTCATCCGACAACGGCTCCTCACAGTCCTTCATTTTTAAGTACATGATATCCTCGTCAGGAAAATCAAACCTCATCGGCTGGTAATCATTAATTGGCTGCTCAGCTAGGTATTCTGACAGAACACTACCTTTAATATCCTTTTGAGAAACATATTGAATATCATATTCTGTCAATACCATCTGCCATCGGGCAATCCTTCCGGAAAGTGCTTGCTTTTCAAACACATATTTGATCAAATCCATCTTTGAAATTAGCATGGTTGTATGATTTAGCATGTATTGCCTCAAACGTTTGGCAGCCCAGGCTAGCGCACAACATGTTTTCTCGAGCATTGAGTACCGGGACTCACAGTCTGTGAACTTTTTACTCAAGTAGTAAATCGCATGCTCTTTACGTCCAGTCTTGTCATGTTGACCGAGAACACAACCCATACTTTTCTCAAGAACCGTCAAATACATAATCAATAGTCTCCCTGCTACTGGGGGTATCAATATTGGAGATTCTTGCAAATATTCTTTTATTTTTTCAAACGCCCTTTGACAATCTTCATTCCAGGTCACAGCCTGATCCTTTTTCAACAACTTGAATAATGGCTCGCACGTGGCCGTTAGATGAGATATGAACCGGGCAATGTAATTCAATCTCCCTAAAAAACCATGAACCTCCTTTTCTGTTTTCGGCGTTGGCATTTCTTGTATTGCTTTTATTTTAGCAGGATCAACCTCAATTCCTTTTTCGCTCACAATAAACCACAATAGCTTACCAGATCTCACCCCGAAGGTGCACTTGTTAGGATTCAGTCTCAGCCTGAATTTCCTAAGCCTCTTGAACAATTTCAGAAGATTGACCAGATGCTCTTCTTCCGTCTGGGATTTGGCAATCATATCATCAACATAGACTTCGATCTTTTTATGCATCATGTCATGAAAGAGTGTTGTCATAGCTCGCTGATATGTTGCCCCGGCGTTCTTCAAACCAAAGGGCATCACTTTGTAGCAGAACGTTCCCCACGGGGTGATAAAAGTTGTTTTCTCCATATCATCCGGCGCCATCTTTATCTGATTATAGCCCGAAAAGCCGTCCATGAAGGAAAACACGGAGAATTGAACGATGTTGTCGACCAGCACATCAATATGAGGAAGCAGAAAGTCGTCTTTTGGGCTCGCCCTATTCAAATCTCGATAGTCCACGCACATCCGCACCTTACCATCTTTCTTTGGCACAGGTACTATATTGGCGACCCATGAGGGATAAGTTGTAACAGCCAAAAAACCGGCGTCCCACTGTTTCTGAACTTCCTCTTTAATTTTCACGGCCATATCTGGTCGAGTTCTTCTGAGTTTTTGCTTAACCGGCGGACATTCCTCGCGCAATGGCAGACGATGAACCACCATATCAGTATCCAAACCAAGCATGTCTTCGTAAGACCAAGCAAAGATATCACTGTACTCTCGAAGCATCTCAATAAGCCTTTGCTTGATATCACTCTGCAGTGCAGCCCTTATTCGGATATTCCTGACAACCTCCTCGGACCCCACGTTGATAATTTCAAATTCCTCCTGATGAGGCAGAATGATTCTCTCTTCTTGTTTCAAAAGTCGAGTCAGCTCTTCTGATAAGTCACTATCCTCAAAAATCTCTTCTTCTGCTTGAAATATCGGGTGTTCGAAGTCGAAGCGAGTCATAGGAAGTTCGTGTTCGGTGTCGTCTGAAATATGAATCTTGCAATGCGAATGGTTAAATGTTTCAAATAATGCAAACAAAGCACATAACCACGTTGCCATTTTATTGTTAAACAAAAACAGGAAAAACAAGGATCACAAAATTTGCATGAGAAAAACGCCTTTATTAATGATTAAGCAAAGTACACACATAAGCAGGTAGCCCTAAAAACAGAATCACTATGCCCCGGGTAGGACACAGGATTATACAATAATTGAGAAAACAAATCATTACTGTTTTGTAGTCACTGGGACAAGTTCCTGGATAGACCAGTTGCACAGATTCTGTCCTGGCATGCCGGGCTTGATCCACGAGTCCATATCACAGTCACTATCTCCGTCTTCAGCATCGGAAACAGCATTGATCGTTTCATAGCAGACCCCACCTGGAGTGATTACCACTTGTCCTTTGAGCTTTGGCACGCCTGATGTGGAAGGTGACGATGTCGGGCGATACCCCAACCCAAACTTGTCCATCTTGACAGGAATTTCCAAGACTTGGCCCCATCCTTTGGTTGCTCCAGCCTGAACCACTGCCTGAGCGTCTTTGTACGAAGACATGGCCACCTCTGGCCCTTTGCTAGGAACATGAGACTTGTCCTTAATCTGCAACCCTTCGAAGGCTTGGCATGGCGTCTCATGGATCTCCCCATCCACTTCGACGTTCTTGAATGACGAAAGATGACTAACCAGAATGTCCTCTTCTCCGCAAATAGTAACAACACTGTCACCGATCATGTACTTGAGCTTCTGATGTAGCATGGACGTCACAGCCCCTGCAGAATGTATCCATGGTCGCCCAAGTAAACAGCTATAAGCGGGATGTATATCCATGATGTAGAACACGGTGTCAAACACTTCCGGCCCGACCTGGAGTGGCAACGTTATGGACCTAAACACCGACCTTCTGGTCCCATCAAAAGCCCTCACGACCAAATCACTTGGCGTGCATATGATTCCTCTGACATCTAACTTCATCATAGCCTTCTTCGGAAACACATTCAAAGATGATCCGGTGTCTACAAGAACGTGCGACATAACAGTGCCCCGACATTCCATTGAAATATGCAAAGCCATATTATGGTCCCGCCCTCTAGGCGTCAAATCAAAGTTAGTAAATCCCAAGCTGTGGCCAGCATTCACATGCGCCAGTACCCCCTCAAGTTGATTAACAGTTACTTCCTGAGGTACAAAAGACGTGTCCAATATTTTCAATAAGGCATTCCGATGGGCCTCGGAACAAAGCAACAATGATAGTATGGAAATTTTGGAGGGTGTCTGCTGCAAGTGCTCCACAATCTTATAGTCACTTTTGCGAATCAACCTTATGAACTCTTCTACATCCTTGACCGATGTTTCCTTCTCTTTTGACTGGGAAGGTCCTCCTTCATTCACTTTGGCTTTGCCTCTAGCAATCCTCTCAGCCTTGATTTCGGGTGAAGTGAAGATTCTACCACTTCGGGTCATACCTCCCGCTTCAACAATATTGCCCACTGCCCCTGCTGGCTGGCTATCCACATTAATCTTTTCCCCGTTGCGAAAAGCTTCCAACCCATAATTCCATGGAATGGCTTTCGTACTCTCATAAGGAACGGGTCCTGCTTTCATTATCGTGATAGTTGGCCGCTTGGTGGGCGCTGATATCGTAATAGTCTTTCATGGAATTGTAATTGTTGCGACCTCACTCTGCTTTCCACATGTTACCTCATCAGGTTTCTCAACAACAGTGCGGTCAAACTGCAAAGTTCCCTCGTCAATCATGGCCTGAATACCCCTCTTCAGATTAATACAGCCCTCTGGTCGAGTCCAACAGTCCAAACAGTACTCATCACATCTGGGGAAGACCCCTCCTTTCAATAGTCTGCTTTTAACATAGCTTAAAGGCGTCTTTAGATCACTTACGTCCATAACCAAATCCAAATCCTCCTCTATCAAAACAGCATTCACTCCATGATTCGGCATTGGTTTCTGTACAATATTGGGACCATGATTACTGAAGTTGATGACTTTACTATCAATCAAATCTTGGACTTTATGCTTAAAAGCATGAAAACTCTCGATATCATGTCCTGGTGCCCCAGAATGAAATTCACACTGCTTACTGGTATCATACCCGTAAGGAAGCGCTCCTGTGGATGGGTCCAATGTTCTCTTCTCAACCAGATTCAAACTTAACAGCGTTTGAAGCAATTCTGCATACATTGATGGAGGTGTGTCAAATACCCTCTTTGGCTTCCCATTCTGGATCCTTCTCTGAGCAGGATTATACCTTTGTTGTTGCTGTTGTTGTTGTGGTTGTGGTTGTTGTCGTTGTTGTGGTATAGGAATCGTCACACTAGCAACCTGTTGTTGAATATATTGATTCCGACCCCTACCTCGTCCTCGACCACCATACACTGTGTTGCACCCTAATTTTTGACCGTAAGATCTCACCTCTTCGTGCATTTCTTTTTATATCCCTTATACATTATTCTTTATGCTGTTGTGTATGTTTACCATGGCTAACCAGCTCGTGCAGGTGTGGTAAGGTGGAGATGACACTTACAACAATTTGATTCTAATTCAGGATTATGCTTACGATAATAGCCAGTGGCAGGTTCAAGGAAATTCTCACATGGCTTATCCAATCTTGAACCAAATTTTATCGAAGCTTACAACAAGCTCACAAGCTGTTTTGAACTCAAGGATTTTTATCAAACTCCGAAGATCAAAAGCAGTCTAGATTGATGTGGATTTTATTCTATCATGGGGGCTCAACACATTCAATCCCATGATTTAATTCTTACTATTGGGTTGTCACCCATTTTGGAAATAGAGGCGTAGGCCATGCAATTTGGAACCTCACAAAATCTAATTTCATGATTGGCCCACAATGCAAGCTCATATTAAGTTCAAAGGTTGAAATTCAATTGGTAAAATGGATATGGGAGCAAACTTAGAAGTTCAAACATGGGATGAATTATTTGCATAGAAAGTCATTCAAACTTCCCTAATTATGATCCTCCATCATGAACAATTTTTGTCTTTTAGATAACTCACGTGGTTTAATCGCTGGACATTAATTTTGGTTTGACTTGGTGAACACCAAGGTAGCCCAATTGCATTTACATTAGGCAGCAGTGGTTTTAAAAGAAAGAAGTGGATTATAAAAGCATACAATGGATTATAAAAAGAGTAGCAGTATTTTTATATTTATGTGAAGGTTACAATCACAAGTTCTACAGCAAGCTCGTTAATTTAACAACAAGAATTATCAAGGAAAGTTCGCAGAATTTCTCGCAAATGCTTTGAAGTCCAAACTCACAGCTCCGGTTCTCTTGTCGTTCAACGATCACGTTCTTCCTACAGCTTTTGAATCTTATTCTGGACATATATGAAGAAGCCAAAGCTTGTTCCTCGGCTAGCATTAACCGGCATTACTCTTGCAAGTGGGATGGATGCTCAAAGGCATATGCAGAAGGTTATTTCCAACGAGGGAGAATAAGAATACAAAAACATCTACTATGCACTCAAAGTCGATCTCAAAGGGAGGATTGGGAGTCAACAATTCACCCTGCAAATATTCACGCAGCACCAAGTGTGAAGAAACCGTAAATTGCATTAGTTAGTAATAAAAACCAGCATGCCCGATTCCAAGCCTCGAACCTGATATTTCTTCTTGTGAATTGGGGTATCATCAACATCTTTATCACCTGGCTCACCATGGCACTCAACTGCAGGATGTCCAACTTGGCCACACATGTAACACTTCTCTTGTTGTCTAGGAGAAGTAACTACCTGTACGTTAAGATATTTGATCACCGAGGCAATCCATTGAGATCAAGAGACAAAATCAGTACCACAATTCATACACTAGAAAGCTTTCCCATAAACTTTGAAATGAATACGTATGACTACATTGCTACACTTTGTCCTGGAGTCAGCAACAACGCTCACGTTGAATTTGAAGGAAAACTCAAAATACAGAACACAAGCATTGCGAAGGTTTCGGCACGGCACTGTAGAAATAACCAACTCCACGAACCTTTTCTGCATTGAGCATACCTGGAAGGAACGGAAGAGAAGATACACTTAGTGCAGTAGGCTGGAAGTGAGGTCATTCGAGAAATCGTCATGCGCTTCGACACCTGCAGCAGAGAATATTTCTGTAAGGGATAACAAAAACTGGCAGCAGTGCATGTCTCAATTATTCGAGTCATCCAATAATGATCTGACAAATCATGAGTATGATGATGACAATCTGCAAACGGCCACTTTCGTTGTCTCAAGAACAAAGGATCACATTGCTAGGCAGCTACTTATTTCACAGGTTACATCTAATCTACACAGAAGACACCAACATTTCTTACTAGCAGACAACATCAAAGTCCTCATTGAATTATATGCACCTGTTGCTTGGCACGATCGAGATTTGAACAGAAACAAGGCCTTCCAAATCAGCTCCACTTTCTGCAAAACCTACAGGATGTTTATTATTTAGTGCACAAGGAGATAAGATCTAGGACAAGAATTGGTGAGCTTGTGTGAAAATGTATAGGACATATATCTATGTTGTGCAGGCTCTATATCAACATTTCACCAGTCTCATACACAACCAGTGGTACGAAGAAAGCTCCCTCTGAGTACAACAAAGAAATAGAAAATAGATGCTAGTACATCCCTAGTCATCTCAACACTGCAAGGTTTGGCCAGTCTGAAAGAAGATTCATCCTGGAGACGGGAACAAAGACGTATGATCTGAATTACTCCAAATACCATCATACACATGAGAAGAGAAGGATGTTTAGAAGAACAAAACCATACGATTAGAGAAAAGATTGAGATTTTTACCCTTCACCACCAGCTCTCTTTTCCGCGGAAGCCCCTCTTCTCCCACACGCACCAACACGAGATTTTTTCATCTGGGCCTCTAATTCTTCCCTGGCCCAAACCCGTTTGCTTTCCACACCTACAAACACACGATCCAAAATCAGTAAATCGATGAAGAATATTCTTTGAAGAAATAGAAGATTCGATCCAAGATTAAATCAAATCCAATCCCCATTAAGTCACATATCAGAGATTGTGATTCTCCTCAACAACATTAACTCAGAAATAACGGAAAAGGAAGGATTTCAAATCTCAGCTAAACCAAAATGGAAGGTCCAAAAATCCACAATCAACCTCAATCAAAACATTGATTCCTAAGGGCCTATTTAAAAGGATCAAGGGAACACGAAAATGGGAACACACGGATAGATACCAAAAAACCCTAAAACTCGTAAGAAAACTTATCTGTTCAAATCCTTCCACCACCGCTCACCGCGAATCTCAGATCGCCATCAACCGCAGCCTTCGCGAAACGTGAATCACCGTGAAGCTTCGATCACCATCACCGCCGCGGTCATCCATTGTCGGTAACACCCTATTCCTTTCACGATTTTAAACTATTGATGTTGCTTGCTTCGTTTTTAGGTTCGAAACATGGAAGGAATTGATAAAAGAAAAACGATTACGATTGGAGATGAGAAAGAGAGAGTAGCGATTGGAGATGAGAAAGAGAGAGACGCGATCACGGAAACGGGGGGGAAGTTTTGAGAATTTAGGGTTTTGCTTGTCTTTCTTTTCTTTAATTTTGTTTACTGTAATGATTAAATCACACGCACACACCTAATGCACACACATCACCACTAAATCACTCCCTAATCTTAATTGACCATTTTAAATTACCCCCTAATCATCACTAAGTTATTTTTATTAAAATAAATCGTTTTTACACATAATTCAAACTAATACTTTATTCCATTAACTAATTAATCTGTTTTTTTTCATTTCTTTTATTTAAAATAATTTAATAAATCTTTTTTCTAAATAAATAATGATATATCTCCCCATTTCATGCTTAAAATAACTTTTTTTTAAAAAAATAAATTATAATAACTTTTTATATTAACAACTACAAACTCCATTTTAATGAATTTCTATTTAATTAAAATCAACTCACATCTAGAACTTCTTTTTTAAATAATTAAATTAAATCAACTTCTTTTTAAAATCAATTCCAGTCAACAAAACCAACTTTTATTCAAATTAATCAATTCAACCATTTTCTTAAAATAATCAAAATCAATCCGACTAAAGTTAACCAATCAACTCATAAAAATCAATCTCTCGAATTAATCAATTTCAACTTAATCAATCAACATCGTAAAACTCAATTCAATCGACCGTGCACATTCACAATTCACGACACTTGCACCTACACCTCAGCGCTTTCATGCGTACTTGTATGGTTTACCTTTCCGCAATTTACCTTACTGTCAATTACATTACCGCAACTTACATTATCGCATCGCATTCCGTCCAAAGGAAAAACCTACACATGAGTCAACACTTGTGTGTAGTGCACGTCATTTGCATCATTTCCCCACGATCCTTGATTCCATTCAAGTTGATCGCTTAAGATAGATCCTACCCCATAGGAAGGACCATTATCTCTACAACTTAGACAAACAAACAACACTGTACAACTTTTTCAAACACAATAGAGAATAGATGTTAATCATCTTAAGCGAGATATAATCTCCACCCCACAATAATACAAGCAAACATGTAGGAACTTTGCCTTAAGAGTGATAAAGGCATACTCGTCAAACAACCCGAGTACTTAAGCCCTTTTCTTAAGACGATGCAAAGACCATTTTCCTACAACCCCCTTTACACTTGTGGTGGTTACATCTCCCTTAACATGAAGACTCATCTCTTCTCCTAAACCCAATCAAAACAACTACCCTAAACCCGTAGGAACTTTGACCACAGTCAAAGAACTCCTCTAACCCTTTAGGGGAACTACAAATACTCTGATTCCACTCCCGTAAGGATATGTAGGCATAAGATGCGACATCTTATCGAGTATACTTAGAAATAAACCCCTAGGTCTTTTATACCTTTAAGCAGATAAACACTTAGCAATAAACAAACATAAAACAAGAGGTTCCTGTAGAGTACTACAGAAACTTAGGATGCTAGTACCTTCCCTAAGTTTAACCAACCCCCGAACCTAAAACTCTCTAGCTTGAATTTGCATTGCATTGTGGGAATTTTGATATTTATCCCTTCCTTTGGACAAATCAAAGTTCGGTTGCAAATGAATTAAAGATTCAAACTAATCAATAGTTTGGTATCCGATTTTCACCGTGACACACTGCACTAGCGTCTCCTTGCCTTTTACCACCAAAGACCTTTTTTGCACCTCCTGCTGAGGTCGATTCACCGGCTTGAATCTTACCAATTTTGATGCCATTTTAAATTCGTTCCCCCATGAGTATCATGTCGGAGAAACTACCCATTGAGCAATTGAGCAATTTATCATAATACATCCCAGAGAATGTTCCAACAAAAATATCAATCAATTCCCTTTCAACCATAGGGGGGTGGACTCTCGCCAGATCGCGCCAACGCTGAGCATACTCCTTGAAACTCTCCCCGTTCTTCTGCGAAAGACTTTGAAGCTGGACCCTATTTGGTGCAAGGTCACTATTGTATTGGTAGTGTCTGACGAAAGCATCAACCAATTCTTTCCAACTTCCGACCTGTGCAGGCTCTAGTCCCATTGATCGCGACTTTCTATGTCTAATACAACCTAACTGCAAGTGCACAGTCTATCGCGTAGTAATAATAGATATCGATCCCACAGGGACTCGTAATCAAACTAGTGTTCTCGGGAGTTACTATGTTTAGCTAGGTAGAATATGTTTAAGGGAATAAGATTGTCACTAAAAGGGAACTAAGAATGTTACTTAGATTATAATTGATTGAATCGATATGCAGTAATTGTGTTCTTCGGGGATTTGACAAGTTATCGGTGTATGAAATAATTTTCAGAGTTTATTTAAGCAGAAAATGGTGATTTGAAGACTCCCGCCTCACGATGGTTATTGACGCTAATCATAATTCTAAGGGCCAAACGTACACTTTCGTATCCCATTCGGGGTTAAAATTATTTTTTGGAAATCTCTAAGTTCTAATTCATTTTAAAGTGCTTTCGCTGTTATTAAAATGAATGACTAGTGTTTACTATCTGATCTTGCCGCAGCTTTCGCTTGTTGGTTCGTATCTTAATTAATTTCCCACTTTCGTGGCAAAACTACTTTTAAATAAGTTTTCGCTTTCGCGACGAAGTTTATTCAGTAAATTAATTTTAAACACTCAGACCATAAACGACTTTTGAAAAGACAATTTTCAACCGGTTATTATCAAATCCCTTTCGAATTATTACTACATATCGATTACTTAAATTTAGCTAGACATGGATTTGGGAAAGATAAAACGTAAATAAAAACAATAAATAATAGTACACATTATAATAAAACTGGAATTACGATTGAAATGAGAAACCTGTAAATATTCCAATTGGCCTTTGGGCAGATCCTCCACAGATGTTGGCAGGATTCTGGTCTTTGTGCCAATTTGATCGTACAACGGAAATAGAAATTACAGAAGGAATAAAAGGAATGCAGAAAAAGAAAGGAGAAACAAATAAGAATATTAAAACTGGAAAGGTTTGCTCTGGAAATAAATTGGGGAGCACTTCGTTGTATGAATGCCGCTCCCTTTCTGAGGTCCCCTTCTTCCCCTTTTATAGAAATGGAATTCTAACGGTTATAACTTGAAGAGGGTGGACTTTGAGGCAGAATAATCAGGGAGTAGTGGTCCACTATTTGGGACTTGGAACTGCTTCTTTCACGTGCAATTGAAGTGGGGCGTTTTTGCCTGCATGACGGTCGTCACAAGGTGTGACGGTCGTCACCCGTGTGACGGTCGTCATGGAGCTGTGACGGTCGTCACAACAGCAAAATCAACATTCTGCGCTTTTCATGATGTTTTCATCCTTTTTTCGTCCATATTTCATCTGAGATTGCTTCTTTTCTTCATATTGCCTTGTTTAGACATGATCATTAAATACCTGCAAAACATCAGACAAATAACACGGAAATAACCCAAAATCGGATCGAAAACAGTTAAACTTCAGTTAAATTATGCATCAAAATATATATACGATTTCGTGTTATCAAACTCCCCTAAGCTTGAATCTTTGCTTGTCCTCAAGTAAAACAGGAAAAGGTCGGCAAGCACGAGGCAGCTTCTTCGTTCGCAAAGTTGGGAAAAGCCGGGATTTTTGGTAAGAACAAAACGAGTACCATGACGACACTGGACTACAAGTCTTCGGAGGTCTCCTTTTTATGCAAATCGGTCCCAGTCATGCTACTGTAGCTTGGTGTCAAGGTTCTCGTGGCAAGTTCACCCTGTTTGTTCTAGCGCAATCACATTAAGCCCGTTGTCCGTACACTTTCATGGCAAGTCGACCTGTTAGTGAATATGATCTCATTTCTGTTTTGATCTTCTTCATTGATCCTAAGCTTATATCGTTGATTTTTCAATGAGTTTTTGTGCCGTTGGGCTAAATGCTCGGGTGAGGAGCACCTAACTTAGAAGGAAACGTGTCTTTGTATTTTTGGCTATCTAGCTTTCTTTTCATGATTTTTCATCTTTTTGGAGATCATACACTTATTTGCATCGGTCGCTCGCTTAGAAGTGTTTTAGGATGGTGCTGACTGCTAGTATAAACTACTTGGGGTCGAGTTTGCGTAGACACTTGAGACTTTGGTACACGTAGGTAGTGAAACTGACTCGCATAAACCGGAGATCTAAGGTGTCAGGATGGTACTGGTTTTGTTAGAATTGTCGTCTCCTCGGAGTTTCGAAACTTGGTTTGAACTCGGGCGCATTCTCGTGATGCTTTTGCTTTTGAGGAACGAACGAAATTTTTTTGTTTACGTTGAATAACGTAGGGATGTTTGCGTAACGGAAAAAGGATATATAAACGAGCTTTATTTGCTAAAAATAGAAAATGTTTAAATAGAAATTACGAAATTCAAAGTACAGTGGAATGGAAATAAACGCTCCGCTCCCACACTATCTCAATCAGTGTCTCCACTGATTTGAAAGCATGCGAGAGGGAGATACAACGGAAATGAAAGTACAAATAAACTGGAAATATAGTAAACAAATAAGGAAAATGAGAACTAATCACGTCCGCTGCCTCGGTCACGTCCGCGCTGGCGTCCTCTGGCTCTGGCCAGGGTGACTCGGTCCTCATAACTCATAGCTCCGGTGTGGTAGACAGTGTCCCGGAGTCCTTCGACCTGCAAAGTCAGATTCGCCAAGTTCTCAGTAATGGTGGCTTGGCCGGTTTGAAGTTGTTGCATTTGGGTCCGATGCCAGGCTTCGAACTGCTCTGCTCGCTGATTCTGCTGCTGCAGCATAGCGAGTATCTGGGCCTACTGGTCGAGAGAGCGGCGGAGGTCCTCTTCTGTGTAGTCGGGCACTGGATGATGGCGGCGGCGGCGAGAGGATGTACCTTCGGAAGGAGGAGGCTGCGATGCCTCCGGTTGCTCTGACCTGTCCAACTCAGCTTGGATTTCGTCATCAGAACCTTGGGTGTGGTCCTGAGTTGGAGCAGCGGCAGCAGGAGGGGCAGTAAGGTCAAATAACCAGTTGGTACGATCCTCTGGGTGTGTCCGGGTGCGTGATGGAAGGATGATGCTTCGGACGGTTTTGCCACGCACTACCGGATGGTACTTGCCGTCAGCTCTGGAGCGGATAAGGTGGGAGGCTCTGCAGTGGTCGGTGTCAAGGAACACCGAGGGGATGGAATGGAGGTGCTGGAGGCGGTCGCCAAGGTTCAACCCAAGTGCAATGGCAGTGACAATCCCGCCAAAGTAAAATGGCTTCGAGCCACGGTTGCAGTTGGCCTGAATGTGAGCCAGCAGGAACGGAGCGGCATTGATAGGTTCGTTGTTGAAGACGCAGTGGAGGAAGAAGAGCTCTTTCGAGTTCACCTTATGGTTGTTGTCCCTGGCGAAGATTGTGTTGCTCAATGCTCTGTGGAAGTATCGGATGATCGGGTTATGGATATGCGTTGCATGCAGAGAGTCCCAACCATCGGCATTGATGCCGGTCAACCGGTACCAGAGCGTGAAAGCTTCGTGCTGGAACTGATCGGTGAGGCGGCGGTGAGCATTGTCGCCTCGAGGGAGTTGTAAGATGGCGGCAATCTGGTTCTGGTTCACCTGATAGTTTGTGCCGAACATCCGGAAGCATGCGGCACCGGAGTGTTGGCTGAGGTCGCCGCTGGATGTGACGTAGGTAAACGAACTCAAGAACTCGAGAGTGAGTTGTTCGTATGTCGGCAGTGGATTAGCGCAGAGGTTCTAGATGCCGGCTCTTTGAAGCATCCAAGTGACGCCTTCAAGGAGTCCGAGCTCCATAAGTGATGGAATGTGTGGATAATGAGTCGGTTGGAGCGACCGTTGATGGAATGCGATGTAGTTGGCTCGCTGTCTTTCGCCCAAGTCACCTTCGCTGAACACAATGTTACTGATGTCTGGGGTTTCGGTAGTTCTCGCCATTGTTGGAAGATTGAGAAGGTTCTGAGGATTGGGGTGATTCTGCAAAGTGGGAAAAAAGTAACAGAAGTGTGGTAGGAAGTTGAGATGGGAGTTGAAATATATGGTGCAATGTGGGGAAAACGAAAAATTGGAGTGGGGTGGGAGTTGCTGATGATTGGAAGTTGAAAAGAGATGAGTGGGAGAGAAAATGCAACCCCTGTTATATCAGATAACAGTTTTGGGTTCGTGACGGTCGTCACGTATCTGTGACGGTCGTCACCCGCGTGACGCTCGTCAGGCTCCTGTGACGGTCGTCACACCAACAAAATCTGCAGAACGCAGAATTTTGCTGTTAGGGTGTTCTTGTAGTGACTTTTAGGCCTAGTATTGATATGGCAATGTATTATAGCAGCCAATAAATAAAGAATAATGTAAAAACATAATAAATGAATAAATGCTATAATTGAAATAACAAGAAATTAGAATGAGTGTAATGTAATACATAAAGAAATTAACAATGCAAAAATCAAAACAATTGAAAACGGACGGAAAGTAGAAAAACTAAACGAAACTAAATCTAATGCTAAAACTAGTATCTAGTCTTTTCGTGCCTTCAACTCATCAAACTTCCGTGCGTAGTAGTCGAGCTGGTCACAGACTAAGTCCATGAAGACTACCAGTTCGCTGTGTATGCCTGCGATGTCATCTTTTACAATAGTCAGAGCTGTATCAACGTTGTCCAACCGGAGTAGAACAGTATCCATTTTGTCAGTGGTCTCCTCAGGAATAGGCTCAGGATAGGTGTTGTAATGCGGAGGAGTCGTAGGGTCTACTTCAGCTTCTGATACAACATCCTCATAGTACATATAGTCGTGTGCCTCAGAGATGTGGTCACTGTCATACATATAGTTCTGTGGTGTTGACTGAGGTGAAGGAGGTCCCATAGGCTCATCCAATTCGTAAAGACAGTTGTCCTTGTTGTGGATACTTGTCATCTGATGATCAGGCAGTGTGAATAGCTGGACAGGTTTTTCATTTATGAGGTACTCGTAAGGTCCAGGTCCCATGGTTCCTAAAATGCGCCTGTTAAAGCAGAATTGTATATTCATGGGTCGGATGGTGCCGAAACGAGTGCTTGCATTTAAGTGGAATCTAAGGCCGAGCTCGTGGGCAATCATTGTCACGAGGCCTCCTATAAGAATAGGTGACTGTGGTTCCTGAGTGAGGCGTCTGAAAGATCTCATCATGAAAGGCACTGCATTTACTGTACGTCCCTGGGAAGCACAGAACATGATGAATAACTCCTCTTTAGATACTGTGGTAATGTTTTCTTCTTTCCCGAAAAGGGTGTGAGCTAGTATCTTATGGAAGTATCTGAAAGCTGGTTTATGCATATCATCATTATACATTCTGTCTGGTTCAGGGTGATAGTCGCCCGTGATTTTACCCCAGAATTGGTCGAGTTCAAAATCAATATCGTCGTCTTCTGCACTGATGAACACATGCGGTCCGCTAGGAAATCCTAGGAGGTTAGCTAGTGACATCCGACTATGGGTTTGGTCCATTCCAAACATTCGAAAGGTAATCAGCTCTGTGTTGGATCCAAAACCATAGTTGGGTAGGTATCTGAAGGAACTAAGGAATTCATAAGTGAGATCCTTATAGGTAGCAAAACGTGTTTTCAAAGCAGTGTTCTACCAACCCAGTTGATTGAACATGTATTGAATGCTATCTGTGATTCCTAGTTTATCCATGGTAGACTTATCATAATACAGTGTTAAGGCGATTTCTCTTTCAGTTAGTGCTGCAAATCTTGCCTTTTGAGCTAGTCCTCGAAAATGAACCTTTGTGAAGTCGTACTCGGCCATACTCGCAGGTAAGTCGGAGAAAACAGGAGGAATGTTTTGAAGACTTTTAAAATCCTGAAAAGTTTAAAATAGAAGTTTGAAGTCAGGATTTTTAAAAACAAAAAGCGGTAAAAACAAAAGACCAAAAAAGAAAAATAAAATAAAAAATAAAAATATAAAAACAAACGAAAGTAAAAAATAGTAGTAATTTTAAGTTTAGAATTTTTGTTAAAGTTTCAAAATAAAATTTTAAATAAAAAGGAAATACAGTAACGAAGAAAAATGCGGGAAAAGTTGGGTTGCCTCCCAGTAAGCGCTGTTTTTAACGTCTAAAGCCTGACGATAGCTTGGTGACAAGCTATTTGGGTGTTTGAGCTGGAAGCTCAAGAAATGCTATACTGCAGACTGGAGGGTTGTTTTCGTTCTTATTATAATGTTTTAGACATTGCCCGTTTACGATAAACGGTGCATTCGTCTTATCGGTAATTTCAACAGCTCCACTCTGAAGTACTTTAGTCACTTCATAAGGTCCAGACCACCTAGATTTTAGTTTACCTGGGAAGAGTTTTAATCTTGAATTAAATAGCAATACGATGTCTCCCACACTGAATTGTTTCTTGATCGAACGTTTATCATGCCACTTTTTAGTTCGTTCTTTGTAGATACGGGCATTTTCTTAAGCGTCTAATCGAAGTTCTTCCAATTCGTGTAAGTTCAAGATTCGCTTTTCTCCTGCCTCGGTGTAGTTGAAATTGAGTGTCTTAATGGCCCAGAAGGCTTTATGCTCTAATTCTACAGGGAGATGGAAGGATTTACCGTAAACTAATTTGTAGGGTGTAGTACCTATTGGTGTCTTAAAAGCGGTCCTATAAGCCCATAAAGCTTCTTGTAGTTTTGATGACCAATCTTTCCTTGAGGTAGCGACAGTCTTTTCCAATATCTGTTTTATTTCCCTGTTCGAGACCTCTACTTGTCCGCTAGTTTGCGGATGATAAGGTGTAGCTACTCGGTGTCGGACTCCATATTTAGAAAGAAGTTTATCGAATATTCGCGATATGAAGTGAGATCCGCCGTCACTAATGACGAGTCTGGGTACACCGAATCTAGGAAAGATTGTGTTTTTGAAGAGTTTGATTACTACTCGTGCGTCGTTTGTTGGAGCAGCTATGACTTCTATCCATTTAGACACATAATCGACGGCGACGAGTATGTAGTTATTACCAAAAGAAGGTGGGAATGGTCCCATGAAATCTATTCCCCATACGTCAAAGATTTCTACCTCTAAGATTCCTTTCTGAGGCATTTCATCGCGTCGTGAGATGTTTCCAGTTCGTTGGCATCTATCGCATTTTTGCACAACAATGTGAACGTCTTTCCAGAGGTTAGGCCAGAATAAGCCGGCTTGGAGAATCTTAGCGCACGTCTTGGATGTACTAGCATGACCACCATATGGTGCTGAATGGCATTGGGAAATGATATTTTCTATTTCTTCCTCTGGGACACAACGACGATATATGTTGTCGGCCCCTCTCTTGAAGAGTAGAGGTTAGTCCCAATAATAGTGTTTCAGATCGTGGAAGAATTTCTTCTTTTGCTGATAAGTGAGATCCGGTGGAAGCACGCCTGCAGCGAGGTAGTTAATGATGTCAGCATACCAAGGTAATGTGACTTGGGCATAGATGGCTGTTTCACCCTAAAATTTGCTCAACCTTATTCACTTGGTTTATGTTTCAATATCATTAGCATTTGCATATAGAGTCATGTACATAGTCTACTCATCTGCATAGCATAAGCATAGCAAGTCATCCAACAGGGGACCAGGCATTATTCTCATCTCTATGAGCCTATCAAGAGGTTATTATTCAAATTCAATCTCATTCAAGTCATCAGAAAGAATTGGAAAGCTGGAAAGTCAATGGATCAAGCAAGTGCATCCATCTCCCATCTGAGGGTATCTGAGGATCAACAAAGAAGTGGTGAGCTGTGAATTGGAAGTATGGAGAGTATCTGGACATCATGAGAGGCTTAGAAAGTCACTTGGAGAAGGAGGCAAGTCATTGATATGATCACAAGAATTGCAGTTGAAGGCAGCCAACTAGGGTTTCATCTGGGGTCAACTTTAGGTCAACTCTAGGTCAATTGACTGATTGAAAGACATTAAGGGCTATTGGAGAGATGTGGGGTTCATCATTTGACATGAAGAATAAGGATATGGTGTTGTGCTAAGAAGAAATCAAGAGAAATCAAGGAGAAGAGGAGTTTCTAAATTAGGGTTTCTGTGTAAAATCCCCTAGTTTAGGTCAAATTTCCAAGCAAGATAAGTCAAAATGCAAGCTTCAAATGGATCCTTGGCCAACATGGAACTTGTAGAGGATCTCAAGACCTTTAATTTGAGTGGTGGAAGACATCAAGGAGACTTATGGAGCTCAAGTTATGGTCCTTGCAAGTTACAGGTCATCTGAGGTATCTGAAATTTTGTCTGTGAAAGTGACTTGACTTACAAGCAATTTTTACCCCTCAAGGAGATTTCAAATGAATTTCTGGTCAACATAAGAGTTGTTCCTCATTGTCTTAGATTTCTAGAATGGTATAGTATGCCTTCATATGATTTGTGGAACTCTACTTATGGTCTTGGCAAGCAAAGGGTATTTTGGTCATCTAAGAATTACAGGTCGTTTCAAGCCTATGCCCAAAACTCCTACAAGGAAGCTTCAAATGGAAAACTTTACAACATCAAACTTGCCCCAAATGACATTTTGGCCAAATGAGGTTTTTCATATTTTGGCCAAATGAGGTTTCAAAATTGGTGGATTTAATGAATAAAAAAGGACTTAAAAATGAGATTTTTCATATTTTGGCCAAATGAGGTGAAATTATAGGTCATTTTGAATGGAAAAATCATTTTGAGAACATTGGATGAAGTAGAATTTTGAGCTTGGTTCAAGTTTTGAGAGTTATGCATGGTTACTTACACATGAAGTTACATAATCCAAATCCAAGGGAAAGTGTGCATGGGAAGCTTCTCCAAAGTTCTAGGAGGTTCTAATGTCATCTATATATTGCCTTGAGTAACTCCATGCTATGGTTGGTGCTTCATATTGTTCATAAACACAAGTTCCACACAATTTTTCCAATTTGCAAAATCAAATCAAACTCTCTCAAATTCTCATCAATTTTCACCATTCTTGATCTGGTATTCATCATCATCATCCAAGGATCATAATTCACACAATCATTTGGTAGATTGAAGGAGGATTCGAGCTGTGCAAGTTCACCATTCAAAGTGCAAGAACTTTGGAATTGGGAGATTCAAAGCCTTGGATTACCATTGGTTGCATACAGAACTCATCATCAAGTTCTTGGATCATTTTCCACTCACTTCAAGCCTTGGATCAAGAGGATTTAGCACCTGTTTTCATCAATTGCACCAGGTATGTTTCTCATTCGAATTGGCTGTTTAGGTTAGGATTATTAGGTTTTGTTAGCATAAAAAGATTAAGCTAGGATAGATGACTGACTTTGGTGAGTTTGAGGAGCTTTCATGGAGTTTGCCATAGGTGTACCAAATCTGTTAGGGTTTGTATCTCTTGGAATCTTGCACGAAAATCTTGGTTGAATAGCATGTTGTGATCAGCGTGAGGCATAAATGATGTTAGGGTAGAATTGAGCAAGCTTTGGAGAAGTTGATGACAGGTATTAATGGTGGATCAGGACTGTTATTATCTTCGAGTTGGTTTATTGAGTGAGTTTTAGGATGAACTATTGGCATGGCTGTGTAGAGGGAAGTTTGCAGAGTAACTTTGCTCTTGGAGTCGAGGGGATTCATGGTGAAATGAGAGAGAACAGAACGATGGAAGATGCTTGCATGGCTAGGGTTTTCAGGGGTTAGGGTTGGCTGGAGGTTGAAGAAGGACTGGGAGCCACACGATCCCCATTTTGACTTTGACTGGAATGTGAAATCAACGGCCACGATTAAAGCAAAAAACGGAGGGAAATTTCAAACAATGAAACGCACCGTTTCATTTATTCTGGCTGACTGGGCTTTGGATTCGATTGCTTTTCACACCCCCGTTCTCAAGCCCAATACCTAATGAACTATAATTGTTGCTATTTACACCATTTTCCTTTTTTTAATTTTTGTTGGTTTTCTGAGCGTCCTGGGCCTAGTGCAAAGCTGCTATTCGTACCCCCTCATCATGGCCCGTCTGCATTTATAACCAGGCGTGTTTGCTTTCTGCACCCTCCATGCATATTAGTTCATTTTATTTTCTTTTTAAAAAACATTAAATCTTTCAAAAATCATAACAAATCATAAAATGCTTATTTTTCATTGGTTGTTTTTGCATTCTTTTCTTAATTTTGTCAAGAAAATTATCATCAAAAAAAATTAATAGTTAATTTCATTTTTATATTTTTAGCATATTGTTCTTTTAATTAGGTGTAAATAATATTTTGTTTGATACATGAATTTGGTGATTTTAGTTTGCATAGATGCTTTAGCATTTTTAATCCATTCTTTTTAGGTTGATTAGTTTAGGTCCTCAACTTGTACATACAATTTAGCTCATGATTTTAGAAATTAATTTTAGGAGATTTGTTTAGGTGTGAATAACATGAACAAAACTAGGGTTTAGGTGACAACATAGGTGAAGTAGTTCTTTTCCCTTAGGATTTAGAGACTGAAAGTTTGGGGTATGGGACTATAGGGATTATGGGTAGTTATTAGATCCCTTAGAAATTATTAGGATTCCCCTACTGCTATTATTACTGTCTATATTTGTTTGACTGGTGTGGTGTGCCCTGTGGGGATTATTGTTTGTTTGTGTGGGTATTAGGATTGCTTGGGGGATTGGGAGAGCTGAAGGCTGGTGATGATGAAGCCCATTTGAAGATCAGAGACTGAAGACCAACTTCCAGAGTTGATGAGGAGATTCTGTGCTGGCAGCCGTTGAAGTTTGTAGGATCTAGGAGTTAGGCAGAGCCCTAGAGTAGTCAACTTGATTCTCAAACATGGAAGGTCTTAACTGCCTCCATTCTTCTCTGTGATGCAGAGTCTCTCTAAGACACTCACCCCCTTCCTTTGGAAGGCTTGGTGCTAATGTCTAAGGGATAGAACTCTTGAGAGAAAATATCTTATGTGTTGATAGCAGTCTATTTGCCACCCTTGGTGGTCAACTAATTGCTTAACACCCAATTCACTCTTGTGATTGATTCCTCAGCTTGGAGGTTAGGACTTGAAGAAAAGCCATTGTAGACTAAAGACTGATAATCAGAGACCTTGCTTGAAGGCTGTGGAGATGGAGATTGATGCTTGCTGAAGCTTGTAGATGATTGGAGATGACTTGAAGTCAGGTGTTGATGTAGAGCTGCTGTGGCTGTTTATTTTTGCTGTTTATCATTTCTGATGTATTGATTGGTTTCTTTGACAGTATTGTTTGCTGTTTACCCTGTTGGGTTGAAAGTGAAGTCTGTTCACTTTTGCCTATTGTTTTCTAGGTTCGAGGTTGAGTGGGACTCCCTTGCCTCGCTTGTATTGCTGCATTCATGCATTTTACTACTTTACTGTATATATCTGCTATTGTTTCTGTTTCCGTTTATCCCTTAGGATCTTTGTTTCTCTCTGCGCAAGAGAGGAGCATGATAGATATTAGGTCTTAACCCATGCATGATAACATTAGGTTAGTTTGATTCCCTTCACAACCGTAGGTTAGAGTTCTGTCTCTTTCTTTCTCAAAACAAACAGAAAAATATAATAAAATTTCAAACACAATAAAAGACACTTCTTTCGTAAAAGAATGTGAACTCATCAAGACGTCGTTTTTGTCCGCTTGGACTGTTAATCAGAAAAACCTTTTTCAGAAGGAATAAAAACAATCAAGACAGACTTGTGTCGTACGTGGCCCGAACTACGTTTGCTCTGATCTTTCATGCTGTATGAAAGTACGTAGGCATAGGATACGATATCCTAGCGAGCAACCTTCCCCTCCTTTCCCGTAGGTAGGCGAACTACGTTGACTCTGATTTCTCGTCCCAGACGGGAATACGTAGGCATAAAGTGCGATACTTTGCCGAGTCATTTTATTTTTCTTTTAACCCTGACCTGTAGTTTAGATAGAATAACAATCCATACCCGAAAACAAGCGTGGATCCCGTCGAGTACGACGGACGTGAGGGGTGCTAATACCTTCCCCTTGCGTAACCGACTCCCGAACCCAGGTTTTGGTTGCGATGACCATACCTTTCCCGTCTTTGCGGTAGGTTTACTCTGAGCGTTTCCTTTCCCTCCTGTGGGATAAATAACGCACGGTGGCGACTCTTCTGTTCAGCCGGCGCCGATTTTCGCAGTAGCGACAGCTGGCGACTCTGCTGGGGATCCAACGTCCCCTGGCTGCTAAGGATTGCGATGGTTCTTATGCATTTGGGATCCAACGTCCCTTAAGAGAGTCAATCCTAACGCTTGTTTTCCCGTCGAGGATTTTGTATGGATTTATATTTCTGACCTTTACTTTCAGCATATTATTATTGTCATTATTGTTGTATTTGGGGGTTGTGATGGGTGGTCTGATATTGAGTGAGAAGCCGGACCTGGGCTTGAGTGCACCTTAGACTTAGAGTAGAGATTAGTTGGCGCCCGCATGCTTTGCTTGCCTTGGTGTCCCGCGAAATCTACACTCAGACGAGGTTCCTCTGGTTGGCCTCCTGCCCCTTCCTTTGGTTGGCGTGGGTTGCTGGTTAGTTGAATTGTCGACTCTGGGGACCGATCATTTGGAAGTTGGCTAAGTGAGGCCTCTTCAGGATTTGATGATGCCACTCCTTCTGGGAATCGTATCATCAACCCTGAAAGTCTGTGACGCCGACGACCGCATAGGATGCCATACCTTTGTCAGTTACTAGGACATCCACCTGTGAGAGGGTTTGGGGTTATGCAGGTAACTAGACCTTCAGACACCGGTTATTTCTTGATCAGAGATCTTGAGTATTTATGGAGAGTTCTGAGGTCTGTCAGAGACCAGTTGGAGAGTTCGGAGGTCTGTCAGAGACCAGTTGGAGAGTTCGGAGGTCTGTCAGAGACCAGTTGGAGATGTGATTTGAGGTCTACCAGAGACCAGTTGGAGTTATGGTTTGAAGTCTATCAGAGACCAGTATTGGAGCTGTGTGTGAGGTCTATTTGAGACCAGGGTTTGAGGACTTCTAAAGAGTCTGTTTGAGACCTCTTGATATGGTTCAGGCTATTCAACTACGGCATTTGGTCCCTGTTGCATGTTATTTGCATTGCATTGTTTGCATACCCATTATCATTACATCCCATTAACGTGTGTCTGTGCTGCAGGTGCATTTGCATATCCTCCTATTCTAGCGCCCAGACTCCTGAGTATTGATTATGGCTGGTTTGAGGAAAACAGTTGCGTATAAGCTGCCTACACCTGATATTACCCCTTTGCTCGGTCTGATATCTCTTGCTGATGAGGAGGTTAGGAGAAGCTTCAGAATGAGTCATGGGAGATTACTGAGATTAGTCTACAAGCCCACTGCTGATGAGATAAACGGGCTGTACACCTTGATGCAGTTTTATGACCCCGCATTGAGATGTTTTACGTTTGCTGATTTTATTCTGGGGCCTACCATTGAAGAGTATGTGGAGTTTACTGAGCTACCCGTGCAGAACCAGGTTCCATTCATTCATTCTGGCGCTAAGCCCAAGCTAGAGGACTTGGCCAAAGCTTTGTACATGGATGCTTCTGAATTGTTGACTACTGTTTCCCGTGGAGTTCCAGGCTTCTCACTCAAGTTCTTGATTGGTAAAGCCCAGGAGTACGCTAAGAGCGGGTGCTGGATTGCCTTCAATGCCGTGTTGGCTCTGTGCATTTATGGCATAGTATTGTTTCCCAATGTACCGGATTTTGTGGACTTCGACGCCTTCTACTTGTTTGCCGCTGGTAATCCTGTACCCACCTTGCTCGGAGATTTCTACCACTCACTGCATTACAAGAATGAGAAGGGAAGAGGGAAGAATGTTCACTTCTGTGTACCATTGCTGGGTATGTGGTTTAAGAGCCACCTTCCCATGAAGGGATCTTTTGTGGAGAGTGCAACCACAGCTAGCTGGTCAGAGCGCCTGATGAGGCTATCTTCCGAAGACGTTGAATGGTTTGATAGAGATCTGCTGGGATCTGAGCTTATCTTCAGTTGTTCTGGGTACCCTAATGTTCCGTTAATAGGAAGAAAAGGGTGTATCAATTACAACCCTTCTCTGTTCATTCGCCAATTCGGATATGCGCTGAAGAACCCACCCAAAGAGGAGGAAGTACAGGAATCTCTGTACTTCACCGGTGATTTGAAGGGAGAATTGCTAGCCAAGCTTCAGCATGCCTGGACGCGTATTAACCGAAGGGGGAAGCCGTTGTTAGGGAAGAACAACTGTCAGGCTTATACACCTTACAGAGTTTGGATCCAGGAGAGAGCAAGTCAGTTGTTGATGCCATTTCCAGCAGCGCCAATCCCTGTTCCTATTCCGGTAGCAGAGCCAACTACTGTTTCTAGGGAGGCCTACGAGCAAGTTGTGAAAGAAAAAGAAGCCTTGATGAAGATCAATGAAGGGCTAGAGCAAGAGCTAGCTCAGGTACGCAGTGAGAAAAACAAGGTCGTGCATGCTTTCCAACAGCAGATTGAGCTAATGAACAGACTAGGGGCTGAGTTGACTGAAGAGAGGAAGAAGCGCGAACGTCTGGGGCAAGAGTTCAGAAGCTCCCATGACATGCTGGAATCCAAAAAGAAGGCGCTCGACGCAGCATACCGAGAGATCTCTTCTTGCAATAAGACTTGGAATGCTACGCTCACCAACAATAAGAAGAGGGAAGATAAGTTGAAGCAGCAAATTTCCGACCTCGAAGAGCAGTTGAAGTCTAGCATCAAGAAGTGTGAAGAAGAAGTGATGACCCGGTATAGTCTCCAGAATGCACTGAACAAGGCCATCAAAGGCAGGGACGAAGCTGTGTCTCAGAAGCGTAAACTAGAGGATCGCTTCGGAGAAGGGGCATGGGAGGAAACTGCTGAAGACGTGCGACGTGTTCTTAAGAAAAGAAACCAACTTGTTGAAGGGCTGCTTACCAGACCAAGTCATCCGGAGACCAAGAAGTTGCTAGAAGAGTACCAGACTTATGAGAGTGTTTGATCATTTCATGTAGTAACTTGTATGCTTTATTTGCATAGTGCTGACCATCACCAGGATTGTTGGTTGAGGTCATGCCTTCTTATTGTACTCTCAGTGATATTGTATTCTGGGCTCATTGGTTCTCTGCAATATATAAGGCTTTCTGTGATTCAACTCCGATCTTTGTATTGCTAGCACTGTCATTGCACCGACACCTTCACACTAGAATCGGGGAATGAATTTCCCTAATGCACAGACACACATTGCATTGCATTCATATTCATATTGCATTACAGGTAATCTTTGGATGGTGTCTTATTTCCTGCTCTGTACCAGGTACTTTCCAGGATTGCAGATCAGCACCCGCACCGCTATTCCACTCGCACCAACTGTCGAAGAATCATGGATCAAATGCAGAACGAGATGCAAGATATGCACGAGAAGCTCGCTCTCTTTATGCAGACCATGGAAGCTATTGCAAAAGGTCAGGAGAATTTGCAAGCCATGGTGCAGCCTCTGTTGGTCAGAAACGCCGGTCACGGTAACGAGGATCATCAGTCTGTGCGAGTCGATACTGTTCAGGGAGATGGCACTCCCACGCCAGTGGCTCCACTTGTAGTCAATATACCTGCTGCTAATGTCAACAACGCTACCGCTGCTGGGAACGGTAACGTCGGAGTTGGGAACGAGACTACTGTCCATAACGTTGGGCTTGGTGATGTCAACTTGGGTGATAATATGGGAGGCAATGGCTTCGGCAATGCTGGATTCGGGTTCAATGATCAGGGATTCGATAACGCTGGGAAATATGGTTTCAATGCTCAAGGCTTTGGGCATGACGGTTATGGTGTGGCCAATCAGGGTTACGGAGGTTTCGGAAATGGAAACGGCGCTGGGTTAATGGCTTTTGGGCCTGCTGGAGGTGTTCAGGGATACGGAAACAGAGGCCGAGGCCCGGTGATGAACCAGATTAGAGCTGGCCGCAATAATGGATATGATGGGTATGGAGCTGGGAATGGTATGTGGCAAGAAGATCAGTAGGAGGACGCTTTCTCCGGCGGAGGTTTCGAAGGGCCGATGGATGACTCCTAGAAGATCAGAATGCTAGAAGAGCAGATGAGGGGGGTCCTGAACCAAAGTGCTGTGGGCTTAGACATGGCAACAATGGGTTTGTTACCTGGCTTGAGGGTGCCAATCAAATTCAAAGCTCCTACGTTTGATAAGTATAAAGGAGATACATGTCCGAAAGTGCACGTGCGGGCTTATTACAGAAAGATGTCTGCGTACTCAACTGATGAGAGAATGCTAATGCATTTCTTTCAAGATAGTCTGTCGGGCCCTTCCTTAGAGTGGTACATGGGGTTGGAGCCGACTAATATAAAGACATGGAAGCAGTTAGCAGAGGCATTTGTAGCTCACTATAAATACAACAGCGACTTGGCGCCCAATCGGGTCCAATTGACAGGGTTGTCTCAGAAGAAGGGTGAGAGCTTTAAAGAGTACGCGCAAAGGTGGCGCGATATGGCTGCCAGGGTCCGTCCTCCTTTAGAAGACAAGGAAATGAACGACATGTTCATCGGAACGTTCACAGGCATGTTTTATGACAAGTTGTTTCACACCTCTTTGGCCAGTTTCTCAGACTTAATTCTGATGGGAGAAAAGATTGAAAACAACATTAAGCAAGGCAGGTTCCAGGCTGAGGAATCAACTGCATCTGGCAGTAATAGGAAGGCTTTTGGTGGGCGCCGTCAGGGCGAGGCAAGCGCAGTATTTGGGGGCCGAGGCCGAGGCCGAGGCAGAGGTCGGAACCAATATAACCCGCCGCAGCAGGTGGCGAGTGTCACTATTCCGTTCCAACAACAACCATTTCAACAACAACAACCGTTTCGGCAGCAGCCAATGCAACAACAACAACAGCAGCAGCAGCAGCAGCCACAGCAAGGGGCACAGCCTGCTCAGCGAAGATTCCAGGGTGGTAAACCAAGGAGAGTATTTGAGAAGCCTCCCTCAACGTACGCAGATTTGTTGCAGACATTGTTGGGTTTGAACCTGGTAGAGAAGAGAACTCTGGCACCGATAACGGGAACTCCTCCGTATGGTTATGATGCAAGCAGGCACTGCGAGTTCCACTCTGGGGCTCCGGGCCACGATGTAGAGGGTTGCCATGCTTTTAAGCATGTTGTGCAAGATCTTTTGGACAATAAGGCTATCAATTTCGGAACGGCAGGGCCGAATATAGTGCAGAAGCCCATGCCTAATCATGGGGCAAACGCCATTCTGACTAAGGAAGGGTTGAATCTGATTATGAGTGTCGATGATTTAAAGACACCACTGAGCGAGATAAAAAGCAGATTGTTGCAAGGGGGTGTTTATCCAGGATGTGACGAGTATTGCTTAGAATGCTGGACCCTAGCTGGGGGGTGTGATGATTTGAAGAAAGGCATCCAGGCTTTAGTTGATGACGGCACATTGCAGTTTGACCGAGCAGCAGTTGAAGAGCCTGCAGGGGCAGTAGCAGACAGTCAGAGTGATGTGGCCACTGTAACGATTCCTCGAAAGACAATCACTATAACAGCACCGATCCAGCGACCGCCGATCACCATAACTAAGGCCGAACCAATCCCGTACGAGAACACAAAAGCAGTCCCATGGTCATATGGGCTGGAGGTGTATTGTGACGGGATAAAGATTGATGTTAATAAGCAACCAGCCGAGACTGTAGAGAATATGGTCGGTTCAGGAGGCATGACAAGGAGTGGTAGGATCTTCATATTGCCTGAGGTGGAGGCCAAAAGACTGGCAAAGGGGAAAGGGAAGATGGTTGAAAATGTCCCAGTGCAGGCAAGCGAAAAAGCATCGGCATCGAAAGACGTAGAAGAATTCATGCGCTTGATTCGAAAAAGTGATTATAAGATTGTGGAGCATCTGCAACAGATGCCGTCCAAGATATCTATACTGTCGTTGCTCTTGTGTTCTGAAGCTCACAGAAATGCTTTGCTGAAAGTCCTGGATACTTCCTTCGTGCCCCAAGACGTCTCCGTGAATCAGCTGGAAGGAATGTTGGCACATGTGAATGCAGGCCAAAGCTTGGGCTTTACCGACTTCGATTTGACCCCGAAAGGGAGAGATCATAATATGGCGCTGCACATATCTGTCGAGTGTAGAGGATCAATAATGTCGCATGTATTGGTCGACACCGGATCGTCTTTGAATGTGTTGCCCAAGAAAGCGATGATGAAGTTAGATGTCAGAGGAATCTTGTGCACGCCCAGTGACTTGGTAGTTAGAGCGTTTGATGGCACGCGAAGAACAATTTTCGGATCGATAACACTGCCTCTACAGGTGGGGCCGGAGGTGTTTGCCATTGAATTCTATATCATGGACATCCAGCCCGCTTATAGCTGCCTGCTCGGAAGACCCTGGATTCATGGGGCCGGGGCAGTTACGTCTACCCTGCATCAGAAGTTGAAATATATGGTGGGGGACAGCGTAGTCACCGTATGCGGAGAAGAAGACATCCTGGTCAGCCATCTGTCGTCATTTAAATATGTGGAGGTCGATGGAGAGATCCACGAAACACCCTGCCAGGCATTTGAAGGGTTGCGTATCAAGGACAAAGGTCCCGGGCCGAGCAAAGTGTCGGAGATAGCCGTCTCGTCGTATAAAGAAGCCCAAGCTCTGGTGGAGGCAGGAGAAGCAAAGGGCTGGGGCAAAGTGCTGGATATTCCTGTGAAGATGGACCGGTTCGGGCTAGGATACCAACCGTCGTCGTCAGCACCTGCTGTGGGAGCATCCCGTTTCAGAGGGCCAATAACCATCTCTGCCAGTGGAGTATGTCATGAGACCATCAATGCTGCTTCGGAGTCTGACGAAGGAGACAACGACTGTGATATGGATGCTTGGATTCAGCCAAGCACGCCAGGACAGGGACTGTGCAACTGGTCTATTCAGGAGCTTGTTTCTGTGACTCTTAAACAGTAATGCTTTGTTTTATTAATTGTTGAACAATCTGATGTCTTGTCCGGGGCATCAGGATTTGCTTAGGGTTGTGCTGTTATGAACATTGCGTGTTAATCATTAAATAAATGGCATTTTTTCATGTGCAAATATTTCGATCTCTGTCTTTCTTGTTTTGTATTTTTCAATAAAATGGCAACGTGGCTATTCGCTTTATACGCATTTTGAAGCATTTAACCATTCCTTTCGCAGGATAACATTTTCAGATGACATCCTTGAACCACCTATGACTCGTCCCGACTTTGAACACCCGGTATTTCTGGCCGAAGAAGAGGTTGTCGAAGATAGTGACGTTCCTGAAGAACTGTCTTGGTTGGTGAAGCAAGAGGAAAGAGTCATTCTGCCTCACGAAGAGGTCATCGAAATTATCAACTTGGGGTCGGAAGGGGTTGAGAAGAATATTCGTATCGGAGTCGCGCTGCAGAGCGATATCAAGCGAAGACTGGTTGAAATGCTCAGAGAGTATAGTGATGTATTCGCTTGGTCATATGAAGATATGTCAGGGCTCGATACAGATATGGTTGTGCACCGTCTGCCATTGAAAGAAGGATGCCCGCCGGTCAAACAAAAGCTCCGCAGAACTAGACCAGATATGGCAGTAAAGATCAAAGAGGAAGTTCAAAAACAGTGGGATGCTGGTTTCCTGGCTGTGACAAAATATCCCTCATGGGTTGCTAACATCGTACCAGTGCCAAAGAAAGATGGCAAGGTTCGGATGTGCGTGGATTATAGGGATTTGAATAAAGCAAGCCCAAAAGACGATTTTCCACTTCCTCATATCGATGTACTAGTTGATAATACTGCTCAATACTCCGTATTCTCCTTCATGGATGGCTTCTCAGGCTATAATCAGATTAAAATGGCGCCAGAGGACATGGAGAAGACTACTTTCATAACGCCTTGGGGAACATTTTGCTACAAAGTGATGCCTTTTGGTTTGAAGAATGTCGGGGCAACGTATCAGCGGGCGATGACGACTCTTTTTCATGATATGATGCATAAAGAGATCGAAGTTTATGTTGACGATATGATTGCCAAATCCCAGACGGAGGAAGAGCATCTGGTGAATCTGCTGAAGTTATTTAAAAGGCTTAGGAAGTTCAGGCTGAGACTGAACCCTAATAAATGCACCTTCGGGGTGAGATCGGGTAAACTGCTGGGGTTTATCATAAGCGAAAGAGGAATAGAGGTCGATCCTGCTAAAATAAAAGCGATCCAAGAAATGCCGACGCCTAAAACAGAGAAAGAGGTGCGCGGGTTTTTAGGGAGGTTGAACTACATCGCTCGGTTCATATCTCACCTAACTGCTACGTGCGAACCATTGTTCAAGCTGTTGAAGAAAGATCAAGCTGTAACATGGAACGAAAATTGTCAAAAGGCGTTCGACAAAATAAAGCAGTATTTGCAGGAGCCTCCTATTTTGATACCCCCAGTGGCAGGTAGACCCTTGATTATGTATTTGACAGTTCTTGAGGGAAGCATGGGCTGTGTTCTCGGTCAGCACGACGAGACAGGGAGAAAAGAGCATGCGATCTATTACTTGAGTAAGAAATTTACAGATTGTGAATCTCGATACTCAATGTTGGAGAAAACTTGTTGCGCGCTAGCCTGGGCCGCCAAGCGTTTGAGGCAATACATGTTGAATCATACCACCATGCTCATCTCGAAGATGAATCCTATCAAATATGTATTCGAAAAGCAGGCGTTGTCAGGGAGAATTGCCCGTTGGCAGATGGTCTTGACTGAATATGACATTCAATACGTCTCGCAAAAGGCTATAAAGGGGAGTGTGCTGTCTGAGTACTTGGCTGAGCAGCCTATTGAAGATTACCAATCGATGAGGTTTGATTTTCCTGACGAGGATATCATGTACCTAAAGATGAAAGATTGTGAAGAGCCGTTGCCAGACGAAGGACCAGAGTTGGGTTCCAAATGGAAGATGATATTTGACGGAGCTGTGAACGCTTACGGTAGCGGAATAGGGGCAATCACCACTACGCCACACGGGTCGCACATCCCGTTTACTGCCCGATTGACCTTTGAAGTTACCAATAATGAAGCCGAATACGAAGCTTGTATAATGGGGCTTGAAGAAGCCATTGATTTGCGAATCAAGAATCTAGACGTATACGGAGACTCAGCTCTGGTCGTGAATCAGATCAAAGGGGAATGGGAGACACGTCAGCCCAACTTGATACATTACATGAATTACGCAAGGAGATTGCTGCCTTTCTTTGACAAGGTTGAATTGCATCATGTACCGCGGGCAGAAAATCAGATGGCTGACGCCCTAGCTACTTTGTCTTCCATGTACAAAGTCAACTTCTGGAATGAGGCTCCCAAAATCGTTATCTCTCGGCTTGACAGACCAGCTTTCGTATTTGCTATTGATGAAGCATCCGACGACAAACCGTGGTATTTTGATATCCTTAATTTCTTGAAGAACAAAGAGTATCCGGCTGGGGCATCCAGTCAAGATCAGAAGACTCTCAGGAGATTAGCGGGTAATTTCTATTTGAATCCAAATGGTGTCTTGTACAAAAGAAACCACGACTTGGTGCTGTTGCATTGCGTAGATGAAAGAGAGGCAAAGTTGCTCATGGAGGAAATACATGAGGGTACCTTTGGTACGCATGCTGGTGGGCATGCTATGACAAGGAAGCTGCTGCGGGCAGGTTATTTTTGGTTGACTATGGAAACTGATTGTTTCAAGTTTGCGAGGAAGTGCCACAAGTGCCAAATCTACGCGGATAAAATCCATGTGCCTCCGAGTCCTCTGAATGTGATGTCATCACCATGGCCATTCTCGATGTGGGGAATCGATATGATTGGAAAGATCGAGCCGACGGCTTCTAATGGGCACAGGTTCATTTTAGTAGCAATCGATTATTTCACCAAGTGGGTAGAGGCGGTGTCTTACGCAAATGTAACGAAGCAGGTGGTGGCCAGATTCATCAAGAGAGATATCATTTGCCGATATGGGATCCCCGAGCGGATAATCACGGACAACGGTTCAAACCTGAACAACAAAATGATGAAGGAGCTCTGTCAGAACTTCAAGATCGAACATCACAACTCCTCCCCTTACCGACCCAAGATGAATGGCGCTGTCGAAGCGGCCAATAAGAATATCAAGAAGATCATTCAGAAGATGGTGGTGACTTATAAGGATTGGCACGAGATGCTACCTTTTGCTTTGCACGGTTATCGTACGACGGTACGCACATCAACCGGGGCAACCCCGTTCTCGTTGGTATACGGAATGGAAGCAGTACTACCATTGGAAGTTGAGATCCCTTCTCTGAGGGTATTGCGAGACGTTCAGCTAGACGAGGCAGAATGGGTGAAAGACAGGTTGAACCAATTGAGTTTGATGGATGAGAAGAGGCTAGCTTCTCTAGCATACGGTCGTTTGTACCAGAGCCGAATGAAGAAAGCATATGATAAGAAGATACATCCGCGAAGCTTTCAGACGGGCGACCTTGTGCTGAAAAGGATTCTCCCGCCGCAGGCAGATCACAGGGGCAAGTGGACCCCCAATTACGAAGGGCCATATGTTGTCAGAAAAGTCTTTTCAGGAGGAGCGTTGTTATTGTCCACTATGGACGGTGAAGACTTTACGTCGCCTGTGAATTCGGACGCAGTTAAAAAATACTTTGCTTAAAATTGACCCGCTGGACAGAAAAAAAGAAAGTCCAGGCAAAAATAGGGCATCCTGGCGAACCAAAAACAGAATGAAAGGTTCGGGGAAAAGTTAGGGATAAAATTGAAAAATGTACACCCGCGAAGTTGAAAACCTACACTGGGCGGCTTCGGCAAAAAAGGGTATCCCGGTGAACTGAAAACCCGTAAAGGGCGGTTCACGCAAAAGTTAGGGATTTGAAAAGCAAATGACTGCGGTCCGAATTGGATATTGCAGTAAGCATCAGTGCGGGAGAATATACCTGAGGGGTCGATTATCAGATACAATCTCTTCGGAAGTACGGATACCGGGGAAGCATTGGAGTCGGGCGAGTTATAGGAGGATCAGTTCGTGGTGTTCGTCTGCATCCCGTTGCCGACATGTGTACAAATTTAATTTGTCAAAATATTTATGCTTCTTGTGCATACTTGTATATTTGCTTTGCATAGCTTCCTCTTTTCAGGAGTTACATCCCGTGTACAAAAAACTCCGCCCATTCAGGGGCCCAATCAATAAAATACGTTATTTAGTACTTGATGCTGGTTCTTTACTGTTTTGTGCATGATAAAGCGCCTAAGTTTACTGAAACTAGCATGTGTATAACATCACTGGCCCTTGCCGACAATTGCTAAAACTTTGAATTAACTGAAGATGATGTCACTAACCTGAATAGATTTGGTTGCATAGGCTTGTCTTGTCTTGTTTGTGTTGTTGCAGGTTTCATAGCCGTACGAGGAAGACGATCAAAAGATTGCAATAACGAAAGACTCGACCCCCACGCAGGTCATGCATGTGCTTCCTGAAGAAGGATCGAATTCCCCAGCTAGCCGTAGCTTATCCAAAGGACATGCTCCAGCAAAGTCATTCATCCTCAGCAGAGTTTGGCGATTCCAAGATTATAAGGTTGTATTCAGACAGATTAATGTTTGTGAGCTGTATTCAGACAGTTCACTTTCCCCGCAGGGTCATTTACTCTCCCCCAGCGGAGTCAGTTGATCTCCCCCAAGAGAATCATCCCATCCCCAGTGGAGTTCTCTTTTCAGCAAGTGCTTTCCTCCCAGTGGAACTCGAAGATTAAGACTCTCCCCGGCAGAGTTGGTTGTGAGTCCTGGCATTTATTTTGCCAGAATACCGTATGATATTCGTTCACTCTCCAGCAGAAGTCCAATCATACCAGGCTCATCTGTTGGTCTCCAGCAGAGTTATATTCCTCAGCATTGCGTTACTTCAATGAGGTGCTTGGCTTAAGTTCCCAATTTCCCCAGCTGAGTCGACTTCACTCTTCTAGCATTTATTTTGCTGAAATAATTCTGTAGCACCTAACTATCCCCAGCGGAGTTGGCATTGTCTTCAGCATTTATTTTGCTGAAGCGGTTTTTGTATCCTAGCAGCTCGAGCCTGCATTTGCATCGGCATATAGCGTCATATTTGCATCGGCATATGGTGTCATATTTGCATCGGCATATAGTGTCATATTGGCATCGGCATATAGTGTCACACTTGCATCCACCAAATAAAACGTGTAGCATTCCCATGTCGATTGGAGCATTGCGTCATTGTCAAACATATGCATTTTGAAACATAAACCAGGGTGGCTAACCGTTTGTGTTCAAGTGTTGTTTCTCATGCAGGTTGAAGGAGCTCTTGCTCAAATAAATCACTAAACATTCGAGGTCTCGACGTGAGACATTCAACGAAAGTGTCAGCTTTGGCATTATTCCCCACAGAGTTGTCATGATGAAGTTCTCTTTGTCTCCGAACAGAGTTATTTATGAATTTCTCGTGTTGTCCCCGCCAGAGTGGGTAGGCAAGATTTCTCCTCATTCTCAAGCAGAGTTATTTGTCATTAAAGGGTTTCCCGAACCAGAATTTCAGAGGCCACCACCGGTTATCAGAACAGGCGTTCGGAAGTTTGGTTTCCAAATATCACCAGTAGAGTCAGCCTCAAAGTTGTTGTAACGTCAATGATAAGAAATTTGCAGACCAATGGAAGGATGAGTCCTGACAGGGACAATTCTCTTGACAGGTTTTCTTTGTGCTAGAGAAGAGGTGGGTCCTAACGTGGACAGATTGATTTCCTCAGTCGACGATATGTGTTAGTCCTAATGTGGACAGGTTCGATTTTTCAGAATTGTTGGAACGTGGACATTTCTTCCAGGTGACGATATGTGTTAGTCCTAACATGGACAGATTCGAGTTCTCGGTATTGATTGAGTGTGGAGTCCTGACGTGGACAAAAGTGGGTTACTCTTCGTGTTGGTGTCCTGACGTGGACAATTTATTTCCAGCAGATAGCTTTATTCGTAATGGTGAAATGTGCGTCCTGACATGGACAAGTTTATAGTTCTTCGTGATGACAAGATGCGAGAGTCCTGACGTGGACAAATTTATCCTTCTTCGTGTTGTTGGCAAAGTGTGAGTCCTGACGTGGACAAGTCTCACTTCCCCAGCAAGTCGAAGACGTGCAAGTCCTAACGTGGACATGTTCTATTATTTCATCAGATGAAGATGTGAGTCCTGACGTGGACAAGTTATTTCCCCAGCGGGTCGAAGGTGCATGAGTCCTGACGTGGACAAAGTTTATTTCCTCAGCAAGTCGACATGGAGTCCTTACGTGGACAAATCAAAAGAAAACGTGTTTCCTTACATGGAAAAGAAGTTGATTCCTTACGGGGAAAGTTTAGTCCTGACGCGGACAGATTGAGAAGAGAGTTATTCCTAACGTGGAAAGGGAGGTCCTAACGTGGACGATGCAGTCCTAACGTGGACAAGTTATTCTTTACGTGGAAGGAGTTGGAGATTCCTTACGTGGAAAGATGACATTCCTCACGTGGAGAGATTGAGTCCTTACGTGGACATATCAAGATGAGATTCCTTACGTGGAAAAAAAGATGTAGTCCTTACGTGGACAAATCAAGAAAGATTTGATTCCTAACGTGGAAAGTTTGTATTCCTAACGTGGAAAGATATGATTCCTTACGTGGAACGATGGAGATTCCTTACGTGGAAAAAGAATGATTCCTTACGTGGAAAAGAGATTGTGTTCCTAACATGGAAAGGTGGGTCCTGATGGGGACGATGTAGTCCTGACGTGGACAGGTTTATTCCTTACGTGGAAAAGCAAGTTTATTCCTTACGTGGAAAGCTTCGAGTCCTTACGTGGGTAGATTGAGAATTTTATTCCTTACGTGGAAGAAGATTGATTCCTTACGTGGAAGAAGATTGATTCCTTACGTGGAAAGATGAGTTGATTCCTTACGTGGAAAGATGAGTTGATTCCTTACGTGGAAAGTTTAGTCCTGACGTGGACAGATTTAGAAAAGAGATTGTGTTCCTAACGTGGAAAGGTGGGTCCTGATGGGGACGATGTAGTCCTGACGTGGACAGGTTTATTCCTTACGTGGAAAAGCAAGTTTATTCCTTACGTGGAAAGCTTCGAGTCCTTACGTGGGCAGATTGGGAATTTTATTCCTTACGTGGAAGAAGATTGATTCCTTACGTGTAAGAACGAGTTATTCCTTACGTGGAAAGTTTAGTCCTGACGTGGACAGATTCAGATCAGGTTGGTTTCCTTACGTGGAAAAGATGGTGATTCCTAACGTGGAAAGGTGGGTCCTAACGTGGAAAAAAGAAATTATTCCTTACGTGGAGAGATTGTGATTCCTTACGTGGAACAAAAAGTTATTCCTAACGTGGAAAGAGAAGTTGTTTCCTTACGTGGAAAAGTTTGGTCCTGACGTGGACAGATCAAGGTTTGATTCCTAACGTGGAAAGATGAGTCCTAACGTGGACGGTGTTATTCCTAACATGGAAGAGTTTAGTCCTAACGTGGACGATTCATTTCTGATGAGGGGCAGACGAGCCATCCCCAGTGAAGTTGTCGAAGTTTTTCCTAACGTGGACGAGTTTAGATTGAGAGTGCTTTGTGTTGACGGCACAGGCGTCCTAACGTGGACGAGCAAAGTTTTATTCTTGCAATGAGAGAAGCTTTTCAGGCTGATGAAAATAATCCCCAAGCAGTGGCGCAGTTCATTTCTGCGGTTGGCAAATTTCTGGGTTCTTAGTATTCAACCGTCTCGTACCGCGAATGTCTGAAGGCTCCGGGCTCTTCACCCAATCGGGTCCAAGTCGCTTGAATAGGGGCAGCTGTTGCACCCTAAAATTTGCTCAACCTTATTCACTTGGTTTATGTTTCAATATCATTAGCATTTGCATATAGAGTCATGTACATAGTCTACTCATCTGCATAGCATAAGCATAGCAAGTCATCCAACAGGGGACCAGGCATTATTCTCATCTCTATGAGCCTATCAAGAGGTTATTATTCAAATTCAATCTCATTCAAGTCATCAGAAAGAATTGGAAAGCTGGAAAGTCAATGGATCAAGCAAGTGCATCCATCTCCCATCTGAGGGTATCTGAGGATCAACAAAGAAGTGGTGAGCTGTGAATTGGAAGTATGGAGAGTATCTGGACATCATGATAGGCTTAGAAAGTCACTTGTAGAAGGAGGCAAGTCATTGATATGATCACAAGAATTGCAGTTGAAGGCAGCCAACTAGGGTTTCATCTGGGGTCAACTTTAGGTCAACTCTAGGTCAATTGACTGATTGAAAGACATTAAGGGCTATTGGAGAGATGTGGGGTTCATCATTTGACATGAAGAATAAGGATATGGTGTTGTGCTAAGAAGAAATCAAGAGAAATCAAGGAGAAGAGGAGTTTCTAAATTAGGGTTTCTGTGTAAAATCCCCTAGTTTAGGTCAAATTTCCAAGCAAGATAAGTCAAAATTAAAGCTTCAAATGGATCCTTGGCCAACATGGAACTTGTAGAGGATCTCAATATCTTTAATTTGAGTGGTGGAAGACATCAAGGAGACTTATGGAGCTCAAGTTATGGTCCTTGCAAGTTACAGGTCATCTGAGGTATCTGAAATTTTGTCTGTGAAAGTGACTTGACTTACAAGCAATTTTTACCCCTCAAGGAGATTTCAAATGAATTTCTGGTCAACATAAGAGTTGTTCCTCATTGTCTTAGATTTCTATAATGGTATAGTATGCCTTCATATGATTTGTGGAACTCTACTTATGGTCTTGGCAAGCAAAGGGTATTTTGGTCATCTGAGAATTACAGGTCATTTCAAGCCTATGCCCAAAACTCCTATAAGGAAGCTTCAAATGGAAAACTTTACAACATCAAACTTGTCCCAAATGACATTTTGAGTCTAGAAAGGTGACCATGAGAGATTGGAAAGATTCATAGCACAAGGTTTCAAAATTGGTGGATTTAATGAATAAAAAAGGACTTAAAAATGAGATTTTTCATATTTTGGCCAAATGAGGTGAAATTATAGGTCATTTTGAATGGAAAAATCAATTTGAGAACATTGGATGAAGTAGAATTTTGAGCTTGGTTCAAGTTTTGATAGTTATGCATGGTTACTTACACATGAAGTTACATAATCCAAATCCAAGGGAAAGTGTGCATGGGAAGCTTCTCCAAAGTTCTAGGAGGTTCTAATGTCATCTATATATTGCCTTGAGTAACTCCATGCTATGGTTGGTGCTTCATATTGTTCATAAACACAAGTTCCACACACTTTTTCCAATTTGCAAAATCAAATCAAACTGTCTCAAATTCTCATCAATTTTCACCATTCTTGATCTGGTATTCATCATCATCATCCAAGGATCATAATTCACACAATCATTTGGTAGATTGAAGGAGGATTCGAACTGTGCAAGTTCACCATTCAAAGTGCAAGAACTTTGGAATTGGGAGATTCAAAGCCTTGGAGCACCATTGGTTGCATACAGAACTCATCATGAAGTTCTTGGATCATTTTCCACTCACTTCAAGCCTTGGATCAAGAGGATTTAGCACATGTTTTCATCAATTGCACCAGGTATGTTTCTCATTCGAATTGGCTGTTTAGGTTAGGATTATTAGGTTTTGTTAGCATAAAAAGGTTCTGTTAGGGTTTGTATCTCTTGGAATCTTGCACGAAAATCTTGGTTGAATAGCATGTTGTGATCAGCGTGAGGCATAGATGATGTTAGGGTAGAATTGAGCAAGCTTTGGAGAAGTTGATGACAGGTATTAATGGTGGATCAGGACTGTTATTCTCTTCGAGTTGGTTTATTGAGTGAGTTTTAGGATGAACTATTGGCATGGCTGTGTAGAGGGAAGTTTGCAGAGTAACTTTGCTCTTGGAGTCGAGGGGATTCATGGTGAAATGAGAGAGAACAAAACGACGGAAGATGCTTGCATGGCTAGGGTTTTCAGGGGTTAGGGTTGGCTGGAGGTTGAAGAAGGACTGGGAGCCACACGATCCCCATTTTGACTTTGACTGGAATGTGAAATCAACGGCCACGATTAAAGCAAAAAACGGAGGGAAATTTCAAACAATGAAACGCACCGTTTCATATATTCTGGCTGACTGGGCTTTGGATTCGATTGCTTTTCACACCCCCGTTCTCAAGCCCAATACCTAATGAACTATAATTGTTGCTATTTACACCGTTTTCCTTTTTTTAATTTTTGTTGGTTTTCTGAGCGTCCTGGGCCTAGTGCAAAGCTGCTATTCGTACCCCCTCATCATGGCCCATCTGCATTTATAACCAGGTGTGTTTGCTTTCTGCACCCTCCATGCATATTAGTTCATTTTATTTTCTTTTTAAAAAACATTAAATCTTTCAAAAATCATAACAAATCATAAAATGCTTATTTTTCATTGGTTGTTTTTGCATTCTTTTCTTAATTTTGTCAAGAAAATTATCATCCAAAAAAATTAATAGTTCATTTCATAATTATATTTTTAGCATATTGTTCTTTTAATTAGGTGTAAATAATATTTTGTTTGATACATGAATTTGGTGATTTTAGTTTGCATAGATGCTTTAGCATTTTTAATCCATTCTTTTTAGGTTGATTAGTTTAGGTCCTCAACTTGTACATACAATTTAGCTCATGATTTTAGAAATTAATTTTAGGAGATTTGTTTAGGTGTGAATAACATGAACAAAACTAGGGTTTAGGTGACAACATAGGTGAAGTAGTTCTTTTCCCTTAGGATTTAGAGACTGAAAGTTTGGGGTATGGGACTATAGGGATTATGGGTAGTTATTAGATCCCTTAGAAATTATTAGGATTCCCCTACTGCTATTATTACTGTCTATATTTGTTTGACTGGTGTGGTGTCCCCTCTGGGGATTATTGTTTGTTCGTGTGGGTATTGGGATTGCTTGGGGGATTGGGAGAGCTGAAGGCTGGTGATGATGAAGCCCATTTGAAGATCAGAGACTGAAGACCAACTTCCAGAGTTGATGAGGAGATTCTGTGCTGGCAGCCATTGAAGTTTGTAGGATCTAGGAGTTAGGCAGAGCCCTAGAGTAGTCAACTTGATTCTCAAACATGGAAGGTCTTGACTGCCTCCATTCTTCTCTGTGATGCAGAGTCTCTCTAAGACACTCACCCCCTTCCTTTGGAAGGCTTGGTGCTAATGTCTAAGGGATAGAACTCTTGCGAGAAAATATCTTATGTGTTGATAGCAGTCTGTTTGCCACCCTTGGTGGTCAACTAATTGCTTAACACCCAATTCACTCTTGTGATTGATTCCTCAGCTTGGAGGTTAGGACTTGAAGAAAAGCCATTGTAGACTAAAGACTGATAATCAGAGACCTTGCTTGAAGGCTGTGGAGATGGATGCTTGCTGAAGCTTGTAGATGATTGGAGATGACTTGAAGTCAGGTGTTGATGCAGAGCTGCTGTGGCTGTTTATTTTTGCTGTTTATCATTTCTGATGTATTGATTGGTTTCTTTGACTGTATTGTTTGCTGTTTACCCTGTTGGGTTGAAAGTGAAGTCTGTTCACTTTTGCCTATTATTTTCTAGGTTCGAGGTTGAGTGGGACTCCCTTGCCTCGCTTGTATTGCTGCATTCATGCATTTTACTGCTTTACTGTATATATCTGCTATTGTTTCTGTTTCCGTTTATCCCTTAGGATCTCTGTTTCTCTCTGCGCAAGAGAGGAGCATGATAGACATTAGGTCTTAACCCATGCATGATAACATTAGGTTAGTTTGATTCTCTTCGCAACCGTAGGTTAGAGTTCTGTCTCTTTCTTTCTCAAAACAAACAGAAAAATACAATAAAATTTCAAACACAATAAAAGACACTTCTTTCGTAAAAGAATGTGAACTCATCAAGACGTCGTTTTTGTCCGCTTGGACTGTTAATCAGAAAAACCTTTTTCAGAAGGAATAAAAACAATCAAGACAGACTTGTGTCGTACGTGGCCCGAACTACGTTTTCTCTGATCTTTCATGCTGTATGAAAGTACGTAGGCATAGGATGCGATATCCTAGCGAGAAACCTTCCCCTCCTTTCCCGTAGGTAGGCGAACTACGTTGACTCTGATTTCTCGTCCCAGACGGGAATACGTAGGCATAAAGTGCGATACTTTGCCGAGTCATTTTATTTTTCTTTTAACCCTGACCTGTAGTTTAGATAGAATAACAATCCATACCCGAAAACAAGCGTGGATCCCGTCGAGTACGACGGACGTGAGGGGTGCTAATACCTTCCCCTTGCGTAATCGACTCCCGAACCCAGGTTTTGGTTGCAATGACCATACCTTTCCCGTCTTTGCGGTAGGTTTACTCCGAGCGTTTCCTTTCCCTCCTGTGGGATAAATAACGCACGGTGGCGACTCTTCTGTTCAGTCGGCGCCGATTTTCGTAGTAGCGACAACGGCTTCTACGGTTTTTTCGAATTCTGGATCTTCTGAGATTGAGTTGGGTATGTCACTTTCTAATTTGGCTATCAGACGTTCGTACGGGAAATCGTCATTTATCGGTACTGGTTCATGTTTGATGCCTTCTATTCGGGATAAGTGATCTGCAACAACGTTCTCGGTTCCTTTCTTATCTTTGATTTCTAAGTCAAACTCTTGTAATAACAGGATCCATCTCAATAGTCTTGGTTTGGCATCCTTTTTGCTTATTAGGTACCTTATGGCAGCGTGGTCTGTGTATATGATAATTTTTGCTCCTACTAAGTAAGAACGGAATTTGTCAAGCGCAAATATAACTGCTAGAAGTTCCTTTTCTGTGGTAGCGTAATTCATTTGGGCAGGATCTAAGGTTCTACTGGCATAGTAGATGGCATGGAGTTTCTTGTCCTTCCTTTGTCCTAGAACTGCGCCTACGGCATAATCACTCGCATCGCACATGATTTCGAACGGTAGTCGCCAATCGGGTGGTTGCATAATCGGTGGTGATAAGGGCTGATTTTAATGTTTCGAATGCTTTTAAACAGTCATCGTCGAAGACGAACTCAACATCTTTCATCAACAGGCCGGTCAAAGGTTTTGTGATTTTTGAAAAATCTTTTATAAATCTTCGGTAGAAACCGGCATGTCCTAGAAAACTCTGTATTTCTCGTATGGATTTTGGAGGTTGGAGATCTTTTATAATCTCTATTTTAGCTTTGTCGACCTCAATTCCTTTGTCTGATATGACATGTCCTAGAACTATTCCTTGTCGGACCATAAAATGACATTTTTCCCAATTTAGGACGAGGTTCACTTTTACACATCGTTCTAATACCATTTCTAAGTTTTGTAGGCATCCTTCGAAACTTTGTCCACATACCGAGAAATCGTCCATAAATACTTCCATGATGTCGTCTATGAAATCTGCGAAGATTGCCATCATGCATCTTTGGAAGGTTGCTGGAGCATTACAGAGTCCGAACGGCATTCGGCGGTAAGCAAAAGTACCATAAGGACAGGTGAATGTAGTCTTTTCTTGGTCATCAGGATGGATGGGAATTTGGAAAAATCCTGAGTAACCATCTAGATAGCAGAAATATGAATGTTTGGCTAATCTTTCCAACATTTGGTCTATGAAGGGTAACGGGAAGTGATCTTTTCGTGTGGCCTTGTTAAGCTTCCCATAATCAATGCACATCCTGCTTCCAGTCACGACTCTTTTTATTATTGATTCGCCTTTTTCGTTTTTAACTACCGTGACTCCTCCTTTCTTTGGTACGACATGAATTGGGCTAACCCATTCACTATCGGAGATTGGATAGATGATTCCTGCATCTAGCAATTTCTTTACTTCATCTCTGACTACAGTGCTCAGGATGGGGTTCAGTCTTCTCTGATGCTCTCTAGAGGTTTTAGAGTCTTCCTCTATTGTAATTCGATGCATACAGATCGAAGGGCTTATACCTTTTAGATCGCTTATGTTATAGCCTAACACGGTGGGGTACTTCTTTAGGACTTCTAATAACTTTTCAGTTTCTGGTTGTCTTAAGTCGGCGTTGACTATCACTGGTCTTTTTAGTTCATCGTCTAGGAATTCATATCTAAGGTTTTTGGGTAGTGTTTTAAGTTCTAAAGATGGGTTCTTCGGACCAGGCATATGGTTTGGGGTCAGTGCTAAGCTTTCGCTTAGGCTGTCGTCTTTATACGGTTTACGCCAATCATCGTCTTCAGAAATATCGGGTATTTGAATCTTTATTATTTCTAAATACGTGGTCTCTTCATTTTCAAGTTCTCTTATGCATTCGTCAATTTCGTCTACTAAATAGCAGGTATCGTCTATGGATGGTGCTTGTAAGAACTTGGTGAGAATGAACTCTATCTTTTCTTCTCCTACTTCGAATGTTAGCCTTCCTTTCTTCACGTCTATAATAGCTCCGGCTGTGGCTAGGAACGGTCTTCCTAGAATAATTGGGGTAACAGTGTCCTCCTTGATGTCCATGATTATGAAGTCGGTTGGGATGTAGAATTGTCCTATGCGTACTGGAACGTTTTCCAGTATTCCGACGGGGTATTTTACTGATCGGTCAGCTAATTGTACGGACATTTTGGTTGGTCTGAGGTCTCCCATATTCAGCTTTCTGCATATAGATAAAGGCATAACACTGATACTGGCTCCTAAATCGCATAGAGCTTTGTCTATCACGAACTTTCCTATGACGCAGGGTATGGAGAAACTACCTGGGTCTTTTAATTTAGGAGGCATGCAGTTTTGAATAATAGCGTTACACTCTGCAGTAAGTGTAACTGTTTCGTTATCCTCGATCTTTCTCTTATTCGACAGGACTTCTTTGAGAAATTTAGCGTATGACGGCATTTGAGTTATCGCTTCTGTAAAAGGAATAGTAATATTCAGCTATTTAAGGAGCTCTACAAATTTCTTAAACTGTCCTGAAGTTTTGGAGTTTATTAATCTTTGCGGATAAGGCATAGGTGGTTTATATGGCGCTGGAGGTGCTTGAGTTTTTTCACTTGCGGTATCCTCCTTCTCGTTGTCTTCCTTCTTCTCTAACTCGGATTCCTTTTCTGCTTGTTCAGTTGGTTTTTGTTGCATGGCTGAGTTTTCGGTCCTCGGATCGATCGGTTCGTCCAATTCTTTTCCACTTCTTAGTATTACAGCATTTGCTTGGCCTTTTGGATTCTGTTCGGGTTGTCCAGGAAATGTGTCAGCAGGTGCGGCAGCAGAGGCTTCTTGTTGAGCCACTTGTGATATCTGTGTTTCTAACATTTTATTGTGGGTGGCTAAAGCGTCTACTTTTCCGGTCAACTGTTTAATTTGCTCGCTAGTGTGTATGTTTTGATTCAGGAATTCTTTGTTTGTTTGAGCTTGAGTAGCCATGAATTTTTCCATCATCAACTCGAGGTTTGATTTCCTAGGTGCAGTCTGAGCAGCAGCTGATTTCTGATATCCTGGTGGAGCAGTAGGCATTTGCAATGCGTTTTCGCTTTTGTAAGAAAAGTTTGGATGATTTCGCCAACCTGGGTTATAAGTATTTGCGTAGGGATTTCCTTGAGCATAATTTACTTGGTCTGGTGGGATTCCGGCTAGCAATGGGCATTCGGGTGCATTATGAGTGGTGCTTCCGCATAACTCGCAATTTGGAGTTACGACAGTGACGGTTGCAGTGGGGTTAACGGTCAGACTATCAATCTTCTGTGCTAGAGCATCTACTTTAGCGTTGAACTTTTCAAGGCTGCTGATCTCGTACATCCCACCTTTCGCTGTGGTTTTCTCTGTTGGAGTGCGTTCACCTCCCCATTGGCAGTGGTTCTGAGACATGTTTTCGATTAGTTGATAGGCTTCGTCGTATGGCTTATCCATAAGTGCACCGCCCGCGGCAGCGTCTATTGTCAATCTAGTATTGTATAAAAGCCCATTATAAAAAGTATGGATTGTCACCCAGTCTTCTAAACCGTGGTGAGGACATGTTCTCATCATATCTTTAAATTGTTCCCATGCTTCGTAAAGAGATTCAGTATCTTTTTGTCGAAATCCGTTGATTTGAGCTCTAAGCATAGCAGTTTTGCTTGGCGGAAAATATCTCGCCTAGAAGACGTTCTTCAATTGTTCCCACGTCGTAACGGAGTTGAATGGTAAATATTGTAACCATGTCCACGCTCTGTCTCTAAGAGAGAATGGGAAAATACGAAGTCTTATCGCGTCTGGAGTTACTCCATTTGCTTTCACTGTGTCTGCGTATTGTACAAACTTTGTTAGATGTTCGTTCGGATCCTCAGTTGCGTTTCCTGAGAATTGGTTTTGTTGTACAGCTGACAACAATGATGGTTTCAGCTCAAAATCATTTCGAGTAATAGTTGGGGCAGCAATGCTACTTCTAGGCTCCATCTGAGAGGGTGTAGCGTATGCCTTCAGCGGTTTGTTTGGTGGCCCTTCAGCCATATTTGATTTTTCTTCGGATTTGGGAATGAGAGTGAGAGGATCGGGAATGTTATGTTTGAGTTGGTACTCAATGATTCGGCTTCTTAGATGTAAGAAGTGTTCTAGTTCTGCGACTGAAGGTTTCAAGATATCGCCTTGTGGGCGATTACTTGGCATACAATCGACAACACTAGTAAAGGAAAAATGAAAATAATTAACCTAGTCTATACGGCGTAACAGAAGGTTACACTATTGACTAAACGGGTCCCCGACAACGGCGCCAAAAACTTGATCGCGACTTTCTATGTCTAATACAACCTAACTGCAAGTGCACAGTCTATCGCGTAGTAATAATAGATATCGATCCCACAGGGACTCGTAATCAAACTAGTGTTCTCGGGAGTTACTATGTTTAGCTAGGTAGAATATGTTTAAGGGAATAAGATTGTCACTAAAAGGGAACTAAGAATGTTACTTAGATTATAATTGATTGAATCGATATGCAGTAATTGTGTTCTTCGGGGATTTGACAAGTTACCGGTGTATGAAATAATTTTCAGAGTTTATTTAAGCAGAAAATGGTGATTTGAAGACTCCCGCCTCATGATGGTTATTGACGCTAATCATAATTCTAAGGGCCAAACGTACACTTTCGTATCCCATTCGGGGTTAAAATTATTTTTTGGAAATCTCTAAGTTCTAATTCATTTTAAAGTGCTTTCGCTGTTATTAAAATGAATGACTAGTGTTTACTATCTGATCTTGCCGCAGCTTTCGCTTGTTGGTTCGTATCTTAATTAATTTCCCACTTTCGTGGCAAAACTACTTTTAAATAAGTTCTCGCTTTCGCGACGAAGTTTATTCAGTAAATTAATTTTAAACATTCAGACCATAAACGACTTTTGAAAAGACAATTTTCAACCAGTTATTATCAAATCCCTTTCGAATTATTACTACATATCGATTACTTAAATTTAGCTAGACATGGATTTGGGAAAGATAAAACGTAAATAAAAACAATAAATAATAGTACGCATTATAATAAAATTGGAATTACGATTGAAATGAGAAACCTGTAAATATTCCAATTGGCCTTTGGGCAGATCCTCCACAGATGTTGGCAGGATTCTGGTCTTTGTGCCAATTTGATCGTACAACGGAAATAGAAATTACAGAAGGAATAAAAGGAATGCAGAAAAAGAAAGGAGAAACAAATAAGAATATTAAAACTGGAAAGGTTTGCTCTGGAAATAAATTGGGGAGCACTTCGTTGTATGAATGTCGCTCCCTTTCTGAGGTCCCCTTCTTCCCCTTTTATAGAAATGGAATTCTAACGGTTATAACTTGAAGAGGGTGGACTTTGAGGCAGAATAATCAGGGAGTAGTGGTCCACTATTTGGGACTTGGAACTGCTTCTTTCACGTGCAATTGAAGTGGGGTGTTTTTGCCTGCATGACGGTCGTCACAAGGTGTGACGGTCGTCATGGAGCTGTGACGGTCGTCACAGCAGCAAAATCAGCATTCTGCGTTTTTCATGATGTTTTCATCCTTTTTTCGTCTATATTTCATCTGAGATTGCTTCTTTTCTTCATATTGCCTTGTTTAGACGTGATCATTAAATACCTGCAAAACATCAGACAAATAACACGGAAATAACCCGAAATCGGATCGAAAACAGTTAAACTTCAGTTAAATTATGCATCAAAATATATATACGATTTCGTGTTATCACCCATGTACCATTTTAGCGATGGTCCTGACAAACTATCTCGGAAAAAAATGCATAAGCATCTTCTCATCATCAGAGTAAGCAGACATCCTCCGGTAATATGAACGCACATGAACCCGTGGGCATGTATCCCCTTTATATTTATCAAAAGTGGGAGCTTTGAACTTCAATGGCACTCTCAGCCCAGGAACCAGCCCCATGGTAGCCATGTCCAAACCTGCAGAATTTTGATTGGCTATACCTCTCATTTGTTCCTCCAGCATTTTAATCCTCCGATCACTATCAGTGGGACCCTCAAAACCCATGCCTTGCCCAGAAAAGGCATCTTCCTGACGATCTCTATTCCAATACGGCCCATCATTACCATATCCGTCATAAGCAGCATTACGACCATGACCATGACCACTTTGGAAGAACCTGGGATCATACCTCAGATTGCCAAGTGTTGCACCCTAAAATTTGCTCAACCTACTTCACTTAGTTTATGTTTCAATTGCATTAGCATTTACATAGTCTAATAATTTGCATAGCATAGCATAGCAAGTCATCCAACAAGGGACCAAGTACTATTCTTATCTCTATGAGCTTATCAAGAGGTTCTTATTAAAACTCAAGCCTATCCAAGTCATCAGAAAGAAATTGAAATCTAAGAAGTCAGTGGATCAAGCAGTGGATCTCTCTCCTATCTGGAGTATATTTGGAGATCATCAAAGAAGTTGTGAGTTGTGAATTGATCATGGAGGGTATGCAGACATCATGGGGGACTTAGAGGGTCATTTTGAAAGGGAGACAAGTCATTGATGTGATCACAAGAGTTGCAGTTGAAGACAGTCAACTAGGGTTTCATCTGGGTCAACCCTAGGTCAAATGATTGATTGAAAGGCATCAAGGTCTATTTGAGAGATGTGGGGTTCATCATTTGAGATGTATATATGTATGTGGTGTTGTGCCAAGGAGAAATCAAGAGAAATCAAGAAGAAGAGGAGTTTCTAAATTAGGGTTTCTGTGTAAAATACCCTGATTTAGGACAAACTTCCAAGCAAGACAATTCAAAATGCAAGCTTCAAATGGATCCTTGGCCAACATGAAACTTGTAGAGTATCTCAATACCTTTAATTTGAGTGGTAGAAGACATCAAGGAGATTTATAGAACTCAAGTTATGGTTCTTGCAAGTTACAGGTCATCTGAGGTATCTGAAATTTTGTCTGTGAAAGTTACTTGTCTTCCAAGCAACTTTTACCCCTCAAGGAGCTTTCAAATGGATTTATGGTCAACATGAGAGTTGTTCCTCATTGTCTTAGCTTTCTAGAAAAGTATGGTATGGCTTCATCTTATTTGTGGAAATCTACTTATGACCTTGGCAAGCAAAGGGTATTTTGGTCATTTGAGAATTACAGGTCATTTCAAGCATATGCCTAAAACTCATACAAGGAAGCTTCAAATGAAAAACTTCACAACATAAAAGTTGTTCCAAATGACATTTTGAGTCTAAAAAAGTGGTCATGGAAGTTGGAAAATTCTCATAGCTCATGATTGCAAATTTGGTCAATTAAAAGGTGAATTTAATGAATAAAAGTGACCTAAAAATGAGATTTTTCATAACATGTCCAAATGGGATGAAATTATAGGTCATTTTGATTGGGAAGAATGTTTTAAGACCATTGGAAATAGTGGATTTTTGAGTTTAGTTCATAATTTGGAAGTTATCATTGGTTGCTTATGTATGAAGTTACACATGCCAAAACACAAGGGATTTGTGCACAAGAAGTTTCTAACAAGTTCTAGAGGGTTCCATGAGCATCTATATATTGAGTAGAGTGGATCCAATCATAGGTTGGTGATTCATTTGGTTGAAAACTCAAGTTGCATCTCATTCTTCAATTTTGCAAATTCATTCCAAGCTCTTCAATTCTTCATCAATCATTCAATTTCATGATCCAAATCCACTCAAGAATCATCCCTGAGTACATTGCAAGCAAGATTTGAAGAAGAAATCACAAGAATCGTGCTATACAATTTCATCCTCCAAATTGCAAAAAGAAGTGGTTATGGCAATCCAAGGTGTTTAAGCAAGAACAAGTGCATACAGAACCAAGATCCAAGTCCATTGATCAAGTCCTAAGCCTTGCTAGCTGTGAATCCAAGGATTTCTCCATCTGTTTTCAAGATTACACCAGGTTGGTTTTTCTATCGAATTGGCTAGAAATAGATAGCATGATAGAGAATCATTAGATTAGAACTGTTAGGAATAGGTAGATGATTAATTTCAGTGAGTTTGAGAGCATTTCATGGAGTTTACCATTGGAGCACAAATTCTGTTGAGGATTATAACATGAGGATTAAGCTGTTAAAACCTTAGGTGATTATTGATTATTGATCAGTGCAAGGTCAGCAAGAGATTAGTGCACTTAGATTGTGGATTGGTGATGATGAAATTTCTGAGTAGTTCTGAATTGGAGATCGTGTTTCATGATTTATGTGATATGAATTGATGTTGATGATATGAGCGAATTCAGGGAGAAAATTAGAATGATTTTGCTTTTTACATGTTTGAATTTGATGGAGAGTTGAGCACGCACGAGTTGATAGAAGATAGTGTGCATGAAGCTGTGTTCATGGAGGCATTTGCAGAAACCCTAAGTGTAATGAAGAAGATGAGTCAATGCCCGTCGGATCTAGAAGACTTGATTGACTGAGAAACGCATCCAATGGCCAGGATTTGAAGTTGAAAACGAGAGGGAATTCAGAAATGTGAAACGCACCGTTTCACTTATGTCTTCAGATTGGGCTTAAGTGCAATTGCTAGCCACACCACCACTTTCAAGGCCCAACCTCAAATTGAACTAACATAGTTACTATTTGCACCGTTTTCATTTTTTTATTTTCTTTTTGTGTTTTCTGATTAACTGGGCCCAGACGCGCCTTGCTACGCGCACCCCCCAGTCTGGGCCCATCATTCATTTTCCAATGCGTTTCACTACTAACTGCACCCCTAACCAATTTTAAATCATTTTAATTTCTTTTATTTTTGTTAATTGTTTGAAAAATCATAACAAATTGAAAATTCCATATTTTTAAGTGGTTGTTTTTGCATCTTTTTTATATTTCTGTTAAGAAAATTGTCATATAATAAAATTAGCATTTTATTTTATTTTTGCATTTTTAGTATATTTTTCTTTTAAATGGGTTTTAAATGATGTTTAGTTTAATACTTGATCTTGTTGATTTTAGTTTAGTTAGATCCTTTTATATTTTGGGCCCATTCTTTTTAGAGTACTTCACTTAGGACTTCAAACTTCATATGAGATTTAATTCATGATTTTAGGACTAAATTTTAGATGGTTTGTTTAGGTGTGATTAGGGGAATCAAAATTAGGGTTTAGGTGTGACATAGGTGTGATAAATCATTTCTTTTAGGAGTTGTAGTTTGAATTTTGGGGTATGGGACTATAGGGGTATTATGGGTAAATAATAGATCCCTTAGAAAATATTAGACTTCCCCTATTATACTATTACTACTAGTATATTTCCTGTATTTGCTTGTTTGTGTGGTGTGCCCTCTCTAGGGTTATCATTTGACTGTGTGGGGTATTGGGCCTGCTTGGGGTTTGGGGTTTGAGCTGAAGACCTTGCTGATAAAGCCCATTGAAGATTAAAAGAATGAAGACCAATTTCCAGAGTTGATGAAGAGTATCTCTTGCTGGCAGCTGTTGAAGGTTATAGGATCTAGGAGTTAGGCAGAGCTCTAGAGTAGAAAATTTGATTCACAAACATGGAAGGTCTTGTTTGCCTCCATCCTTCTCTATGATGCAGAGTCTCTCTAGGACGCTCACCCCCTTCCTTTGGAAGGCTTGGTGACAGTGTCTAAGAGATAGAACTCTTGAGAGAAAACCTTCTACCTATTGTTAACAGTCTGTTTGCCACCTTTGGTGGTCAACTAACTGTTTAACATTCCAGTTCATCCTCTTAACTGTCGCTCATCTTGGAGAATGAGACTTGAAGAAAAGCCCTGAAGACTGATGATAGAGACCTTGCTGAAGGCTGTGAAGATGAAGACTGATGCTTGCTTGAAGCTTGAAGATGGTTGAAGATGACTTGAAGACAGATGTTGATGAGGATTGCTTTTGCTGTTTACTTTTGCTGTTTATAATTTTTGATGTATTGTTTGAATTTCCCTGACTGTATTGTGTGCCATTTAACCTGTTAGGTTGAAAGCGAATTTTGTTCGCTTTTTCCTGTTGCTTTCTAGGTTCGAGGTTGAGTGGGACTCCCTTGCCTCGCTTGTATTGTTGCATTCATGCATTTTACTGCTTTATTGTACATATGCTATTGTTTCTGTTTCCGTCTATTCCCTTAGGATCTCTGTTTCTCTCTGCGCAGGAGAGGAACATGATAGACATTAGGTCTTAACCCATGCATGATAACACTAGGTTAGTTTGATTCCCTTTTCAACCGTAGGATAGAGTTCTGTCTCTTCCTTCTCAAAACAAACAGAAAAACACAATAAGATTTCAAATCCAATAAAAGATACTTCTCCCGTAAAAGAATGTGAACTCATCAAAACGTTATTTTTGTCCGCTTGGACTGTTAATCAGAAAAACCCTTTTTCAGAAGGAATAAAAACAATCAAGACAGACTTGTGTCATGCGTGGCCCGAACTACGTTTGCTCTGATCTTTCATGCTGTATGAAAGTACGTAGGCATAGGATGTGATATCCTAGCGAGCAATCTTCCCCTCTTTTCCCGTAGGTATGCGAACTACGTTGACTCTGATTTCTCGTTCCAGACGGGAATACGTAGGCATAAAGGGCGATACTTTGCCGAGTCATTTTATTTTCTTTTAACCCCAGACCTGTAGAGTAGATAGAATAATAATCCGTACCAGAAAACAAGCGTGGATCCCGTCGAGTACGACGGACGTGAGGGGTGCTAATACCTTCCCCTTGCGTAACCGACTCCCGAATCCAGGATTTGGTTGCGATGACCATTCCTTTCCCCGTTTTGCGGTAGGTTTACCTCGAGTGTTTCCTTTCCCTCCGTTGGGATAAATAACGCACGGTGGCGACTCTTCTGTTCAGCCGGCGCCGATTTTCGCAGTAGCGACAGCTGGCGACTCTGCTAGGGATCCAACGTCCCCTGGCTGCTAAGGACTGCGATAGTTCCTTATGCATTTGGGATCCAACGTCCCTTAAGCGAGTCAATCCTAGCGCTTGTTTTCCCGTCGAGGATTTTGTATGGATTTACTTTTCATTCATTTACTTTCAGCATTATATTATTGTTATTATTGCTGTATTGGGGTGTGACGGGTGTTCTATGATTGAGAGATAAGCCGGACCTGGGCTTGAGTGCACCTAGAATTAGAGTGGAAATTAGTGGGCGCGCACATGCTTTGCATGTCCTAGTGTCCCGCGAAATCCACACTCAGACGAGGTTCTTCTGGTTGGCCTCCTGTCCTGCCCTTTGGGTGGCTCGGGTTGCTGGTTAGTTGGATTGTCGACTCTGGGAACCGATCATTTGGAAGTTGGCTAAGTGAGGCCTCTTCAGGATTTGATGATGCCACTCCTTCTGGGAATCGTATCATCAACCCTGAAAGTCTGTGACGCCGACGACCGCATAGGATGCCATACCTTTGTCAGTTACTAGGACACCTACCTGTGAGAGGGTTTGGGGTTATGCAGGTAACTAGACCTTCAGATACCGGTTGTTTCTCGATCTGAGATCCTGAGTATTTATGGACAGTTGAGAGGTCTATCAGAGACCAGTTGGAGTTATGATATAAGGTCTATCAGAGACCAGTCAGAGTTATGTTGTGGGGTCTATCAGAGACCAGTGTTGGAGCTTTGTATTGGGTCTATCTGAGACCAGGGTTTGAGGAATTCTGGAGGGTCTATCTAAGACTTTTGATATGGTTCAGGCTTCTCAGCTATGGCATTTGGTCCCTGTTGCATTTTACTTGCATTGCATTGTTTGCATAACCATTATCATTGCATCCCATTAACGTGTGTCTGTGCTGCAGGTGCATTTGCATATTCCCTGGTGTCGTACCTCGAAAAATACGATCCTCGCGATGGCCGCGGAAAAATACTGTTCGAAACAGAGTCGCCACCGAACTTTATTCATTCCAAGGATGGAATAGGAAAATATCGATAAAACCTTTAAGGAGATAAGAACATGGTCGTCGCAACCAATATTCTAGGTTCGGGAGTCGATTACATGAGGGGAAGGTATTAGCACCCCTCATGTCCGCTGTACTCAACGGGAACCTCTTGATCGATTCGAGAGTAAAGTTAACTACGCTTGTTTGTTTTCTTCTAAGATTCTCCTAAAGGGGGAATGGGTGGTTATAGGATAGGGTGCTCGCCAAGGATTGGGGCCCTTGTGCCTACGTATATTCACTTGTAAGAAGTGGAAAATCAGAGCATTCGTAGTTCGTGGGACTACGGGAAAAGGAGGGGATTGTGCTCGCCAAGACCATCGCAATCTTGTGCCTACGTATCTTACATTCGAGAGGGAATGAAGAATCAGAGCAGCCGTAGTTCGGCTAACTACGGTAAAAAGGTTTGGTATGGGAACGAACGAGTGTTTAGGTCGCATTCTAACTGCTAAACATTGGCTTGTCTGCTCGCTAGGGGAGGCTGAAACGTGAGTTTGTTATGCGCGGAAGAAGGGACTAAACAATGTTCTAGGTAAGGTGTTTGAGTTGGAAATCGCACGAGGGCGAGGAATTTGTGTTTATCGCATTGGATGTTTTTGTTTAGGGAAGAGAATAAGTTTGAATAGGTTTAAGGTTTCGATTGCCCGGGGGGCAAGAAAAGGAGTTTGGTTAGGTAATTTGATGTAGAATGACGACTATTCGATAAACGAGACGTCGGCCTCGCAATCAATTAATCGGGGCATTATTGGAATGCTAGATCCCAACGACACCTTTTTCATTCGAATAATTACGAAATATGTTTGAGGAAGTTTCAATCGCACGAGGGCGAGAAAGAGAGAGTTAAGTCGAATAGGTAGTTAGGGTTTCGATTGCACGGAGGCGAAGAAGATAAGGTCGGTTAGATATTTTGAGGGAGAATGACGACTACTCGATAAACGGGACGTCAGTCTCGCAACCAATTAGTCGGGATATCGTTGGAATGCTAGATCCCAACGACACCTTTTTCATTCAATTAATTAGGAAATTGTATTTGAATGGACAGTGAATACTTGTCCAAATAGTTAAGGCGCGTGTTTTAGACGAAAGGTCGAATGACACGCTACCTAAGGCGTACGCCTCAATAGTTGTCATTCAAGAATTCAAGGAGTGCGAGACCCCAAGAACTCAGTTCTTTCGTAATTTGATTAAGAAAAATGATTTGAATTTGACGTACGGTTTAGAGACATACTAGTGTTCAGACTCGATCACACGTGAGTGAGGAACGAGGTTAGATGGGTTGAAAACTTTAGGAGGAATGACGACTAATCGATAAACGAGACGTCGGCCTCGCAACCAATTAATCGGGATATTACTGGAATGCTAGATTCCAACGATACCTTTTTCATTCATTTTCGAAAACTGTGTTTGACGGTCGTTTAGACGCGTATTAGGGTTTAGACTCGATCGCACGAGGGTGAGGAACGAGGTTAGACGGGTTGAATAAATTGGGAGGAATGACGACTATTCGATAAACGAGACGTCGGCCTCGCAACCAATTAATCGGGATATCATTGGAATGCTAGATCCCAACGATACCTTTTTCGTTCCATTAATTATAAAATATGTTTGTTGGACAGTGAAAGTACTTGTCCAAATAATTATAGGAAGTATTTTAGGAACGAAAGTTCGAATGATATACTATTTAAGGTGTACACCTCGATAGTAATCATTCTCGAATTCAAGGAATGCGCGACTCCAAGAACTCGATTCTTTCGTAATTTTAAATTAGAAAATATTTTGAATAGTTTAGCGCTCTCAGACTAGGCGCGCTAGGTATTCTAGAAATATAAGATTGAAAGTAAGAAAAGTTACCGAACGGAGTGGTTCCGTTGACCCTTAACTTTGCGTGTAAGATTTATTTCCAAGCTCCTCTTCTTTGATCTTTGGTGATGATAGCTCGACTTATGAAGGGAGTTAAACTAGGTCGCGTATATTGTGTTCTGTAAGATCAAAAGGATCACAGCTCAAAGTGTGCACCTCAAGAGCAATCCTTCGGAAATTCAAGGAAGGCGAGATCCAAGAATTCAATTGTTTAGAAATTTGATTAAGAAAAATAGTTTTAATTTTCATATATAAAATAATTTAATCAATTATAAAAATGTTTTGAGAAAAACTAATCATAATTAATTTGTTTTGAAAAAAATTTAATATCTTAGAAAAATATTTAACTTTATTAATAAAATATAATTTTCTAAAAGTTTAATATTTAAAATATTTATTCGGTGATAATTTTGAGATTTATATTTTTCTAAAAGAATAATTTGAATTATCTTATAAAAATATCTAAGAGTAATTAAAAAAATATCTTTAAAAAAAAATTCAATTAATTTGAGTTAAAAACATTTTGGAAACCGAAAGACGAAACAACCACAGCTCAAAGCGTGCGCCTCAAGAGCGGTTGTTCAAGGACTCAAAGAGTGCTAGACCCAAGAGCCCACCACTTTCGATAGATTAATTTAGGAAAACATTTTTAAAAGACTAGAAAAATAAGTCAGAATTAATTATTTAATAATTTAATTAATACAAAATAAGATACAAAAATAATAATTTTAATATTAGTTATTAATTACCATTAGCCTAAAACATATAACCTTTGATTATTTTTTCTAAACATTAAGGCCATGTATACGAGCCTCATGACTCTTGGCATGCTGCCCACTTCAACAAGAAGAGAAAAAACTGACTGTGTCAAACGGTAATGCAGCGTTCAAGTAAAGCAATAACCCTTTCAGTAGATGCTACTCGTGCTAAACTTTTGATATAACCATTATTCCCTCTTTTAGAAACTAACTGTAACATGACTACCAATTAGTTCATTCAAATGTAATATACTAACTCATTCACTAACCAAAGACTAATTTACTTATTAATTCACAACAGTAGTAAACTTACTAATCTATAAACCAAAAACTAATTTACTAATTTATAACAGTATTATTTTCTAACCAAGACTAAATCATTGATTCAAAACAAAGGTTAATTTACTAACTTACTAACCAAAACTAACTTACTAATATATAACAGTAGAGAATTTACTAACTAAAAACTAATACTATTTATTAATTCATAACAGGAGCTAATTTACTAATTTAGAACTAATATTATTAATTCACAACAGTAACTAATTTACTAACTTAGAACTAATACTATTAATTCATAACAGCCAGCAATAACTTTATCAGTATCCAAACCATATGAAAATGAAACTCAAAATAGAAGAACATCATCAATGGCAATTTAGTGTTGATCTAATGTCATATAAATAATAGGTGAAGCTATCCTTTACTCATCTCTGCAAATGGACTTTCTCAGAAAATTGGACTCATTACTCATCTCTGCAAATGGACTTTCTCAGAAAATTGGACTCATCACGGTGGCAGTGAAAGTAGGATTTGAACCAACATAATATTAATTCAACATAATTACTTAAAAAATTCCAAAATTGAATGCCATAAAATCAAAACAAGCCGCCAGTACAAAAGCCACACAATATGACAGTTACAATAAAATAATCAAAAACAGAAAATCTAAACCGGCTCAGAGTGCAGCAACACTTTAATTAGTGAAAGGATGGCGGCATGCCGATGTGCTATTGATACCGAAAACACAGCATAAACAAAGAGTATTCACCAGCAACATTATTCTTAAAACGTTTACAAACTATGGCAGCACATGTTTATTACATACTCAAATATTTTGCAGAATCACTTCATAAGCAACAACAGGTTTTTATTTACAATTCAACAATACAAACTGGTTTCAAAGTAAACAACAAACCGCAAAAACTGCAATATCAAAATTATTCCATATTGTTCAGCATTCAGGCAAGAAATTGCTATGAAATTCATAACAGCAACAACCTTGTAATAAATTCTGCTAGTTCATTTCCGTGCATAGGTCATCATTAGTAAACCAAACTTCTCAGACAACGATAACATCAGTATAAAGTTAAGATGAAATCGATCTAATACGCACAACATTAAACTTAAAATGAAACTGATGACCAATACGATCTAAAAGTTAAACATGAATCACAATACCATCGAAACAAAACTGAAATCTGATAAACACAGTAAATTGAAGAAAATGGTCAAGTTGAAGTAATACCTAATTTACACCGGATAAAATACCAGAGTCGTACCCAAACCGAAATCACGTTGCAGTTGAAGTTAGTTAAAAGACATAGATGTTTCCATCGTGTCGCATTCTATGCAAAACTGAACTGTGTTGTTCTTGTGAAATCATTGTCAGAATCGAGTTGGGAATCCGCTGAATTTGCTGTTGTCCGAAGTGGTGTCATCACTCGCGTTGGATGCTACTATTGCTGAAGAGTGCGATACACAAAGCTGCCGCGGGTGCGGCGCGCCAAGCAAGTTAACATGTGTTCACGGTGATGAAGGTGGAGTAATGAAGGAAACTGTTGAGGTGTGGCTTAAAAGTGTTAAGGGTCTAGTGAATATGGTGGTGCCGCGGTGAGAATTTTTTAGGAGAGGGAAGATGAAGGTGGAGGTTGTGAGGGTGAAACAGCGGAAATGTTGAGAGAGAAAGAAAGATGGTCTTCAGATGCGGCTAGGGTTTTTTAGTTTTGTTCCCCCTGATGACGATGAACAGTAGCACCCATTTTATAATCAACTCTTCTAAACCTAATTCCCCAAAATCTCCCTCCACACCGTGTTCTCTCTTTTTTCTTTCAATTCATTTTTTATTATTTTTTTTATTTTTCTAAATAATAAACTAAATTAATAAACATATTTTAATTAACTAATTCTAACTCTAACCTCAATTTTAATTTTAATTATAATTTAATTAATTACAATTCTAATTAATTCTAATTACAAAATTAATTTAATTTCTTATTAAAAACTAAATTTCCTAATTCTACCCTAATTTTATTTCTTAAATTTCATTCTAATTCAATTATGTCTTGAAATTTGCAAGCTAAATCTAAGTTTGTCACAAACCGATTTAGAATCCGGATATAGCCTAACGCCATAATAAGCAATTTGTAGTGATGCTTAAACAACTGTTAGAGAAGCTTGTAGTCAAGTGGAAATAGGGTCTAAATTTTCTTGAAATCCAACAAGTATGCTGCGAGATGTATCCAATCATGTATTTGATGTCGTTGACCATATCATATATGTCTGATCGTGATAACGAGGACACATATGAGTTTGGGTATAAGGGCTGGAGGCGTGCTCTTCCCATCATAAATTGTTATGGATTATAACCATAATGTGTACACACATGGTCTTTATAAACGAAGCCTTAGGTAGTCATAGCCAGAAGTCGTGAAACAGTAAAACATTCATTAAATACTGAAGTAGGACAAATTTGGGGTATGACAGATGCCCCTATCTAATTGCCTTAAACCTGAGCGGATGAACTGCCGCATGGCGTTCATTTTAAGGTGGAAGTCAATTAGATACAAGAAGACCCCAAAATTTGTCCGGTAGAGAAGTGAAAAGTGCCATGAACAAAATAACCTGATATTCTCTGGGTGGTCGAAGCAGTCCCTTATCTAATAAGTTCCTTCGCGATACCAGAGTAGTATAAGCAATTCTCTTTGGGTGGTCGAAGCAGTCCCTCATTCGTTAAGGTCCTTCGCGATACCAAAGTGGTATAAACGAACCTCTTTGGGTGGTCGAAGCAGTCCCTCGCTCGTTAAGGTCCTTCGCGATGCCAAAGTGGTATAAACGATCCTCTTTGGGTGGTCGAAGCGGCCCCTCATTCGTTAAGGTCCTCCGATGATACCAAAGTGGTATAAACGATCCTCCTTGGGTGGTCGAAGCGGCTCCTCATTCGTTAAGGTCCTTCGATGATACCAAAGTGGTATAAACGATCCTCCTTGGGTGGTCGAAGCGGCCCCTCATTCGTTAAGGTCCTTCGATGATACCAAAGCGGTATAAACAATCCTCCTTGGGTGGTCGAAGCGGTCCCTCATTCGTTAAGGTCCTTCGCGATACCAAAGTAGGTATAAATGAACCCCTTTGGGTGGTCGAAGCGGCCCCTCATTCGTTAAGGTCCTTCGATGATACCAAAGTGGTATAAACAATCCCCTTTGGGTGGTCGAAGCGGCCCCTCATTCGTTAAGGTCCTCCGATGATACCAAAGTGGTATATCTGAACACAACTTGAGATTCTTCGGGTGGTCGAAGCAGCCTCTTATCCAATAAGATTCTTCGATGATACCAAAGCAGTATCTCTGAACCGATTTGCTGGGGGGATAATTGAGCCAAAATTCCTATTGGAAGAACGGCGTTGTACCAACTCTGCAGGGGGAAAAATCTTCAATAAACTCTCTAAGATAACTTCTGCTTGGGGAGCCACCGGAGCAATAGTTGCTGGGGATTATCAGCATCAACTGCATGGTTGAAGAATGACTTGCTGGGGAAAAAATTCCATAAGCACGTGCGGGGTATCAACTCTTTTCGGAGAGATACTACCGACTTTGATGAAGGACTGGCCAAGATGCTCGCGAACTGATCCTGGATCCTGCTATGTTGTTATGCCATGTTAATGGTGATGGCGATAGTATGCGTTATGATACATAAACATGCAACCAAGATGCAACTGCTAGGGAGTGCAAGATGCGAATGCAAATGATATGCTAATGCTCGATATGACTATAATATGATGTGATATTGTATGTCGTGCTTATGATAATGCAAATGATCAGGTATGCTGGGGATAAAATCTTGTCGGGGATATCACCAGGGACTGGATTCGGTAGTTGCCAAATGGTTTAGACTTCGGTTATTGAGGATGCCATCGAGGGTGGACTTTTAGTGGTTTCCAATGAAGACTGGACTTTTAGGGTGAATTGAAGGTGCCAATTGGAGTGGCTTTTTGTGGTCGCCAATAAAAGATTGGATTTTATGCGGGGTGTGCCAAGCGAGATTGGACTTTTGTTGATAAAAGGATTTGACTTCCCGACACACAGTTTCTGGCAGTGCTACAATCAGAAGACAGATGTGGATACTCTTGGTGTCCCAAGTTGGATCCTTTGTAGAAGTGGTATACTTGTTCTTGTAAGAACCTTGCTTCTAGCTGATATGTCATGATGACTTACAAACATAGAGCGTAGCGACTTATCCAAAGTATGTTGACTGCACGAGCGTAGCGACTTAACCAATGCGTGTTACTCGTGCTAGCGTAGCGACTTAACCAATGCATATGGATTGCGTGAGCGCAGCGACTTAACCAATACGCGTTAGTCGTGCGAGCGTAGCGACTTAACCAATGCATGTTAGTTGTGCCTTTGCTCACCCTAAGGCTTTTGATGCTTGTTGACCTCAACCATCAGCTAGTTTGCCCCAAGTTCAACCAGTTTGCCCCAGTCTGCCGGGTGTTTTGAAGGACTTCCTTCTGGGATGAGAACTTTGGCGATGATTATACCAGGATATGGCTTGAACCCATTTGCCCCAGTGTCTGAACTTTGCAGTGGTCCGCCCTGGTTTAAACCTCAGAAGGACTTGCCCCAGATTCGTAAGGTTAGGAGAAAGTCTTGATTTAGGATGATCAAGTTCTCATTCGATCGCTCTTTGTTGGAATTTCTATAATGTCAAGTACTGATTTGCAATTTAGAATTGTTCATTCAAAAATAGTAATTTTAATGCGACATTCATGCAAGTTTGAAAATATCATTTATTGGGAGTGATGTGAAAATGTGTGATGAGTGGACTGTTAATCCAAACATAATGCTGATTTAATTGGTGTGAAAGATTTAGAAAGAATATGACACCAATACATAAGATTAGCAAATATGTAGGAGTCAGTTTACGCAACCTTGTTGTAGTATGCTTTCAGAATAAACTCTGCCTCAATTAGGTCTTTTGAGGGTTGTATCGCGGTCTGGTTCACGGTTACAGAAATAAAGGATATTAGGCTCAAAGTATTATTTGTACCCACCCCTTTCTTCGTAATGATCTCCATACCTACGTTCAGTTAATTTTGCACTTGCTTGATGGTGTAAACTTGATGGTTCAAGGTTTGCTTGAAACGGCAGCCACCTTATTTTGATGGATGTCAGTAACCCCTTGATTTGGGTGGCCACTGAATCTTATTTTGTTTTTGTTGAGGGTTTTAGGACCTCTTTTGGTTTTGTTTTTGATCCCTAACTTTTGCATGGACTGACTTTGCTTGTCAGATCCATCGGGATTGCCTTGATTTTTGCCTAAGTCTCCTTTTGAGGTGTTCGACTTAGCGGGCTTTTTGATTGATTTTTTTTAAGGATTATGACTGCCATGTCAAGGGTTATTAATGAACAACCATCTTGTATTTGGGATTTTTGCTTTTTTTTTTTGAGTACGTAATCAGGTTAACTGAACACTACCCTGCCCCAGGTTAAGCGTAAGGGTTTAGCAATCTGAAGGAAACTCCTACTTCTAGGTTCGAAGTGGTTTACTAGGGATTAACTCCTTATATCTTCAGTGTTTGGGGATTGAAACAATGCCTGTACATCATCAGCAGAATTTTATCCGAAAGCATACCATCAGCAATTATGGGTATTTTGTTTTCGTCATCCTCCCTCAAATCTTTGCTAAACAGCAGTGCGATAAAGGAAGTAAATTTTTTGTGATTTTTTTTTTTTTTTTTTTTTGCAATAAGTGAGAAAATGTTAGTGAATACGAATGGATTTGATCAAAAACATGCATAATTATCACATTAACAATACCATTAAATAACAACAATGTCTAAAAGCAAATAGTAATTAACAGAAAAGAAACTACAAATGCATAAAAAATGCCAGCATGGAGGGACTGGGCCTTTCTTGCTTGATCAGTTGTCTTGAGAAGATGTGTCCTGAAGTCTTCAACCTCATTCAGGCGCGAGGCGGATACGTACGACCAAACTCCCTTCTTGAAAGGATATGCATCCCTCGTCAATCAATTGTTGCACCCTAGCCTGAAAAGCTTTGCAATCTTCTGTCGAATGCCCCATTGATCCAGCATGGTATCCACAATGTGCATTGGGATCATACCCAGGAGGGTATGGTTCTGACACTGGCTTGAGAGATTTAGGTTCCACTAGTAAATTTCGAATCAAATGTGGCAGAAGCTGAGTGTGCGATACAGGAACGGGGTGACGAGGAGCGTTACTTCTTCCCAAATTATTGTGAGGCCGGTTTTGATTTTGGCGTGGATCCTGATTTCCTCGGCCATACGCTCGTTGATTTGCATAGGGAGCAATCCAAGGTTTCTGACACGGTTCCATGGGTATTGTTGGCTATCCTTTTGGGATCCAAAGGTGGATGTCATCATCTTCCTCAGTATCGGTGTGATGCTCTCCCAAGTGACTTTTCGAGGTCTCTTCAGCAGATACAACCCCTTTAGACTTTTCTTCCATCTCCTCTCTTGAGATCATGGTCTCCACATGATTATCAGAGGATAAAGACATCTCATCTACCAAGAACTCAACCTTTTCCTTGTGGTACCGGATTCTAATTGGTCTACAAAACTCTTGTACTACCTCTTTGCCAGATCTTTGAGTTGAACCATTTGGGATAGGGTCTTCCTTTCTGGTCAACCTTTGCAACGTGTTTCGAAAGCTTTTACATTCTTCGACAGCATGCCCTACGGTTCCAGTATGATACCCACACTCTGCCCCTGGGTTGTCTTCCTCGAAGATTATGCGCTTGTTATTAATTAGCTCTCGAACTTTATTCTTGAATGACCAACAACCTTCAATAGAGTGCCCTCTCGCTCCCTTATGGTATTCACACTGTGCATCAGGATCATATCCAGGAGGAGGAGGAGTACGAGCTGGCCCGAGGGATATGGGGACCACTAATGAACTCTGAATCAGGTGCGAGAGCAGTTGTCCACATGGTATAGGAATAGGGTCGTGAATAGGGCGTGATTGAGACTTCTTGACGCCCCTCTGGTTTAGATTTCCCTGTTCCTGGGATAGAACGGGTGATGACTGTTGATTCCGAGGCTTTGGAAGAAATGGTTGGGGATAAAAACCAAAAGGCTGTGGAGTGGGATGAAATATGGGAGTAAAACTCCTAGTTGTGGTACCTTCTTGAAGCTTTTCCTTTCTTCTTCCCACTTCTGGCGTCTGCTTCATCTTGCCTTCCCTGCTATTCTCGTCTTTTCTCAGCTCAAATTGATTTTGCCTCAAGTGTTCCATAGTCTTCTAGCACTGCTTCAAGTCCAACACGTGTGTCAGGAAATCAACTATGGATTATAGACAAAGGACGGATGAGCTTTTTGGTTTTGGAATGCAAATAAAATGCATATGCAATGACATGCGAATGTAATGCAGGCAGGATCCAGGATAACATAAGCAGGTCAAAGCTCCCTACCCGGTAGGTTACACTAGGCAAGTTCTATTTTCTTTACCCACATACCCACTCACAGGATAGCTTCTATGTTGATGGATAAGGTTCCCAGGATCACGGACACCGATCGCATCAACATCACACAACAGGCTAGCTGTATTATAACGAGAGTACGATAGGGTCTCTCCTGAGTGGAGTCCTCATGCTAGGCACACGAGGAGCGGGTCCTCGGAGACTAACACTACACGACTACCAATATAGAAACTGGTTCTAAGAGTGGTTCCCAGAGTCACGGACCCTTCATGAATCAAATCGTGCAACAGGCTAGCTGCGTTACGATAGGATCTACGAAAAGGTCTATTCTGGAGGAGCTTTCATGCTAGGCACACAAGGAGCGAGTCCTTGGGGACTAACACTAATTACTACCAATTCTAAACTATGTTTTCTCTCTTCTTTTTCCAAAGCTCGGGTGTAGAGCTTTACTTGCAATGCTATCCCCGAATCCAGCAGGCAGATATAATAAACAGCATACGATAGAAAGAGAAAACAAGAAATAAACAATAGGAGAAAATAAATATAAAGAAAACAGTTAAGCAAAAGGTTAGTACACTCGAATCGAGTCAAGTTAGGCTTGACTCTCTCTTGCATAGGGCAATGCGGGTCCCCAGCAGAGTCGCCATCTGTCGTACCTCGAAAAATACGATCCTCGCGATGGCCGCGGAAAAATACTGTTCGAAACAGAGTCGCCACCGAACTTTATTCATTCCAAGGATGGAATAGGAAAATATCGATAAAACCTTTAAGGAGATAAGAACATGGTTGTCGCAACCAATATTCTAGGTTCGGGAGTCGATTACATGAGGGGAAGGTATTAGCACCCCTCATGTCCGCTGTACTCAACGGGAACCTCTTGATCGATTCGAGAGTAAAGTTAACTACGCTTGTTTGTTTTCTTCTAAGATTCTCCTAAAGGGGGAATGGGTGGTTATAGGATAGGGTGCTCGCCAAGGATTGGGGCCCTTGTGCCTACGTATATTCACTTGTAAGAAGTGGAAAATCAGAGCATTCGTAGTTCGTGGGACTACGGGAAAAGGAGGGGATTGTGCTCGCCAAGACCATCGCAATCTTGTGCCTACGTATCTTACATTCGAGAGGGAATGAAGAATCAGAGCAGCCGTAGTTCGGCTAACTACGGTAAAAAGGTTTGGTATGGGAACGAACGAGTGTTTAGGTCGCATTCTAACTGCTAAACATTGGCTTGTCTGCTCGCTAGGGGAGGCTGAAACGCGAGTTTGTTATGCGCGGAAGAAGGGACTAAAATGTTCTAGGTAAGGTGTTTGAGTTGGAAATCGCACGAGGGCGAGGAATTTGTGTTTATCGCATTGGATGTTTTTGTTTAGGGAAGAGAATAAGTTTGAATAGGTTTAAGGTTTCGATTGCCCGGGGGGCAAGAAAAGGAGTTTGGTTAGGTAATTTGATGTAGAATGACGACTATTCGATAAACGAGACGTCGGCCTCGCAATCAATTAATCGGGGCATTATTAGAATGCTAGATCCCAACGACACCTTTTTCATTCGAATAATTAAGAAATATGTTTGAGGAAGTTTCAATCGCACGAGGGCGAGAAAGAGAGAGTTAAGTCGAATAGGTAGTTAGGGTTTCGATTGCACGGAGGCGAAGAAGATAAGGTCGGTTAGATATTTTGAGGGAGAATGACGACTACTCGATAAACGGGACGTCAGTCTCGCAACCAATTAGTCGGGATATCGTTGGAATGCTAGATCCCAACGACACCTTTTTCATTCAATTAATTAGGAAATTGTATTTGAATGGACAGTGAATACTTGTCCAAATAGTTAAGGCGCGTGTTTTAGACGAAAGGTCGAATGACACGCTACCTAAGGCGTACGCCTCAATAGTTGTCATTCAAGAATTCAAGGAGTGCGAGACCCCAAGAACTCAGTTCTTTCGTAATTTGATTAAGAAAAATGATTTGAATTTGACGTACGGTTTAGAGACATACTAGTGTTCAGACTCGATCACACGTGAGTGAGGAACGAGGTTAGATGGGTTGAAAACTTTAGGAGGAATGACGACTAATCGATAAACGAGACGTCGGCCTCGCAACCAATTAATCGGGATATTACTGGAATGCTAGATTCCAACGATACCTTTTTCATTCATTTTCGAAAACTGTGTTTGACGGTCGTTTAGACGCGTATTAGGGTTTAGACTCGATCGCACGAGGGTGAGGAACGAGGTTAGACGGGTTGAATAAATTGGGAGGAATGACGACTATTCGATAAACGAGACGTCGGCCTCGCAACCAATTAATCGGGATATCATTGGAATGCTAGATCCCAACGATACCTTTTTCGTTCCATTAATTATAAAATATGTTTGTTGGACAGTGAAAGTACTTGTCCAAATAATTATAGGAAGTATTTTAGGAACGAAAGTTCGAATGATATACTATTTAAGGTGTACACCTCGATAGTAATCATTCTCGAATTCAAGGAATGCGCGACTCCAAGAACTCGATTCTTTCGTAATTTTAAATTAGAAAATATTTTGAATAGTTTAGCGCTCTCAGACTAGGCGCGCTAGGTATTCTAGAAATATAAGATTGAAAGTAAGAAAAGTTACCGAACGGAGTGGTTCCGTTGACCCTTAACTTTGCGTGTAAGATTTATTTCCAAGCTCCTCTTCTTTGATCTTTGGTGATGATAGCTCGACTTATGAAGGGAGTTAAACTAGGTCGCGTATATTGTGTTCTGTAAGATCAAAAGGATCACAGCTCAAAGTGTGCACCTCAAGAGCAATCCTTCGGAAATTCAAGGAAGGCGAGATCCAAGAATTCAATTGTTTAGAAATTTGATTAAGAAAAATAGTTTTAATTTTCATATATAAAATAATTTAATCAATTATAAAAATGTTTTGAGAAAAACTAATCATAATTAATTTGTTTTGAAAAAAATTTAATATCTTAGAAAAATATTTAACTTTATTAATAAAATATAATTTTCTAAAAGTTTAATATTTAAAATATTTATTCGGTGATAATTTTGAGATTTATATTTTTCTAAAAGAATAATTTGAATTATCTTATAAAAATATCTAAGAGTAATTAAAAAAATATCTTTAAAAAAAAATTCAATTAATTTGAGTTAAAAACATTTTGGAAACCGAAAGACGAAACAACCACAGCTCAAAGCGTGCGCCTCAAGAGCGGTTGTTCAAGGACTCAAAGAGTGCTAGACCCAAGAGCCCACCACTTTCGATAGATTAATTTAGGAAAACATTTTTAAAAGACTAGAAAAATAAGTCAGAATTAATTATTTAATAATTTAATTAATACAAAATAAGATACAAAAATAATAATTTTAATATTAGTTATTAATTACCATTAGCCTAAAACATATAACCTTTGATTATTTTTTCTAAACATTAAGGCCATGTATACGAGCCTCATGACTCTTGGCATGCTGCCCACTTCAACAAGAAGAGAAAAAACTGACTGTGTCAAACGGTAATGCAGCGTTCAAGTAAAGCAATAACCCTTTCAGTAGATGCTACTCGTGCTAAACTTTTGATATAACCATTATTCCCTCTTTTAGAAACTAACTGTAACATGACTACCAATTAGTTCATTCAAATGTAATATACTAACTCATTCACTAACCAAAGACTAATTTACTTATTAATTCACAACAGTAGTAAACTTACTAATCTATAAACCAAAAACTAATTTACTAATTTATAACAGTATTATTTTCTAACCAAGACTAAATCATTGATTCAAAACAAAGGTTAATTTACTAACTTACTAACCAAAACTAACTTACTAATATATAACAGTAGAGAATTTACTAACTAAAAACTAATACTATTTATTAATTCATAACAGGAGCTAATTTACTAATTTAGAACTAATATTATTAATTCACAACAGTAACTAATTTACTAACTTAGAACTAATACTATTAATTCATAACAGCCAGCAATAACTTTATCAGTATCCAAACCATATGAAAATGAAACTCAAAATAGAAGAACATCATCAATGGCAATTTAGTGTTGATCTAATGTCATATAAATAATAGGTGAAGCTATCCTTTACTCATCTCTGCAAATGGACTTTCTCAGAAAATTGGACTCATTACTCATCTCTGCAAATGGACTTTCTCAGAAAATTGGACTCATCACGGTGGCAGTGAAAGTAGGATTTGAACCAACATAATATTAATTCAACATAATTACTTAAAAAATTCCAAAATTGAATGCCATAAAATCACAACAAGCCGCCAGTACAAAAGCCACACAATATGACAGTTACAATAAAATAATCAAAAACAGAAAATCTAAACCGGCTCAGAGTGCAGCAACACTTTAATTAGTGAAAGGCTGGCGGCATGCCGATGTGCTATTGATACCGAAAACACAGCATAAACAAAGAGTATTCACCAGCAACATTATTCTTAAAACGTTTACAAACTATGGCAGCACATGTTTATTACATACTCAAATATTTTGCAGAATCACTTCATAAGCAACAACAGGTTTTTATTTACAATTCAACAATACAAACTGGTTTCAAAGTAAACAACAAACCGCAAAAACTGCAATATCAAAATTATTCCATATTGTTCAGCATTCAGGCAAGAAATTGCCATGAAATTCATAACAGCAACAACCTTGTAATAAATTCTGCTAGTTCATTTCCGTGCATAGGTCATCATTAGTAAACCAAACTTCTCAGACAACGATAACATCAGTATAAAGTTAAGATGAAATCGATCTAATACGCACAACATTAAACTTAAAATGAAACTGATGACCAATACGATCTAAAAGTTAAACATGAATCACAATACCATCGAAACAAAACTGAAATCTGATAAACACAGTAAATTGAAGAAAATGGTCAAGTTGAAGTAATACCTAATTTACACCGGATAAAATACCAGAGTCGTACCCAAACCGAAATCACGTTGCAGTTGAAGTTAGTTAAAAGACATAGATGTTTCCATCGTGTCGCATTCTATGCAAAACTGAACTGTGTTGTTCTTGTGAAATCATTGTCAGAATCGAGTTGGGAATCCGCTGAATTTGCTGTTGTCCGAAGTGGTGTCATCACTCGCGTTGGATGCTACTATTGCTGAAGAGTGCGATACACAAAGCTGCCGCGGGTGCGGCGCGCCAAGCAAGTTAACATGTGTTCACGGTGATGAAGGTGGAGTAATGAAGGAAACTGTTGAGGTGTGGCTTAAAAGTGTTAAGGGTCTAGTGAATATGGTGGTGCCGCGGTGAGAATTTTTTAGGAGAGGGAAGATGAAGGTGGAGGTTGTGAGGGTGAAACGGCGGAAATGTTGAGAGAGAAAGAAAGATGGTCTTCAGATGCGGCTAGGGTTTTTTAGTTTTGTTCCCCCTGATGACGATGAACAGTAGCACCCATTTTATAATCAACTCTTCTAAACCTAATTCCCCAAAATCTCCCTCCACACCGTGTTCTCTCTTTTTTCTTTCAATTCATTTTTTATTATTTTTTTTATTTTTCTAAATAATAAACTAAATTAATAAACATATTTTAATTAACTAATTCTAACTCTAACCTCAATTTTAATTTTAATTATAATTTAATTAATTACAATTCTAATTAATTCTAATTACAAAATTAATTTAATTTCTTATTAAAAACTAAATTTCCTAATTCTACCCTAATTTTATTTCTTAAATTTCATTCTAATTCAATTATGTCTTGAAATTTGCAAGCTAAATCTAAGTTTGTCACAAACCGATTTAGAATCCGGATATAGCCTAACGCCATAATAAGCAATTTGTAGTGATGCTTAAACAACTGTTAGAGAAGCTTGTAGTCAAGTGGAAATAGGGTCTAAATTTTCTTGAAATCCAACAAGTATGCTGCGAGATGTATCCAATCATGTATTTGATGTCGTTGACCATATCATATATGTCTGATCGTGATAACGAGGACACATATGAGTTTGGGTATAAGGGCTGGAGGCGTGCTCTTCCCATCATAAATTGTTATGGATTATAACCATAATGTGTACACACATGGTCTTTATAAACGAAGCCTTAGGTAGTCATAGCCAGAAGTCGTGAAACAGTAAAACATTCATTAAATACTGAAGTAGGACAAATTTGGGGTATGACACCTGGTTCTAGTGTCCGGACTTCTGAGTACTGATCATGGTTGGTTTGAGGATGACAGTTGCCTACAAGTTACCTATCCCTGATATTACTCCCCTCTTGGGTCTGATTTCTCTTGCTGATGAGGATGTCCGTAGAAGCTTCAGGCAGAGTTACGGACGGCTGTTGAGATTGGTTCGCAAATCAACTGATGATGAATTGAATGGGCTGTATACACTGATGCAATTCTATGACCCTGCTTTGAGATGTTTCACATTCGCTGACTTTATTTTGGGGCCTACCATTGAAGAGTATGTAGAGTTTACTGAGCTGCCAGTACAGAATAAAGTTCCTTTTATTCACTCTGCCGCTGAGCCCAAGTTGGAGGACTTGGCTAAGGCCTTGCACATGAATGCTTCTGAGCTGTTGATGACTTCTTGGCGCGGGGTTCCAGGTTTCTCTCTCCAGTTTCTGATTGGTAAGGCTCAAGAATACGCCAAGAATGGATGTTGGGTAGTCTTTAACGCTGTTTTGGCTCTATGCATTTATGGGATAGTGTTGTTTCCCAATTTCCCGAATTTCGTGGACATGGATGCATTTCATTTGTTTGCTGCTGGCAACCCTGTACCCACATTGATCGGGGACTTCTACCATTCGATGCACTACAGAAATGAGAACAGGAGAGGCAAGAACGTCTCTTGTTGTGTGCCTTTGCTGTACATGTGGTTTAAGAGCCATCTTCCCCTGAAGGGACCTTTTGTGGATAGTGCAACTACAACTGACTGGCCAGAGCGCCTGATGAGACTATCTTCTGAAGACATTGAGTGGTTTGACCGAGACTTGTTGGGGTCTGAGCTTATTTTCAGTTGTTCTGGGTATCCTAATGTTCCTTTAATAGGAAGAAAAGGGTGCATCAATTACAACCCATCTCTGTTTGTTCGCCAGTTTGGATACGCGTTGAAGAACCCACCTAAGGAGGAAGAAGTACATGAATCTCTGTACTTCACCGGTGATTTGAATGGAGAGTTACTAGCCAAGCTTCAGCACGCCTGGATGCGTATCAATAGGAGAGGGAAACCACTGTTGGGGAAGAATGATTGTCAGGCTTATGTACCATACAAAGTTTGGATCCAAGAGAGAGCAAGACAGTTGCTGATGCCATTTCCAGCTGCACCAGTCCCTGTTCATATTCCGGTGGAAGAATCAACCACTGTTACTATGGAGGCCTACGAGCGAGTTGTAAAAGAAAAAGAAGCTTTGATGAAGATCAATGAAGGGTTAGAACAGGAACTGGCTCAGATGCGTAGTGAGAAGAACAAGGCTGTGCATTCTTTCCAACAGCAAATCGAGTTAGTAAACAGGCTAGGTGCTGAATTGACTGAAGAGAAGAAGAAGCGTGAACGCCTGGGGAAAGAATTCAGAAGCTCTCATGACATGTTAGAGTCCATAAAGAAAGCACTCGATGCCGCCCACCGGGAAATCTCTTCTTGTAACAAGACGTGGAATGCTACGCTAACCAACAACAAAAAGAGGGAAGACAAATTGAAGCAGCAAATTTCTGAACTCGAAGAATAGTTGAAGGCTAGCACTAAGAAGTATGAAGAGGAGGTGATGGCAAGATATAGTCTCCAGAATGCATTGAACAAGGCCATCGAGGGAAAGAAAGAAGCTGTGTCTCAGAAGCGGAAGCTAGAGGATCGCTTCGGAGAAGGGGCATGGGAGGAATCTGCTGGTGATTTGCGGCGTGTTCTCAAGCGAAAAGATCTACTTGTTGAGGGTCTGCTTTCCCGACCAAGTCATCCAGAGACTAAGAAGTTACTAGAAGAGTACCGGGCATATGGGTGTACTTGACCATTTCATGTATTAATGTGGATGCTTTATTTGCATTTGTGCTGACCATCACCAGGATTGTTGGTTGAGGTCATGCCTTCTTATTGTACTCATTGATACTGTATTCTGGGCTTAATGGATTTCTCTGCAATATATGAGGTGTTTTCTATGATTCGGCTCCGAACTTCGTATTGCTAGCACTATCACTGCACTGACACATTCGCACTAGAATTGGGGAATGATTTTCCCTAATGCACAGACACATATTGCATTGCATTCCCATTCATATTGCATTACAGGTGATTATTGAATTGTATCTCATTTCCTGCACTGTACCAGGTCTTTTCAGGATTGAAAGTCAGCGCCCGCACCAATACTCCACTCGTACCAACTGCCGAAGAATTATGGATCAGATGCAGAATGAAATGCAGGACATGCGTGAGAAGCTGGCGCTCTTCATGCAGACAATGGAGACCATTGCGAAATGCCAGGAGAATTTGCAAGCTTTGGTGCAGCCTCTGTTGGTAAGAAATGCTGGGCACGGAAATGAAGACCACAATTCTGTGCGAGTCGACACTATTCATGGGGATGGTACTCCCACACCGGTGGCTCCACCAGTGGTAAACATACCTGCTGTCAACAACGGCGCTGCCGCCGGAAATGGTAACGTTGGAATTGGTAACGAGACTGTCGTCAACAACGTTGGGCTCGGAGATGTCAACCTGGGTGATAATATGGGAGGTAATGGCTTCGGTAATAATGGATTTGGCTTCAATGACCAGGGGTTTGATCATGCTGGGAAGTACGGCTTCAACGCTCAAGGCTTCGGACAGGACAGATTTGGTATGACTAATCAGGGTTATGGCGGATTCAGAAATGGAAATGGCGCTGGGTTAATGGCTTTTGGGCCTACAGGAGTCGCTCCGGGATATGGTCACAGGGGGCGAGGCCCTACAATGAATCAGACTAGATTTGGCCGTAACAACGGGTACGATGGATACGGAACTGGGAATGGTAATTGGCAAGAAGACCAGCAAGAGGATGCTTTCTCCGGTGGAGGTTTCGAAGGTTTTATGGATGACTCTCAGAGAATCAAGATGCTCGAGGAGCAGATGAAGGGGGTCGTAAATCAAAGTGCTGTTGGCTTAGATATGACAACAATGGGTCTGGTGCCTGGCCTGAGGGTGCTAATCAAATTCAAAGCTCCCACATTCGACAAGTATAAGGGGGATACCTGTCCAAAAGTGCACGTGCGGTCATACTACAGAAGAATGTCGGCGTATTCAAACGATGAGAGGATGCTGATGCATTTCTTTCAAGATAGCTTGTCTGGTCCTTCCCTCGAATGGTATATGGGGTTGGAGCCAACACAGATAAAGACGTGGAAGCAGCTGGCTGAAGCATTTGTGGCTCACTATAAGTACAACAGTGACTTGGCACCCAACCGGGTCCAATTGCAGGGGTTGTCCCAGAAGAAAGGCGAGAGCTTCAAAGAGTATGCGCAGAGATGGCGCGACATGGCTGCCCGAGTTCATCCCCCTTTGGAGGACAAAGAAATGAATGATATGTTCATAGAAACATTTACCGGTATGTTTTATGACAAGTTGTTTCATACCTCTTTGGGCAGTTTCTCAGACTTAATCCTGATGGGAGAGAAGATTGAAAGCAACATTAAACAGGGAAGGTTCCAAGCTGAGGAATCCACCTCAGCTGGCAGTAACAGAAGGGCTTTCGGTGGGCGCCGTCAAGGTGATGCAAGCGCAGTGTTTGGGGCCCGAGGCCGAGGCCGGGGCAGAGGTCGAAACCAGTACAATCAGCCGCAGCAGGTGGCAAGTGTTACTATTCCATTTCAGCATCAACCAATACAACAACAACAGCACCAGCAGCTACAACAGGGGGCACATCCTGCCCAGCGCAGAGTCCAGGGGGGAAAACCAAGGAGGGTGTTTGAAATGCCTCCTTCAACGTATGCAGAATTGCTACAGACGTTACTGGGTTTGAACTTGGTGGAAAAGAGAACTCTGGCGCCCATAACAGGCACTCCTCCGTACGGTTACGATGCAAGCAGGCACTGTGAATTCCACTCCGGGGCTCCTGGCCACGATGTAGAGGGTTGCCACGCGTTCAAGCATGTGGTGCAGGATCTATTGGATAGCAAGGCTATCAATTTTGGACAGGCAGGTCCGAACATAGTGCAAAAGCCCATGCCCAATCATGGGGCAAATGCCATTTTAACTGAGGAGGGTTTGAACTTGATTATGAATGTTGACGACCTAAAGACACCGTTGTGTGAGATAAATAGAAGGTTATTGCAAGGAGGTGTGTATCCAGGTTGCGACGAGTATTGTTTAGAGTGTTGGACCCAAGCTGGGGGGGTGTGCTGACTTAAAGAAGGGTATTCAGGCTTTAATAGATGGAGGCACATTGCAATTCGACAGAACGGCAGTTGAGGAACCTGCAGAAGTATTAGCAGACAAGCAAAGTGATGTAGCTACTGTGACGATTCCCCGAAAAACGATAACTATAACGGCACCGGCCAAGCGACCGCCGATCACTATCACCAAGGCCGGACCAATCCCTTATGAGAGCACTAAGGCAGTCCCCTGGACTTATGGGTTGGAAGTATACTGTGATGGGGTGAAAATTGATGTTAATAAGCAGCCAGTTGAGGTTGTAGACAACGTCGTCGGTACCGGAGGTATGACAAGAAGTGGGAAAATCTTCATATCGCCTGAGGTAGAGGCTGAACGACTGGCGAAAGGAAAAGGAAAGATGAATGAGACTGTCCCTGTGCAGAGGAACGAAAAAGAAACATCATCGAAGGATGTGGAAGAGTTCATGCGCCTTATTCGTAAGAGCGATTATAAGATTGTTGAGCATCTTCAACAGACGCCGTCAAAGATATCCATACTGTCGTTGCTATTGTGTTCCGAAGCTCACAGAAATGCATTGTTGAAAGTTCTGGATACTTCCTTCCTACCCCAAGATGTTTCCGTGAACCAGCTGGAGGGGGTGTTGGCGCATGTGAATGCAGGCCATAGCTTGGGCTTTACAGATTTTGATTTGACCCCGAAGGGGAGAGAGCATAACATGGCGTTGCATGTCTCTGTTGAGTGTAGGGGATCAGTCATGTATCATGTACTGGTAGACACCGGATCGTCCTTAAACGTGCTGCCCAAGAAAGCGATGATGAAACTGGATGTCAGAGGAATCCTTTGCACGCCTAGTGACTTGGTAGTCAGGGCATTCGATGGTACACGAAGAACAGTCTTTGGATCCATAACATTACCTCTACAGGTGGGGCCGGAGGTTTTCGCAACTGAATTCTATATTATGGATATCCAGCCAGCATACAACTGCCTTCTCGGACGACCCTGGATCCATAGGGCTGGGGCAGTCACATCTACCTTGCATCAAAAGTTGAAATACATGGTAGGGGATAGTGTGGTCACAGTCTGTGGAGAAGAAGATATATTGGTTAGCCATCTGTCATCATTCAAGTATGTGGAAGTCAACGGCGAGATTCATGAAACACCCTGTCAAGCCTTTGAAGGGTTGCGCATCAAAGACAAAGGTCCCGGGCCGAGTAAAGCGTCAGAGGTAGCCGTCTCGTCATACAAGGAGGCTCAGGCTCTAGTAGAGACAGGTGAGACAAAAGGCTGGGGCAAGGTGCTGGATATTCCCGTGAAGATGGACCGATTTGGGCTGGGATATCAACCGTCGTCATCAACACCTGCTGTGGGGGCACCCCGTTTCAGAGGACCGATAACCATCACCGCTAGTGGAGTGTGTCATGAGGCCATCAACGCTGTTTCAGATTCCGAAGAAGGAGACAGTGATTGCGACATGGACGCCTGGATTCAGCCAAGCGTGCCAGGACAAGGATTATGCAATTGGTCTATTCAGGAGATTGTTCCTGTGACTCTCAAACAGTAATACTTTGTTTTCTCAATTGTTGAACAATCTGGTGTCTTACCCGAGGCATCATGATTTTGCTTAGGGTTGTGCTGTTATGTACATTGCGTTGTTTATCATTAAATAAAAGGCGTTTTTTCATGTACAAATATTGTGATCTCTGTTTTTCCTGTTTTGTGTTTTACAATAAAATGGCAACGTGGTTATTCGCTTTATACGCATTTTGAAGCATTTAACCATTCCTTTTGCAGGATAACATTTTCAGATGACATCATTGAACCGCCTATGACCCGTCTCGACTTTGAGCACCCGGTACTTCAGGCCGAAGAAGAGATTGTTGAAGATGGCGACGTGCCCGAAGAATTGTCTTGGTTGGTGAAGCAAGAAGAACGAGTCATTCTGCCTCATGAGGAGGTCATCGAAATTATTAACCTGGGGTCGGAAGGGGTTGAAAAGAACATCCGTATAGGAGCCGCGCTGCAGAGCGACGTCAAGCGAAGACTGGTTGAAATGCTCAGAGAATATAGTGATGTGTTCGCTTGGTCGTATGAGGACATGCCTGGGCTTGATACAGATATGGTTGTGCACCGTCTGCCGTTGAAAGAAGAATGCCCGCCGGTCAAGCAGAAGCTTCGCAGAACTAGACCCGATATGGCAGTGAAAATTAAGGAGGAGGTTCAAAAGCAGTGGGATGCTGGTTTCCTAGCTGTGAGAAAATATCCCTCATGGGTCGCTAATATTGTACCAGTGCCAAAGAAAGACGGTAAAGTGAGAATGTGCGTAGATTACCGAGATTTGAACAAAGCGAGCCCGAAAGATGATTTTCCGCTTCCTCACATCGATGTGCTGGTTGACAACACTGCTCAATTCTCCGTATTCTCCTTCATGGATGGCTTCTCGGGCTATAATCAGATTAAGATGGCACCAGAAGACATGGAGAAGACTACTTTCATTACGCCTTGGGGAACATTTTGTTACAAAGTGATGCCCTTCGGATTGAAGAATGCTAGGGCAACGTATCAGCGTGCAATGACGACTCTTTTCCATGATATGATGCATAAGGAGATCGAAGTCTATGTCGATGATATGATTGCCAAATCCCAGACGGAGGAAGAGCATTTGGTGAATCTGCTGAAGTTATTCAAAAGGCTTAGGAAGTTCAGGCTGAGACTGAACCCTAACAAGTGCACCTTCGGGGTGAGATCGGGTAAACTGCTGGGGTTTATCGTGAGTGAAAAAGGAATAGAGGTCGATCCTGCAAAAATCAAAGCAATACAAGAGATGCCGACGCCTAAAACAGAGAAAGAGGTGCGTGGGTTTTTAGGGAGGTTGAACTACATCGCTCGGTTCATATCTCACTTGACAGCTACGTGTGAGCCGTTATTCAAGCTATTGAAAAAAGACCAAGCGGTAACATGGAATGAAAATTGTCAAAAGGCGTTCGATAAAATAAAGCAGTATTTGCAGGAGCCTCCTATTTTGATACCCCCAGTGGCAGGGAGACCCTTGATTATGTATTTGACAGTTCTTGAGGGAAGTATGGGTTGTGTTCTCAGTCAACACGACGAGACAGGAAGAAAAGAGCATGCGATCTATTACTTGAGTAAGAAGTTTACTGAATGTGAATCTCGATATTCAATGCTCGAAAAAACTTGTTGCGCGCTGGCCTGGGCCGCCAAGCGTTTGAGGCAATACATGCTGAATCATACAACCATGCTCATATCGAAGATGGATCCTATCAAATATGTATTCGAAAAGCAGGCGTTATCGGGGAGAATTGCCCGCTGGCAGATGGTTTTGACCGAATATGACATCCAGTATGTCTCGCAGAAGGCTATAAAGGGGAGTGTATTGTCGGAGTACTTGTCAGAGCAGCCTATCGAGGACTACCAATCGACGAGGTTTGATTTTCTCGACGAGGATATCATGTACCTAAAGATGAAAGATTGTGAAGAGCCGTTGCCAGACGAAGGTCCAGAATTGGGTTCCAAATGGAAGTTGATCTTTGACGGAGCTGTAAACGCCTACGGTAGCGGAATAGGGGCAATCATCACTACTCCACACGGGTCGCACATCCCGTTTACTGCTCGATTGACCTTTCCAGTTACCAATAATGAAGCCGAATACGAAGCTTGTATCATGGGGCTTGAAGAAGCCATTGATTTGCGAATCAAAAATCTGGATGTATACGGAGACTCAGCTCTGGTGGTGAATCAAATAAAAGGGGAATGGGAGACACGTCAGCCTAATTTGATACCATACATGAATTACGCAAGGAGATTGTTGCCTTTCTTTGACAAGGTTGAATTGCATCATGTACCGCGAGCGGAGAATCAGATGGCTGACGCCCTGGCCACTTTGTCTTCCATGTACAAAGTCAACTTCTGGAATGAGGCTCCCAAAATTGTTATCTCTCGGCTTGACAGACCTACCTTCGTATTTGCCATTGACGAAGCATCCGATGATAAACCATGGTATTTTGATATCCTTAACTTCCTGAAGAACAAAGAGTATCCGGCTGGGGCATCCAGTCACGATCAGAAGACTCTCAGGAGATTGGCGGGTAATTTCTATTTGAATCCGGACGGTGTCCTGTACAGACGAAATCACGACTTGGTGCTACTACGTTGTGTAGATGAGAAAGAGGCGAAGCGGCTCATGGAAGAAATACATGAGGGTACATTTGGTACACATGCTGGTGGGCATGCTATGACGAGGAAGCTGCTGCGGGCAGGTTATTTTTGGCTAACTATGGAAACTAATTGTTTCAAGTTTGCGAGGAAGTGTCATAAGTGCCAGATCTATGCTGATAAGATCCATGTGCCTCCGAGTCCTCTGAACGTGATGTCGTCACCATGGCCATTCTCGATGTGGGGAATCGATATGATTGGAAAGATCGAGCCGACGGCTTCTAATGGACACCGGTTCATTCTAGTAGCAATTGATTATTTCACCAAGTGGGTGGAAGCGGCATCTTACGCAAATGTGACTAAGCAGGTGGTAGCCAGATTCATCAAGAGAGATATCATTTGCAGATATGGAATCCCCGAGCGGATAATCACTGACAACGGTTCAAACCTGAATAACAAAATGATGAAGGAGCTCTGTCAGAATTTTAAGATCGAGCATCACAACTCCTCCCCTTATCGACCCAAGATGAATGGCGCTGTGGAAGCGGCCAATAAGAATATAAAGAAGATTGTTCAGAAGATGGTGGTGACCTATAAGGATTGGCATGAGATGCTACCTTTCGCTTTGCACGGTTATCGTACGACGGTACGCACATCAACCGGGGCAACCCCGTTCTCGTTGGTATATGGAATGGAAGCAGTGTTACCACTGGAAGTTGAGATTCCTTCACTGAGAGTATTACGAGATGTCCAACTAGACGAGGCAGAATGGGTGAAAGACAGGTTGAATCAGCTGAGTTTAATGGATGAGAAGAGGCTAGCTTCTCTAGCATACGGTCGTTTGTACCAGAGCCGAATGAAGAAGGCATATGATAAGAAGATACATCCTCAGAGCTTTCAGACGGGCGACCTTGTGCTAAAAAGGATTCTCCCGCCGCAGGCAGATCACAGGGGCAAGTGGACCCCCAACTATGAAGGGCCATACGTTGTCAGAAAAGTCTTTTCAGGAGGGGATTTATTGTTGTCCACCATGGACGGTGAAGACTTTACGTCGCCTGTGAATTCGGACGCAGTTAAAAAATACTTTGCTTGAAATTGACCCGCTGGACAGAAAAAGAGAGTCCAGGCAAAAATGGGGCATCCTGGCGAACCAAAAACAGAATGAAAGGTTCGGGCAAAAATTAGGGATAAATTTGAAAAAAATGTACACCCGCGAAGTTGAAAACCTACACTGGGCGGCTTCGGCAAAAAGGGGTATCCCGGTGAGCTGAAAACCCGTAAAGGGCGGTTCACGCAAAAATTAGGGATTTGAAAAGCAAATGACTGCGGTCCGAATTTGATACTGCAGTGGGCATTGGCGCGGGAGAATATACCTGAGGGGTCGATTATCAGATACAATCTCTTCGGAAGTGTGAATACCGGGAAAGCATTAGAGTCGGGCGAGTCATAGGAGGATCAGCTCATGATGTTCGTCTGCATCCCGTTGCCGACATGTGTACAAATTTGATTTGTCATTATATTTATGCTTCTTGTGCATACGTGTATATTCGTTGTGCGTAGCTTCCTCTTTTCAGGAGTTACATCCCGTGTACAAAACTATGCCCATTTAGGGGGCCAATCAATAAAACATGTTATTCAGTATTTGATGCTGGTTCTTTACTGTTTTGTACATGATAAACGCCTAGGTTTAATGAAACTAGCAAGTGTATAACGTCGCTGGCCCTTGCCAATAATTGCTAAAACTTTGAATTAACTGAAAATAATGTCACTAACGCTACCTTGAATAGATTTGGTTGCATAAACTTGTCTTGTCTTGTTTGTGATGTTGCAGGGTTCGTAGCCGTATGACGTGGACGATCAAAAGATTGCAGTACTGACTAGAAGCTCGTAACGAAAGACTCGATCCCCACGCAGGTCGCGCTTCTGAGATGACAATGTTCCTTACTGAAGAAGGATCGAATCCCCCAGCTAGTCGCAGCTTAGCCGAAGGACATTCTCCAGCCAAGTCGTTTACCCTCAGCAGAATTGACGATTCCAAGATCGAAGGCTGTATTCAGACAGTGTGGTGTCCCCCAAAAGGATCCCCCATCCCGAGCAGAGTGGTTTAGCCTCAGAAGATTAATTTCCAACTCGTGAGCTGTGATTAGACAGTTTACCCTTCCCAGTGGGGTCATTTACTCTCCCCCAGCGGAGACAGTTGATTTTCCCCAAGAGAATCGTTTCGTCCCCAGCGGAGTTCTCTTTTCAGCAAGTGTTTCCTTTCCTCCCAGTGGAACTCGAAGATTAAGACTCTCCCCGGCAGAGTTGGTGGTGTATCCTGGCATTTATTTTGTCGGAATACCGTGTGATACCCGTTCACTCCCCAGCAGAAGTCCAATCATGATTGGTGCATTCAGCTATTCCTCAGCGAAGCGGGCTTCACTCTTCCATCATTTATTTTGCTGGAATAATTCTGTGACGCCCAGTTACCCCCAGCAGAGTTGGCGTTGTCTTCAGCATTTATTTTGCTGAAGCGGTTTTCTGTATCCTAGCAGTTCGAGCTTGCATCTGCATTGGCATATAGTGTCATATTTGCATCTACCAAATAAAAACGCGTAGCATTTCCATGTCGAATGGAGCATTGCGTCATTGTCAAACATATGCATTCTGAAACATAAACCAGGCTGGTTAACCGTTTGTTTTCAAGTATTGTTTCCCATGCAGGTGGAGAGAGCTCTTACTCAAATTAATTGTCAAAACATTCAAGATCTCGGCATGAGACATGTAACGATAATGTCAGTTTTGGCATTATTCCCCACAGAGTTGGTTGTTCAAGTTTCTCTTACCCCTCTTGCGGAGTATTCCTTCAAGGTTGCTGTTATAACAATATCAAAAGATTGCGTGAATCGATTCTTCGAGGGTGTCTGGCAGTGTGGATTCAAAAATCCCCAGTAGAGTACTTCTCAGATTTGCTGCCATGTCAGCACTGAAAATTGGAAGACTAGACGCATATTGTGTTACCCATGTGATTGATGGAGCTAGCTGCTGTAGAGATAGGCAGAAAAGCTGTATCAGATGATATTCCCGTATGAATAGGCGGATGAAGTTTCCTGTGTTCAGGCAGATGATATTCCCGTATGAATAGGCGGATGAAGTTTCCTGTGTTCAGGCAGATGATATTCCCGTATGAATAGGCGGATGAAATTTCCTGTGTTCAGGCAGATGATATTCCCGTATGAATAGGCAGATGAAGTTTCCTGTGTTTAGGCAGATGATGTTCCTGTATGAATACGCGGATGAAATTTCCTGTGTTTAGGCAGATGATGTTCCCGTATGAATAGGCGGATGAAATTTCTTATATTCAGACAGATGATATTCCCGTATGAATAGGCGGATGAAATTTCCTGTGTTCAGACAGATGATATTCCCGTATGAATAGGCGGATGAAATTTCCTGTGTTCAGACAGATGATATTCCCGTATGAATAGGCGGATGAAATTTCCTGTGTTCAGACAGATGATATTCCCGTATGGATAGGCGGATGAAATTTCCTGTATTCAGACAGATGATATTCCCGTATGAATAGGCGGATGAAATTTCCTGTGTTCAGACAGATGATTTTCCCGTATGAATAGGCGAATGAAGTTTCCTGTGTTCAGACAGATGATGTTCCCGTATGAATAGGCGGATGAAGTTTCCTGTGTTTAGCCAGATGATTTTCCCGTATGAATAGGCGGATGAAGTTTCCTGTGTTCAGACAGATGATTTTCCCGTATGGATAGGCGGATGAAGTTTACTGTGTTTAGGCAGATGATTTTCCCGTATGGATAAACGGATGGAGTCCTGTGAGTAGACAGAAATGTTTCCCCAGCGAAAGCGCCGGGATTTTTCCGTGATGTGAGTCCTGATGTGGATAGATTTGTGTTTATTCGTGATTTGGCGAAATTTGGGTCCAGATGTGGACAAGGTTACTCCTGTGACGACAAAATCTCTATTCGTGTTGACGAATTTGTCTCTCTTCCTGTGTTGATAAGGTTAGTCCAGTTATGGACAGAGAGGTTTTGCGAAAAGTGTTCAGTACCTGTGGCGTCACATAGGTGGTTGAAGTGGAAATCAGAACTATCAGACGTCGGATCAGTTGTTGCCGTAACAACCAGATTCAGTTGGTGGATGTCGTTCCCCAAACAGTGGTGCAGTTTATTTCTGCGGTTGGCAAATTTCCTGGTTCTTAGTATTCAACCGTCTCGTACCTCGAATGTTTGAAGGTCGTTCGCTCTTCACCCAGTCGGGTCCAAGTCGCTTGAATAGGGGCAGCTGTTGCACCCTAAAATTTGCTCAACCTACTTCACTTAGTTTATGTTTCAATTGCATTAGCATTTACATAGTCTAATCATTTGCATAGCATAGCATAGCAAGTCATCCAACAAGGGACCAAGTACTATTCTTATCTCTATGAGCTTATCAAGAGGTTCTTATTCAAACTCAAGCCTATCCAAGTCATCAGAAAGAAATTGAAATCTAAGAAGTCAGTGGATCAAGCAGTGGATCTCTCTCCTATCTTGAGTATATTTGGAGATCATCAAAGAAGTTGTGAGCTGTGAATTGAGCATGGAGGGTATGCAGACATCATGGGGGACTTAGAGGGTCATTTTGAAAGGGAGACAAGTCATTGATGTGATCACAAGAGTTGCAGTTGAAGACAGTCAACTAGGGTTTCATCTGGGTCAACCCTAGGTCAACCCTAGGTCAAATGATTGATTGAAAGGCATCAAGGTCTATTTGAGAGATTTGGGGTTCATCATTTGACATGTAGATATGGATGTGGTGTTGTGCCAAGGAGAAATCAAGAGAAATCAAGAAGAAGAGGAGTTTCTAAATTAGGGTTTCTGTGTAAAATCCCTTAATTTAGGACACACTTTCAAGCACGATAATTCAAAATGCAAGCTTCAAATGGATCCTTGGCCAACATGAAACTTGTAGAGGATCTAAAGACCTTTAATTTGAGTGGTAGAAGACATCAAGGAGATTTATAGAACTCAAGTTATGGTTCTTGCAAGTTACAGGTCATCTGAGGTATCTGAAATTTTGTCTGTGAAAGTTACTTGTCTTCCAAGCAACTTTTACCCCTCAAGGAGCATTCAAATGGATTTCTGGTCAACATGAGAGTTGTTCCTCATTGTCTTAGATTTCTAGAAAGGTATGGTATGCCTTCATATGATTTGTGAAACTCTACTTATGACCTTGGCAAGCAAAGGGTATTTTGGTCATTTGAGAATTACAGGTCATTTCAAGCATATGCCTAAAACTCATACAAGGAAGCTTCAAATGAAAAACTTCACAACATAAAAGTTGTTCCAAATGACATTTTGAGTCTATAAAAGTGGTCATGGAAGTTGGAAAATGCTCATAGCTCATGATTGCAAATTTGGTCAATTAAAAGGTGAATTTAATGAATAAAAGTGACCTAAAAATGAGATTTTTCATAACATGTCCAAATGGGATGAAATTATAGGTTATTTTGATTGGGAAGAATGTTTTAAGACCATTGGAAATAGTGGATTTTTGAGTTTAGTTCAGAATTTGTAAGTTATCATTGGTTGCTTATGTATGAAGTTACACATGCCAAAACACAATGGATTTGTGCACAAGAAGTTTCTAACAAGTTCTAGAGGGTTCCATGAGCATCTATATATTGAGTAGAGTGGATCCAATCATAGGTTGGTGATTCATTTGGTTGAAAACTCATAGTTGCATCTCATTCCTCAATTTTGCAAATTCATTCCAATCTCTTCAATTCTTCATCAATCATTCAATTTCATGATCCAAATCCACTCAAGAATCATCCCTGAGTACATTGCAAGCAAGATTTGAAGAAGAAATCACAAGAATCGTGCTATACAATTTCATCCTCCAAATTGCAAAAAGAAGTGGTTATGGCAATCCAAGGTGTTTAAGCAAGAACAAGTGCATACAGAACCAAGATCCAAGTCCATTGATCAAGTCCTAAGCCTTGCTAGCTGTGAATCCAAGGATTTCTCCATCTGTTTTCAAGATTACACCAGGTTGGTTTTTCTATCGAATTGGCTAGAAATAGATAGCATGATAGAGAATCATTAGGTTAGAACTGTTAGGAATAGGTAGATGATTAATTTCAGTGAGTTTGAGAGCATTTCATGGAGTTTACCATTGGAGCACAAATTCTGTTGAGGATTATAACATGAGGATTAAGATGTTAAAATCTTAGGTGATTATTGATTATTGATCAGTGCAAGGTCAGCAAGAGATTAGTGCACTTAGATTGTGGATTGGTGATGATGAAATTTTTGAGTAGTTCTGAATTGGAGATCGTGTTTCATGATTTATGTGATATGAATTGATGCTGATGATATGAGCGAATTCAGGGAGAAAATTAGAGTGATTTTGCTTTTTACATGTTTGAATTTGATGGAGAGTTGAGCACGCACGAGTTGATAGAAGATAGTGTGCATGAAGCTGTGTTCATGGAGGCATTTGCAGAAACCCTAAGTGTAATGAAGAAGACGAGTCAATGCCCGTTGGATCTAGAAGACTTGGTTGACTGAGAAACGCATCCAATGGCCAGGATTTGAAGTTGAAAACGAGAGGGAATTCAGAAATGTGAAACGCACCGTTTCACTTATGTCTTCAGACTGGGCTTAAGTGCAATTGCTAGCCACACCACCACTTTCAAGGCCCAACCTCAAATTGAACTAACATAGTTACTATTTGCACCGTTTTCATTTTTTTATTTTCTTTTTGTGTTTTCTGATTAACTGGGCCCAGACGCGCCTTGCTACGCGCACCCCCCAGTCTGGGCCCATCATTCATTTTCCAATGCGTTTCACTACTAACTGCACCCCTAACCAATTTTAAATCATTTTAATTTCTTTTATTTTTGTTAATTGTTTGAAAAATCATAACAAATTGAAAATTCCATATTTTTAAGTGGTTGTTTTTGCATCTTTTTTATATTTCTGTTAAGAAAATTGTCATATAATAAAATTAGCATTTTATTTTTTTTTGCATTTTTAGTATATTTTTCTTTTAAATAGGTTTTAAATGATGTTTAGTTTAATACTTGATCTTGTTGATTTTAGTTTAGTTAGATCCTTTTATATTTTGGGCCCATTCTTTTTAGAGTACTTGACTTAGGACTTCAAACTTCATATGAGATTTAATTCATGATTTTAGGACTAAATTTTAGATGGTTTGTTTAGGTGTGATTAGGGGAATCAAAATTAGGGTTTAGGTGTGACATAGGTGTGATAAATCATTTCTTTTAGGAGTTGTAGTTTGAATTTTGGGGTATGGGACTATAGGGGTATTATGGGTAAATAATAGATCCCTTAGAAAATATTAGACTTCCCCTATTCTACTATTACTACTAGTATATTTCCTATATTTGCTTGTTTGTGTGGTGTGCCCTCTATAGGGTTATCATTTGACTGTGTGGGGTATTGGGCCTGCTTGGGGTTTGGGGTTTGAGCTGAAGACCTTGCTGATAAAGCCCATTGAAGATTAAAAGAATGAAGACCAATTTCCAGAGTTGATGAAGAGTATCTCTTGCTGGCAGCTGTTGAAGGTTATAGGATCTAGGAGTTAGGCAGAGCTCTAGAGTAGAAAATTTGATTCACAAACATGGAAGGTCTTGTTTGCCTCCATCCCTCTCTATGATGCAGAGTCTCTCTAGGACACTCACCCCCTTCCTTTGGAAGGCTTGGTGACAGTGTCTAAGAGATAGAACTCTTGAGAGAAAACCTTCTACCTATTGTTAACAGTCTGTTTGCCACCTTTGGTGGTCAACTAACTGTTTAACATTCCAGTTCATCCTCTTAACTGTTGCTCATCTTGGAGAATGAGACTTGAAGAAAAGCCCTGAAGACTGATGATAGAGACCTTGCTTGAAGGCTGTGAAGATGAAGACCGATGCTTGCTTGAAGCTTGAAGATGGTTGAAGATGACTTGAAGACAGATGTTGATGAGGATTGCTTTTGTTGTTTACTTTTGCTGTTTATAATTTTTGATGTATTGTTTGAATTTCCCTGACTGTATTGTGTGCCATTTAACCTGTTAGGTTGAAAGCGAATTTTGTTCACTTTTGCCTGTTGCTTTCTAGGTTCGAGGTTGAGTGGGACTCCCTTGCCTCGCTTGTATTGTTGCATTCATGCATTTTACTGCTTTATTGTATATATGCTTTTGTTTCTGTTTCCGTCTATTCCCTTAGGATCTCTGTTTCTCTCTGCGCAGGAAAGGAACATGATAGACATTAGGTCTTAACCCATGCATGATAACACTAGGTTAGTTTGATTCCCTTTTCAACCGTAGGATAGAGTTCTGTCTCTTCCTTCTCAAAACAAACAGAAAAACACAATAAGATTTCAAATCCAATAAAAGATACTTCTCCCGTAAAAGAATGTGAACTCATCAAAACGTCATTTTTGTCCACTTGGACTGTTAATCAGAAAAACCCTTTTTCAGAAGGAATAAAAACAATCAAGACAGACTTGTGTCGTGCGTGGCCCGAACTACGTTTGCTCTGATCTTTCATGCTGTATGAAAGTACGTAGGCATAGGATGCGATATCCTAGCGAGCAACCTTCCCCTCCTTTCTCGTAGGTAGGCGAACTACGTTGACTCTGATTTCTCGTTCCAGACGGGAATACGTAGGCATAAAGGGCGATACTTTGCCGAGTCATTTTATTTTCTTTTAACCCCAGACCTGTAGAGTAGATAGAATAACAATCCGTACCAGAAAACAAGCGTGGATCCCGTCGAGTACGACGGACGTGAGGCGTGCTAATACCTTCCCCTTGCGTAACCAACTCCCGAATCCAGGATTTGGTTGCGATGACCATTCCTTTCCCCGTTTTGCGGTAGGTTTACCTCAAGCGTTTCCTTTCCCTCCGTTGGGATAAATAACGCACGGTGGCGACTCTTCTGTTTAGCCGACGCCGATTTTCGTAGTAGCGACACCAAGCTCTTGATTAGCAGCCACTGTCCTAACGCCAGTATTGAAAGGACCCATCCCAGCACCATTGGTATTCACATTGCCAAACCCAGCATTGTCGTAACCATTATTACCAAAACCTTGATTGTTATCACCGAACCCTCCGTTGCCGAAGCCCTGATTATTGAAACCATCATTGCCATCCCGATTGCCAAAGCCAAGACCCTGATTGTTGTCACCAAAACCAGTATTGATACCCACATTCCTGTTGGTTTCCACGTTCCCATTAACATTATCAGCATTTCTGTTACTAGTGTTGCCGTTGCCGTTGCCAATACCAGTCTCACCAGCATTTGGTATCACTTCCTCCCTGCGAGGAGTCTCAACATGAGCAGAGTTGTATTTTGTATTACCAGTCGCTCGCGTCAGCAGCGGTTGCACTAGAGTTTGAAGATGTTCCTGGCCCTTAGCCAAGGCCTCCATAGTCTGCATGAATTAGCCCAACCTATCCCGGATCTCATGCATCTCAGACTGTACCTGATCCATGATCTTCTTACTGTTGCTTCTTGTAGCGTACCGGTGAATTCTCTGTTCGTCAATCTTGAAACAACCTGTAAGATGCAGGAGATAAGATTCGAGCTCAAAAAAGAGTACCTGCCATGCAATATGAATATGAAAATGCACACGTGTAAATATGCAACAGGTTAATTCCCCCCCCCCCCCCGATTCTAGTTCCGGAGAAGAAGCCATAACGACAATGGAGTCCCAAATAAGCAAGCGCATAATCAGAATCCTCATACATAAACAAATGCCAAGAGGCAGAGTACAAAGATACAACTGAATACAACTGAAAAGACCTCGGCCAACAAGCCTGACGATGGTCAAAATACAAGTACGAATAACAAGAGAAAAGCAAAGATAAATCAGGCCAAATGGCGCGCTCTGACATATTCCAATAGCCTCAACGTCTCCGGATGACCTAGTCTGGAGATTAGTTTCTGTATCAGTAATGCATGCCGCTCAATAGTGGACCTCATCTTTTTGGCGTCCTCTTCGCAGGCTCCCCTGCCAAAAACCCTCATCAATCCTGCACCTTTTAGAGCCAACCTTCAATTCACCACCCCTAGTTTCTTTGATCATGTTGCTCACTCTAGACTCAACGTCACGTCTAAGAGATACCTCTTCAGCAATCTTCGCATCCTTAGCACTGAGCTGCTCCTCTAACTGGGAAATCTGAAGCTTCAATTCATCTTCACGCTCCTTCCGGCTAGTAAGCGTGACATTCCATAAAAATTCCCATTTGGAGAGTCGAGAATAAGCCTTATTCAGAAGTTCTTTCTTAGTAGCAAGTATACTACTAACACTATTCAGGGCGACCCCTACTTTCTCTCTCTTGCTGGTCTCTTCAGTAAAATCTGAACCCAACCTATTAATCATCTCAGTCTGCTTCTTCAAAGTGAAAGTTGCCTCATTCTTCTCATGCCGAAGCTGGAAAATCTCTTTCTCTAGCTCTTCATTTGCTCTCTGCAACTCTTCCTTTTCAGCCAGCAGCTTGTTATACTTCTCAATTTCTACTGAAGTAGGTTCCTTAATCACCGGAAGATACAAAGGCTCTGCAACAGGATATGGCATCAAAGAAGTCCTAACTCTCTCATGGATCCAGAGCCGATAAGGATTATAAGCTTGACTGTCACTCTTGCCAAGCAATGTCTTTCCTCTTCTGTGAATATTACCCCAAGCACGCCTCAATATGACCAAAACATCTCCATCTAATAAACCCGTGAGATACAGAGATTCCTGTATCTCGTCTTCAACCGGAGAGTCCCTCAAAGCATAGCCAAATTGTCTCACAAGCAGAGAAGGGTTATAGTTAATACAACCTTTCCGTCCAATCAAAGGAACGTTCGGAAAGCCACTGCAACTATATATAATATTCACTCCGAGCAGGTTCCGATTAAACCAAACAATGTTCTCAGCACACAATCCCATCAATCTGGAAGACCAATCTAAAGTACCAGCAGTATCAACAAAAGGTCCCTTCTTAGGAAGATGTCCCTGAAACCACCGGTATAGAAGAGGTACACATAAAGAAACATTCTTCCCCCGACGCTTCTCATTCTTATTGTGAACAGAATGATAAACGTCACCCAAGAGAGTAGGCACCGGATTCTTCGAGGCAGGAATAAATAAAGCATCTGAATCAACAAAATCAGGCAGATTAGGGAACAATACAATCCCATAAATGCAAACAGCCAGAATAGCATTGAAGACAATCCAACATCCATCCTTCGCACACTGCGTAGCCTTCTCAACCAAGCAAGAAAGATGAAAACCATAAGCTCCATTCAGCTTGACCAAACCTCCGGGGAACTCAGAAGCATCCAAACTGACAATCTCAGTAAGCTTAGCCAACTCAGGCTCAGTATCCTCGTGAACAAAAGGCATCTGATCTAACACAGGAACTCCTAGCATATCAGAATACTCCTCCACAGTAGGGGCCAGAATAAAATCAGGGAACAAGAAGCATCTCAAATGAGGCTCGTAAAACTGCATCAAAGTATACAATCCAGTCATCTCAAACACAGAAGGTCTGCATAACAAACTGAGCAACTTCCCATAAGACTCTCTAAACTCAGCCCTCACTCTCTAATCTGCTAGAGCAACCAACCTCAATAAGGAACTGATATCTGAAGAAGGCAACCTATAAGCAACTGTTCTCTTCATGGACTCCATGTCTGGCAAGAAGAACACTAGAATCTGAGGGGAAAAACACACCTGCAACATAAATACACGTTAATAAAATGCAAACATGAAAATGCAAATGCATATGCAAACAGGGGATCAAGTGCAATGATGAAGAACTGTGATGTGCTATACTGCAGCTTGAGAACCATCAGATCTTCTCCTCAAATCAAACCAACCACATAACCAATTCTCACTGATAGAGACAAACCAGGTGTTCTGAGGCCAGAGTTTTCCCTGCAAAAAGACCCACCTGCCCTCTCATAGGTATGTACTTAACTCGCAGACGAGGTACGGCATCCTATGCGGTCATCAGCATCACAGACTTTCAAGAGTGATGATACGATACCCAGAAGGTGTGGCATCATCATCCCTTGAAGAGGCCTCACTTAGCCGAATCCCAAATGATAGGTTCCCAGAGTCGACAACCCTCAAATCCAACAGCCTGTCGAGCCCAAAGGGCCAGGCAAGATGCCATCAAAGAGAATCTCGTCTGAGTGTAAATTTCGTAGCTAGCTGGTGCAAGCAAAGCAAGCAGGCTAACCACTACTCTCTACTTCTAAGTCTATGTGCACTCAAGCCTAAGTCCAGCTTATCTCTCAAACTAACCCTCTACCCACAGCACAATAACAATAATATACAGTACTGAAAGTAAAGACAGAAATATAAATACAAAACCCCAGACGGGAAAACAAGCGCTAGGATTGACTCTCATAGGGAACCGTAGAGTCCCCAACAGAGTCGCCAGCTGTCGCTACTGCGAAAATCGGCGTCGGCTATGACAGAAGAGTCGCCACCGTGCGTTATTTATCCCACAAGAGGGAAAGGAAACGCTCAGAGTAAACCTAACATAAAGAGGGAAAGGAATGGTCATCGCAACAAAATCCTGGATTCGGGAGTCGGTTACGCAAGGGGAAGGTATTAGCACCCCTCACGTCCGTCGTACTCGACGGGATCCACGCTTGTTTTCTATCTAGGGGTATGTTTATCTATCTACTCTAAAGGTTTGGTCTAAAAAGAAAATAAAATGACTCGGCAAAGTATCGCACTTTATGCCTACGTATTCCCATCTGGAACGAGAAATCAGAGTCAACGTAGTTCGCCTAACTACGGGTTAAGGGGGGAAGGTTGATCGCCGAGATGTCGCGTCTCGTGCCTACGTACTTTCATACGACATGAAAGATCAGAGCAAACGTAGTTCGGGCTACGGAAGACACAAGTTTGTCTGACAGTTTTTTATCTCCTTCTAAAAAGGGTTTTCCTGATTAAAGGTCCAAGAGGACAAAAACAGAGTTTGAATGTTTGTTTGAGTTTTTTACGAAAGAACTGTTTTTTAGGATGTTTGCAATCTCAGTCGCACTAGAGACTATGACCCAGGAGTGAACGCTTCGTATGTCACCCAAAGGGTACCACACTAACATCCAGATTACTGGAGAGAGGCCCTCCACCAACCTTTTCCCAGATAGCTTAAGGCTCGTAACGCACGACTTCAATTAACCTTATTACTGTGTTTTTGAATTGTTCTGAGATGAGAAGAGAAAGACACCCTAAAACTATGGTTGAAAGGGAATCTACCTACAGTTATCATGCATGGGTCAAAACCTAATGTCTGTCATAATTCCCTCTTGCACAGAGGAAATCAGAGATCCTAGGGGAAACAGCAAAAGAAAGCAAGCAGTAAACAGTAAACAGTAAAATGCATGCTATGCACCAGTACAGGCGAGGCAAGGGAGTCCGACTCAACTTCAAACCTAAGAAAACAACAGGCAAGAGGAGACAAGCTCCACCTCAAACCTAGAGGTAATCAACACAAGCAAACAGACAATACAGAGAAAAACAAAAGATACAGAGAAAGCAACCCAAGCAACAACAACAGTCTTCAGCAGACAGCAACTTCAGTACTCAACAACAGCAACTCTTAACAGCAAATCCTCTTGACAACAAAGTTGACAGCAAAAAGTCTTCATCCTCAAGCTAGCTTCCATCTTCAATCTCTAGCAAGCATCCTCCAAGCAAAGGATTAATCACTAAGATCAAGGTTGCAATGTTGAAAACCTAATGAAAACCAAAGGAAATCATCAAGTACCAACATTGAAATGGAAAGGCATCCTCAAAGTTCTACTCAACTATGAGCATACCACACATCCCTCCAAAGGAGAGATGGAGTTTCCCTAGGAGGACTTCACATCATTGGATGGAATAGAAGCACACAATGCATTCTATGTTTGATGAAGAAATCAAAACTAGTCCTAATGGCTCTTCCTAAAACCCTAATTTCCTAAGCTCCTAAAACAACTTCTAAAAGAAAAGAAAACTTCAACTCCAAGCTCCAATCTTCAAGCCACAGCAGCTACACCAAGTCCAGAAGATCTCCCTAAAAGGAATCCAAGCAAATCCAGCCCCAAAGTCACCAACAAGACCAAGCAAGCAAAGGCACACAAAATAGAACACCACAAGCACAAGCAACTTGCAAAATACAACTAAAACAGAAATCAAAGTTGTAAAAATCTAATAAAATTCCTAGGGGAACATACATGTTTGAAAAACCTAGGGTTAAAATATTAAAGCCTAATTCAACTTCTAAGTCACCTAAATAATTTCTAGATTGAAAGGTATCAAGGTAATCCACAAGTTTGGGAAGGCTCTAATCTCAACACCTAAAACAGAACCTAAATTTGCTCTAAAATTCTAACAAAAATTCTAAAGGAACATGAATATCTACCCTAAAACATACTAAAAAATCAAAACCAAATTCATCACCAATTGGAAGAACAAAATTCAACAAAACAGATGATCAAATATGCAAATATTAAAGAATTAAACAAAATGAGAAAAATCAAATTAAATTGAAAAATGCATGAAAATGAATTTTATTGATTTCAGAAAATCACAAATTCTCTCACGATCATGGAGATATTTTTAAAATAATTTTTGGATCAAGAATGAATTTATTATGATTTTTTGAATCAATAAAGCATTTAAAATAAACAAAAATGAATAAAAGAAAATAGAAACTCAGAATAAAACAAGAGCCACAGGATTGCATGACTGGTCCACTGATCCAAGCGCTGAGGGAATGCCACCTCATTTAATAAAACTGCATCGTTTTGATCCTCAGAAAGTCAAATAAAACTTTAAGTCGTGGTCGTTGGATGATTGGCTTAGTCGTTGGTCAAAGGCAGATCTGATGGCTATGGACTCATCTTCTCCAAAACTCAGACTGGCCATATGGAGATCAGGGACGGTGGCCGGAGAAGACTCCGGTCGTCTTCTCCGGTGAGCAGGTGGTTGCAGGTGATTAAACATCAATAATCCTTACACCAATCTCACTCAGAATTTCACCAGGATTTCAAATCTCCTATTCAAATGCTCTAACTCTCCATAGATTTCAAGATTCGAAGCAATGTTCAGAACACTCATCCAGATCAATCATCACCAATTGCACAATTAAGATCATAGAAATCATCCTTATGCTACACTGATCATCTTGATCTATCCAAATCATGTTATAGCCTTAAGATCAGATCTACTCGAATCAAAACAGAAATGGCACCTCATGATCAAACATCACCAATGGCTTCCAAATTGATCCTAAAACGATCTACATCTTGTCTAGATCCTAACCACAAGTTCAAATCTAACTATATCATGCTAATTCATGTGGAATTTTGAATGTTACTAACCTATTGTAGATCTAGTAACAGAGGTAGCTAGAGCTTGATTCAACCTTCAAAACTCTCCAGAATCTGTCAAGGATGCAAGAGAAAGATGTTGTAAGCTTCAATTTGCTCTGAATCAGCTTGGAACTCAAAACCCAATCTGCACTTGCTTGCTTGAAAATGAAGTTGCTTTCTCTGCTTCAGCCACGAAACTTGCACCAAAATGATTCTGAAATCATCAAAGAACTTAAATAGAACATGTTTATGGGCTTTAGAAACTTAATTGAGGCCCAATCCAGCAATTTGCAAATTCTGATTTTGCTCTTGAAGTTGCACATGATAGTCACGATTTTGCCATGAAAATTGCTCTAGAAGCTTCCCTTTCACTTGCAAATTCCCTTGTGAATGTATTCAGACCAAAAAGAGCACTTGAATTGCATTGGTAAGAAACTTGGATGTGTGACTTGCAAATGAAGAAACCAAATGACAACTCATGAAACTTGGCCTAAACTCAAAATTCTGGTAATGCCAAAGTGTCTAAAATTCAATTTCCATTCAAAAAATGTAGTTACTTGACATGTTTTGGTCCTATAACTCAAAATTGGCATTTTCCCTCCTTAATTCATTTGAAAACCTCCCTCTTTGAAACCATTTCAAACCAAGTCTTGCTATGAGCCCAATCAATCCATCATGACCTCTTGTCTAGCCTAAAAACCCCATTTTGAACAACTTTCATGTTGAACAAAATTACATTTGACAAGTGCAAGTTGGAGATTTTGGCCTATGATTGAAAATGACCTATAATCTCACTTTCCCAAAATACCCCTGACTTGTAAACCTCATAACTTGAGTTCTACAAATTATATGGAAGACTTATAGTACAATTTAGAAATATAAGATCATGAGGAACAACTTTCATGTTGGCCAAAAGTTCAGGTGAAACCTCCTTTTAGGTCCAAAATAGCTTTGAAGTCAGATGATTTTCACAGACAAATTTCAGAAGCATCTGAGGACTTGTAACTTGTCTGGGCCATAACTTGAGTTATATAAATCCCCTTGAGGACTTATAGTACTCAAATTAAAGGTATTGAGATGATCTACATGTTTCATGTTGGCCAAAGATCCATTTGAAACTTTTATCTTGACTTAGGTGGTCATGAAGTTAGGCACTAAACAAGGAATTTTGCACTGGAACCCTAATTTAGCAACTTCCCACACTCTTGACTCCTCTTGATTTGATCTTGGCACAACACCAAAAATGTCTTATCATATAATTTCATGAACTCCATGACCTAAAAGTAGGATTTGACACTCTTCAATTGCACAGTTGACTTAGGATTAACCCAGATGAAACCTTAATTGCTTGCACATCAACTGTGGCTCTTGCATTTGACACAATGACTTGATTAAACTCTCACATGGCCCCACAGGAATTCTATGAGCTCCATACACATCCTCTTCTCACATTCAACACTTCCTAACCCTCTGATGGTCTTCAGTTGATCCTCAAGTTAGGAGAAGATTCACATTCAAACATCTAAACCCTTAGGCACTCAAACCACCTTCTGATGACTTTGACAACTTCTCAATCTTGAATGAGACCTCTTGCTAGGCTTATCTTGATAAGAACAACACTTGATCCCCTGCTATATGAATGATAACATGATATGCAAATGATATAACTATGCAAATGCTAATGCAATGAAACATAAATCAGGTAAGAAAAGGTTGAGCAAATTTTGGGGTACAACAGAGGTTATGATAGACATTAGGATCTTAACCATGTATCATAACATTAGGTAGCATTCCCTTATCTCAATCTTAGGATCACCATTACATGACAACTTTAGGTTTGGATTTAGTCCCCCCTTTAGTGTCCTTTCTCTTCTCATCTCAAAACAATCATAAAACACCTAATAAAGGTTAACGATTATTGTGCGTTACGAGCCTTAAGCACTTGGGAAAGGGTTGTTGAAGAGTTTCTCTTTAATGGCTTGGATGTTTAGTATAGCACCCTTTGGGTGATATGCGACGCATTCACTCCTAAGTCATAGTCTCTAGTGCGATATGAATTGCAAACCATTCAAAAACACTTCTTCTCTAAAAAACACAAAAACAAATCATTCAAACCCTTTTTGACCTTTGGGGCCTTTAATCTTGAAAAATAATTTTCATAAGGAGAGTTTTGTTAACTCTTGGTTCCATTGCAAACGGTAACGCCTAAGTCTCCAATGGTCGAGCTGCATACACCAAACTGCTAGAACTGATTGTTAACCCTACTCGGGTAAAACAGTTGAACAAACCTGTATTCTCTTTCGGCCCGAACTATGTTTGCTCTGATCTTTCATACCAGATGAAAGTACGTAGGCACAAGATGCGATGTCTTGGCGAGCAACCTCCCCCATTTTCACCCGTAGTTAGCCGAACTACATTGACTCTGACTTCTCACTTCAGATGAGATACGTAGGCATAAAGCGCCATTGCTTTGCCGAGTCACTTCTTTTTTCTTTTGTCCTCAAGACTGTAGTTAGATAGTTTTAATCACCCTTTTAGATAGACAACAAGCATGGATCCCGTCGAGTACGATGGACGTGAGGGGTGCTAACACCTTCCCCTTGCGTAACCGATTCCCGAACCCGAGATTTGGTTGTGATGACCGATGTTATCCCTCTTTTCGTTAGGTTTTCTCTGAGTGTTTCCTTTCCCTCTCTTGATATAAATAACGCACAGTGGCGACTCTTCTGTCATTGTCGGCCTCGATTTTTGCAGTAGCAACAGCTGACGACTCTGCTGGGGACAGGAATATCCCCTATGCGAGTCAATCCTAGCGCTTGTTTGTTTATTTTTGGGTGTGTACATATGTGCTTTATCTTTATTTGCTTTCTGCATGATTCATTATTGTTGTGCTGTGGGGAGGGATTGTTCCATTGAGAGATAAGCCAGACCCAGGCTTGAGTATAGACTTAGCATTAGAAGTGGAGATTAGTGGTGAGCCTGTATGCTTTGCATGCACCAGCTAGCCATGAAATTCGCGCTCAGACGAGATTCTCTTTGACGATTTTCTTTCTGACCCTTTGGGCCCGAAGGGATTTTGGATCTGAGGATTGTCGACTCTGGGAACCGATCATTTGTGAGTCACCTAAGTGAGGTCTCTTCAAGAGATGATGATGCCAAACCAGAAATAGTGAACGTATCATCATTTCTAGAAAGTCTGTGACGCTGATGAATGCATAGGATGCCAAACCTTGTCAGTGGATAGGTCCTTACCTGTGAGAGGGATGGGGTGGTGCAGGAAACTCTAGCCTTCAGATTACCCGGTTCTTTGCAGTTTGGATTCTTGATACCAAGGGGTTCTAGTATCAGTGTTTGGTTATGAATAAAGCGAAGCGCCGGTCTTCTCAAACTACAACACAACAATTTTGATCCCTTATTTGCATGTGCATTTGCATTTTCATCTGCATTTCATTAACATGTATCTGTGTTGCAGGTGCATATTTCCTCCCCGATTTTAGTGATCTTGTTCCTTTTCTGACATGGATTCTCTAAAGAAGACAGTTGCCTACAAGCTCCCTTCTCCTGATATCAGTTCCCTATTGAGTTTGATTGCTTCAGCAGATCAGAAAGTGAGAGGAGAGTTCAAGGAATCTTATGGGAAGTTACTCAGTTTGGTGTGCAAACCTTCAGTGTTCGAGTTGAATGGCTTATATGCTTTGCTTCAGTTTTATGACCCTCAGTTGAGATGTTTTGTTTTTCCTGACTATGTCCTGGCGCCGACCTTGGAAGAGTATGTTGTGTTACTAGGAGTTCCAATATTGGATCAGATGCCTTTTTACCATGTTGATGTTGAGCCTGATCTAGCTAGGCTTGCTGCAATTATTCATGTTGATACCTCATAGTTCTCAGGAAAATTGACCAAGCTGAATGGAGTGCATGGGTTTCCTATACCTTTTCTGGTTGACAAGGCTTTACAGTTCGCAAAAGACGGTTGTTGGATTGTATTCAATGCCATTCTCGCTCTATGTATATATGGTATCATCTTGTTTCCTAACTTGCCAGACTTTATGGATACAGATGCCTTTTATATCCTTGCTTCAGGGAATCTAGTGCCCTCCTTGTTAGGGGATGTTTACCATTCTATCCATTAAAAGAATGAGAAGCGGAGGGGTAAAAATGTGTCTTGCCGTGTACCCATGCTGTATAGATGGTTCTTCAGTCACCTTTCGAAGACAGGTCCGCTTGTTGCTACTGCTGGCACCTCAGATTGGTCTACCAGGTTAATGGGTTTATCTGCAGAAAACATTATATGGTTTGATCGGGATATACTTGGCGCTGAAATCATATATAGTTGCAATGGTTTTCCGAATGTCCCGTTGGTTGGAAGGAAGGGCTGTATTAACTATAATCCCTCTTTGTTGATTAGACAACTTCGATATGCTTTGAAGAGTCCTCCTAAGGAAGAAGAGATAAGGAATCTCTGTATCTCACAGGCTTGCTGGAAGCTGATACTTTGGTTAGAATGAAGTATGCATGAAGTAACATTCACAGACGAGGTAAGACATTGTTAGGAAAGAGCAACAATCGAGCTTATGACTCTTACGTGGTTTGGATCAAAGATAGAGCTGCTAAGTCTCTGATGCCGTTTCCTTCAGTTGCGCCTTTGTACCCCATTATGATTGAAGAACCCACTACCGTGGATATTCAGAAGTACAACCAACTGTTGCGTGAGAAAGAAGAGTTGAAAATAGTCAATGAAGAATTAGAGAAAGAAATTATCCTGATCCGAAGTGAGAAGATTGATGTTGTTCATGCCTTCAAGAGACAGACTGAACTTGTCAACAAGCTAGGTACGAAATTGACGAAGGAGACTAGCACCAGAGAACGCTCAGGCCGGGATTTGAACGCTGTCAGTAGTGTGCTTGCTACCAAGAAGAAGGATCTGGACAAGGCTTACTTGGAGATCTCTAAGTTTAAATCAGTGTGGAATGCCACGCTCACTAACAACAAAGAGCGTGAGGACAAGCTGAAGCAGCAGATCGCCAAGTTGAAGGTTCAGCTCAAAGCAAAGGACGAGAAGATTTTGATGGAAGAATCACTTAGATATAACAGTGAACACAGATTGAGCCAAGCTATTGCAGACCTGAAGGATTGTAGGTTGAGAGCGGACACCAAGAGAAGAAGACTTGAGGCGTGCTTTGGAGAAAGAGCCTGGGAAGACCACGTTGATAGTATACAGCGCACCATTAGCCAGCGAGAGCTACTCATACAGGGTCTACTTACCAGACTAGATCATCCCGAAACACGGAAGCTGCTAGGGGATTTCCAGTCTTGGTGTTCAGCTTGACTGTCTTTCTTTGTATCTTGTTGTTTTTCTTATGTATTGACCATCACCAAGCTTGTTGGTTGAGGTCATTCCCATTTTGTACTCAGCTGATGTATGCACACTGTTGTTTGGCTTGTTATTATATGAGGATTTCTTATTCTGTTTGCTTGTCCGTGGGGTTTTTCATGGTCGCTTCTTCTTCTAGAAACTAGAATCGAGGGGGAAATCTCCTTGTCGCATATATACATGTCTGCATTTAGCATTTTTTCGTATTGCAGGTGCATCGGGACTGTTTTCTTATCTTCTGTCTTCATTTCGTTTGTTTCAGGATTGCTGATAACACAAATCACCGGTACACGACTAGAGGAAGACAGAAGAGGATCATGGAACAGATGTAAGAGAAAATGCAGGAAATGAGAGATAGAATGGCTCAATTTATGGAAGTTATGCAGACAGTAGCTAGTGGACAAGACCAGCTCAGGACCTTGGTGCAGCCTCTGATTGCACGGGTTGATAATAACGGCGTATTACATGGAGGGACTACTTACAACCCACCTCTTGTTGAGACTCAGCACGCTATCCCCAATACTGGCGGGAATGGAAATGGAAATGGTGCCGGAAATGGGAACGCAACTGGAAACAGTAATGGACATAATGTTGGCGGAGGTAATGGTAACACTGGATTTGGTAACACTGGAGTTGGTAATATTGGAATTACTGGTCAGGGCAATGTGTATGGGCCTGAAGCTAACGGTGCTATCCATGGAAACCTGAATCAGTAGTTGTTTGAGGATAGACAGAATGACATCTTCTCGGTGAGAGATTTTGGTGGTGAAGTGCCGTCTGAGACTAATAGAAGATTCAAATGGTTGGAAGACAAGATAAAAAGCTTTGAGAGTCAGAACTCTATGGGCCTTGATATGGCCAACATTGGGCTTATCCCTGACCTAAGGATACCGCAGAAATTCAAAGTCCCTGACTTTGATAAGTACAAGGGTACTACATGTCCTAGAGTTCACTTGCGCTCGTATTACAGGAAGATGTCTGCTTAGTCAGACGACGAAAAGTTGTTAATGCACTTTTTCCAGAATAGTTTGTCCGGTCCTTCCCTTGAGTGGTACATGGGGTTGAAGCCTACCAATGTCCGTAGCTGGAAGGATTTGGCTGAGGCGTTCATGAAACATTATCAATATAATAGTGACCTTGCTCCAAACAGGGTTCAGTTGCAAAATCTTACCCAGAAGAATAATGAATGCTTCAAAGAGTACGCCCAAAGGTGGCGCGAATTGGCTGCAAGAGTTCAACCTCCGATGGTGGAGCGTGAGCTGATCGATATGTTTGTAGCTACTTTATCTGGCATGTATTATGAGTAGCTTATCAACTGTACGTCTGGCAGCATTTCTGACATGATAATCACCGGGGAACGCATAGAGAATGGTATCAAAATTGGGAATATTCAAGCAGGCGAAGGATCCTCAGCTGGAGGAGGAGGAAAGAAAGTCTTTAGCAATAAAAGGCGCGAGGGAGAAACCAACTCAGTATCTAATTTTCAAGAAAGATGGAGAAGTCAGCCTCACAATCAATATCATCAACAACAGATCGCTAGCATTACGATCCCTGTACCACAATAACAACAACCACAACCTCAGCAACAACAATAACGGAAGCAACAACCACCCCAATAAAATCAGCAGGGTTATCGAAGGTATCCGGTTCGGCCAACAAATAGAGTATTTGATCCACCACCGATGCTATATTCCCAAGTGCTCCAAACTCTATTGCAATTGCAGTTAATCCAAAAGAGGACTTTGGCTCCTCTGACAGACCCACCACCACCCGACTTTGATGTGAATGCACGATGCGAGTTCCACTCTGGGGCACCCGACCATACTATTGACAACTGCAAGGCTTTCAAACATAAGTTGCAAGATCTGATTGATAGCAAAGCTATAGATTTTTCACATGATGCACCAAATGTTGTGCAGAACCCTATGCCAAATCATGGGCTGGCTAGGGTTGGTGTTGTTCTGGTAGAGGAAGGGTTAGATCTGATAGCTGACGTGAGCGAGTTGAAAACGCCATTAAGTTTTGTGAAGGAGAAGCTGCTAAAAGGGGGAGTATTCCCAGGTTGTAGTGAAGACTGTGTCAACTGTTTGAGCCATCCTGAGGGATGTGATGATCTGGAAAAGTATATTTAAAGCATGATGGATGAAGGAATGTTACAATTTGATCGGACCGCTGAAAAGAAACCCGTGGAAGTAGTAGAGGAAGAGCAAGATGAAATTGCGACAATTTCAATCCCATATAAAACTATCACTATTTCAGTGTCTCCAAGGCCACCTACAATCATCATCACTAAAGCAGGACCTGTGCCATACGAAATTTCAAAGGCTATCCCGTGGAATTACGGAGCCGAGGTGTTTTGTAATGGACAGAAGGTAGAATTGAAGAGTTTGCCTGTCGATTCAGTTGATAATCTTGTTGGAGTTGGAGTAATTACCAGAAGCGGTAGAATCTTTTCGACGCCCGAAGTGGTGACTAAGAAAACTGATAAAGAAAAAGGCAAGACAATGGTAGAAGAAATTCTCTGGGTGAGTGAGAAGGAACCTTTGGCAAAGGATATGGAAGAGTTCATAAAGTTGATTAGAAAAAGCGACTACAAGATAGTCGACCATCTACAACAAACTCCTTCAAAGATTTCCATACTATCACTGTTGTTGTGTTCAGAAGCGCATCGAAATGCGTTGTTGAAGGTTTTAAGCACTGCTTACGTGCCACAGGAAATATTGGTTAACCAGCTCAAAGGAGTCGTGGCGCATGTAAATGCAGGAAACGGTCTGGGGTTTACAGATTTGGACTTGACGCCAAAAGGCAGAAACCACAATTTGGCACTGCATATTTCAATCGAATGCCGAGGAACAGTGATGTCACACGTCCTTGTTGATACAGGTTCGTCCTTGAATGTGCTCCCAAAGAAAGCATTGATAAAGATAGATCATCAGGGCCTTTATTGTACACCAAGTGATTTAGCTGTGTGAGCCTTTGATGGAACTCGAAGATTTGTTTTTGGGGAAATAACTCTGCCTATCCAACTGGGCCCAGAGGTATTTGAGGCAGTATTTTACATCATGGACATTCAGCCTGCTTACAGCTGTCTGTTGGGTCGTCCATGGATACATTCTGCTGGGGCTGTTACGTCCACTCTACATCAAAAGCTGAAATATATGGTCAGAGGCAGTGTTGTGACGGTATATGGGGAGGAAGATATCATGATTAGCCATTTGTCATCTTTCAAATATGTCGAAGTAGACATAGAAATTCATGAGACTTTGTGTCAGGCCTTTGAAACTGTGCAATTGAAGGATAAATCTCCAGTTGTGAACAAAGAACCAGAAGTATCTATGTCATTTTCAAGGAGGCTCAAGAGGCAGTACAGGCTAGGGCATCGCAAGGATGGGGGAAGTTACTAGACATACCTCAGAAGCAGGACAAGTTCGGGTTGGGGTACCACCCATCATCTTCGCAGAGCGTGCCACGCTACAAGGGGCCCGTCAAGTTCACCAGTGAGGGCATCATTTTCGAGCAAATCAATGTTGTTTCAGAGGATGAAGCCAAAGATAGTGATTGTGACATGGACGCTTGGATCCAGCCGAGCGCTCCCGGACAGAAGCTATGCAATTGGTCCATTGATGAATTTGTCCAAGTGACACGTGAACAGTAATACTTTGTTTTCTCAATTATTGTGTAACCCTATGTTCTACCCAGAGCATAACAATATTTTGTTCAGGGCATGCTTGTTTATGTTTGAACCATCTTTTAATCATTAATCAAAAGGCGTTTTTCTCATTCAATTTTGTGATCTTTGTTTTTCTTCTTTTTGTTTTCTAACAGTAAAATGGCAATGTGGTTTGTGTTTGTTTTGTTTGCATATCATTTAAGCATAAAAACATCATCATTGCAGGTTACACCTTTCAGATACCATCCACTCAGACTCGTCTATGACTCGGTGTGACTTTGACAATCTAATCTTTCAAGCAGAAGAAGAGATCGATGAAGACGAAGACCTAGCCCAAGAGCTTGCTAGATTGTTGAGACAAGAGGAGAAAGTCATTCTGCCTCATCAGGAGGAAGTTAAAGTCATCAACCTGGGAACTGAAGAGGATAAGAAGGAATTCAAAGTAGGGGCCGTGCTGCAAAGTGATGTCAAGCAAAGACTGGTTGAGCTACTCCGAGAGTATAAGGATGTCTTTGCTTGTTCATATGAAGATATGCCTGGACTCGACACAGATATTGTAGTTCATCGCCTGCCTCTTCGATAAGAGTGTCCTCCTGTTAAATAGAAATTGAGAAGAACCAGGCCTGATATGGCAGTGAAGATCAAGGAAGAAGTCCAAAAGCAATTGGACGTCGGATTTCTTGCTGTGACAAATTACCCTCCGTGGGTTGCAAACATTGTGCCCGTGCCTAAGAAGGACGGCAAAGTCAGGATGTGTGTTGATTATAGGGACCTGAATAGAGCAAGCCCAAAGGATGATTTCCCGCTCCCTCATATTGGCGTGCTTGTTGATAACACCGCACAATACTCAGTGTTTTCCTTCATGGACGGCTTTTCCGGATACAATCAGATCAAGATGGCACTGGAGAACATGGAGAAAACGAATTTCATCACGCTATGGGGGACGTTCTTCTATAAAGTAATGCCTTTTGGTTTGAAGAACGCAGGGGAAACTTATCAACGAGCAATGATGACACTCTTTCACGACATGATTCATCATGAGATTGAGGTTTATGTCGATGATATGATTGTGAAGTCCCAAACGGAGGAGGGGCATCTGGTGAATCTTCTAAAGTTGTTTGAGAGATTAAGGAAGTTCAAACTTAGGATGAATCCTAACAAGTGTACTTTCGGCGTACGGTCAGGAAAGTTATTGGGGTTTATTGTCAGTGAGAAAGGTATTGAGGTTGATCCTGCAAAGATCAAAGCAATTCAAGAAATTCCAGCACCAAAGACCGAGAAACAAGTTCGTGGTTTCTTAGGTAGATTGAACTACATCGCTCGGTTCATATCTCACCTCACAGCCACTTGTGAGCCATTATTTAAGTTATTAATGAAAGATCAGGCGGTCGTTTGGAGTGAGAATTGTCAGAAAGAATTTGAGAAAATAAAAGAGTATTTGCAGGAACCTCTGATATTGATACCTCCAGTAGCTGGAAGACCATTGATTATGTACTTAACGGTTCTTGATAACAGTATGGGTTGTGTCCTCGGTCAACACGATGATACTGGAAGAAAAGAGCATGCGATTTACTATTTGAGTAAAACGTTCACAGATTGTGAGTCCCGTTACTCAATGCTTGAGAAAACGTGTTGCGCACTTGCTTGGGCTGCCAAACGTTTAAGACAGTACATGCTTAACCATACAACCATGCTGATTTCGAAGATGGATCCGATCAAATATGTCTTCGAAAAGCAAGCGCTTTCAGGAAGACTTGCCAGATGGTAAATGGTACTGACAAAATACGACATTCAGTATGTTTCTCAGAAGGCCATCAAAGGAAGTGTTTTGTCAGAGTACCTCGCCGAACAGCCTATTGAAGACTATCAGCCAATGAAGTTTGAATTTCCTGACGAAGACATTATGTTCCTCCGGATGAAGGATTGTGACGAACCATTACCAGATGAAGGTCCTAAACTTGGCTCTCAATGGCAGTTAATATTTGATGGTGCTATCAACTCATACGGAAGTGGAATTGGGGAAATCATTACAACTCCTCATGGCACTCATATCCCATTCACTGCCAGATTGACATTTCCGGTCACCAACAATGAGGCTGAGTATGAAGCGTGTATCATGGGTCTCGAAGAAGCTATTGATTTGAGGATCAAGAATCTCGATGTATATGGCAATTCCGCGCTAGTTGTGAATCAAATCGAAGGAGAATTGGAAACTCGTCAACCTAATTTGGGTTGTTACTTTTCTTCGACAGGGTAGAGTTTCACCAAGTGCCGCGAGCGGAGAATCAGACGACAGACGCTCTGGCAACGTTGTCTTCGATGTACAAGGCTAATTTTTGGAATGAAGCTCCCAGAATAGTTATCTCCCACCTTGATAGGCCCACTTTCATATTCTCCATTGAGGAGGCCTCCGATGGCAAGCCATGGTATTTTGACATCCATAATTTCCTTAAGAACCAGGAGTATCCGACTGGGGCATCCAGTCGAGATAAGAAGACTCTAAGGAGATTGTCTGGCAATTTTTATCTGAATCAGGACGGTGTGCTTTATAGAAGAAAGCATGATTTGGTGCTGTTGAGATGCGTGGATGAAAAAGAAGCGAATTTGCTTATGGAGGAAGTCTACGAGGATACTTTTGGTACGCATGCCGGCGGACATGCCATATCTCGAAAGTTATTGCGAGCTGGGTATTATTGGCTTACGATGAAGTCGGATTGTTTCAAATTCACGAAGATATGTCATAAATGTCATATCTATGTGTTGCACCCCAATTTTTGACCCCTTAGATCCTCATCATCATTATAGGATCATATTCACTTGATTAACTAACCTTAACCCATTCTCAGTTTATCTTTGTTAAGATGTAGATGAATTAGGGTGTCGTACCGTCAAAATCGAGATTTTGGCGGTTTGATCAATCAATGTTTTGGATTGATCCAACTTCAAACAAGATCAAGGATAATACATTGGACTAAGAATAAGTGCAATTTGAGGTGGTCACCCGGGGGTTGACCGAACAGTCAACTCTCCAACAATAAGGAATTTGACTTCAAGGTGTGAATAAAAAATGTTCTTTATATCATATTACACCTCCCCATAAAATTTCATGACCATTGGATCAAGGGTTGAAAAGTAATTGCAAAAATCGGGAATTAGGGTTTCGAAAGGGACAAGACCATAACTCCTCAACCACACATCCAATTGAAGTGGTTCAAAGCTCATTAGAAAGCTTTTGACAAACCCTACAAAATCCTCAAAGTGGTCCATGATCAAAAAATGCATGGAATTGGAGTTATAGCAAAATTCATTTTTGAAGGGGAAATAACTTAGAAAATTTCTAAGTTATTTAACACTTGTAAGTGATTTTTTCAGACCTTTGAAGGGCTTTTCAACCTAGTTCCATCACGAATTTGGAAATTCCCAAAACATGAAAGTTGTAGAGCTACTTAAGGGCTTTCTAAATAGTGGTAGAACTCCTCAATAGCATGTTTGAGCAGGAAGTTATGCACCATAGAAGTTGGGCCAGTCAACACTTGAAACCACACTCCAACACTTCCCAAAAATCAGTTTTTCACAACTTGGACTATCCTCAACCCTTGGATCATGATTCAATATGGTTTTCAGATGTGTAGAGGAATGAAAATTCAGAGAAATAAGGAGTTTGAAGAGAGAGGCAAGTGGCAAGCCACTTGTGTAATAAAATATTCAAATGTAAGAAGGAGAGAGAAACTTTTTCACTCCAAAACTGTTGCAGCTTCTCTCCCTACCTCCATGGATCATCTTAGTCACTTCATGTCCATATCCACTTGATTTTTCTGATCTCCATTGAACCATGTAACTGATAGGAGAAGATTTGGCAAGATTCACTTGAAAATCTCAAATCTCCCTCAAAAGTGGTAAAAAACCAAATCAGCCCTCACCCTCATTTCTCCTATAAATAGAGGCCTCCTCTATGAGCTCTAACACACCAGAGCAATATCATAACACCACATCTCTCACTCTCCTCTCATTCATCAAGAAATCTCCAAATCTTCAAAACTTCCATTTTTTACAAAAAAACTGTCTTGAGCAAAACTCTGCTCAAGACCAGTTCCATCCCTTCCAAACCTCTAAAAATCACCCATACAATCTTTAAATGTCATATATAAGGTGTCCATACCTTTAAACCTTCAAAAAATATCAAATTGCCAAAAGTCAACTTTCACACTAAGAAAGTTTGACCATAACCCTCAAAACTTGCCAAATCTTGGTACAAGCTGATCCTTGCTATTCTAACCATCCACATACCTCATATACATCATATTATAACTGTCTAAGGCATTAAAAACCAGCTGGGAATCCATTAACTCCAACTGTCTTGAAAAGTGGTTTGTTACTTCAAGAGGAAGCAAACTTCAAGTCTTTACTAAAGAAGAGGATCTCTGGGTTTCTAAGCTTCTTAGCTTGCTCAAGACTTGTCTACAAGAGGTATGTGACATTTACACCCTTTCTTGATCATACATTATCATGTTGTATCATTTTGGCTTGATTTTGTTAAAAATGTACCATTGCTGTCCCATACTAGTTCTTAGTCAAGAACTTAGGTTTTGTGGTTATATTACTTGCTTGTATTAATGTATTTTCATTTTTCAATGATATATTGGTGATGTGTTACAAAGATTGTACTTAGATATCATGCCTAACTTGTTTTTGAAGTTTTGATCTATATGGTAGTTTTTAAGTATCCAACATTGAAATGTAAGGTGCTTGCTCTAGAGACTTTAGCTTTGGTCCACTAATGACATTTGAATGATTTGTAAGTTGTTCATGACATCCCCCTGCCTTAGATCATGTTTGAATCTAATGCAGCTCTTGTTTTCACATTTGTGTCATTTTGTGCCATTTAGCTTTACCATTACCATGAATTGTGTATTGGACTGTTTTGTGTTTCCTATTTTATCTCAAATGTTCTAAATCAGTGGTTAATGTCTATATGATCTTACTTGATGTTTGGTTTGGTTGAAATATTAAGAACATGAGTTTTGAACCTTGAGGCTTGCTGTGAAATTCTTTGTTGGTTTTACTGTCAAAATTGGGTAGACATGTCATTTCTGGTTTGGAGCAGTTGATGTTTATTTTTAAGTGATAGACTCATTTGATAATGTGTTTTGAAGATGTGTATGGTGCCTATGTGCTCAAATCCCCATTATGTGTTCAAACTATTTTGGTACCTTTACTTGCATTTTCAAATATCATGATACCACCAACAACTCATATTCTGTTTCAATTGCACTACACATGATCTATATGCGTAATATCACTTCTTTACTCATTTGAAATGTGTGTATGATGTCTAAAGCCTCAAATTGCCATGAACTTACTTGTTGCCTTAATGAGTTGTTGTTTTTGCATTTCTTGAGTTTCAATATGCTCTTTTCTGTTTGATGATGATTTGAATTGATTTGAGAGTATGAAAGTATCCTTTGACATGATTATGATGTGTGTGTGACATTGGATTAGCTTTAGAACTTCATTATTGGCCAAAGTGCCCTACTGTGCCAAGTTATGATTCAAAACAGCTTTTTAGCCATCAACATGCCAAGTCCTTTTTCTGTTTGCCTAGGCATGATTTCTAAGCATAAACTCATTCATTTTCATGACTTTGATGTGAGTATATTTCTTGTTTGATCTATTCTTTCCTGTTTCATCTTGTCACTGTCAAATTGCATTTCCAAAGTCAAATACACCATCACTATGTCTTTTTCTGTTTTTGAAGGTATATGACTATTCCTTTTGCATGAAATCATTATGTAACATGTTTGTGGTGTGTACATCTTTATCTTAGCATGGATTGCATTATTTTGAAAAAATTCTGGTTGCATCATCTTTGTATCAAAACTGTTTGCAGTCACACCATTAAAAATGCCAAATTCTGATATGCTTGCTATGTGTGTGTTTTGTGAGTTAAAACGAACTCAGAATCATGTTTTTGATGTGTAAGTTTGATTTGTGGGGACTGATCTCATTTGATTTAGCATGACATTTTCAAAATGTATCAATTTGCATCAATATGCTATCATCATGGCAAATTCTGCTTTGAGCCAAAATGTGATCAAATGTTGGGCACAAATCCACTTATCTTCATGTTTCTAGTCTGTGAGTTGTGTTTGTATGAGTAGATATCACTGGCCTCATGCTTCCCCTTTCAAAGTACATCATCAAATCCAACAAGTTTTTTTGCATCACACGCTCATACCACTCTTTTTGTAACTGCTGCATTAGTTCTAGATTTCTTGAGGTCCTAATCAAGTTTGATGGGCAAGCATTATTCTTCCCACTGTAAGGATTCAGTAGCTTTGTTTGTTAACTATCCTGAAGATTTATGCATAAGGGTTGTTATCCTAAGGTTGTAACTTGCAATGATTTGGATTGATGAGTGATATAGGTTTGCATTTGTGTCAATAGCCTGTTTAGGGTCATTTGTAGGTTTGTTAGCTTTAACTCAATTGACAAGTTTGGTTTGATATTGGTATGTTTTATTGCTGTCTAGACCAGTCTGTTGGAATTGACCAAAGAATCTATCAGTTTTTCTGTTTTGAGCTATTTTGATTGTTGATTTTGTTTCTACTCAAACTGTTTTGAACTTGTTATTGCAATTTATGTCACATTTTCAAAACCACCAACCACTTTGTGAATCAGTATGAAATTGAACCCTTTTCTTTGAGCTTATTGCATAAGTATATATTTCATTTTTTATGTGCAAGTTGAAATTTGTTTGAGCTGATCTTGAGATAAACATATGCTGTAATCATCTTTTTGCAAAAAAACTATTTTTTTTGAAGAACATCCAATATGCCAAACTTGGCCTTGATGTTTTGTGCCTGATTTTGAGTATGATCATATTTAGTTTCATGATTGTAAGGTGTATGTATAGATTACAGGACCTGTTTTCATCTGGTACACCATTTCAATTCCAAAATGCATTGTTCAAGCTGTAATTGCCATCACTATGTCGTGTTTTTCTTTTGAAAGTAGTAAGCATGTTTTGTTAGCATAAGATTATCACTTAGCATATTTATGGTATGTGTGCATCATTGGCACAACACAAAATTGCTCATTTTGAAATTTCCATATTGTACCATAGAAACAGTTTGCATCTCATTTCATATTCATGTCATTTTTGCAACTGTTGGACCAATTTTGCTCTACTCAGTTTGTGATTACCCTTAAGTGGTAAAATCATCAAAGATCTTGTTTGTAACCTGTGTGTGATGAGTTCTTGACATAAGTATCCTCAAAACCTGCTATGGAATTCTTTCTTGCATTTCAAAATGTCAAATTGCAGTTGTTAGACCATTCTCATTTCTATTTGATTAGCAACTTATCCATAAGCATGGAATCATTTGTGTATATGTTTAAAACTTGTTTGTGACACTGGCTTGACATGAATATACTCAAAATCTGTCATGAGTTCCTTATTGCATTTCAAAGCATATCATGTTGCATCTTGAATTTCAAAACACACAACTGCATCACACATTGTCTCTTGCTTGAAGTTGCCTTGTTAAAATTTATGAATGTAAGCATCAACATGTTTAGGGTTGGTAGGCTGTGTGCATAAATGAACTGAACCCCTGCTTGCATCTTTGACAGCCTGCCCATATTAATGCCACTTTTGCAATTCATGAACCATTTTCACTACAGTTTGATTTGTAATTGATCCATGAGCATAAAGTCATTGTTTGACACATTTAAAGTTTGTGTGTGTAATTTGTTTCACTCAAATGTGCATAGAACATGAGTTGAATGTCATCATGCATCTTAAGACATCCATTTGCAAGTTCAATCAAATTTTTATTTGTGAACATGATTTTGAAAAACCAACTGCACCATCATAATCCTTGTTCAATTCTACCTAAGATTGACCTAAAGTTTGCTAGAATTGGTTAAGAATTGAACAAGTTGACATCAAAACGTATTTTGAGAAATTGCTTTTGTTTTTGCCTCAAGCCTGCCCAAAAATCTTGCCAACCATGCCATATATGTTTATGGGGGTGGCTACATCAACGGATGTACTGCCACCCCAGTGGTAAGAACTTTGTCAGGTAAGCGCCTTTCATCTGCATGTCCTAGGTTCGATCCGGGTGTATGGCCTGTTGGTTGTTGTTGTGTGTTGGCAACTAAAAGGCCTGGGTTCAAATCCCAGGTTGGCCCTTTCCTTTTATTTCATATTTGCTTGCTTTATTTGTTTGTTTTATGGTCATAATTCACCAAATCTTTAAATATTCATAACTTCCTTATTTTTCACCCTTTTTGATCCACTCTTTTTGCAACATGTTTGTTATAATGTATACTTTTGCATGATGAGAAAATATTACTTGTTGTCATAAATTGTGATATACTTTGCTCATATTGAAAATTGTTCATTTATTGTAATTAGTGATCTAACTTACAGCTGAATTCCTCTGAGTATAATTGAATTTCTTGTAAGATGTTTATCCCCCTTGTTAGTTAACATGTTAGGGTACCCCTTTTGTTGTCACCATGATCTCATATTATTTTCCTCCTAAATTATGAGGTTTAAACTGATTTAATTGTGTTTGATTGTCATCTATGCACATTGTTGTCACATTTACTATGCTTTGAGCTTATGACCTGCCTACTTTCAAGTTGTGATTTATTCATATGGTTGTTACCTTTATCTTGCTTCAATCTTTGTTAAGATATGCCCCAAATCTTTGTTAAAATTTTTGACTATTGGTTGTGACCCTTGATATCACTTGAAGTATATGCTCATTGTAATTTGCATGCTTACTTGTCTTGATCTTATATTGCTCATTTGAAATCTTGCTTTGTTAAGTATTGCTTCCCCAAGTGATGGAACTCTCTAGTTCTCATCCAAGTTGTCTCCCCCTCTCTCCTTCCAAAGGAAAAGTCTCTCCCTTGACTTTTGTGTCATTGGATAGCTCATTTACCCCTCCTTTGACTTTGTGAAGTCATCTTCAACTCTAACTTAGTTAAGTTAGAACATATGAGCCATTAGACTTTGCTTAAAAACTATCTTTATGTTTTAACCTACACTTTTTACCCAATTCCAAGCATAGCAAACATTTACCAACTTAGCATGCAAATAAACAAAAGGTTCCTGTAGAGTACTACAGATGTTTAGGATGTGAAATACCTACCCTATGCATAACCAATCTCCGATCCCCGAATCTCTTAGCGTTGTTGTTACATCGCGCAAAAGGTTCTTTCTTTCTTTAGACCTTTCCTTTGGATAAATTAAAGTCCGGTTGTGAATTTAAGAAGTAAATATTCAAGTTAATCAATAGCTTGGTATCATGATTCTCACCGCAACAGAAATGGCAACTTCACTGGGGAGTTTTAAACTTGAGGGTTTAGCCTATTTTGTTTAATCGCATGCTATATTTGTAAATATTTGCTTAACATGTATATTTGTCAATATATTTGTTTGATTGTTGGATATTGGGTGCTTTGAGTGGTGAGACGGTCCTATACCCGGACTTGAGTGAAATTATGGTAGGATGGTGGTATATTCAAGAAGGCTTATAGGGAGTTGATTCCCGACCAAGCTAACTTGAGAAACCACCGCTCAGTGTAGGCCCTCTTGAAAGGTTGGTATTGTTGATCGAGTATTCGTGAAAACAATGCTACTTTCAACGAAGAAGCCCATGACACTGTGGACTTTTAGAATACATTCTACCCCACTTTGGCCTTATTAGGACGTAGTACGATGGCTATAAGGGAGTATTTCCGAAATAGTTGATACGCGATACTACACTCAGACGAGATTCTCTTGAGAATATTATCGATTAACAAGTAATTTGGGAAGTTGATAATATCCGAAAGATAGGTTGATGACTCTGGGAACTTTGTAGAACCCGTTCGACAGGTACAATCAATTCATAGTACAAATCTTTGGGGATGGGTAGACCTTTGGACCCATGCTTGTCCTTAACCCTAAGCTTGTGTTGTGTGCATATGCATTTGCTTGTGTTTGTGCATTCATATCATCATGTCATCATATCATCATATGGTTTCATGGAACTCAGACTTTGTTGTTTGTAAACATCAGAGGTCATCATGAACGGTGAAAGAAAGAAAACTTTGAAGTACACTTACAAGGGTTTTAACCTAGATGACTTGAAAAGATTGAGCACCTTAGTGACAGATCCAGAGGGATTTCAAAGCCGATATGGGAAGCTGTTGCTACTCTTGAAGATAAAGATGGATAATGGACTTCTTTCTACTCTCCTCCAGTTTTATGACCCTCTCTACCACTGTTTCACATTTCCTGATTATCAGCTAGTGCCCACGCTAGAAGAGTATTCTCAGTTAATTGGATTGCCCATTCTTGAAGATTATCCTTTTCCGATTATGGAGAAGGACCCTAAAGAGCAAGATATTTCCAAAGCTACACGTTTGGGAGTGGTTGATATAAAAAAGAATCTGATTACAAAAGGAGGAGTCTTTGGGTTAAAGGCAGAATTCTTGGTTGAGAAAGCTCAGTACTATGCAGATCATTTAAGCATGGATGCATTCGAGGATATTCTTGCCTTACTCATCTATGGTATATTCTTGTTTTCGAGCTTTGAGAATTTTGTGGACCTCAATGCCATCAAAATTTTCTTGAAGAAGAATCATGTGCCTACCTTGTTAGTAGACACATACCATTCTGTTCATCTGAGGAACTTTCACAATGGAGGAATGATCACTTGTTGCGCTCCTTTATTGTACAAATGGTTCACTTCACACTTGCCCAAAGCCAACACTTTTTGGGATCCAAAGAAAGGATGGTGGTCACAAAAGATCATGGCTCTTACCCATTCCGATATTGATTGGTATAGTCGTGATTATGATGGGACAATGATTATTGACAATTGTGGGGAATTCGACAATGTACCTCTTCTCAGCATTAATGGAGGGATCAGCTACAATCCAATACTCGCCCGCCGACAATTGGGATACCCTCTAAAGGACAAACCCAAAAGTGTTCAAGTGAAAAGTATCTTCTTCAAAGAAGGGGAAGATAGTCAAGGACTAAAAGAGAAAATTCTAGAAGCTTAGAAGCATCTACACAAGAAAGGGAAGAAGGATCTTAGAAGACTCAACTGTGTCTCTTTGGAACCTTACCTCCAATGGGTTCGAAAAAGAGCCGTCACACTAAGGATGCCATATCCTAAGCAAGAGCCTATGGCCTTGAAGGAAGAACGCCCGTTGGTCTTCATATCTGAAGAAGAAAAGTTGAAAATTGCTTTGGTCAAAGCACAGCAAACTGAAGAAGCTTGGAAGCACAAGTATCAAATAGTCGTCGAAGAAAATGCGGAGCTCCAGAGACAACTCCAGTTAAAAGATGAAGAAATCCTCTCTTGTAAGAAGAGGAAAGCACTAGAAGAACCTTACGAGCCTCAGTCTAATCCATGGAAGATAATTATGGACAGACTCATCTTTGAGAAAACCCAGATGGAAAGAAAGATCGAGAAGCTCAATTTAAGGCTGCTAGGGGAACCTTGATAGGATTCATTTAGCTGTTGTTTAAAACTCTTGTAAGGGGGAAACAATGTTTTGTAATCCGTTTTGTTAATCAATGAAATGGCGACTTCTGATGTTCGAAAATACCTGAGTTCCATGACAACCATTTGCATTTGCATTTGCACTTCTTCTAACCATTCAAGGAAATTCATTTTTCTTTTTGCAGACAACAACATGGTAAGAAGAGACATGCTTCGGGTTCCAGATCTGAGATTGGGCCGTCTAAGGATGTTAACGACACTTGTCCGAAACCCTGCTGCTTTCATAGTCAAATATGGGGACCTATTGCCATTGATAAGCGCTCCGATCAACGAGCCCATGTTGCAAGCCTTGGTTGAATTCTATCATACAACTTACCACTGCTTTGTGTTTCCAGACTTTCAGTTACTCCCGACCCTCGAGGAGTATAATGCTTACTTAAAGATTCCATGGACTTTTACGCTCCCTTATGGAAAACCAAAGAAAAGGGACTTAGCTAAAGCCCTGTATATCAAGCTGGAAGACTTACCACCGATGAGAGCGAAAGGAGGGTGGTATGGAATGGATGCCATACCTCTAATGGAGATGGCTGAGTATCATTATGAAAGCAGAAACCTGGGCATTTTTGAGGCAATTCTGGCACTACTAAAATATGGACTGTATCTGTTCCCAAGCAGTTACGACTTCATCAGCGAAGAGGTGATCCGCCTCTTCATCCTCAAAAATCCGGTCAACACAATACTGGCTGACACTTATGTAGTCATCCACCGTTTCATCTTGTATGATTGTGGGCAATTCTCATGCTGTCTTGCACTACTCGACCGATGGTTTACTTCTCATCTGCCAAGGACTCATATCCTTTGGAGGCTTCCTACCAAAAGCGCATGGGTTTTTAAACTCGTCACTCTCAGACACCATGATATCACATGGTATGACACCAGCATCGGTGACCAAGTCATGATTCCTAGCTACGGAGATTTCCCCAATGTGCCTCTCATTGGGATAGAAGGGGTGATCACCTATAATCCTATTCTCGCTCGGCGTCAACATGGGTATCCTACCGGACCAGAGCCCGAACCATAACTGTTGAGGCCTTGCTTCTGTGAGACAGGTCGCAACCAAGAACTAGAAGCTAATTCTCAATACTCTCAAAGAGATCCACACCTCTTAGGCCTAACTCCAATGGAGAATGCAAGTTGTTTAACCACCAGGGGGTACCTGCTATGGTCAAAAGAAATTGCCTTAAACATGTTCTACACTCATGACTATGAGATAACCATGGAGCCTGAGGTCCCCACAACTAGGGAAGAGCTAAGATACGCTTTGGTCAAAGCGCAAAGAGAAAACGAAGACCTGTGGGAGATTATCCGCCAGGATCAAGTTCATGTCAGAGTCCAAGAAGGAGAAGGATCGTCTTGTTAGATTGATTTTTGTTTCACCATTTCCCTGCTTTCCCTAAAAAAGGATTGAAATCTTGTTTGTTGCATTTATTTTCATTTTCCTTGTAAGAAAGGTCTTTAGAAAAGGCCACTATATTGTAATAGATTTCCAGCTATCAAATGAAAAATGCTTTTTAAGCATGTTGTTACATGTTGGTCGAACTTTTTGTTTGTAAACAAAAAATTGAGTTTCCTTGAATGGTTTATGCATCCGCATTTGCATTTGCATGTCATCCTGCATCAGTCCCACATTTGGGTTCCGCAGCTCATCCTTTGTTCTTGTCCAGAAGGAGATAAGGAGTCACGCTGAGTACCCACAGATACAACACACGGTCCCAAGCTCAAAAGAAGATGGCAGATAACGACCAAAGGTTCGATCAAATGGATAATGACATTGAAGGGATCAAAGGGGACATCAGCCAGATCATGGAAGTCCTCAACATAATCAAAGCAAAAATGGATACGCAACCTACAGTGATCTCCGAAGTTGCCACAACAGCAGCCAATGTCACAATAGCTCCTGTTACTTCAGCAGAGTTTCCCTATGGCATGTCCCGGGATTTTGTGCCACCTTTCAACAACATGCAGTCTTCAAGTCTCAATCCCTTGTTCGACTCAACAATCAGAAACCCTATTTTCACTCAAGCAGGTGGGCCTACCATAGTACGACCAGTTTTCGCCAATCAACAACCAATCTTTGATATACCTGATGGATCTGAAGCTGAGGACGAAAAACACGAAAAATTAAGAGTGGAGATGGACATCATGGCCAAAAGGATGAGGGCCATTGAAGGAAATCATGTTTTTGGATCTGATGCCAAGGATCTATGTCTGGTATCTGGATTGGTGTTTCCTTAGAAATTTAAAATGCCAATCTTCGACAAATATGAGGGGACCACTTGTCCTAAAGTGCACCTAATCATGTACTGTAGGCGGATGGCTCCGCATATTGAAAATGATAAACTGCTAGTACACTGTTTCCAAGATAGTCTTAAAAGGGCTTCGGCTAAGTGGTATCTCGGTTTAGATCAAGCGAAAATCCACAGTTTCCAAGACCTTTCAGATGCTTTTATTCAACAGTACAAGTACAACATGGACCTAGCTCCCGACCACCGTCAGCTTCTCAGCATGACACAGAAAAATACTGAAACCTTTAAGGAGTATGCGCAAAGATGGCGCGGAACTGCAGCACAAGTAGAGCCTCCCCTTACTGAGAAGGAGTTGGCAGACTAGTTTGTGGATACAGTTCGACCAGAATTCTATGAACGGTTGATCAGCAGTGTTACAACAAATTTCTCTGATATTGTGGCAGTGGGAGTCAAGGTGGAAGCAGGTTTAAAGAGTGGAAAAGTGACCACTCCAAATATTACCTCAAGCGCCAGCACGGCAAAGAAGCCAGTCAGCACTTTCCACAAAAAGAAAGAGGGAGAGGTGAGTGCAATCACATATGGAAAGAAAGCGCAGAGCTCACGAAGCCACCACCAACAGTACCAACCATCATATGTGGCGGCAGTGACCCCGGTTTTTCAACCTTCTTCACAGCATGGTCCCCAACCTGGGGCATCCAGCAATCAACACCAATATCAGCCTGGCAATCAGCAACATTACCGCACCAATAATCAACAACAATACCAGCAGTCGCAGGGTCAACAACCTCAGAATAGGGCCCCGAGGGCAAATTATCAAAAAAATAGGCCAAAGATACAGCCTATTCCAATAAGTTACACCGACCTGTTTCCCATGCTAATAGAAAGAGGGCTGGTTAAAACAAGAAAATTAGGTGCTCCACCTAACCCACTCCCGTTCTATTACAATGCAAATGCTCGTTGCCCGTTTCACGAGAATGCTCCAGGACAGGATCTCGAAGGTTGCTTTGCTCTTCAGCATCTAGTTCGTGAACTAATTGAAAAAAGGATTCTATCATTTGAAGATAATCATCCCAACGTTAAGAGCAACCCTCTGCCAAATCATGGTGGAGTCAACGCCATTACTGAAGAAGGGGAGGGATCAGAAGACAAGAAATTTACTATTGTTGGTGAGATCAAAGTGCCATTAGTAGACCTACACAAACGCCTCGCTCAGGCATTGTCACTCAAGACATCTCACGAAGATTGCAAAGAATGTATGCTGAATCCTGAGGGTTGTGACGCTGTGCAAAAGGACATTCGGGCTATGATTGAATAGGGAATGATAGAAATCATCCACCGAAAAAAGGGAGAAGATCTGGCCGTCATCGAAAGCCCAACAAAAGAGTTGTATTCAAAGATGATAACAGTAACAAAAACTACAAGAATGTTCGGCCAGTATTTCGCGATGATGCACCCCTAAAATTCGGGAGGGGACAAACTAGGTTTGAGCCGAGGGGAGGATCCAAGCCTCACCCAAGAGCCGTGACACCAAAACAAGACTATTCATGGTGTGAGGGGATTTTCAAAGAAAAGAAACCAGCAAGTGTGGCCAACATTTCCAGTGGAAGCAAAATGACTTGGAGTGGTCGCGTCTATCAACCTTGAACATATAATGAGGCTCCTCCACCAGCAGTTTCTGTTCAAAAAACTCTTGTTCCTCAGAAGCCTGTTCTAGAGGAAGTCACCGCCAAAGAACCTTTAGTTAGAGGAAAAGAAAGTCTCAAGAACGATGAAGAAGAATTCTTGAGAATCATTCGACAAAGTGATTATAGGGTGGTGGACCAATTAAACCAAACACCCTCCAAGATTTCGGTCATGGCTTTTCTTTTAAGCTCTCCAGCACACCTCCAGGCATTGCTCAAAATCCTGACACAGTCCCACGTCACTAAAGATATTACAGTGGGGCAGTTTGACTCTGTTGTAGCAAATATCACTGCCTGCAACACTTTGAGCTTTGATGATAACGATCTGACAGCTGAGAAGCGTAAGCACAATCGTGCTTTGCATGTGTCAGTCAAATGTGAAGAGGATACAATGTCCCGAGTTCTTGTCGACACGGGATCAGCACTCAACGTAATGCCTAAAAGGACTTTGGCCAAGCTGGCATATCAAAGTGCTACCATGAGACCAACTTCTCTTATAGTCAAGGCATTTTACGAATCCAGGAGAACCGTGATTGGAGAAGTTGATCTTCCTATCCTAATTGGACCACAAATCTTTGAAGTCACCTTCCAGGTGATGGACATAAATCCGGTCTACAGTTGTCTATTGGGAAGACCATGGATTCACACAGCTGGCGCTGTCACTTCCACTCTCCACCAAAAAATGAAGTTTGTTGTGAATGACCAGCTGGTCATTATCCATGGAGAAGAAGACTTAATGGTGAGCAACTTGTCATCATTCTGGTATATTGAGGCTGATGAAGATTCCCTCGAGACGGTCTTCCAAGCACTAGAAATAGCTCACGCTGTTCTAGTTGATGAATCAGACATAACCCGTGGGCCATCATTTACCTCTGCTCAAAGTATTAAGGCAGCACTAAAAGCTGGAGTCCCATTGGGATGGGGAGAAGTCATCGAAGTCAATGCTCGAGCCAAGAATGATCGACAAAGGTTGGGTTACAAACCAACTCCAGAAGGCGAGCCAGAAGAAAGCACCATGAAGAAGAAGTCTTTAAAAGAGATATTCACCAGTGGCGGCGTGCAAGTCAATGCCATTATTGCTGAAGATGAAGATGGTAATCTGGATCATCTAATAACTAGAGGAGGAGCATCGTTGCGCAATTGGGAGGTTGTGGAAGTTCCCATCTTTTTACCTTTAGAGTAATTCACTCTGCTTGTTAGCTTTGTGTTTTTCTTTAAAAATTCCTGGTCTTGCCCAAGGCCTGCGAATTATTTTGTATTGGGCCACTTTGCAAAATTTGAAAATCATTAATGAAAAAAGTGTTTTTGTTAAAACTCTTGCTATTTGTTTTGCGCATCATTTTCACTCTTTTTGTTAAAAGAAAAATGGCAATTTTTTTTAAAAGAAGTAAAAATAACCCTTCATTTGCATGTCTGTGTGTGTGTGCCTAATTATTCCAAAATAAAACATGCAGAATACCTCCATCCACCACAGAATCCTATGATCCTTCGGCTCCTTCTACTAGCGGTTCATTTGTCTTTCAAGCTGAAGAAGAGAATTACGAAGAGTTAGAAGTCCCAGAAGAGTTAAAGAGAATGGCTGAATACGAAGATGTTTATCTCCAACCCCACAAAGAGCAGACTGAAGTCATCAACTTGGGGTCAGAGGAAGACAAAAGAGAAGTCAAAATCAGGGCATCATTAAGGCCGGAAATCAAAGACAAGCTGATAACAATCCTCAGAGATTTTGTTGACGTATTTGCTTGGTCCTACCAAGATATGCCAGGGTTGGATACCGACATTGTCATGCACAAGCTCCCCCTGAAGCCAGAATGTCCTCCGGTCAAACAAAAGCTTCGCAGGTCGAGACCAGACATGGCGCTTAAAATCTGAGATGAGGTCAAAAAGCAAATTGATGCCGGCTTTTTAGCAGTATCCAAGTATCAAGAATGGGTGGAAAACATTGTACCAGTCCCGAAGAAGGATGGCAAGGTCAGGATGTGCGTCGACTACAGGGATCTAAACAAAGCGAGTCCGAAGGATGACTTCCCTCTACCGCACATTGATACTTTGGTGGATAACACAACAAGCTTTGCAGTTTTCTCATTCATGGACGGATTTTCTGGTTATAACCAGATAAAAATGGATCCAGATGACATGGAGAAAACAACCTTCATCACACCATGGGGCACCTATTGTTATAAGGTAATGCCTTTTGGTTTGAAGAACGCAGGGGCGACATATCAGAGAGCTATGGTCACACTCTTTCACGATATGATGCACAAAGAAATCGAAGTGTACGTGGACGATATGATTGCAAAATCCAAAAGTGAAGAAGACCACTTGGATCATCTACTGAAGCTATTTGAGAGACTCCGAAAGTATCAATTGAGATTAAATCCAGCAAAATGCACCTTCGGAGTTTGCTCAGGCAAGTTACTTGGTTTCATCGTTAGTCAGCGAGGAATTGAAGTAGACCCTGACAAGGTTAAAGCAATCCAGGAGATGCCTGCTCCCAAAACTAAGAAACAAGTCAGAGGCTTCCTCGGACGTCTGAATTACATCTCCAGGTTCATCTCCAATCTGACCCCTACCTGCACACCGATCTTCAAGTTGTTACGAAAAGATCAAACAGTGGTATGGAATGAAAACTGTCAGGCCGCATTCGAGAAAATCAAGCAGTACTTGCAAGAACCTCCAGTGTTGATTCCTCCGGTACCTGGAAGGCCTTTGTTCATGTATATGACAGTATTAGAAGATTCAATGGGCTGCGTCTTGGGCCAGACTGATGAGTCAAGGAAGAAAGAACACGCAATCTATTATCTAAGCAAGAAGTTCACTGATTGCGAGAGTCGTTACTCTCCCCTAGAAAAAGCTTGCTGTGCGTTAGCATGGGCCGCTAAGCGTCTGAGGCAATACATGATTTGTCACACTACAATGCTGATTTCTAAGATGGACCCCATCAAGTACATCTTTGAAAAGCCAGCTCAAACAGGAAGATTAGCCCGAGGGCATATGCTCTTATCAGAGTACGATATCCAATATGTTGCTCAAAAATCTATCAAAGGAAGTGTCTTGTCGAAACACCTCGCAGAGCATCCTATGGAGGATTATCAACCACTCAAGTTTGATTTTCCTGATGAAGATGTGATGTATATTCAGCGCACGAAACCAGAGCCTGGTCCAGAAGAAGGTCCCGAGCCTGGATCCCACTAGGAGATGATGTTCGATGGAGCGTCAAACAAAAATGGACATGGCATCGGAGCTGTTCTGAAAAATCCAACTGGAGGGTACACTGCGGTCACAGCCCGACTTTGTTTCTCATGTACAAACAACATAGCCGAGTATGAAGCCTGCATCCTAGGGTTGGAAGCTGCCATTGATCTCCGCATCAAAATCTTGGAAGTCATTGGTGATTCTGCTTTGGTGATATACCAACTCAAAGGATAATGGGAAACCAGGGATGAAAAATTGATCCCTTATAAGACCCACATCTTAGAGATGGCTGAATATTTCGATGAAATTACCTTCAAGCACGTACCAAGGGCAGAAAATCACATTGCCGATGCGCTAGCCATGATGGCATCAATGTGGAAGGTCCAGTTTGTCAACGAGGCACCTCTGATCCGCATCGAAAGAAGGACAGTACCCGCATACGTCATGGAAATAGACGAAGAATCTGATGAGAAGCCATGGTTTCATGATATCAAGAATTTCCTCCAAAATCAAGAGTATCTCGCTAACGCGTCCACAATTGACAAAAGAGCAATACGAAGGTTGTCATCTAAATTCTTCATCAGCAATGGTACCTTGTACAAGAGAAATCATGACATGGTCTTACTCCGATGCGTCGATGAAAACGAGGTGAATCTCATAATGACCGAAGTACATGAAGGAACCTTCGGCACCCATGCGAATGGCCATGCCATGGCTAAGAAAATCTTAAGAGCAGGTTACTTCTGGTTAACTTTGGAGACGAACTGCATACTCTTCGCTCGAAAGTGTCATAAATGTCAAGTTTATGCCGATAAAGTGCATGTCCCTCCACATCCTCTCAATGTGATGACATCACCTTGGCCTTTTGCAATGTGGGGCATAGATATGATTGGGACCATAGAGCCAAAAGCTTCCAACGACCATCGCTTCATCTTTGTCGCAATCGATTATTTCACCAAATGGGTGGAAGCAGCGTCGTATGCAAACGTGACAAAGCAAGTGGTTGCACGCTTCACCAAAAAGGAGATCGTCTGCCGATATGGTATCCCTAACCAGATCATCACTGACAACAGGTCGAATCTGAACAACAAAACGATGAAGGAACTTTGTGACGATTTTAAGATCAAACATCACAACTCATCTCCTTGCAGACCTAAGATGAATGGTGCAGTTGAAGCTGCAAACAAAAACATCAAAAAGATAATACAAAAAATGGTTGTAACTTACCAAGATTGGCACGAAATGCTACCATTTGCTTTGCACGGATACCGAACATCGGTGTGCACTTCGACAGGGGCAACTCCCTTTTCCTTAGTGTATGGGATGGACGATGTGCTACCCATTGAAGTCAAAATACCTTCCTTGAAGATCTTGACAGAAGAAAAGCTGGATGAAGACGAGTGGATAAAAGAAAGATTCGATTCGTTGAACCTCATTGACGAGAAAAGAATGACGGCCATGTGTCACAGTCAAATCTATCAACAAAGGATGATCAGAGCGTTCAACAAGAAGGTTCGTCCCAAAGAGTATAGGGAAGGAGAGCTTGTGCTTAGAAAAATCCTGCCAACTCAAAAAGATATGTGTGGCAAGTGGATGCCCAACTATGACGGCCCTTTCGTTGTAAAGACTGTTTTCTCTGGAGGATCTCTGATTCTCGAAACTATGGATGGCGAACAACTCAAGTATCCCATCAACTCAGACGCAGTGAAAAAATACTACGCCTGAAACGAAATACCTAGAAAGGAGATTTCAGAGCTTCATCAAGATAAAAGCCCAATGTTTGAAAGCTGGCAGACGCTGGGGCAGAGTCCTGTGCAGAATATTAGAAGAAAGGTCAACGCCTGTTGTTCTCGTCAGAAGCAGCAAAGCAAGTGAACTGGCAGTCGGAAGGACCGGATTATTATGGGATTTTGTAACCTTTTCTGTTGCCATTTTTTCAAACTTATAAAATTCCCAAGGCTTTGCCTTTTGTAAAGTTCTTGTCTATCAATAAAATCATATTTTTGGCCAAATCATTGTTATGATACTCTATTTTTGTTATGCAATTTCACTTATTTGTTAATAAGAATTTTCATGAAAGCAAAGTGTTTTGAAAAGCTTAAAGTCTTGTTTTGTAAAAAAGGAAAACATGATTTGACAAAATGTTTGAAAAATTCTAGAGGTAATATGATGATATTACACAGTTCTCGAAGTTGTGGAAGTTGTTGTTACCTTTGACCAAGCTAGAGGTGTTCGACAGCAATTCTAGCTCTTAAGCTAAGACTTCTTCTCTGCAGAATTACGAAGATATTATTGAGAAAAGATCATTATCTACACCAAAGAAGGAAGCGTCACCTGACTTAAGGCATTTTGAAACTCAGCGTGACGAGTTCTCTCTTTATTTTGTTTTCCTTTGTGTCGCTACCGCGAAAATAAGGTGCCGGCAAAACAGAAGAGTCTCCACCTTTCGTTATTTATCCCTCAGAACAGGAAAGGAAACGATCAGAAAAACCTGACGAAAAGGTATAAGACAAGGTCATCGCAACCATTGTCTGGGTTCAGGAGTCGGTTACGCAAGGGGAAGGTATTAGCACCCCTCACGTCCATCGTACTCGATGGGATCCATGCTTGTTGTGTTTATCTGACGGGTTGGTTTTATCTATCTACCTATCAAGGCTGGTCTGAAAAGAAAATAAAAATGACTCGGCAAAGCGTCGCACTTTATGCCTACGTATTCTCATCAGAGAATGAGAAATCAGAGTCAACGTAGTTCGGCTAACTACGGGTTACGGGGGAGGTGGCTCGCCAATACATCAGTATTGTGCCTACGTACTCTCAACAGGTATGAGAGATCAGAGCTTACGTAGTTCGGGATAATACGTATTACGGGAATTCAGATTCATCTGTTTTATCGAGTAGGGTTAAACAACAGTTCCAGCAGTTAGGGACAAAGCCTGTTTGCGGTGGCGCTGAAGTTTAACGAAACTCTTTTCTTCAGAAAAGCTTCCTTTGGATTACGGGCCCACGGGGCAAAAAGATTTGAAGTTTGTTTTCTGTCTTTTACGAAAGAACTGTTTTTTATGGATGTTTGCAACCAATATCGCACTAGAGACTATGACCTGAGAGTGAATGTGTCGCATGTCACCCAAAGGGTACCATACTAAACATCCAAGCTGTCGAAAAGAAACTCTCCGACAACCCTTTCTCAGATAGCTTAAGGCTCGTAACGTACGACGTCAGTTAACCTTTATTACTGTATTTTGATTTATTTCGAGATGAGAAGAGAACGAACAGGTTCAACTAGTGGGAGACTATCAAGTCCTAATGTTGTCATGCCAAGGATTCATCCTATGGTTGAGGTTTGAAACAGGGAACTCCTAGAAGTTATCATGCATAGGTTTCAATCTAAAGTTCTATCATCACTTCCTTATCAAAGGAACTGAGATTCCTAAGGGATCATGTCAATGATAAACAGAAACAGATAAAGCATAAGCTTAAATAGTAAATAATTGTAAAATGCATGCAATGCAAGTGAGGGAGGAAATGTGTGTGGGGCATCAGCCTCCACAAGCTCATCTCAACCTCAAGCCAAGTATGAGTAACTGCAATCATACAGAAGATAACATGCTATCAAGCAAAATAGAAGTAACTGCAATCATACAGAAGAAGTAAAATGCTATCAAGCAAACACAAACCACATGGGCAAGGGAGCAGGGCTCTACCGAATACCCGCAAGTAAAGCCATACAGTAAAAATACAAGCAGAGGGAGAAACTCAACCTCTAGTGCAATCATGCTCCTAGCTTGAGTCAGTCTAGATATGAACTTATTCTAATGCATCAAGCAAATCAAACAAGCCACATCAATACAGAAAAGAAAACAAACAAGAAAAGAAAGCAGATCAACAGCTCCTACCACTAAACCAACTTGACAGCAGTCCAGTCCTCAGACTTCAACCACCCTTCAAGGCTATCATCTTCCATAGCAAGTATCAACTTACTCCTCTTCATCTACAAGCTTCCAATACATCAACATAAGTATCAACTTGTTCCATCTTCTCCAAGCCTCAGCTCTTCAGTCAATTCCACCTTCAAGATTCACTCATAACTACAAGTATCAACTTGATTCCTTCAGGCTTTCAATGCATCAACATAAGTGTCAACTTATTATTTATTCCTCAAGCCTCAGCTCTTCACTCAATCTCAATTGGATCTTCTTCAAAAGTATCAACTTGTTCTTCAAGCTTCAGCTCTCTTTGCTTTACCAATATCAACTAGTTCCTCTTCATCTACAAGCTTCAGCTTCTCAGAGTAACCTTCAATCGCATGGAAGTGTTAACTTCATCCTTCAATCTTCTTCAAGCAAGGAACTCCATCCTCTAACAAGTGAGAAAGACTCATCTATCAAGAGCAAAGTTGGGATGATTGGTAGCAGAGTGAAGACCAAAGGTCACCACTGAGCATCCTGTCATCAGAGAAAGGGACCCTCAAAGGTTCTACCAATTTGCAAAGAGCCACACATCCTACCAAAGGAGGGATGAGGCCTTTACAAAGGGACCTTTCATCATAGGGAAGAATGGAAGTGATCAACATCATCCATGTTTATGAAGGAAGAGAACTATCTAGAAGCTCTGCCTACAAAACCCTAATCTTAACCTAATCAAAACTACACCAAAAGAAGGGAAGATCTTCAAATCCAAGCCTCTTCAAGCAATCCAATGCGTCTTCAACTTGCATTCATCATCATCCAATAACAAGCAAAGCAAAACCCTAATCTAAGGGGACTAAAGATGTTAATCTAGTTGAATCAGTGCCTTAGAATCATCTAAAACTAGCACTTAATCTAAAATCTAGCAAAAATAGTAAACTATCTTATAAATTCCTACAAAAATCCCTAAGGGATCCTAATTCAATTAAGAATGCCTCATACAAAAACCAGGGACTAAATCATCTATTAAGTCCTAAAACTAAGTCCTAAATCCAAAGGTATCAACCATAAACCCTAAAAATGGAGCTTCTAAAGGTTTCAACCTAAACTACCACTTATGTTCATCACAAAAATGTGAGAAAAATCTATGGGGAGCATGAATATCTATGCTAACTACCTACCAAAAATCAGGGCAAGAATCATCATCACATGATCACACAAAATTCCACAAAATCAAGTATCAAACATGACTATTTTAATATCAATTAAAATGTGAAAATTCCCATAAAATCAGAAAATGCATGAAATAAAAATATTTTTTATCTAAAAAAAACTATACCCTATCATGAATTCAATTCAAAAAGAGTGGGGTTAATTGAGCTATTTTTCAATTTTTTATGATTTTATAAAGAACCATGAATAAAATGAAAAATAATATGAAAATCCAAAGAAAATAATAAATGCACGGTGCAGATAGAAATAGAAATCAGTTCAATTCATGGATTGGGCCATCAGGGGGGGTGTGGTTATCAGTTATTTCACAAAGCCCAAAACACAACTTAAATGAAACGCTGCTTTCATTTCTCAGAACTCTTCACAAACTGAAATTAATACGTGGTCGTTGGATCTTCATCTGGTCAAAGGTCTCAGCCCCATCCAATGGCTCTAAAGTCATCTTCCTCATTTTGAACCTCTGAAACACGCGCGCAGCCATGGTCGTCGCTGGTGGTGCTCCGGTCATCGTCCCCCAACCCTAACTCTCTCTAGGATCCTCCATTGCAAGTGGTTTATACACGAAACTTGTCCCAAATCTCACAAGGAACTCACTCATACCATTAATTCAACCTAAATCCTCAAGATTCGCAAGAACCAACTCTCAACCGAAAATGGTAACATCCTTAATTGGTCACTAATTCTCAAATTAATGATCTAAAATCCTTCCTACACCGTTCTACAATGCATCTATCATCCTAATTCCTATTGATTCTAACTAAAACAAGCCAGAGATCAAAGGTTACCAACCTGAAAATTTCGCGTGCACAGAAGTAGCAAGACCTCAAATCAAGCCCTCAAATGCTCCAGACTCCTTCAGTGAATCACTTCCAAGCTTCTGTACGCAATAAAATGGATTGAAATGGCTTCAATTCTTGGATTCGAATCTGAGTTGCAGGTGGAGAAATTTGAGCTCAAGAACACCAATCAGCCACGAATTCTCTTTGATTATGATCTGGAATCATTCCCTAGCATCCATGGAAGAGATTGCAATCAAGAAAATGGGTGGAAAGTGAGTGAAATGATGTAACCGAATTCAGTTGCAAGCAATGAAGTTTCAATCTCAATCTCTGCTCTCTCCTTCAATCATCACCCAAAAAATGATCTGAACCACTTCTATTCCATATATAGAGTGTGTAGGGATGATCTAGAAAGCTCTAGATCCTTCCAAGGAGAAATTCAATCTCTCATGACATGAGAAGTTCACTTATATGCCATGGTGTGCAAAACTCTGCAAACAGCTTGAAATCAATCCCATTCCCTTCCAATTTCTCCCCTAGTGACATTTTGGAAGTGTTTGGCTTGCAAGGGACCTTGATTATGCCTTGCATTTTGGTTTTGCAAATGTTACTTAAGATGTAAGTAACTACTTTTCAAAGCAAGTCCACAAATTAGAACTCAATTCAAAAATGTGGCTAAACCAATGTTCTTAAAATTCTTTTTAGAGTCAAAATGACCTATTACATGCCTTGGTTTGGATGTGTAGATCAAAAGTATCAATTTCCAACTTTGGTTCATTTAACTTATACCCTTATTTTAGGTCATTTTTGCAAATTTGAGCTACAAGCAAATCCAACATCTCATGACCTCTTGAATAGCCTTAAAACATCATTTTGAACAAGTTTGATGTTGAACATTTTCCCATTTGAAGCTTGGAAATAGGAGTTATGGCCTTATGGTTGAAATGACCTATAATCTCCAAATGCCCAAAATACCCTTGACTTGTCAAAGCCATAACTTGAGTTCTACAAATCCTATCAAGGACTTCTAGTACTCTCTAGAAAGCTAAGAGGATAAGGAACAACATTCATTTTGACCAAAAGTTCATAGGAATCATCCTTCTAGGGCAAACGTTTCATGCAAGTTGGACAACTTTCAAGCCCCCAAATTCACATACCTCAGATGACCTGTAACTTGTCAAAGTCATAACTTGAGTTCTACAAATCCTATAAAGGACTTCTAGCACTCAAATTAAATCTAAGATCATGCTCTACAACATTGATGTTGGGGGAAAGATGAGATGACAATCACATCTTGAGCTAAACTGCCTTGAAGATAGGGGTCAAACTAGGGGATTTTACACTGTCAAGCCTTAGGAACCCTAGCTTGAAACTTCCTAAACTCTTCAATCATGATGAGTTGACCTTGGAATCACCCTTATAACATCTCAATTCATCAATCCATGATCACATGGCCTTTGAATTAGGTCTCAACCTTGTTCAAATCATCAGTTGACCTAGGGTTGACCCAGTCAAACCCTAACTGCACCACTCATGGCTGAGGCTTCTCAATCTTGTACAATGACCTGTCTAGGCCTCAAAGTGATCTTCAACACTTCTCATAAGCTCTCTCAAGACCTCCAGTCTAACCTCATGATCTCAGAATCATCTGATGGCATCCCACAACTCTCAAGTTAGGAGACACACCCTCTTGGTTTCAACCACTCTTTCTGAGGATCTTTTAACTTCTCTGACAAGGATATCAACCCTTGAACACCTGAACAACCTTCTTATCTAGCTTCAAAGTCTTGAGTATCCCTTGATTGGTAATCATACCTCTTGATCTCCTGCATACATGTCAATGAAATGCAAATGATAATGCTAATGTGCATGAAATGAAACATAAGCTAGGTAAAGAAATGTTGGGCAAATTTTGGGGTGCAACACTTTGTTACTACGGGTCGGTCTGCGTTTTACATACAACATCGTGCCAGCATACGCATTTGTTTGCATTCCTGCCTTTGAGATCCTTCGGTCATTACCTTTATCTTTGACTTGTTATTACAAAGTTCGCTTCAAAGTCGACATCCTGGGGTTCCTTATTTTCACGGGGAAGCTAGTGGTGACTAGCAATATCCAATTTACACAAACAGGGGATTGTTACCAATTTTCATCTTCGATTTAAGGTGGTCACCAACAAACTTTGAAAAACTAGTGGTCACTAGCACACGTTTAGAACTAATCATGATCGGTATCTTGATTTAGTCGTTACCAACTATTTTCCAAACCCAGTTGTTACTGATTCTGTTATAAAGCAAACCAATTGTTATTGGAGTCCCTTTGATTCGGTTTTCACCAATCTGGCTAAAAATCTAGTGGTTACTAGTATTGCCTTCTAAAAAACAATGGTCATTGACATTGGAGTTGGTCGTCACCAAAATTCCCTAAAAAGTCCAATGATTATCGGCATCACCTTCGAATCCAATTGTTATTGGTACCCGTTTGATTCAGTTATTACCAGTCTTTCTGAACCTAGTCGTTACTAGTCTTACCCTCAGACCCAATTGTTATTGGTACCCCTTGATTTGGTTATTACCAATCTCTATAAGTCTAGTGGTCACTAGCCTTGTTTGGAAAATCTAGTGGTTACTAGCATTATCCAGAACCAATTGTTATTGGTATACCTGGTTTGGTCGTCACCAATTAGCCCAAGTCCAATGATTATTGGCATCGCTTAAAGCAGATTGTTGTCGTCACTTTGATTGGTCGTTACCAAACTCCTTGAAAATCCAATGGTCATTGGTCTCCTTGGACTCGGTCGTCACCAAAATTCCCAGTTAAGTCTAGTTGCTACTAGCATCATCTAGAACCAATTGTTATTGGTATATCCTAATTTGGTTATCACCAGTCCCCTTTAGATCCAGTAGTTACTGGCATTATTTGAAAACTAATCGTTATTAGTGCTGGAAGTTGATTGTTACCAACTTCCCCAGCCAGAGTCCTGTTGTTTTAACAACATTGTTGGAATTCCCAATTGTAATTGGAACTTTGGTCGTCACCATATCCCCAGGGAGTCTGGTAATGTTTAGCATTTCTTGGAAACCGTTATTGATTTGGTCGTCACCATATCCCTAGTAGGTATGGTGGAAACTAGCATCGTTCGAAGCTATGCTGGTCGTCACCAGTCTCCCCAGTTGAAGCTGCTGCTTTCCCAAGTCGAGTCTCGGAGAACTAGTGGATACTAGTTTCCCCGGCACGTCCGGTCTTGTTTCTAACCTTTTTCTGAAGATCCCGTTTGAATTCTTCGTTATAGGAAACTTCTCACTTGGTTATCCCCAGTGAGATTCGTGTCTTCGTTCCGTCTTTTCCCCGGTGAGGTTTTTCTTCCCCAGTGGAATTGTTCCACCAACAAAGTTTTTCTCAGTGGGCTTTTGTCCCCAGTGTGGTTTGCATTTCTTCTCCTTCGTTTCCCCAGTGAAGAATTGTCATCTTCTCTGGTGGGCTTCCTCATCTGGTCATCCCCAGTGAGGTCTATTTCTCTTTTCCCCGATGAAGATGTGTCTTTCCTGGTGGAATGTGTGTCCCCTGTGTGAAAGATTTCCTTGAACAAGCATCTTTAGTCATGTCTGAACTATCTTGCTTAATTCGCTTGGAATCTTTCCTCAGTGCGTTGGGTCCTCGTGAGTGGTTACTCGTCGTTTTGCCGTTCTTTTATCCGTGCTCGTGTGTCTACATTTGTATAGAATTCAAGCATCATATAACATCATTTAGATTCATGGCATATTCGTATCTGTCCTTTTGCATACCATCGGATCTAAGGGACAAAATTTCTGGTTTACTATATTTAAATACCTTTCACTGCGATTCTATGAGGATTGTCATCTCTCATTACCATCTAAGTGAAGATATTTAAATAGGGGCATCTGTTGCACCCCAAATTTTGACCCCTTAGATCCTCATCATCATTCTAGGATCATATTCACTTGATTAACTAACCTTAACCCATTCTCAGTTTATCTTTGTTAAGATGCAGATGAATTAGGGTGCCGTACCGTCAAAATCGAGATTTCGGCGGTCTGATCAATCAATGTTTTGGATTGATCCAACTTCAAACAAGATCAAGGATAATACATTGGACTAAGAATAAGTGCAATTTAAGGTGGTCACCCGGGGATTGAGAACAGTGCAATTTGAGATACCCGATTAGGGTTTTCGATTAGAAAAAGTCAACTATAGTTTGACTTTTGATTCAAAGAGTATTTCAATGATGGGATCAAGGTCCATTAATCTCCTATGGCTTAGTAAAGTCCATCCAAAGAGTTTCAAGTCCTCAGGATGTCCGGATCACCAACGGGCGACTCGGTAGACACCGGTCGATCGAACGGTTGACCGAAAAGTCAACTCTCCAACAATAAGGAATTTGACTTCAAGGTGTGAATAAAAAATGTTCCTTATATCATATTACACCTCCCCATAAAATTTCATAACCATTGGATCAAGGGTTGATAAGTAATTGCAAAAATCGGGAATTAGGGTTTCGAAAGGGGCAAGACCATAACTCCTCAACCACACATCCAATTGAAGTGGTTCAAAACTCATTAGAAAGCTTTTGACAAATCCTACAAAAGACTCAAAGTGGTCCATGATCCAAAAATGCATGGAATTGGAGTTATAGCAAAATTCATTTTTGAAGGGGAAATAACTTCGAAAATTTCTAAGTTATTTAACACTTGTAAGTGATTTTTTCAGAACTTTGAAGGGTTTTTCAACCTAGTTCCATCAAGAATTTGGAAATTCCCAAAACATGAAAGTTGTATAGCTACTTAAGGGATTTCCAAATTGTGGCAGAACTCCTCAATAGCATGTTTGAGCAGGAAGTTATGCACCATAGAAGTTGGGCCTGTCAACACTTGAAACCACACTCCAACACTTCCCAAAAATCAGTTTTTCACAACTTGGACTATCCTCAACCCTTGCATCATGATTCAATATGGTTTTCAGATCTGTAGAGGAATGAAAATGCAGAGAAATAAGGAGTTTGAAGAGAGAGGCAAGTGGCAAGCCACTTGTGTAATAAAATATTCAAATGTAAGAAGGAGAGAGAAACTTTTTCACTCCAAAACTGTTGCAGCTGCTCTCCCTACCTCCATGGATCATCTCAGTCACTTCATGTCCATATCCACTTGATTTTTCTGATCTCCATTGAACCATGTAACTGATAGGAGAAGATTTGGCAAGATTCACTTGAAAATCTCAAATCTCCCTCCAAAAGTGGTAAAAAAACCAAATCAGCCCTCACCCTCATTTCTCCTATAAATAGAGGCCTCCTCTATGAGCTCAAACACACCAGAGCAATATCATAACACCACAGCTCTCACTCTCCTCTCATTCATCAAGAAATCTCCAAATCTTCAAAACTTCCATTTTTTACAAAAAAACTGTCTTGAGCAAAACTCTGCTCAAGACCAGTTCCATCCCTTTCAAACCTCTAAAAATCACCCCTACAATCTTTAAATGTCATATAGAAGGTGTCCATACCTTTAAACCTTCAAAAAATATCAAATTGCCAAAAGTTAACTTTCACACTAAGAAAGTTTGACCATAACCCTCAAAACATGCCAAATCTTGGTCCAAGCTGATCCTTGTTGTTCTAACCATCCACACACCTCATATAAATCATATTATAACTATCTAAGGCATTAAAACCAGTTGGGAATCCATTAACTCCAATTGTCTTGAAAAGTGGTTTGTTACTTCAAGAGGAAGCAAACTTCAAGTCTTTACTAAAGAAGAAGATCTCTGGGTTTCTAAACTTCTTAGCTTGCCAAGACTTGTCTACAAGAGGTATGTGACATTTACACCCTTTCTTGATCATAAATTATCATGTTGTATCATTTTGGCTTGATTTTGTTAAAAATGTACCATTGTTGTTCCATACTAGTTCTTAGTCAAGAACTTAGGTTTTATGGTTATATTACTTGCTTGTATTAATGTATTTTCATTTTTCAATGATATATTGGTGATGTGTTACAAAGATTGTACTTAGATATCATGCCTAACTTGTTTTTGAAGTTTTGATCTATATGGTAGTTTTTAAGTATCCAACATTGAAATGTAAGGTGCTTGCCCTAGAGACTTTAGCTTTGGTCCACTAATGAGATTTGAATGATTTGTAAGTTGTTCATGACATCCCCCTTCCTTAGATCATGTTTGAATCTAATGCAGCTCTTGTTTTCACATTTGTGTCATTTTGTGCCATTTAGCTTTACCATTACCATGAATTGTGTATTGGATTGTTTTGTGTTTGCTATTTTATCTCAAATGTTCTAAATCAGTGGTTAATGTCTATATGATCTTACTTGATGTTTGGTTTGGTTGAAATATTAAGAACATGAGTTTTGAACCTTGAGGCTTGCTGTGAAATTCTTTGTTGGTTTTACTGTCAAAATTGGGTAGACATGTCATTTCTGGTTTGGAGCAGTTGATATTTATTTTTAAGTGATAGACTCATTTGATAATGTGTTTTGAAGATGTGTATGGTGCCTATGTGCTCAAATCTCCATTATGTGTTCAAACTGTTTTGGTACCTTCACTTGCATTTTCAAATATCATGATACCACCAACACCTCATATTCTGTTTCAATTGCGCTACACATGATCTATATGCATAATATCACTTCTTTACTCATTTGAAATATGTGTATGATGTCTAAAGCCTCAAACTGCCATGAACTTACTTGTTGCCTTAATGAGTTGTTGTTTTTGCATTTCTTGAGTTTCAATATGCTCTTTTCTGTTTGATGATGATTTGAATTGATTTGAGAGTATGAAAGTATCCTTTGACATGATTATGATGTGTGTGTGACATTGGATTAGCTTTAGAACTTCATTATTGGCCAAAGTGCCCTACTGTGCCAAGTTATGATTCAAAACAGCTTTTTAGCCATCAACATGCCAAGTCCTTTTTCTGTTTGCCTAGGCATGATTTCTAAGCATAAACTCATTCATTTTCATGACTTTGATGTGAGTATATTGCTTGTTTGATCTATTCTTTCCTGTTTCATCTTGTCACTTTCAAATTGCATTTCCAAAGTCAAATACACCATCACTATGTCTTTTTCTGTTTTTGAAGGTATATGACTATTCCTTTTGCATGAAATCATTATGTAACATGTTTGTGGTGTGTACATCTTTATCTTAGCATGGATTGCATTATTTTGAAAAAATTCTGGTTGCATCATCTTTGTATCAAAACTGTTTGCAGTCACACCATTAAAAATGCCAAATTTTGATATGCTTGCTATATGTGTGTTTTGTGAGTTAAAACAAACTCAGAATCATGTTTTTGATGTGTAAGTTTGATTTGTAGGGACTGATCTCATTTGATTTAGCATGACATTTTCAAAATGTATCACTTTGCATCAATATGCTATCATCATGGCAAATTCTGCTTTGAGCCAAAATGTGATCAAATGTTGGGCACAAATCCACTTATCTTCATGTTTCTAGTCTGTGAGTTGTGTTTGTATGAGTAGATATCACTGGCCTCATGCTTCCCCTTTCAAAGTACATAATCAAATCCAACAAGTTTTATTGCATCACACACTCATACCATTCTTTTTGTAACTGCTGCATCAATTCTAGATTTGTTGAGGTCCTAATCAAGTTTGATGGGCAAGCATTATTCTGCCCACTGTAAGGATTCAGTAGCTTTGTTTGTTAACTGTCCTGGAGATTTATGAATAAGGGTTGTTATCCTAAGGTTGTAACTTGCAATGATTTGGATTGATGAGTGATATAGGTATTATCATGTTAGGTTTGCATTTGTGTCAATAGCCTGTTTAGGGTCAGTTGTAGGTTTGTTAGCTTTAACTCAATTGGCAAGTTTGGTTTGATGTTGGTATGTTTTATTGCTGTCTAGACCAGTCTGTTGGAATTGATCAAAGAATCTATCAGTTTTTCTGTTTTGAGCTATTTTGATTGTTGATTTTGTTTCTACTCAAACTGTTTTGAACTTGTTATTGCAATTTATGTCACATTTTCAAAACCACCAACCAATTTGTGAATCAGTATGAAATTGAACCCTTTTCTTTGAGCTTAATGAATAAGTACATATTTCATTTTTTATGTGCAAGTTGAAATTTGTTTGAGCTGATCTTGAGATAAACATATGATGTAATCATCTTTTTGCAAAAAAAAAAACTGTTTTTTTCAAGAACATCCAATATGCCAAACTTTGCCTTGATGTTTTGTGCCTGATTTTGAGTATGATCATATTTAGTTTCATGATTCTAAGGTGTATGTATAGATTACAGGACCTGTTTTCATCTGGTACACCATTTCAATTCCAAAATGCATTGTTCAAGCTGTAATTGCCATCACTATGTCATGTTTTTGTTTTGAAAGTAGTAAGCCTGTTTTGTTAGCATAAGATTATCACTTAGCATATTTATGGTATGTGTGCATCATTGGCACAACACAAAATTGCTCATTTTGAAATTTCCATATTGTACCATAGAAACAGTTTGCATCTCATTTCATATTCATGTCATTTTTGCAACTGTTGGACCAATTTTGCTCTACTCAGTTTGTGATCACCCTTAAGTGGTAAAATCATCAAAGAGCTTGTTTGTAACCTGTGTGTGATGAGTGCTTGACATAAGTATCCTCAAAACCTGCTATGGAATTCTTTCTTGCATTTCAAAATGTCAAATTGTAGTTGTTAGACCATTCTCATTTCTATTTGATTAGCAACTTATCCATAAGCATGGAATCATTTGTGTATATGTTTAAAACTTGTTTGTGACACTGGCTTGACATGAATATACTCAAAATCTGTCATGAGTTCCTTATTGCATTTCAAAGCATATCATGTTGCATCTTGAATTTGAAAACACACAACTGCATCACACATTGTCTCTTGCTTGAAGTTGCCTTGTTAAAATTTATGAATGTAAGCATCAACATGTTTAGGGTTGGTAGGCTATGTGCATGAATGAACTGAACCCCTGCTTGCATCTTTGACAACCTGCCCACATTAATGCCACTTTTGTAATTCATGAACCATTTTCACTACAGTTTGATTTGTAATTGATCCATGAGCATAGAGTCATTGTTTGACACATTTAAAGTTTGTGTGTGTAATTTGTTTCACTCAAATGTGCACAGAACATGAGTTGAATGTCATCATGCATCTCAAAACATCCATTTGCAAGTTCAATCGAATTTTTATTTGTGAACATGATTTTGAAAAAACAACTGCACCATCATAATCCTTGTTCAATTCTACCCAAGATTGACCTAAAGTTTGCTAGAATTGGTTAAGAATTGAACAAGTTGACATCAAAACGTATTTTGAGAAATTGCTTTTGTTTTTGCCTCAAGCCTGCCCAGAAATCTTGCCAACCATGCCATATATGTTTATGGGGGTGGCTACATCAATGGATGTACAACCACCCCAGTGGTAAGAACTTTGTCACCTAAGCGCCTTTCATCTACATGTCCTGGGTTCGATCCGGGTGGACGTCAAACCCTTTTGTTTTTTTTTCTAATTTCCTTGTTTGATTTGTTTTTCTTTTCTCTCTTCCATTTCATATTAGTGTGTGCGTGTATGGCCTGTTGGTTGTTGTTGTGTGTTGGCAACTAAAGGGCCTGGGTTCAAATCCCAGCTTGACCCTTTCCTTTTATTTCATATTTGCTTGCTTTATTTGTTTGTTTTATGGTCATAATTCATCAAATCTTCAAATATTCATAACTTCCTTATTGATCCATTCTTTTTGCAACATGTTTGTTATAATGTATACTTTTTCATGATGAGAAAATATTACTTGTTGTCATAAATTGTGATATACTTTGCTCATATTGAAAATTGTTCATTTATTGTAATTAGTGATCTAACTTACAGTTGAATTCCTCCGAGTATAATTGAATTTCTTGTAAGATGTTTATCCCCCTTGTTAGTTAACATGTTAGGGTACCCCTTTTGTTGTCACCATGATCTCATATTATTTTCCTCCTAAATTATGAGGTTTAAACTGATTTAATTGTGTTTGATTGTCATCTATGCACATTGTTATCACATTTACTATGCTTTGAGCTTATGATCTGCCTACTTTCAAGTTGTGATTTATTCATATGGTTGTTACCTTTATCATGCTTCAATCTTTGTTAAGATATGCCCCAAATCTTTGTTAAAATGTTTGACTATTGGTTGTGACCCTTGATATCACTTGAAGTATATGCTCATTGTAATTTGCATGCTTACTTGTCTTGATCTTATATTGCTCATTTGAAATCTTGCTTTGTTAAGTATTGCTTCCCCAAGTGATGGAACTCTCTAGTTCTCATCCAAGTTGTCTCCCCCTCTCTCCTTCCAAAGGAAAAGTCTCTCCCTTGACTTTTGTGTCATTGGATAGCTCATTTACCCCTCCTTTGACTTTGTGAAGTCATCTTCAAATCTAACTTTGTTAAGTTAGAACATATGAGCCATTAGACTTTGCTTAAAGTCTAGAAAACCTACCTATACTAGGAGTGCTTCATCAATTAGAACCCTAGGATAGAGTTTGTAAACTCTATGTAAGAATCATAGCAATGATTACTTGCTCCCCTTTTGAGTATTTAACATAGATCTAGAGAGTTTTGTAAAACTCTATACAAACATTGTTATGTTTGTTCCCCTCTGAACCTTGATCATAATCAAGTGTTCTTCAACCCTAGTTAGGATACGTAGGCAGAGGACGCGATGTCTTTGCGAGCAAACTTAGAAACTATCTTTAGGTTTTAACCTACACTTTTTACCCAATTCCAATCATAGCAAACATTTACCAACTTAGCATGCAAATAAACAAAAGGTTCCTGTAGAGTACTACAGATGTTTAGGATGTGAAATACCTACCCTATGCATAACCAACCCCCGATCCCCGAATCTCTTAGTGTTGTTGTTACATCGCGCAAAAGGTTCTTTCTTTCTTTAGACCTTTCCTTTGGATAAATTAAAGTCCGATTGTGAATTAAGAATTAAAGATTCAAGTTAATCAATAGCTTGGTATCACGATTCCATCGCAACACTATGCCGATAAAATTCACGTGCCGCCGTGTCCTTTGAATGTCATGTCATCTCCATGGCCCTTTTCCATGTGGGGCATTGATATGATTGGAAATATTGAGCCTACTGCATCCAATGGACACCGTTTCATCCTAGTAGCCATCGAATATTTCACCAAATGGGTCGAAGCAGCTTCTTATGCCAATGTCACCAAACAAGTTGTGGCTCGGTTTATTAAAAGAGATATCATCTCCCAATATGGAATACCTGAAAGGATCATTACTGATAATGAATCTAACCTAAATAACAAGATGATGAAGGAGTTGTGCCAGAACATCAAGATTGAGCGTCACAATTCGTCTCCTTACCGTCCGAAGATGAATGGACTCCCAATTATGAAGGTCCGTATGTTGTAAGGAAAGTTTTCTCCGGAGGAGCCTTACTACTTTTGACTATGGATGGTGAAGACTTCATGTCCCCTGTGAATGCAGACACAGCCAAAAAATACTATGCTTAAAGAGACCCGCTGGAAAGAAAAAGAAAGTCCAGGCAAAAATAGGGCATCCTGGCGAACCATAAAAAGATAGGTTCGGGCAAAAATTAGGGATAAAAAGAAAAAATGTAAACCTGCAAAGTTGAAAACCTGAAAAGGCGACTTTGGCAAAAATGGGTATCCCGGTTGTTGCACCCCAAAATTTGACCAACCGTTTCTCGTTTTTGGCTTATGTTTCGTTTCATTTTGCATTTGCATCTGCATACCGCATACTGTGCATTTTTGCAGCCAGATCGATTTAATCGGGATTACAGCCCTTTTTGTCGTGTTCCTGACATTTCAAACTGTTATGGAATTTGCGCTCGGCCCGGTGATTCAGTCTACGCTTTTGGTTTCGGTGGTATTTATGCATCAGATTTTTCTTATTGTTTATTTTGTCGTATTCTCGCATTTTATCGCTCACTGATTTTATTCTATTTTTCTAGATTTGTTTCCTATTTTCGGCACTTTTTTTGGATTTTTAAATAGGTTTATTTTTATTTTTTAGAGTTTTTAGAATTTATTAGAATATTAATAGATTTAATATAGATTTTATTTTCTTTTTTAGAATTTTAATTGTTTTATTATTCTTTTTAATTGATTTAAATTTTTAATTAATATTAATTAATTTTGGTTATTATTTTCTATTTTAGATTTTATTTCTTAATAGATTTTTCTAGATTATATTAGTAACTTTTATTTTTTTAATTAGCTTTAATTAAGTTAGTTAGTTTAATTTGAATTCATTAAGTGTTAATTTTCATTTCAGCATTAATTAATTAGGTTTTTGCCTTTAGTTGTTTGATATTAGTATTAGTTTAATTATTCTGCCAATTTTATTAAGTCTTCATTAGTTTTATTAATTAATTAATCAGTTTTAGTCAAATGTTGCAGTCCATTAATCATTTTCGCAGGTCCATGTGTCATCTTTTGCAGGCCCATTACAGTGCAGACTGACAAGTATCAGCAGTATAAATACCCTCATTAATGAGGTGACACGGGTCCCAACACCTACCACCGGCCATGCAAACCACCGACACACTCGCTGGACAAATCACACGGCCAAAATCCCTTGCCGGAACATTGCCGGAAAACTCATGATTTCCAGAAATCTCAACTGTGTTCATCCCATTTTTCCCAGAACATTCAACATCGTTCGTCAACCTTCATGTTTTCTTCATCATATTCCCAGAAACTCATGAACTTCAACAATGTACTTCGCGTTCATAACATTTTTTCCAGAGATTCATCATGAATTCACAAGTTCATCATATCTTCAAACCTTCCTCCAGATATTTCCAGAAAATCATAAAAAAACTTCATATCAACCATTCACCTTCTTCATCAAAATCATCATGTTCATCTCAATATTTTTCCAGATCCATTCACAACCTTCATACTCAATTTCCAGATTCCATTAAACCTTCATCATTTGTCAATAAAATTTTCAGAAGATCTTCCAGATCTACAAACCACCATCGATCTACATCCATCAACTCAACGAAGTTCATCATTCCAGATCCGAAATTCCACTAACTCCAACCACACGATCTACAAACAGCCAACGTCAAACTGACCTTTGATTCATGAACAACCTACTTGAATATTCATCTGCCAAGAACGAGTTTGAATTGAAGCTCCAAAGCATCCATTAAACTTCAAAACCTCACCGCTCTTCAACCAAATGCAACAGATCAAACTTCGTCTTCACCGATCTGCAACGAACTCAGATCATCAAGTTCATCTTCAACATGCAAACTCCGCAAACGCCATGGATCCTTACCGCGATTCTCCATCAAACCTCAACGAAGTTCCGTCTTCGTTATTGTCTTTTGTTTCTGTGTATTGTCTTTTGCTTGTGTGAGTAGGGGAAGAATTCGAAGGGAAGAAAGGTGGATCGGAGAAGTGTTTGAGGGAAGTTTGACACGAAGAAAGAGGGAAGTGTTTGTTGGAAGTTGTCTCAATTGGTGACGGCGAGGCGAGGGGGACGAAGGAGAGAGAGGTATGGGACGGAGAGAGAGGCTGAGAGTGACGGTGGCCGTGTCAGGCTAGGGTTCACATTGACAAAGAGTGAGGAAGATGATGAGATTCTTGGATCTCCATGGGGTTAGTGGGCCGTTGGGCCCAATTTTCTGTTTCTGATTATACCCACCATTTCCCTCATTATTCCCTTGTTTTTACTGTGTGTGTTGTATGTGGAATTGGGCTAAGCCCAAACGTATGGCTTCATCATACACCTCTCCGTTTTCGTGAGACCCCCTATGTGGCTATTTTGTTTGCTGTTTTGTTGGGCCAAGCCCAACCAGATTTCTGGACTGTTATTGCACCCCCGTTTCCGCTCTGCACCCCTTTGGCTGTTGATTTGTTTAAGACTTTTGGGCTTATTATTTTTGCTGGGCTGTACCCCTTAGATGCTGCTGCACCCCCTGTGTTCTATCTATTTTATTTTTGTATTGTATCAAAACTATTGTATATAATTTTGAATATTATCTTAAAATTCTTTTTCTTTTAGAATATATTATGTATATATTATAAATATATAGAGTTTTTTATATTCTTTTTCATATTCAATTTCTTTTAATAATTTCTTTTAGGATTTATTTTCTTATTAGAACTTTATTTTCTTTTTATTTTTAGAAACTATTTTCTATTAAAAGTTGAATTCTTATTTCCGTTTTGTCATTGGATTTTTCTCACCATTTGTGTTTTGTAGGTCGATGACGAGACCTCCTTAATGCGTTATTAATCAACTTGTTGAGGGATAATGTAGGATCCGAGACCGTTTTTCCTCTCCTCATCTTTTCTTCTTCTGATTTTATTTTGCCTTCCTGTTTGTCGCTTGCGCGAAAATAAGGTGCCGGCACAACAGAAGAGTCGCCACCTTTCGTTATTTATCCCTTGGAACGGGAAAGGAAACGATCGGAAAAACCTGACGAAAAAGGGTAAGACAAGGTCATCGCAACCGTTGTCTGGATTCGGGAGTCGGTTACGCAAGGGGAAGGTATTAGCACCCCTCACGTCCGTCGTACTCGACGGGATCCTTGCTTGTTGTGTTTACTTGGACGGGTTGGTTTTATCTATCTACCTATCAAGGCTGGCTTAAAAAGAAAAGAAAATGACTCGGCAAAGCGTCGCGCTTTATGCCTACGTATTCTCATCAGAGAACGAGAAATCAGAGTCAATGTAGTTCGGCCTACGACGGGTTATGGGGGAAGGTAGCACGCCAAGACATCGCCATCTTGTGCCTACGTACTCTCAACAAGCATGAGAGATCAGAGCTCACGTAGTTCGGGAAACTACAGTTTATTTCCTGTCTTTTACGAAAGAAGTGTTTGTTTTTATTATGTTTGCAATTTCAATCGCACTAGAGACTATGACCTGAGAGTGAATGCGTCGCATGTCACCCAAAGGGTACCATACTAAACATCCAGACTGTGGAAAAGAAACTCTCCCACAATCCTTCCTCAGATAGCTTAAGGCTCGTAACGTACGAAAGAAATCATTCATGATTACTGTATCTTAAACTGTTTTGAGATGAGAAGAGAACAGGCCCAACTAGGAGGGAGACTATCAAATCCTACTGTTGTCATGCCAAGGATTCATCCTATGGTTGAGGTTTGAACAGGGAACTCCTAGAAGTTGTCATGCATAGGTTTCAACCTAAAGTTCTATCACCAATTCCTTATCAAAGGAAATGAGAGTCCTAAAGGATCATGTCAATGATACACCAAAACAGACAAAGCATCAGCTTTAAACAGTAAAATGCATGCAATGCAAGTGAGGGAGGAAATGTGTGTGGGGCTTCAGCCTCCACAAGCTCATATCAACCTCAAGCCAAAATGGATAATAGTAATCATACTGAAAGATAAAACATCATGCTATCAAGCAATAACAGTAAACTGCAATCATACAGATAAAATGAAATGAAATGCCATCAGCCAAACAAACCACATGGGCAAGGGAGCTAGGCTCTACCGAATACCCGCAAGCAAAGCCACACAGTAATAGTACAAGAAGAGGGAGCAACTCAACCTCTAGTGCAATCATGCTCCTAGAGTCTACTTATTCTAGATATGAACTTATCCTAATGCATCAAGCAAGTCAAACAAAACACATCAATACAGAAAAGAAGAAGAAAAGATCAACTCCTCTCTCAATTCCAAGCTTCAGCTCTTCCAACAGCAATTCAGTCTTCAGACTTCAATCACTCTTGACAAATATCAATTTGCTTTTCCAGGTTTCAACCCTTCAACATCAGTTTCAACTTATCTTCTCTTTTAAGCTTCAGCTTCTTGGTCAGTTCCACCTTCAGGCTTCACCTAATCTTCAGGGGTCTTCAAGTATCAACTTGCTCTTGTTGCTCTTCAAGCTTCAGCTGGAATGGCAATACTCTAGGATTCATCCTCTTCTACACTCTTCAATGAAGTCTTCATCTTCAAGCCCAAGCTCTGCATCTCTCAAGATAATCAAACAAGATGAAATCACTTACTGGATAAGCTGGGGATATTAAACTGCTTACTGACCACCAAAGGTGACCTATAAGGGTTCAACATCAAAGGAATGGTTCCCTCAAAAGTTCTACTTCCTAGGTACCTCACTTATCCCTCCAAAGGAGAGAGGTGTATACCAGGGAAGGACTCTGAATCATAGGGAGGAATGGAGGTGAAAGATACCATCCATGTTTAAGAAAGAAGTTAACTAGGTCTAAACTCTTCCTAATCCCTAACCCTAAAACAATCAACAAAACAAACAAGATCAAGCTCTCAAGCTCCTCAATCAATCTTCAAGTCTTCTACTATGCTCCCCAATGCTCCTCAGAACAATACCAAGCTCTCCAAGCCCACAAAGCAAAGTAAACACAAATACAGGCCCACAAGGGCAACACAAACAATCAACCAATACAAAAATCATCTAAAAATAGTATACTACTATATTAAATCCTAATATAATTTCTAAGGGATCCTACATACCTACCCTTAATGCCCTATATATCCCATAGTCTAATTTGACCTAAAAACCCAAAATTCTACAGTTATTATGGACCTATGTTGAAGTTTGACCTAATTCTACACAACCTAATGTCATCTAATCAAAACTATCCTAAAATTCATCACAAAATTATGGAATAAATCCAGGGGGAAGCTAAAACTTATATCTAACTATCCTAAAAAGAATGGCCTAAAACTATTAAGGGAACTACCTAAAAAAAATCCTACAAATTCATGTATCAACATAAAAGAAATAAAATGCAATAAAAGTAGAAAATATACAAAAAATACTAAAAATGCGTGAAAGGAAAATATTTTTATTTGACAATTTTCTAGACATGAATATGAAGTGGGAGCAAAAATTCCCATTAAAAAATCATTAATTTTCAAATTGATATGATTTTTACAAGATTGAAATAAAATGGAAGAAAAATAAAATCAAAATATGAAGGGGTGGGCGCAGCTAGCAACAAAATATAGTTCAAATTTCATATGGGCCCAGAATGGGGGTTCAAATAGCAAGCGCGCTAGGCACATTATCTAATCAGAAAATAAATGACAAAAAATGAAAATAAAATGGAAAATCTACGGTGCAAATAGAAATATAATTCAGTGCATTTATCCAATTGGGCTCGTAAAGGGGGTGGGGATATCAATCCAGCCCAGAATTCCTTTTAATGAAATGCAACGTTTCATTGTGTCTTCAGATTCCCTCTCAAAATGGAATTGAATCGTGGCCCTCAGATCCAATTCTCAGTCAATGGTCAGCTCCTCATCCAACGGCCCAGACTTCGTCCCTAACCTCCAGCCTAGGGTTTGCCGTGAAAGCTTCGTGAAACAGAGTTCATGCAGCCATCTTCCACCCGTTCGTACCTCCTCATAACAGCATTAAATTCAACAATTCAAACACTAAATTGCCCAGTTTTTCATGCTGAACACGATCCTAGTCTTGGTTTCCATTGAAAGGGTCTCTATCATCAAACCCGATGGTGCACCTCAATATATGGTCAATCCTCAACTTCAACCAACCTTAGATTTCTTTATACTAACATGATCCTCACACTTCCCTGGTTCAAACAAGCTATCCCACGTGTATTATCTCTCCCTATGGCTCGAGTTCTTGTTCATTAAAGAAGAGATGTCCAATATTCAACCTTCATCAAATGACCTCTAACCTTCCAGAATTCATCACCTAGGTGTCTCTAGCCATTCTACACTAATAACTCAACCTATCAATGCTTAAATAATGATGTGGCAGAGAATTTGCAAACCCAGTTTCTTGGTATGGCAGTGGTGGTAGATCTTCAATTCAGCACTTGAAACTCTTCAGAAATGATCCTTGGATGATGATACTTCTTCTGTTTGCAAAAAATTGGAGGGAGAATGCTTGCACTTCAAGATCCGAATATGAATGGCTCCTTGCAAGATCTAATGGCCAAACCTTCAACCTTCCATCAATGGAACTTCAATTCAGTATGCACACACTCAGAGGGATCTATGGAATGTTTTTGTGAAGAAAAAAGGAATGGAAATGAAGAAGAATGAAGAAATGGAACTTGACTTGCAATGGAAGATTCTTGATCTCACTCTCTCTTCTATACACCAATTCTCACCAACCTTGCATCTGAGCAAGTCATACATGTTATATAGAATGGTTTAGAATCATCTAGAACCATCTAGGATCATCCAATGAGAAATTGAACTTTTCATGTCATGACATTTCGATTTCAATTCTCCTTACATGCTATCTCATGCCAAGCTCCTTGTAACCTTTGATTCTGACTTGAAATTCTCCCCATATGAGATTTATGATAAGTTACAATGCATAACCAACTTGCTTGTTGAGTTTTGTTGAGTTTTGCTTTGGTACCTTAATATGCAAGTAAGCCTTTTCCAAAGCAGCCCTATGATCTAAGCCCCAAATCAAAATTGTGGCTGAACCATTGTTCTTGGAATGTCATTTGGAGTCAAAATGACCTATTATATGACATGGTTTGGATTTATAACTTGTGATTTCCAATTTTCAATTTCACCTTAATTAACTTATGCCTCCATTTTAGGCCATTTTTATCACTTTTTGATACAAGCCTTTTCAACATCTCATGACCTCCTTACTAGCCTTAAAACATCATTCTAAGCAAGTTTGATGTTTAATATTTTTCCATTTGAAGCTTGGAAATAGGAGATATGGCCTTATGCTTGAAATGACCTATAACCTCCAAATGACCAAAATGCCCTTGAATTGTCAAAGCCATAAGTTGAGTTCTACAAATCCTATCAAGGACTTCTAGTACTCTCTAGAAATATAACAAGATGCTCTACAACATTCATGTTGACTAAGAGTTCATAGGAATCATCCTACTAGGGCAAAGGTTGGGTGCAAGTTGGGTGACTTTCAAGGACCCAGATTCACATACCTCAGATGACCTGTAATTTGTCAAAGTCATAACTTGAGCTCTACAAATCCTATCAAGGACTTATAGTACTAAAATTAAATCTAAGAACAAGCTCTACAACATTCATGTTGTGGGGAAGATGAGATGACAATCACATCTTGAGATAAACTGCCTTGAAGATATGGATCAAACTAGGGGATTTTACACTGTCGAGCCTTAGAAACCCTAGCTTAAAACTTCTCAAACTCCTCAATCATGATGAGTTGGTCTAGAAATCATCCTTATAGCATCTCAATGCATCATTCCATGATCACATGGCTCTTGTATTAGGTCTCAACCCTCTCCAAATCATCAGTTGACCTAGGGTTGACCCAGTCAAACCCTAATTCCACCACTCATGGTTGAATCTTCTGAATTCTTGTACAATGACCTCTCTAGGCTTCATGATGGCTCTCAAGACATCTCATAAGCTCTCTCAAAGCTTCAAGTCCATCCTCATAGTCTCATAATCATCTGAGGGGCTCCCACAACTCTCAAGTTATGAGGCACACAACCTTGGTTTCAACCAATTCCTCTGAGGATCTCTTAAGTTCTCTGACAAAGGTATCAACCTTTGAACACTTGAACAACCTTCTTGGCTAGCTTCAAAGCCTCATACAACTCTTGATAGGTAATCCTACCTCTTGATCTACTGCCCACATATCAATGAGATGCAGATGATGAATACAATGAACCACAAACTTGGTAAATAAATGTTGGTCAAATTTTGGGGTGCAACAGCTGCCCCTATTCAAACGGCTTGAACCTGACTGGGTGAGGAGCGAACGGCTCTCAGCCAATCAAGGTGCGAGACGGTTGAATACCGATAAACCCGGAAATTTGCCAACTGCACAAGCACACGGTACTCTGGTGGGAACAAATCTTCGAACACTGAAATAATAGCTGCACGGCAACGAGCTGGAGACATACTGACCTGAACCTTGTCGTCAGTTATCCACATTAAATTCCTCTGACATTGTCATCAGACACCGGACCTCGTCGTCAGGCGCTCATGAAAATAAAGCGTCTGACATCGCCGTCGGACAGCCAGAACACCCAACATCGCCGCTGGAAGACTAAAGAATCTGACATCGCCGTCGGACAACCAAAACACCCAACATCGCCGCTGGAAGACTAAATCAACTGACATTTCCGCCAGAAACAAACATCCGACATCGCCGCAGGAGAACTAAGAATCTGACATCACCGTCATAAACAAACATCCAATATCGCCGCTGGAGAAATAGAGAATCTGACATCGCCGTCGGACAAACATCCAACATCGCCGCTGGAGCTACAAAGGTTCTGACATCGCCGTCAACCAAACATAACTCTGAGAAACACCCGACATCGCTGTCAAGTACTCAACATAATATGACTTCGCCGTCAACTCTCAACATCGTCTGACCTCACCGTCAGGCTGAAGAAACTCCATTGGGGAATTAGTCACACGGTAACCGGTAATACATAGTCGATCATGCCATCAAGCATTCAAAGAACACTGTCGGGCATCAGCCGGACTTCAACCATCGGGTTGATCATGCCATCAGGCATTCCAAGAGATTGTCGGGCATCAGCCGGACTTCAACCATCAGGTTGATCATGCCGTCAGGCATTCAAAGAAATTGTCGGGCATCAGCCGGACTTTCATCAGCAAGGTCAGACTTCATTCATGGAGTCTTCAAGGGAGATTTCAACTTCGCCGTAAAAAAACCTGCTGGGGAGGACGCTTCGCCGCTGGGGAATCTGGAGAACTATCAAGTAATTCCGCTCCGAGGGTCCAAAAATCATTCTGGATGAATCAACTCTACTGAGGACTTCAAGAATCATCTTGGACAAATAACTCCACCGGGGACTTCAAGAATTATCTTGAACCGATAACCATTCTGGAGATTTCAGGAATCATCCTGAGCAAACACTCTGTTGGGGATTTCAAGAATCATCCTGAACTGAAGACTGGGGACTCGAAGCATCAGCTTGAGCAACCAACTCTGGAGACTGCACTGGGTACTTAAGAATCATCTTAAGCAAATGACCCTTCTGGGGAATTCGAGAATCATCTTGAACTGAAGACTTCGCTGGGGATCTCAAGAATCATCTTGAACAAGCGACTTCGTTGGGGAGAATGTCAGGAATCATCCTGAGCAAGTGATTCTGCGGCGGAACACCTGCAAAACAAGAACGGTAGCGACCTAGATCATGTTTATTATGCACATGCTTCGGTAATGGCGCAATGCTCCACACGGTGGAAATGCTATGCGTTTATGATAAATGCTATGCAATCATGCACAATGATGCGATCCCATCAGCAAAATAAATGCCGAAGGGAGAATCCTCCTGTCAAGAGGAAAGAACTACTCAGATAGAGGAATCATCCTGCTGAGGAGACCATGGTCACGCCAATATCAACTGGACTCCGCAGGGCACACAACTTCAGTTGACTGCTGCGGGGGAAACAACTTCAGTTGATTGCTGCAGGGGAACGAAGCTCTACGAGAACTTGGACCTGCTGATGGGAAAGCGATGTCAATCGCGGGAATACCCTACGTGGCCTTCATGGCTACTTCTTCGGAGATAACGACTTTGTGGGGAAACAACTTCAGCTGTTCAACACTCCACTGGGGAAAAACCAATCATGGTCTGAGCAACTTCTAAGGATTCGGCTCTCTTGGGGATCTGCAAACTCGGCTGGGGAAGGAGAAATCATTCTGCTTCGCTGGAGAGAGTACGACTCCGGGGGAATCTCAATTCCGCTGGGGAAGAAGGAATCATCCGACTTCGGGGGAGAGTACAACTCTGGTGGGGAATTTCAATTCCGCTGGAGACTTCAGTCTGGACTATCAGTTGCTGCATACTTCGGCGTACGAATAGTTTCCTACGAAACCTGCACTTGTGACCCGGTGCTGGGGGAATGAATTCATGCTTCGGCGCCTGACTCAGCTGAAGAGATGACGTTCCTTCAGGACGTATTTGGTTAGGGAGAGAATCATCTCTGCCTGGGGAGACATATCAATGCTCACGATCTCGCGTTCAGACTCTGCGGGGAGAGGCTACTGAACTCTTCTGGGGAAAGAGGAATCATCCTGCTTCGGGATGCGCACGGCGCACTGTCTGGAATATGCTACACCTGTAACAACACAAACAACCAGACAAGATACCCTTCTCAAAGGGACCTATCAAGGTTATTATCTCGTGACAATATTCAAGTAATTAATTGTTTCAACAATCAGTGGCCTAGGCCAGTAAGTTTATGTATGCGCATTTTATCAAAAACATCGGCGTTCTTTTTCGCAAACAAAACAGATAAATGCTAAACAGACAAACAGAATTGCTGAATAGTATGCACTTTATTGATAATGAACCCCTGAATGGGTAAAAAATGTTTTACAACAGATGCAAGCTCCTGGAATGAGGAAGCCGCGCAAAAATAAAACATAAATATACATTAGTATATACAAATGTCAGCAACGAGGCATAGACGAACACCATGAGTTGATCCTTCTATGACCCACTCGACTTCGATACTTCTCCGACGCTTCAGCTTCGGAAGAGATTGATTCAGATAAACGGCCATCAGGTCTTCCAAACCATTAAACAAAGAAAGTCCACACGCGGAACGCAGTCATTTGCTTTTTTAAATCCCTAACTTTTGCGTGAACTGCCTTTTGCGGGTTTTCAGTTCACCGGGATACCCTTTTTTGCCGAAGCCGCCCAGTGTAGGTTTTCGACTTCGCGGGTGTACATTTTTCAATTTATATCCCTAATTTTTTCCCGAGCCTTTTTATTCTGTTTTTGGTTCGCCGGGATGCCCCTTTTTTGCCTGGACTCTCCTTTTTTGTCCAGCGGGTCGCTTTCAAGCAAAGTATTTTTTAACTGCGTCCGCGTTCACCGGGGATGCAAAGTCTTCACCATCCATCGTGGATAACAACAAAGCTCCTCCCGAGAAGACCTTGCTGACGATGTACGAACCTTCTTAATTCGGAGTCCACTTGCCCCGGTGATCGGAGTGTGGAGGAAGAATCTTCTTCAGGACGAGATCACCCGTCTGAAAGCTTCTAGGACGCACCTTCTTATCATAAGCTTTCTTCATTCGGCTTTGGTACAGACGACCAAACGCAATCGATGCTAACCTCTTCTCGTCCATCAGGCTGAGTTGGTTTAGTCGGTTCGTAATCCATTCTGCCTCGTCGAGTTTCACATCAACCAAAACTCGCAAAGAAGGGATCTCCACTTCTAACGGTAGGACAGTTTCCATACCGTACACCAAGGAGAAATGAGTTGCCCCGGTTGAAGTACGTACCGTTGTACGATAACCGTGCAATGCGAATGGCATCATCTCGTGCCAATCTTTGTAGGTCACAACCATCTTCTAAACAATCTTCTTTATGTTCTTGTTGGTCGCTTCAACGGCGCCATTCATCTTCGGCCGGTAAGGTGATGAGTTGTGGTGTTCGATCTTGAAACTCTGGCACAGCTCCTTCATCATCTTGTTATTCAGATTCGAACCATTATCAGTAATGATCCGCTCTGGAATTCCGTAACGACAGATGATGTCCCTCTTTATGAATTTAGCCACCACCTGCTTGGTCACATTAGCATACGAGGATGCCTCCACCCACTTGATGAAGTAGTCGATAGCTACTAGAATGAAGCGATGACCGTTAGATGCAGTGGGCTCGATCTTGCCTATCATGTCGATGCCCCACATGGAGAATGGCCACGGGGAGGACATGACATTCAACGGGCACGGCGGCACATGAACTTTATCAGCATAAATCTGGCACTTATGACATCTCTTCGCGAATCTGAAGCAATCCGACTCCATTGACAGCCAGTAGTATCCTGCTCTCAGGATCTTCCTCGTCATGGCATGCCCGCCGGCGTGCGTACCAAATGCGCCCTCATGGACTTCCTCCATGAGCATACTCGCCTCTTTCTCATCTACACATCTGAGTAGCACGAGATCGTGGTTTCTTTTATACAACACTCCATCAGGATTGAGATAAAAGTTTCCGGACAGCCTCCTCAGAGTCCTCTTATCCTGGGTTGACGCACCCGCAAGATACTCCTTAGTCATAAGGAAGGTGTGGATGTCATGGAACCATGGCTTGCCGTCGGCGGCTTCCTCGATTGCAAAGACAAACGCAGGTCTATCAAGACGAGACAGGACAATTCTTAGAGCTTCATTCCAAAAATTGACTTTATACATTGAAGCCAACGTGGCTAAGGCATCAGCCATCTGATTCTCCGCCCTGGGCACATGATGGAGTTCCACTCGATCAAAGAACGGAAGTAGCCTTCTGGCATAATTCATGTACGACACCAAATTCGATTGACGAGTCTCCCACTCCCCTTTAATTTGGTTGATCACAAGCGCTGAGTCACCATATACGTCTAGGTTCTTGATTCTCAAATCAATTGCCTCTTCTAGACCCATGATGCATGCTTCGTACTCCGCTTCGTTATTGGTGACTGGAAACGTCAGTCTCGCAGTAAATGGGATATGGGATCCGTGGGGAGTCGTGATGATCGCCCCAATGCCACTTCCGTAGGAATTAACCGCCCCGTCGAATATCAATTTCCACTGGGATTTCCTATCTGGCCCCTCGTCGGGCAACGACTCATCGCAATCCTTCGCTTTGAGAAACATAATATCCTCGTCAGGGAACTCAAATTTCATCGGCTGGTAATCCTCGATCGGCTGTTCGGCCAGGTATTCAGACAATACGCTTCCCTTGATGGCCTTCTGGGACACGTACTGAATATCATATTCCGTTAACACCATTTGCCATCTGGCAATCCTGCCCGAAAGAGTCTGCTTCTCGAAGACGTACTTGATCGGATCCATCTTCGAAATCAGCATGGTGGTGTGATTGAGCATGTACTGTCGTAAACGTTTGGCAGCCCAGGCTAGTGCACAACACGTCTTCTCCAGCATCGAGTATCGAGATTCACAGTCAGTGAACTTTTTACTCAAGTAGTAAATGGCATGCTCCTTTCTGCCCGTCTCGTCGTGCTGACCGAGAACACACCCCATACTATTCTCAAGAACTGTCAAGTACATGATTAATGGCCGTCCAGCCACTGGGGGTATCAAGATTGGAGGTTCTTGGAGATACTGCTTTATCTTGTCGAATGCCTTCTGGCAATCCTCATTCCAAGTAATCGCCTGATCTTTCTTTAAAAGCTTGAACATCGGTTCACAAGTGGTCGTGAGCTGAGAGATAAACCTTGCAATGTAGTTTATTCTGCCCAAGAAACCACGAACTTCTTTTTCTGTTTTCGGCGCTGGCATTTCTTGAATGGCTTTTATTTTCGCAGGATCAACCTCGATGCCTCGTTCACTCACGATAAACCCTAGTAACTTTCCGGACCGCACTCCGAAAGTGCATTTGTTAGGATTCAGCCTCAACTTGAACTTCCTAAGCCTCTCAAAAAGCTTCAATAAGTTGACCAGATGCTCTTCCTCCGTTTGGGACTTCGCAATCATGTCATCAACATAGACCTCGATCTCATGATGAATCATGTCATGAATTAAAGTTACCATTGCTCGTTGGTAAGTGGCCCCTGCGTTCTTCAGACCGAAGGGCATTACCTTATAGAAAAATGTTCCCCAGGGGGTGATAAACGTCGTTTTCTCCATGTCCTCCGGCGCCATCTTGATCTGGTTGTAACCGGAGAAGTCATCCATGAACGAAAACACGGAGAACTGGGCTGTGTTGTCGACCAACACATCGATATGAGGCAACGGGAAATCATCTTTAGGGCTCGCCCTATTCAAATCCCGATAATCGACGCACATGCGTACCTTACCGTCCTTCTTCGGTACAGGTACTATGTTGGCGACCCACGGAGGGTAAGTGGTAACCGCTAAGAAGCCAGCATCAAGCTGTTTCTGCACTTCTTCTTTGATCTTAACGGCCATGTCTGGTCTCGTCCTCCTAAGCTTCTGCTTGACGGGAGGGTAATCTTCTCGCAGCGGCAAGTGGTGGACCACAATGTCCATGATATAAAAGACTGCGTCGAACGTTTCCGGACCGATTTGGATCGGCAGGGTCACCTCCCCAAAAACGTGGCGTTTAGTTCCGTCGAATGCTTTCACCACCAGATCACTGGGCGTGGAAAGCAATCCGCGAGTGTCCAACTTCATTAATGCCTTCTTCGGAAGAACATTCAGTGACGAACCCGTGTCCACCAGCACGTGCGACATGATTGTGCCCCTTGTTGCACCCTAAAATTTGACCAACCGATTCTCCTATCTGACTCATGGTTTAATTTCATATTCACAGCTCAGATGTATGATTTTTGTGTACAAGCAGGGGATATCAGAGTTTACAGCTTGATTTTTGTCTATCAGATATGGCAGACCCAGTCCAGATTATCGGGGTTTTATTTTCGGGAAATTGTGCGCTCCTCGGTGATTTTTCAGTGATTTTGAGGATATTCTGATGCCCGGGGGATCTCCGTTCGATTCGATCTGGTCTCGTGCGCTTTTATGGGGGGTCATTTGCATTCATCTGCATTTTTAGGATTTTTATAGACTTTTTGTGAATTTTTAACAGGCTTTATAGATTTTTCTGGAATTTAAATAGGGCTTTTGAATATTTTAATAGCTTAATCCTCTTTTTAGAATTTTATAGAATATTTTAAATAGATTTTTAATAGAATTTAAATAGCTTTTATCATTTTTAGGATATTAGTGAATTTTTTCTTAGCATATTAAATAGAGTGACATTAGGGTTAATAGAAATTAATTGTTTTATAGAAATAATATAGTTTTTCTTTTATTAATAGATATTAAATGATATTAGAGTTTAATTAGATTAGTAGAAATATAGAATTAATTAGGTTAATTGATTTTTTAGAGTTTAATTAGGTTAATTGATTTTTTGGAATTAATTAGGATTTAAATCTTTTTGTTTAGGATTTAATTGAATTTGTTAGATTTTATTAGGATTAATCATTAGTTAATTAGGTGTTAATAATTGATTAGAGTTTAATTAGTTTTAATTGTTTTAATACAGTTTTTGTGCAGTTTTTATTCAGCCTTCGTGGGCCCAGGGGCGTTTTTGGTGAGGCCCAGTCATTTTTGTCCAAAGAATTCAGCAAAATGTCCAAAAAAAATGTGAGTCAAAGGTCCAAACTTCCAGCGCACACTAGAATCTTCCAGAAGATTCTGGCGTTCTCAGTGCAATAAATAGGGCCACGTGTTGCGCAGAACGGGGTCCCACGCGTTTCGCCTCGAGAGCGCCACCACCACTCAGAGACGTCCCAGACTCCTCCACGTGGTCCACACCTGTCTCCACCACTCTCTCTCTCTGCGCATGTACACCACGTGTCTCCCTCACATCACTCACCGGAGATTCACCAGAACACCACCGGCGGCCATGCAAACGCCCTAGCACACCGCCGGCCACCGTCCAACTCCGGCCACCACCAAACGTCCAAAATCTCCAGAAAACCTCAGATCTTCTTCTTCCTCCTCAGATCCCTTCCGTCACCATCATCAGCCCTTCGCCGGAAACTTCATCAAATTTTCCAGAAACACATCAACCTTCAACCTCTTCCCCAGAATCCATCCACTCCTCTCCTCTTTCTTCCCTGTTCTTCATCCACCTCCTTCGTTCTTCATCAAGATTTTTCCAGAATCAACATCATCCTCCATCGAAGATTTCCAGAAATCATCCTCACACCTTCATCAACTTCATCCGCCATCAATTGTTTTTCCAGAAACTAAACATTCATCAACCTTCAAGCAGATTTCCAGAAATCATCCTCAGATCTCCATCCACCTTCAAGCAAGATTCCCCAGAAAACACCATCCGCGTTCAATCCTCAAGGAAGTTCTCCAGAAATCTCCAGTAATATCTCAACGCGAGAGCTTCAACGTAACGCCTTCAAGATCTTCAACAAGTTTCAAGTATCATTCGCCTTTCCAGGTTCCTAACTTCTTCCCTTGCATGTGTGTGTTGTAGATGCCGTTCCTGAGATGTGTAGGTTAGGGTTTCTGGTTTTGTTGAGTCCTGTTAATTGTGTGATAGCGATTAGGGCTTACTTTTAGAGATTTGATGAATTGTGGGGGGATGAGTTGCAGAGAGAGTGAGTTGGGAGAGATGAGAGGGAACGGCGCTTGATGAACAGTGCCAGAGAGAATTAGGAGGAGTTAGTTTTGATTAGGGTTTGTCTGGGTTTAGGGTTTGGACGTTGGGCTTAGGCCCAAGCGTACTACTGAACGCTACACCCCATTATGGCTCAATCACCCCCCATGGCGTGAGAGACCAGAGTATTTGGATTTGGGCCTTAGGCCCTATTGCTTTCTGCACCCCCCTCATCCAAGCCCATAGTAAGAAACAACTGAAATTCGTTGCTAGCGTTGCACCCCCCCATATGTTTTTTCTGGCTGCTTGTTTTCAACCTAGGCCCTACGCACCAACTGCTAGTTGCACCCCCCAATGTGAGCCCAATGTAGAAATAACTGGAATATCTTGCTGTTTAGACCCCCATGTCATTTTCTTTTATTTTTTTGATATTCTTTTATATTTTAATAGTTGTAAATAAATCATAAAAATGTAAATAATTGTTTTTCTCAATAATTCTTTACCATCTCATGAAAATGTTAGGAAAATTAAATAAATAAAAATGGCATTTTATTTCTATTTCCTATTTCTTGCATATTTTCCAATTAATTGATTTCTTTTTTTAATATTTTCAATGCATGCATATCATTAGAAATTCATAAAAAATGGTAGATTTAGCCAAATAATTCCGTTCTTTTTTCTGTAGACTCGTGATTCAGTGTAGAATTTTATAATACAAAAATATTAGCTCAATCATGCATTTTCATTTTAACTGCATTTTTCACTGCTATTGATGTTGAATAATTGGTCTGTGGATATGTCTGTGTTGCTGATTTTGATTCTTTCATCTGGTATTGAATTTTGTTTTGATTTTTCAGTATGTTATCCTAGAGCCATGTAGGTCTCCCATTAGGTTTTTGATAGATTTTTGTAGGGTGTCCTGATGTGATTTGTCTGAGCCTGAAGATAGGGGAAGTCTTGATGACTTCTGACTTTGAAGTTCAAACTGTGGTTGAACTTCAGAGATAGTCTTTTGTGGTTTGTTGGCCTGTGGGTTCTTCTTGAAGGTGGGAGCTGATTGAGGTCCTGTTGGAGCTTGCAGAGTTGCAGTGGATTGAGGCTTAGTCTAGGAGCTTGTTGTCTGTTTGTGAGGTTCGAGATCCTGAAGTTTGAAGGGAGTTTATGGTACTTTCCTGAGGAAGGCACTATGAATAACTTTCATCCTTCCCTCTCACCTCTTTCTTAAGTATCCAATGATGTCGGAGCCGACTTGTGAGTTTAATTTCTCCTGAGGAGGAATGTAAACCGATCACATGTTGTTGAGCCACATGGGATACGATTCCTAAGTGGAAGTCTCCTGGTACTTTCCTGAGGAAGGTCCTATGGGTCTATTCACTTAGTTCCATTAGTTTGTCTAGGATTTCTTAAGTATCCGGTGATGTTGGAGCCAACTTGTGAGTTTAATTTCTCCCGAGGAGGAATGTAAACTGATCACAGTTGTTGAGCCACGAAGGATACGATTCCTAAGTGTCAGCCTCTTAGTACTTTCCTGAGGAAGGTCTTATGAGTCTGTTCACTTAGTTCCCCTAGTGCATATAGGTATTTCTCAAGTATCCCGTGATGCCGGAGCCTTCATGTGAGTTTAGTTTCTCCTGAGGAGGAATATAAACTGATCACAGTTGTCGAGCCGCATAGGATATGACTCCTGAGTAGTAACCTCCTGGTACTTTCCTGAGGAAGGCACTATGAGCTTGTCTGCTTAGCTTCCTTTCTCTGGTAAGCTTATTCTGAAGCTTAGAGACTGGGATTGATTCCTCTTGCTTAGGGCTTTGATTAGATTTTTGCTTAGATCCCTGCTTAAGGTGTTGCATAGAGTTTTGTTTAGAGAGTTATTAGGAAATTGTTTCAGGTTTGTTAGAGGCCCTGCTCAGGGTTAGTCTCTTTGTGTTGTTTGACTTGTGTGATGTTATGTTGCATTAGACTTAGGTGTTCATCTAGATAGTTCTGAATAAGTGCATCTTAGAAGTAGACTTTGTGTGCATAAGAAGTTGAGGTGGTCCTCCTTCTGCTTGTTTGTTATTGCGTGGCTTTGCTTGTTGGTATTCGGTAGAGCTGAGCTCCCTTGCCTTTGTGGTTTGCGGCCTTCGCGCCTTGTTTGTTTAGTTGTTGCATTCATGCATATTTTCAGTATTCCTTTACGTTGCAGTTTCTTGTTTGTGGTTTAATCCTGTTGCCATGATCCCTTAGGAGCTCTGACTTCTCCGCTGCGGAGTTGTTATGATAGACATTAGGATGGTCAGCCAGGTGTGATAGCAGTAGGTAGATTCCCCTGTTTCTCAGGTATAGTTCTAGGGTTTCCCTTTCCTTTCTGTAGGAGCTTTTGAGTAGCTTGACCCGTAGTTAGCTGAACTACAGCTGCTCTGATTCTTCGTTCCAGACGAAGATATGTAGGCATAGGATGCGATATCCTAGCGAGCACACTAACAACTAACATTTGTCCTCTCGCGGCTGTGCGATCGAGACTTTCCCGCTAACGACTAATTGTTATCCCTTTCTCTTGCCCGAGTGCATTTGAGACCAGATCGTAGTTGTAGGTTCCCGAGCCTTAGAGACCAGTTTGTTTTCTCACTGCTGTGTGAGAGCCCCTGTTTATCCGTAGTTAGCCGAACTACGTTTGCTCTGATCTTTCATTTCAGATGGAAGTACGTAGGCACAGGACGCGATGTCCTGGCGAGCAACCTTTCCCCCGTTTAGACGTAGGAAGTCGAACTACGTTGACTCTGACTTTCCCATTGCACGAGGGAATACGTAGGCCCAGAACACCGTATGTTCTGTCGAGTCCTGTCCTTTTATTTTCTTTTCAGACCAGCCATTAGCGTAGATAGATAACACACCCTTTTACCTATAAACACCAAGCGTGGATCCCATCGAGTACGATGGACGTGAGGGGTGCTAATACCTTCCCCTTGCGTAACCGACTCCCGAATCCAGGTTTTGGTTGCGATGACCATACCTTTTCCCGTCTTTGCGAGGTTTACTTCGAGCGTTTCCTTTCCCGCTCTGAGGGATAAATAACGCACGGTGGCGACTCTCCTGTCAAGCCGGCGCCGATTTTCGCAGTAGCGACAGCTGGCGACTCTGCTGGGGACTGATAGCATCTAGGGACTTTTCCCATCCCTTATGCTGGGACCGTTTCCCATCCCCTACGCGAGTCAATCCTAGCGCTTGGGTGTTTATTTGTTGGGTGTTGTGCATATTGTGTTTTACTTTTCTGCACTTTACTTTTCTGTACCTTTACCTTTCCGCATTTATTTTCCAGCATTATATTATCATGATTATTGCTGTGGGCAAAAGGGAGGTTACTGTGAGTGAAAAGCCGGACCTGGGCTTGAGTACACACCTAGATATAGTTGCGGAGAAGTAGTAGACGAACCTGTCTGCTGAGCAGGCACAGTTCCCTACGAAAATCTGCGCTCAGACGAGATTCTTGCAGAGGTGCTCCTTTCCGGTCCTGAGGATCTGAGAGGAGTCCAGACGTGAGGATTGTCGACTCTGGGGACCGATCATTTGGAAGTCAGCTAAGTGAGGCCTCTTCATGACTTGATGATGCCACTCCTTCTGGGAATCGTATCGTCACTCATGAAAGTCTGTGACGCTGACGACCGCATAGGATGCCGTACCTTTGTCCGTGGATTAGGTCTATCCTACCTGTGAGAGGGGCTGGGTTATTGCAGGTAAACTGGCCTTCAGAAACCATGATTCATTACCTTTATCAGATGGTGTTCTTGATTCATCTCCAGGTGTGTTGCCTGGGTCAGATGAGTTTCTTATCTGAGGTTGAGGTTATTATCAGATGGTATTCTCGTCAGATACAGAGGTTCAGATGGTTTTCTTACCAGGGGATTGATATTTTGAGTATCAGATGGTAGTTAGTGGCATGAGATTCTGGTGACCGAGTTGGCTTTCTGTTCTTGACCACAGAGATATTCCTCTTCAGGCTACAGCATAGCCCCTGTGTTCGCAGATTGCATTATTTATCATATTGCATCATTGCATTACCATCTGCATTCAGCTAACGTGTGTGTGTTGCAGGTACATATTTTCCCTTCCAGTTCTGGTGTTCGTTCCTAGCAAGACATGGAAAACCTGAAGAGAGTATTGCCCTATAAGTTTCCGTCGCCGAATATCAGTCTATTGTTAGAATTGATTGCTATTGCTAAGAAGAGAGGAATGGGTGACTTCAGAAAGAGATATGGGAGGATTCTGACCTACGTTTATCAGCCATCTGTCTACGAGACCAGCGGCATCTATACTCTGTTACAGTTTTACGACGCGGAGCTCAGGTGTTTTGTATTTCCGGACTTTGTTTTGGCTCCTACCCTGGAGGAGTACTCTGCACTTCTGGATATACCGATCCGTGAGCAGATGCCTTTTTATCGTACGGACGCTGAGCCTAAGCTGGCTGAGCTTTCTACCATCCTATGCTTGAAGGAGTCTGAGCTGTCTGGGAAGATGATCAGAAGAGGAGACGTATGGGGATTTCCATTGGATGTCTTAGTGGAGAAGGCTCGAGAGTATGCCCAGAAGGGTAGCTGGGGTGTTTTTGACGTCATCCTTGCTGTATGTGTGTATGGCATCGTGTTGTTCCCTAACATTCCTGATTTTGTTGATTCTGATGCCTTCTATATTTTGGCTGCGGGAAACCCAGTTCCTACTTTGCTGGGAGATATCCACCATTCAACTCATTATCAGAATGAAAAGCGACGAGGAAGGAATGTGTCTTGCTGTGTCCCTCTCCTATGCAGGTGGTTCACCAGTCATATGCCTAAGTCAGGCCCGTTTGTCACCTCTATCAATTCTCTAGGATGGCCCGAGCGCTTAATGGGATTGACTGCTGAGAACGTGGTATGGGTCATTAAAGAAGTATTTGGAGCTGAAGTCATACTCAAAGGCGAAGGATTCCCGAATGTTCCGTTAATAGGAAGAAAAGGTTGTGTCAACTATAACCCTTCCTTATTGATCAAGCAATTTGGGTACATACCTCAAGGAGCGCCAAAGCCCGAGGAGATACAGGAATCTCTGTATCTCACCGGGGCAATAGGGAAAGAGATGCTGACTAAACTTGAGAAAGCCTGGAAAAACTTGCACAAGAGAGGGAAGCTTTCAGGTAACAGAGGGGATACTCGAGGTCCTAGCCCATATGTCGAATGGATTCGTGAGCGAGCTGTGAAGTTCCTTATGCCGTATCCAGCAGTTCAGCCATTGCATCCTCCTCCGGTGGAGGAGCCTACCACTGTGGACATTCAGGTTTACAAGCAGCTGATGGCGGAGAAAGAAGAGCTAGCGAGGGCTAAAGAGGCTTTAGAGCAGGAGAATGCCCAGCTTCGGCATGAAAAGATTGAAACAGGATATATTTCTAAGCAACAGGCCGAAACTCTGAAACATCTGAAGACTACGCTATTGGAATTGACGGAAACCAAGAAGCGTCTGGAGTTAGATGTAGACTCAGTTAGTAGTGTGTTGGCCACTAAGAAGCAAGAGCTGGAAAGGGCCTACACCAAGCTAGCCAAGTTCAGAGAGTACTGGGATCTCACTATGACCAAGCGCAAGGAGCGAGAAGAAAAGCTGAAGACACAGATTGCTCAGTTAGAAGAACAGGTCAAAGTGAAGAATGAAGAGCTTGAAGAAGAAGCCTGTCACCGATACGAGGCCGAGCGCAAGTTGATAGATGCCATGAAGAATTTGGAAGATTTCCAGCATAGAGCAGATGCCAAGAGACCCAAACCAGGGGGCGGTGCCAATGATAAGGCTTGGGAAGACTTTGTCAGAGACATCCAGGGGACAGTCAGGAAGAGGGATCGACTGATAGAAGGTTTGATTTATCAACCAGATCACGCAGAGACAAAGAAGATGGTCGAGGACTTCCGCAACCGTACCCGTATTTGATTTCTCTTGTATTCTGTATGTTGAGATCACCACCAGGCATGTTGGCTGGGATCCTCCTTATCATATCAGCTGTATGGAGCATAGTTGTGTAACTTCTTGACAAGACTGTTATTTTAATCAATATATGAGGGATTTTCCAAATATTATCTCTATGGTTTATCTCGTCTTGCTACCACTGACACTGGAATTGGAGGGAAAATATCTCCAATGCACACATGCACGTTAGCATTTTTGTATTTCTGTTTGCATAAATCATATTGCATAGCATTTAGCAGGTCAGAGCACTTATCCAGCCTTTGTTTTCACCAGAAAGTGATTCTCGGGGAATTGTTTGAGGCAAGAGTGGAGTGTTGAAGACGACCCAGGGGCTGAAGCAGATTTGAGCAGAATCAAGCAGTGTAGTCAATTACCGGTAATTGGTGGCTATGTCTGAAGGCAATTTCCAGTTTCCTGACACCCAGGCAGGGTTTACTGTGGCGTCCAACCATCAGTATGATTCTATGGAAGGCTTCCCGCAAGCAGACAATCTTACTGCAGCCCAAGTTGTGCAGCCAACTGTTGAGAACAGAGATCGGCATGAGCAGTTTGTTGCCCGAAATGAACGTTATCCTCCTGTTAACAATCAATGTGTTGCTTTCCCTGCGATGAATTACCGGAGAGATATTCCAGTGACCGGGGTGGTAAATCCAAGAAGACTCCGAGTGTTGGAAGAGCAAATGAAAGCCTTGGAGGCGAAAGATGTCGTTAACCTGGATGCTGTAGCCATGTGCTTGGTCCCTGACCTCGTGTTGCCGTACAAGTTCAAAATGCCGGAATTTGAGAAATACACAGGAGATAGCTGTCCGAAGCTGCATTTGATGATGTTCTGTCGAAGGATGACTTCGTTTGTGCGAAATGACAAATTGATGATCCATTGCTTTCAGTATAGCCTGACTGGGGCATCGTTAAGGTGGTATGTGCAATTAGAGAGTAATCAGATTCGATCTTGGGTGGATTTAGCCAGAGCTTTCATGAAGCAGTACGATTACAACCTGGATTTGACTCCTAGTCTCGTAGATCTGCAAGAATTGTCTCAAGCAGAGAATGAATCATTCAGAGCGTATTTGCGAAGATGGAAGGAATTGGCTGCTAGTGTTCGACCACCGCTTCCGGAAAGAGAACTGGTTGACATCTTCTTGGGTACCCTGAAAGGCCATTATTTTGACAAATTGTTCAGTTGCACAAACTTTGTGGGCCTGATGAGGCTGGGAGAGATTGTTGAGCGAGGACTCAGGAGTGGAAAGTTTCGAGGTGTTCCTTACGTCCCAGTTAATAAGATTGACCCAGTTGTCAGTTCTCAAGAAGAGTGGGAAGGAGATGACGTCACCTCAGAATCTCTAGCATCTCAGGATCAGTTTTCAGACACTTCAAGTCAACGATCATCCTATCGCCGATCGCGTCAGCATGCTCCACGAAGACCAAGGAAGCCTGAAAGGCAGTTTACTCAGCTACCAGTGTCGTACAGTCAGTTGTTGCCAGATCTGGTCAGAAGTGGATTGATAGTGCCGAAAGATACTAAGCCGGTGATTCCACCGTATCCTCCGGGTTTTGATGCCAGCGCCCGCTGTGAGTACCATGCTGGGGCACAGGGGCATTTAACGAATGATTGTAAGGTGCTTAGAAGTCAGATTCAGGATTTGTTAGACTCTAGCCGTATTTGCATCACGCCTCAGGGTTTCATTCAGATTAATGATTTTCCATCTTCCAGTTGTGGGGGTTCGTCGGTTAATGTCATGGAAGACTCCACAGGAAGTGTGTGCTCTGAAGATTGCCAATCAGAAAGTTCAGTTGTATGGGAGAAATTTCTAGAGGTTTTCGCGTCGGATGCCGCATCTGTTTTCTCTGCTTAATCCGTTTAGTTTTTTAGTGTCTTCCGATCACCACCAGGATTGTTGGCTGGGGTCGTTGTATTCATACTCATTTGTGCTTACCTGCTGATTTTGTTGGTTGTACATATGTGGGAGATGTTTGTCTGTGTGCTTATAGCTTGAGTTTCTCTTTGTCTCGTTATGAATGTGTGCTTGTTTGCTTTCTGCGCTGCATTATCATTTGACAGGTATATCAGCACCGTGGGCCTTATTTCCTCATCGTCCAGTTTGTTGCAGGAATTCCGTCAGAGATATGGAACAGAATCAGTTTGAATTGGTTGAAGTCCAAAGCCAGCTGGGGCAGATGATGAGAGACATGCAAGAGATGCGTCTAGAGCAGAAGATTCTCAAAGAGGAGAACAGTCAGCTGAAGACCCAAGTGAGCTTGATCATGGAGGTAGTCAAGAATGTGCTTAGGAAAGAAGACGATCAGCTATTTGAAGCCGCAATGAAGAAGCTCGCGCCGTCTGTGCATGTGGAACCTGAGCAGCAGCAGAAGATACATCCGGCTCAACAGAGGGTCCAGGAAGGGAAGCCAAGGAGAATATTTGAGGCACCACCTATGGCCTATGCTGAGCTCTTGCAGATCTTATTGAGGTTTAATCTGGTTGAGAAAAGAACGTTGACACCACCAACAAAAGCGTTTCCTCAGGGATACGATGCCAGCAAACAATGTGAATTTCATTCCGGGGCATTCGGACATGACATCGAGGGTTGTCATGCTTTCAAGCACAATGTTCAAGACCTGATTGACTCGCACGATATTGAATTCACGCCGGGCGGCGTAGCTGTGCATATTGCTCCCGTCTCAGTCGATGCTAAGATGACAGATGTTTCCAAAGCTGTAGTGGGTCAGAAGCGTATCCTGGACTCCATGGTGTCAGAATCTCCAGGCCCACAATTGTTGCCTATTCCTGGGGCAGATCTGAGAAAGCAAATGGCTAAGCATAAGGAGAGCGTTAATCAGTACATCGAAGATCAAGAAGCCGACGTTGCATTTGATACGAAGGGTGCTCAAAGGTCAACCCGACACCAGCAGCAGCACCCCCAGCAACAGAATAATCGGGGGTATAAAAGAGGTCAGAATCAAGGTCCTTTGGCAAGCCGTCATTTGGAAACTCCTCCTATACCGTACGCGCAGCTTCTGCAGACATTGCTTCAGCTCCAATTGGTTCGTAAAAGGACATTGGCTCCCTTAACGGGACCACCACCACCGGGGTATGATGCTGACGCTACTTGCGAGTTCCATACCGGGGCACCAGGCCATACGGTTGAGAACTGCAAAGCATTTAAGCACAAAGTGCAGGATCTGCTTGATAGTGCAGCGATCAGCTTCGGGCCGGGAGGTCCCCAAATCATCTGAATGGAAGAGGAAGAGCTCTATAATTTGGCCGGGTCGTTGAAGCAGATCAGGACAGCATTGGATTGCCTCTAATAAAGATAGCTGGTTCAGCAGCAGGGCAGATGCAAAAGCCCGGTTCTCGGAAGCTAGCACATTTTCTTTGTTTTAGCTTGTCATTTCTTTACATTTGTAGTTGCTTTCCTGTTTGAATTTGTAATCTTGTTTGTAAAACTTGTTGTTTCCATTTCAATTGATGATAATGAAATAAATGTGCATGTTTTGATTGAATCCATTCATGTTCACTAACTGTTTTGCAAATATTCAACGCTTGGTTAAAGAGAATTTAGGGAGGATGACGAAAATGACCGACATCATGCAACTACCGATATTGTATGCTTTTGAAATAAACCTGTTGATGATGTACAGGCATTGTTTCAAACCCCAAAACACCGGAGATATAAGGAAGATAATCCCTTGTCAACCCCTTTGAGCCTTGTAGTAGGAGTTTCTTTCTGTGAACGAAAAACCCTCAATCTTAACCTGGGGCAGGGTAGGTGTTAGCTAATTTGACCAAGCGTCCAAATTGCAAAAGGAGCGTCCGTGCGATGATCGATCACACCCCTAGAAGTCGTGCCTAAAAGACCACAATGGTTCAATCAAGAGTGGGACAGCCACGTCATTTCCCAAAGAGTCAAACAACCAGTGTCACACGACTTGTTCAAAAGAAAAATGAAAAAAGAATCAAAAGCCCGCTAAGTCAAGAAAACTTCAAAACAAATGACTTAGGCAAAAATGAGGGCATCCCGCTGGACTTGAAAAAAAAAAAAAATCAAATCAAAAGAAACTCAAAAGGAGTCAGTCCAGGCAAAAGTTAGGGATATGAAAAGAAAGAGATGAAAAGGATCAAAAGAAAAATCCTCGATGGAAATACGAGTCGTGTGACCACAAATGTCAAAGACGAAAGGCGAGTGGCTGTCACTCCAAAATCCAAAAGTTTCTCGAACTATCATTCCTATCTTTCAACCTCGGAGAGGTGAGCGCTAAGGTCAAATTAGCTGAACGTAGGATGGGAGAACATCAAAGAGAATGGGTGGGTTAAAGTAAACTTTGAGCCTTTATCCTTTCTTTCAAAACCGTGAACCTGACCACGTTACAACCTTCAAAAGACCTAATTGAAGCAGGTTGTTTCGGAAGCATACTCCGGTAAAGGTCGCGTCGATTCTGACTCCTTAAAAGGTTCCTCTTACCATGTTGGTACTGATGTTGACAAATGTTTTGTGCATCATATGCCGTAAACTGTTTTTCCTTTTTCCAGTGAACAGATTGGATGTCAAAGCTGTCATATGTGTTGCATTAATACATCTTTTATGCAGGACAACTTGTTTTACTTGCGAGTAAGCACTTGACAGCAGAAAAGCTTCCTACGATGGAAAATATGGTCGAGATAGAATGCAGAACGCCCGAATGTTCCGAGAGCAGGGGCAAGCTTTTATTGTGATCCCCAGTCAGGTCAGCTTTTCCGAAGTCAGTTATTCTGGGGCAATCAGGTTGAGGTCTGGTGAAATACGTCGTAGTCAGGAGGTACTGCTTTGGATCAGCTAATCAGGGGCAAGGTCATTGCAGTCAGGGGCAGACCACCTCGAGCGCGCAGAAGTTACTCGAGAAGCATTCAAGGTGAAGTATTTCTTGGAAGATCAGAACGCTGAGGCATGTTATATCAGACCATCAGGGCTCAGACTTGCAGATCTCCTTTCAGGGACTATCCCCGCAGATGTCATGTAGGCTGGGGCATATCAGAAGCGAAAGGATTGTTGTTCTCCGTACCTACAGGGTCATTCAGAGTTATTCGAGCAGATGCAGTCGATTTTCGAGAGCGAGATGATTGCGGGAAGTTGTGTTACTTGACTCTTCACTAAAAGGCTGTGTATTCAGGAAGATTGTTTTCCAGCGTCAGTTGTACCTGACCCATCACGGACAGCCTAAGAGTTCAAATCCATGTTTGCGATTACTGTGAAGACCATCCGTGTTGGCGCATCAATTTCCGGATCCGAGCTTCGTCAGTACGCGGGAAGACTCCCTCCATTGTCTCCAGCAAAGACCAATTTGTCATTGGCAGGGATAAGCTATCCCCCAGAGGAGTCCAATCATATTCAGCGTCTGCTATTCCAGCGGAGTTACATTCCCCAGCAGGGTATTAATTCGCCGAGGAGTTCGGTTAAGTTCCTAATATCCCCAGCGGAGTTGATTTCACTCTCCCAGCATTTATTTTGCTAGGACGATTCAGTGATATCCGGGTTATCCCCAGCGAAGTGGCCTCGCCTTCAGCACTTATTTTGCTGAAGTGGTTTTCTGTACCCGGCCTCTCCAACAGCTCGAGCCTGCTAGCATATTGCATGCATCATCATACTTGCATCATACTTGCATATCATTGTCAGAATGCGTAGCATTTCTATCCAGAATGGAGCATTACGCTGTAGAAAGATTAAAGCATTTGCATATGCATACGAAGCATAAGTCAGGTTTTCTATCAGCTTCGCATGACGCGTGAATTACTCTGTGATCAGTTCAGGGGCATTTATCCAGCAACAGTATTCAGACAGTTCAGCAGATTATTTGTATCTCAGGTCATACAACGATTATGCTTTAAGCAAGCAGTCATCTGATGTTGACAAGCTTTTCTTCCCGTCAATTCATATTGACGATGTGTTCCTCCAATAAGTGGATTTCTCCGTCTATCATTAGACGTCTGGAGTACGAGTGTGGTTTTCTTTCCGTCTATCCATAGACGATGTGAAGTTGCGGGTGATCGCAGTAAGATTTCAAGAAGGGGTTTCTCCCAGGATATGCTTTTCTTCCCGTCTAGCAGTAGACGATGTGAAGTTTTGGTTGATTTTCAATGGGGTTCAAAATAGGGTTTCTATAGCAAGTGGCTTTCCTTTCCGTCTATCAGTAGACGATGTGAAGTTTTGGTTACTGTCCAGCGAGTTTCTTATTGCCAGATCATACATATGATGAGGTGTTTCCCCAGCGAGTCTTCTCCGGCTATCCTTAGTTGTTGAGGAGTTTCAAAATGATTTTGAATATTGGTTCTCTTTCTGGTTATTGGATATGATGACGTTTAAGAGGGATACTTTTCTGACTGTCAATCCTTATTGATGGCGAGGTTCTTCGAAGAATGTTCAGTTTGCGTGATCGTTGATTCTTGTTGACGACATGGTTCGTTAAAAGGTGGTTTTTCTTCCCGTCAGTCCATACTGACGATGTGGCCCCTTCAAAGATATTGATCTTTCCATCAATTCCCGTAGACAGAAGGATTCTGAGATTCAAGGGATGGTGTGGAATTGCGTTATGGTGTCTTTCCGTCTACCCTTAGACGATGAGAATAATGATTTGTTCATCAATCAGGATGATGCCGTCTACTCTTAGACGATGAGAATAATGATTTGTTCATCAATCAGGATGATTCCGTCTACTCTTAGACGATGAGAATAATGATTTGTTCATCAATCAGGATGATTCCGTCTACTCTTAGACGATGAGAATAATGATTTGTTCATCAATCAGGATGATGCCGTCTACCCTTAGACGATGTGAATATTGATTTGTTCATCAATCAGGATGATTCCGTCTACTCTTAGACGATGAGAATAATGATTTGTTCATCAATCAGGATGATGCCGTCTACTCTTAGACGATGAGAATAATGATTTGTTCATCAATCAGGATGATGCCGTCTACTCTTAGACGATGAGAATAATGATTTGTTCATCAATCAGGATGATTCCGTCTACTCTTAGACGATGAGAATAATGATTTGTTCATCAATCAGGATGATCCCGTCTACCCTTAGACGAGGTTAATTGATTTGTTCATCAATCAGGATGATGCCGTCTATCCTTAGACGATGTGAATATCGAGATTATGGTGTCTTTCCGTCTATCATTAGACGAGGAGAGTATTCAATCAGGGTGTCTTCCCGCCCATCTTTGGGCGATGTGAGTATGTTTTTCTTCCTGCCTATCAGTAGGCAATGTGAAAGAATCAGGTATTTTTGTTGCAGCTCTCGCGTTTGTTATATGGGGTATTACAAGCAACGGGTATTCAATCAGGAGTTCTTTATCAGATGATCAATCAGTTTGGTGCCGTAATGACTGGACTCGGTTTTCTGGACTTTATTCCCCAAGCAGTTTACAGTATATGCTCGCGGTTGGCAAATTTTCGGGTTTTATTTGTATTCAACCGTCTCGTACCTCTGAATGTTTGAAGGCTGAGCGCTCTTCAAACCCTTCAGGTCCAAGTCGCTTGAATAGGGGCAGCTGTTGCACCCTAAAATTTGACCAACCGATTCTCCTATCTGACTCATGGTTTAATTTCATATTCACAGCTCAGATGTATGATTTTTGTGTACAAGCAGGGGATATCAGAGTTTACAGCTTGATTTTTGTCTATCAGATATGGCAGACCCAGTCCAGATTATCGGGGTTTTATTTTCGGGAAATTGTGCGCTCCTCGGTGATTTTTCAGTGATTTTGAGGATATTCTGATGCCCGGGGGATCTCCGTTCGATTCGATCTGGTCTCGTGCGCTTTTATGGGGGGTCATTTGCATTCATCTGCATTTTTAGGATTTTTATAGACTTTTTGTGAATTTTTAACAGGCTTTATAGATTTTTCTGGAATTTAAATAGGGCTTTTGAATATTTTAATAGCTTAATCCTCTTTTTAGAATTTTATAGAATATTTTAAATAGATTTTTAATAGAATTTAAATAGCTTTTATCATTTTTAGGATATTAGTGAATTTTTTCTTAGCATATTAAATAGAGTGACATTAGGGTTAATAGAAATTAATTGTTTTATAGAAATAATATAGTTTTTCTTTTATTAATAGATATTAAATGATATTAGAGTTTAATTAGATTAGTAGAAATATAGAATTAATTAGGTTAATTGATTTTTTAGAGTTTAATTAGGTTAATTGATTTTTTGGAATTAATTAGGATTTAAATCTTTTTGTTTAGGATTTAATTGAATTTGTTAGATTTTATTAGGATTAATCATTAGTTAATTAGGTGTTAATAATTGATTAGAGTTTAATTAGTTTTAATTGTTTTAATACAGTTTTTGTGCAGTTTTTATTCAGCCTTCGTGGGCCCAGGGGCGTTTTTGGTGAGGCCCAGTCATTTTTGTCCAAAGAATTCAGCAAAATGTCCAAAAAAAATGTGAGTCAAAGGTCCAAACTTCCAGCGCACACTAGAATCTTCCAGAAGATTCTGGCGTTCTCAGTGCAATAAATAGGGCCACGTGTTGCGCAGAACGGGGTCCCACGCGTTTCGCCTCGAGAGCGCCACCACCACTCAGAGACGTCCCAGACTCCTCCACGTGGTCCACACCTGTCTCCACCACTCTCTCTCTCTGCGCATGTACACCACGTGTCTCCCTCACATCACTCACCGGAGATTCACCAGAACACCACCGGCGGCCATGCAAACGCCCTAGCACACCGCCGGCCACCGTCCAACTCCGGCCACCACCAAACGTCCAAAATCTCCAGAAAACCTCAGATCTTCTTCTTCCTCCTCAGATCCCTTCCGTCACCATCATCAGCCCTTCGCCGGAAACTTCATCAAATTTTCCAGAAACACATCAACCTTCAACCTCTTCCCCAGAATCCATCCACTCCTCTCCTCTTTCTTCCCTGTTCTTCATCCACCTCCTTCGTTCTTCATCAAGATTTTTCCAGAATCAACATCATCCTCCATCGAAGATTTCCAGAAATCATCCTCACACCTTCATCAACTTCATCCGCCATCAATTGTTTTTCCAGAAACTAAACATTCATCAACCTTCAAGCAGATTTCCAGAAATCATCCTCAGATCTCCATCCACCTTCAAGCAAGATTCCCCAGAAAACACCATCCGCGTTCAATCCTCAAGGAAGTTCTCCAGAAATCTCCAGTAATATCTCAACGCGAGAGCTTCAACATAACGCCTTCAAGATCTTCAACAAGTTTCAAGTATCATTCGCCTTTCCAGGTTCCTAACTTCTTCCCTTGCATGTGTGTGTTGTAGATGCCGTTCCTGAGATGTGTAGGTTAGGGTTTCTGGTTTTGTTGAGTCCTGTTAATTGTGTGATAGCGATTAGGGCTTACTTTTAGAGATTTGATGAATTGTGGGGGGATGAGTTGCAGAGAGAGTGAGTTGGGAGAGATGAGAGGGAACGGCGCTTGATGAACAGTGCCAGAGAGAATTAGGAGGAGTTAGTTTTGATTAGGGTTTGTCTGGGTTTAGGGTTTGGACGTTGGGCTTAGGCCCAAGCGTACTACTGAACGCTACACCCCATTATGGCTCAATCACCCCCCATGGCGTGAGAGACCAGAGTATTTGGATTTGGGCCTTAGGCCCTATTGCTTTCTGCACCCCCCTCATCCAAGCCCATAGTAAGAAACAACTGAAATTCGTTGCTAGCGTTGCACCCCCCCATATGTTTTTTCTGGCTGCTTGTTTTCAACCTAGGCCCTACGCACCAACTGCTAGTTGCACCCCCCAATGTGAGCCCAATGTAGAAATAACTGGAATATCTTGCTGTTTAGACCCCCATGTCATTTTCTTTTATTTTTTTGATATTCTTTTATATTTTAATAGTTGTAAATAAATCATAAAAATGTAAATAATTGTTTTTCTCAATAATTCTTTACCATCTCATGAAAATGTTAGGAAAATTAAATAAATAAAAATGGCATTTTATTTCTATTTCCTATTTCTTGCATATTTTCCAATTAATTGATTTCTTTTTTTAATATTTTCAATGCATGCATATCATTAGAAATTCATAAAAAATGGTAGATTTAGCCAAATAATTCCGTTCTTTTTTCTGTAGACTCGTGATTCAGTGTAGAATTTTATAATACAAAAATATTAGCTCAATCATGCATTTTCATTTTAACTGCATTTTTCACTGCTATTGATGTTGAATAATTGGTCTGTGGATATGTCTGTGTTGCTGATTTTGATTCTTTCATCTGGTATTGAATTTTGTTTTGATTTTTCAGTATGTTATCCTAGAGCCATGTAGGTCTCCCATTAGGTTTTTGATAGATTTTTGTAGGGTGTCCTGATGTGATTTGTCTGAGCCTGAAGATAGGGGAAGTCTTGATGACTTCTGACTTTGAAGTTCAAACTGTGGTTGAACTTCAGAGATAGTCTTTTGTGGTTTGTTGGCCTGTGGGTTCTTCTTGAAGGTGGGAGCTGATTGAGGTCCTGTTGGAGCTTGCAGAGTTGCAGTGGATTGAGGCTTAGTCTAGGAGCTTGTTGTCTGTTTGTGAGGTTCGAGATCCTGAAGTTTGAAGGGAGTTTATGGTACTTTCCTGAGGAAGGCACTATGAATAACTTTCATCCTTCCCTCTCACCTCTTTCTTAAGTATCCAATGATGTCGGAGCCGACTTGTGAGTTTAATTTCTCCTGAGGAGGAATGTAAACCGATCACATGTTGTTGAGCCACATGGGATACGATTCCTAAGTGGAAGTCTCCTGGTACTTTCCTGAGGAAGGTCCTATGGGTCTATTCACTTAGTTCCATTAGTTTGTCTAGGATTTCTTAAGTATCCGGTGATGTTGGAGCCAACTTGTGAGTTTAATTTCTCCCGAGGAGGAATGTAAACTGATCACAGTTGTTGAGCCACGAAGGATACGATTCCTAAGTGTCAGCCTCTTAGTACTTTCCTGAGGAAGGTCTTATGAGTCTGTTCACTTAGTTCCCCTAGTGCATATAGGTATTTCTCAAGTATCCCGTGATGCCGGAGCCTTCATGTGAGTTTAGTTTCTCCTGAGGAGGAATATAAACTGATCACAGTTGTCGAGCCGCATAGGATATGACTCCTGAGTAGTAACCTCCTGGTACTTTCCTGAGGAAGGCACTATGAGCTTGTCTGCTTAGCTTCCTTTCTCTGGTAAGCTTATTCTGAAGCTTAGAGACTGGGATTGATTCCTCTTGCTTAGGGCTTTGATTAGATTTTTGCTTAGATCCCTGCTTAAGGTGTTGCATAGAGTTTTGTTTAGAGAGTTATTAGGAAATTGTTTCAGGTTTGTTAGAGGCCCTGCTCAGGGTTAGTCTCTTTGTGTTGTTTGACTTGTGTGATGTTATGTTGCATTAGACTTAGGTGTTCATCTAGATAGTTCTGAATAAGTGCATCTTAGAAGTAGACTTTGTGTGCATAAGAAGTTGAGGTGGTCCTCCTTCTGCTTGTTTGTTATTGCGTGGCTTTGCTTGTTGGTATTCGGTAGAGCTGAGCTCCCTTGCCTTTGTGGTTTGCGGCCTTCGCGCCTTGTTTGTTTAGTTGTTGCATTCATGCATATTTTCAGTATTCCTTTACGTTGCAGTTTCTTGTTTGTGGTTTAATCCTGTTGCCATGATCCCTTAGGAGCTCTGACTTCTCCGCTGCGGAGTTGTTATGATAGACATTAGGATGGTCAGCCAGGTGTGATAGCAGTAGGTAGATTCCCCTGTTTCTCAGGTATAGTTCTAGGGTTTCCCTTTCCTTTCTGTAGGAGCTTTTGAGTAGCTTGACCCGTAGTTAGCTGAACTACAGCTGCTCTGATTCTTCGTTCCAGACGAAGATATGTAGGCATAGGATGCGATATCCTAGCGAGCACACTAACAACTAACATTTGTCCTCTCGCGGCTGTGCGATCGAGACTTTCCCGCTAACGACTAATTGTTATCCCTTTCTCTTGCCCGAGTGCATTTGAGACCAGATCGTAGTTGTAGGTTCCCGAGCCTTAGAGACCAGTTTGTTTTCTCACTGCTGTGTGAGAGCCCCTGTTTATCCGTAGTTAGCCGAACTACGTTTGCTCTGATCTTTCATTTCAGATGGAAGTACGTAGGCACAGGACGCGATGTCCTGGCGAGCAACCTTTCCCCCGTTTAGACGTAGGAAGTCGAACTACGTTGACTCTGACTTTCCCATTGCACGAGGGAATACGTAGGCCCAGAACACCGTATGTTCTGTCGAGTCCTGTCCTTTTATTTTCTTTTCAGACCAGCCATTAGCGTAGATAGATAACACACCCTTTTACCTATAAACACCAAGCGTGGATCCCATCGAGTACGATGGACGTGAGGGGTGCTAATACCTTCCCCTTGCGTAACCGACTCCCGAATCCAGGTTTTGGTTGCGATGACCATACCTTTTCCCGTCTTTGCGAGGTTTACTTCGAGCGTTTCCTTTCCCGCTCTGAGGGATAAATAACGCACGGTGGCGACTCTCCTGTCAAGCCGGCGCCGATTTTCGCAGTAGCGACACCCCTACACTCTATCGAGATGTGCAGGGCGCTGTTGTGATACCTCCCTTTTGGCGTCAGCTCCAAGTCTGTGAAACCTAGCCCATTTCCAGCATTAACGTGAGCTACCACCTCTTCTAGCTGATTCACCGATATCTCTTGCGGTACGTAGGCAGCGTTCAATACCTTCAGCAACGCATTGCGGTGCGCTTCAGAACACATCAACAAGTTGAGAATATAAATCTTCAAAGGCGTCTGATGGAGATGGTCTACAATCTTGTAGTCGCTCTTTTTGATCAACCGCATAAACTCCTCGGCATCTTTAACGAGCAAATCTTTCTCTATCCCACACGGGACCTCTTCGACGACTTTGCTTTTACCCTTGTCAGCCGCATCAGCTCTGACCGCTTTCTCTGCCACGACCTCTGGTGGTGCAAACACTCTTCCGCTGCGAGTAATGCCACTGATTCCTGCGAGATTCTCCACAGTCGACCCATACGGTTCCAGCTCCAACTTTTGTCCGTTGCAGTAGACTTCAGCCCCATAATGCCACGGAACGGCGTTAGTGCTCTCGAATGGTATTGGCCCAGCTTTGGTAATAGTGATGGTAGGCGGTCTGGGCGCAGAAATGGTTATCGGCCGGCGAGGGATGGTGATGGTGGCGACTTCATCAGCCTGCTTCAACACTACCTCTCCTGATACACTTTCAGCCCTCCGGCTAAACTGCAGAATCCCCTCAGTCATCAGACTTTGAATTCCTTCTACCAACTGCTCACATCCATCAGAATGTGTAGCACAGTCCATGCATAGTTCTCCGCATCCTGGAAAGAACCCTTTTTTCAACAACTTAGCTTTGACGAAGCTAAGCGGCGTCTTTAGGTCTCTGACATCAGTCAACAGATCTGCACTCTCTTCTTCGATAATGGCGTTCACTCCGCCTCCCCTATGATTTGGCATAGGATTCTTTGTAACATTGGGCACATTATCGGAGAAGTTGATGATCTTGGCATCTACCAGGTCCTGCACCTTGTGCTTAAAGGCTTTGCAGTTCTCGATTGTGTGGCCAGGTGCCCCTGAGTGGAAGTCGCAAGTGGCATTTGCGTCGTACCCTGGTGGAGGTGCCCCTGTCAAGGGAGCCATCGTCCTCTTCTGAACCATCTGAAGCTGAAGCAAAGTCTGCAAGAGTTGCGCGTACGACATGGGCGGTGCTTCGAAGTGACGGTTTGCCAAAGGTGCCCGATTCGGGTATTTTCTATATCCCTGTTGATTCGGTTGCTGCTGTTGCTGGGATATTTATACTGGCTATCTGCTGCTGAGGGCCTTTGCCCTTTCTTCGAGCGTTGGTCACAGCACTCGCTTCTCCTTCTCGTCGTTTGCCAGCATAAGGTTTCTTTCCACCTCCTCCAGCTGAGGATGACTCACCTTGAATTTTCCCGATCTTGATACCATTCTCGACGTGCTCACCCATGATAATGAGAGCCGAGAACGTCCCAGACATACCGCTGACTAATTTTTCATAGTAAACCCCTGGGAGGGTGGCAACAAACATCTGCACGAGCTCGCGTTCAACCATCGGTGGCTGAACCCGAGCTGCTAACTCACGCCACCGCTGGGCGTACTCCTTAAATCCTTCATTATTCCACTGCGACAGGTTCTGGAGCTGGACTCGGTTCGGGGCCAAGTCGCTATTGTACTGGTAATGGTGGACAAACGCTTCAGCGAGATCCTTCCATGTGCGCACGCTAGTGGGCTCTAGACCCATGTACCACTCGAGGGATGGCCCGGAAAGAGTGTCTTGGAAGAAGTGCATCAGCAACTTCTCGTCTTCGGAATAGGCAGACATCTTCCTCTAGTACGATCTCAGGTGGACACGAGGGCAAGTGGTGCCCTTATATTTCTCAAAGTCAGACACCCTGAACTTAGGAGGTACCTTGAAGTCAGCAATTAATCCCAGCTTGGACATATCAACGCCCAAAGTATTCTGATTCTCAATATCTCTCATTTTATCTTCCAGTGCTTTGAATCTGAGCCGCGCTTCAGCATTCAACTCCCCTTCAGCACCTCTTTGAGAGAACACATCATCCTGATGATCCTCAAGCCATGGTTGAGGCACCAACAGATTCCCGACGCCTGCATTACCGTTGCCCGACCCGATGTTGACATTAGCTCCCAGACTCCCATTGCCTACGCCCGTCGTATTGAGTTCGATGTTGGCCATCACATTGCCATTAGCACTGCCGTTGCCCCCGGCCACGGGGACACCATTCTGCGGAGTATCAACTGGTGGAGAAGTAGGCACGGCCCCGCCATGGAGTATGCCGTTGCTATCAACCCTGGAGATCAAAGGCTGAACCAAAGTCTTGAGCTGGTCCTGACCATTGGCGACCACTTGCATGAGTTCCATGAAGCGATCCATCCTCTCGCGGAGCTCCTGCACGTCTGTTTGCACTTGATCCATGATCCTGGTCTGATTAGCTCTAGTCGGGTAGCGGTGAATTAGTCTCTGATCAATCCTGGAACCACCGGAGACAACCTGGGACCTGTAAACCTGAAAAACCTGTAAACACTAAAGGGTTAGGAAAAACAACAAAATGCGCGTCATGCAAATGCATGCGTGTGTCTGTGTGTTTGGGAGATTTCCCCCGATCCTAGTGCCTGAGTGCCAGTGCTGATAATAATAAGAAGAAAGAGTCTGAGCCCAATCATGGAAACAACAATCTCATATATAAAGAAAGCCTATCAAGGCAGTACATAGCATCAGCGAGTACAAGACGAATCAACAGCGTGACCTTAGCCAACAAGCCTGGTGATGGTCAGCATACAACAAAGATCAAAACAAAAGGAATACAACTAGTCAAGTATGGCCACGGGCGCGATACTCTTCTAACAACTCCTTCGTCTCTGGATGATCTGGCAGAGTGAGCAACCCCTCGACGAGCAATTCCCTCTACACAATGGTATACTGAAGTCCCTCAACCGAACTTTCCCATGCTCCTTCGCCAAAACAATCTTCTAATTTCCGCTTCTTGGACTCAAACGTCAGCTTGCGCTCCTTCAGGTTAGCGAGAGCTTTGTTGAGCTGGCCTTCGGCGGCGTATCTGCGGGCGGTTTCTTCATCAAACCTCTGCTCACTGTCCTTCACCTGGGCTTCCAGCTTGGAGATCTGCAGCATCAGCTTATCCTCCCGCTCTTTCCTGGTGGCCAGGGAAGCCTTCTAGTGCTGGTTGAACTTGGATATCCTCCGATATGCCTCGTCCAAGTGCTGCTTCTTCGTAGCCAGTACGTCGTTGACAGCCTTGAAGTATCGACCCATGCGTTCACGCTCGGCTATCTGCTTAGTCAGGTCTGTACCTAGCTGGTTCACCAGCTCTGTCTACCTTTTGAAAGAATGAACGGCTTTGTTCCTCTCGCTCCGGAGCTGAGCTAATTCTTTCTCCAGTTCTTCGTTCGCCCGCTTCAATTCATCCCGCTCAGCTAACACCTGATTATGCTGCTGAATGGGCACAGTAGTAGGCTCTTCGACCATTGGAGGGCTTTCTGGCTTGACATGAGGAAACGACATCCCTATAGCATTTACTCTGGCTCTGATCCAAGTCAAATACGGAGGGTAGGCTTGATTATTGCTTTTTCCCAGCAATGGCTTTCCTCGCTTACTGATACCATTCCACACGCGCTGAAGCTTGGACAACAGATCCCCCTCTAGAGTACCAGTGAGGTACAGAGATTCCTGTACCTCTTCATCCTTCGGCGGAGTTCTCAAAGAATACGCGAACTGGCGGACCAACAACGACGAATTGTAGTTTATACAGCCCTTCCTACCTATCAAAGGTACATTTGGAAACCCGCTGCAACTGAAGATCACCTCAGTACCCAACCTATCTCTGTCGAACCAGTCAATATCCTCTGCAGATAAACTCATCAGACGCTCAGGCCACTCAGCTGTGGCTGCAGACGAGACAAAAGGACCCCTCTTGGGCAGATGACTATCAAGCCATTTGTACAGCAAGGGTACACAGCATGAGACGTTCTTCCCCCTCCTGTTCTCGTTTTTGTAGTGGACTGAGTGATAGACATCTCCTATCAAGGTAGGGACTGGATTCCCTTAAGCAAAGATGTGAAACGCATCAAAGTCTACAAAATCGGGCATGTTAGGGAACAGAACGATGCCATATATGCACAGAGCGAGGATGGCATTGAACGCGTCCCAACATCCGTCCTTGGCACACTGCTGAGCTTTACCCACCAGAAACTGCAAGGAGAACCCAGGAACCTTGTTCCAACTAGTCAATACTAACTCAGAGGCGTCCAAATGAAGTGAAGGAGCTAAACCAGCCAGATCAGGCTCAACATCCATATGAACAAAAGGAATCTGCCTCTTAATAGGCACACCTAGCAAATCAGCATACTCTTCCAGCGTAGGTGCGAGAACAAAATCCTGGAAAGTGAAACATCTCAGCGGAGGGTCGTAGAACTGCAGCAGAGCGTGCAACCCATTCACCTCGAATACAGAAGGCCTATAAACCAAACTGAGCAACCTGCCGTAAGATTTCCTGAACTCAACCCTCACAGAATCATCTGCTAGAGCTATCAAACCAGTCAGTTTAACCACGTCAGGGGTAGGGAACTTGTAAGCCACGGTCTTCCTCAGAGAGCCCATAACAATACAATAGGAGGCAAGAAATCCTGGATCGGGGAAAACGGTACCTGCAACACAGACACACGTTAATGAAATGCAAATGAATATGCAAACTAATGCAAAATGCAATCATGCAATAAGAGGTCAGGGCAACTAGTGCTGTGAAGATTCTGCATCAACAAAACCATAATCTTGCTCTATCAAGAACAACCACTGCATCTGATAATAAGAGAACCCCGGTGTAGGACCACAAATCTGATCTGCCAAGAACAACCATCTGATAGGACCATATACACAGGATCATAATTCTGCTCTGTCAAGAACAAATGTCTGATAATAAGGACCTCGGATGTAGGATCAAGAAATATCTGCTGATGAGGTCTTCAGACCCCAGAGATCTGCTCTATCAAGAACAAACATACAGCTGCTGGCTAGATCTTCAGACCCCAATCAAAAATCTGCTCTGTCAAGAACAAACAACATCTGCTGATGAGATCTTCAGACCCCAATCAAAAATCTGCTCTATCAAGAACAAACAACATCTGCTGATGAGATCTTCAGACCCCAATCAAAAATCTGCTCTATCAAGAACAAACAACTGATGACAATACTCTGCTCTATCAAGAACAACCATACATCTGATGATAAGATCCTCTGATCAAAACCTGCTCTATCAGAAACAAATACATCTGATGATAAGATCCTCTGATCAAAACCTGCTCTATCAAGAACAGACAAATCTGCAACTGAGAAACCTCGGTACCAACAAAACTGATTCACTGTCAAGAAAACCAGGTAGTCTGAAGGTCACGGTTTCCTGCAATAAACCCAACCCTGCTCACAGGTATGGACCTAAACTGACTCAAGGTACGGCATCCTATGCGTTCATCAGCGTCACAGACTTTCAAGAGGGGTAATACGATACCCAGAAGGTGTGGCATCACCAGCTTGAAGCGGCCTCACTCGGCTGAATCACAAATGATCGGTCCCTAGAGTCGACAATCCACCAAACCAGCAACCGTCTCAACCCAAAGGGTTGAAAGAGAAGCCAACCGGATGAACCTCGTCTGAGCGTGGATTTCATGAGACACTAGTGCCTGCAAAGCAAGCACGCGCCCACTAATTTCCACTCTAAGTCTATAGTGCACTCAAGCCTGGGTCTGGCTTCTCACTCGTCAGAACTCCCATCCCACAACAACACAGATAATCATATTATACTGAAAATAAAATGCGGGAAATAAAGTGCGAGAAGTAAAATGTGATAAATAAACGCAACCCAACAAGTAAACATACAAGCGTTAGGATTGACTCTCGCAGGGAACCGTTGAAGTCCCCAGCAGAGTCGCCAATTGTCGCTTGCGCGAAAATAAGGTGCCGGCACAACAGAAGAGTCGCCACCTTTCGTTATTTATCCCTTGGAACGGGAAAGGAAACGATCGGAAAAACCTGACGAAAAAGGGTAAGACAAGGTCATCGCAACCGTTGTCTGGATTCGGGAGTCGATTACGCAAGGGGAAGGTATTAGCACCCCTCACGTCCGTCGTACTCGACGGGATCCTTGCTTGTTGTGTTTACTTGGACGGGTTGGTTTTATCTATCTACCTATCAAGGCTGGCTTAAAAAGAAAAGAAAATGACTCGGCAAAGCGTCGCACTTATGCCTACGTATTCTCATCAGAGAACGAGAAATCAGAGTCAACGTAGTTCGGCCTATGACGGGTTATGGGGGAAGGTAGCTCGCCAAGACATCGTCATCTTGTGCCTACGTACTCTCAACAGGCATGAGAGATCAGAGCTCACGTAGTTCGGGAAACTACAGTTTATTTCCTGTCTTTTACGAAAGAAGTGTTTGTTTTTATTATGTTTGCGATTTCAATCGCACTAGAGACTATGACCTGAGAGTGAATGCGTCGCATGTCACCCAAAGGGTACCATACTAAACATCCAGACTGTGGAAAAGAAACTCTCCCACAATCCTTTCTCAGATATCTTAAGGCTCGTAAGTACGAAAGAAATCATTCATGATTACTGTATCTTAAACTGTTTTGAAATGAGAAGAGAACAGGCCCAACTAGGAGGGAGACTATCAAATCCTACTGTTGTCATGCCAAGGATTCATCCTATGGCTGAGGTTTGAACAGGGAACTCCTAGAAGTTGTCATGCATAGGTTTCAACCTAAAGTTCTATCATCAATTCCTTATCAAAGGAAATGAGAGTCCTAAGGGATCATGTCAATGATACACCAAAACAGACAAAGCATCAGCTTTAAACAGTAAAATGCATGCAATGCAAGTGAGGGAGGAAATGTGTGTGGGGCTTCAGCCTCCACAAGCTCATCTCAACCTCAAGCCAGAATGGATAACAGTAATCATACTGAAAGATAAAACATCATGCTATCAAGCAATAACAGTAAACTGCAATCATACAGATAAAATGAAATGAAATACCATCAGCCAAACAAACCACATGGGCAAGGGAGCTGGGCTCTACCGAATACCCGCAAGCAAAGCCACACAGTAACAGTACAAGCAGAGGGAGAAACTCAACCTCTAGTGCAATCATGCTCCTAGAGTCTACTTATTCTAGATATGAACTTATCCTAATGCATCAAGCAAGTCAAACAAAACACATCAATACAGAAAAGAAGAAGAAAAGATCAACTACTCTCTCAATTCCAAGCTTCAGCTCTTCCAACAGCAATTCAGTCTTCAGACTTCAATCACTCTTGACAAATATCAATTTGCTTTTCCAGGTTTCAACCCTTCAACATCAGTTTCAACTTATCTTCTCTTTTAAGCTTCAGCTTCTTGGTCAGTTCCACCTTCAGGCTTCACCTAATCTTCAGGGGTCTTCAAGTATCAACTTGCTCTTGTTGCTCTTCAAGCTTCAGCTGGAATGGCAATACTCTAGGATTCATCCTCTTCTACACTCTTCAATGAAGTCTTCATCTTCAAGCCCAAGCTCTGCATCTCTCAAGATAATCAAACCAGATGAAATCACTTACTGGATAAGCTAGGGATATTGAACTGCTTACTGACCACCAAAGGTGACCTATAAGGGTTCAACATCAAAGGAATGGTTCCCTCAAAAGTTCTACTTCCTAGGTACCTCACTTATACCTCCAAAGGAGAGAGGTGTATACCAGGGAAGGACTCTGAATCATAGGGAGGAATGGAGGTGAAAGATACCATCCATGTTTAAGAAAGAAGTTAACTAGGTCTAAACTCTTCCTAATCCCTAACCCTAAAACAATCAACAAAACAAACAAGATCAAGCTCTCAAGCTCCTCAATCAATCTTCAAGTCTTCTACTATGCTCCCCAATGCTCCTCAGAATAATACCAAGCTCTCCAAGCCCACAAAGCAAAGCAAACACAAATACAGGCCCACAAGGGCAACACAAACAATCAACCAATACAAAAATCATCTAAAAATAGTATACTACTATATTAAATCCTAATATAATTTCTAAGGGATCCTACATACCTACCCTTAATGCCCTATATGTCCCATAGTCTAATTTGACCTAAAAACACAAAATTCTACAGTTATTATGGACCTATGTTGAAGTTTGACCTAATTCTACACAACCTAATGTCATCTAATCAAAACTATCCTAAAATTCATCACAAAATTATGGAATAAATCCAGGGGGAATCTAAAACTTATATCTAACTATCCTAAAAAGAATGGCCTAAAAATATTAAGGGAACTACCTAAACAAAATTCTACAAATTCATGTATCAACATAAAAGAAATAAAATGCAATAAAAGTAGAAAATATACAAAAAATACTAAAAATGCATGAAAGGAAAATATTTTTATTTGACAATTTTCTAGACATGAATATGAAGTGGGAGCAAAAATTCCCATTAAAAAATCATTAAGTTTCAAATTGATATGATATTTACAAGATTGAAATAAAATGGAAGAAAAATAAAATCAAAATATGAAGGGGTGGGCGCAGCTAGCAACAAAATATAGTTCAAATTTCATATGGGCCCAGAATGGGGGTTCAAATAGCAAGCGCGCTAGGCCCATTATCTAGTCAGAAAATAAATGACAAAAAATTAAAATAAAATGGAAAATCTACGGTGCAAATAGAAATACAATTCAGTGCATTTATCCAATTGGGCTCGTAAAGGGGGTGGGGATATCAATCCAGCCCAGAATTCCTTTTAATGAAACGCAACGTTTCATTGTGTCTTCAGATTCCCTCTCAAAATGGAATTGAATCGTGGCCCTCAGATCCAATTCTCAGTCAATGGTCAGCTCCTCATCCAACGGCCCAGACTTCGTCCCTAACCTCCAGCCTAGGGTTTGCCATGAAAGCTTCGTGAAACAGAGTTCATGCAGCCATCTTCCACCCGTTCGTACCTCCTCATAACAGCATCAAATTCAACAATTCAAACACTAAATTGCCCAATTTTTCATGCTGAACACGATCCTAGTCTTGGTTTCCATTGAAAGGGTCTCTATCATCAAACCCGATGGTGCACCTCAATATATGGTCAATCCTCAACTTCAACCAACCTTAGATTTCTTTATACTAACATGATCCTCACACTTCCCTGGTTCAAACAAGCTATCCCACGTGTATTATCTCTCCCTATGGCTCGAGTTCTTGTTCATTAAAGAAGAGATGTCCAATATTCAACCTTCACCAAATGACCTCTAACTTTCCAGAATTCATCACCTAGGTGTCTCTAGCCATTCTACACTAATAACTCAACCTATCAATGCTTAAATAATGATGTGGTAGAGAATTTGCAAACCTGGTTTCTTGGTATGGCAGTGGTGGTAGATCTTCAATTCAGCACTTGAAACTCTTCAGAAATGATCCTTGGATGATGATACTTCTTCTGTTTGCAAAAAATTGGAGGGAGAATTCTTGCACTTCAAGATTCGAATATGAATGGCTCCTTGCAAGATCCAATGGCCAAACCTTCAATCTTCCATCAATGGAACTTCAATTCAGTATGCACACACTCAGAGGGATCTATGGAATGTGTTTATGAAGAAAAAAGGAATGGAAATGAAGAAGAATGAAGAAATGGAACTTGACTTGCAATGGAAGATTCTTGATCTCACTCTCTCTTCTATACACCAATTCTCACCAACCTTGCATCTGAGCAAGTCATACATGTTATATAGAGTGGTTTAGAATCATCTAGAACCATCTAGGATCATCCAATGAGAAATTGAATTTTTCATGTCATGACATTTCGATTTCAATTCTCCTTACATGCTATCTCATGCCAAGCTCCTTGTAACCTTTGATTCTGACTTGAAATTCTCCCCATATGAGATTTATGATAAGTTCCAAAGCAGCCCTATGATCTAAGCCCCAAATCAAAATTGTCGCTGAACCATTTTTCTTGGAATGTCATTTGGAGTCAAAATGACCTATTATATGACATGGTTTGGATTTATAACTTGTGATTTCCAATTTTCAATTTCACCTTAATTAACTTATGCCTCCATTTTAGGCCATTTTTATCACTTTTTGATACAAGCCTTTTCAACATCTCATGACCTCCTTACTAGCCTTAAAACATCATTCTAAGCAAGTTTTATGTTGAAGATTTTTCCATTTGAAGCTTGGAAATAGGAGATATGGCCTTATGCTTGAAATGACCTATAACCTCCAAATGACCAAAATGCCCTTGACTTGTCAAAGCCATAAGTTGAGTTCTATAAATCCTATCAAGGACTTCTAGTACTCTATAGAAATATAAGAAGATTCTCTACAACATTCATGTTGACCAAGAGTTCATAGGAATCATCCTACTAGGGCAAAAGTTGGATGCAAGTTGGGTGACTTTCAAGGACCCAGATTCACATACCTCAGATGACCCGTAATTTGTCAAAGTTATAACTTGAGCTCTACAAATCCTATCAAGGACTTCTAGTACTCAAATTAAAGCTAAGAACAAGCTCTACAACATTCATGTTATGGGGAAGATGAGATGACAATCACATCTTGAGCTAAACTGCCTTGAAGATAGGGATCAAACTAGGGGATTTTACACTGTCGAGCCTTAGAAACCCTAGCTTAAAACTTCTCAAACTCCTCAATCATGATGAGTTGGTATAGGAATAATCCTTATAGAATCTCAATGCATCATTCCATGATCACATGGCTCTTGGATTAGGTCTCAACCCTCTCCAAATCATCAGTTGACCTAGGGTTGACCCAGTCAAACCCTAATTCCACCACTCATGGCTGAATCTTCTGAATTCTTGTACAATGATCTCTCTCGGCTTCATGATGGCTCTCAAGACATCTCATAAGCTCTCTCAAAGCTTCAAGTCCATCCTCATAGTCTCAGAATCATCTGAGGGGCTCCCACAACTCTCAAGTTATGAGGCACACAACCTTAGTTTCAACCAATTCCTCTGAGGATCTCTTAAGTTCTCTGACAAAGGTATCAACCTTTGAACACTTGAACAACCTTCTTGGATAGATTCAAAGCCTCATACAACTCTTGCTAGGTAATCCTACCTCTTGATCTACTGCCCACATATCAATGAGATGCAGATGATGAATACAATGAACCACAAACTTGGTAAATAAATGTTGGTCAAATTTTGGGGTGCAACACTGTTGTGCTGACTGTGTGACATGATTTAATCGGAGAATGATTCTCAATATCAATTCTCCATCTTGTCTTTGACACGGATATCAATACGCTACCTCTCGGGGTTTGACTTCATTTATAAGTCGAATTATGACGGTTCAACGTCACATTTGTTCTGGTTCGAAATATCATCATCAAGGATAAAAGAGTAGAGCTTGGAAATGGAGCTTCCACGCAAAAGTCAAGGGTCAACGAAACCACTTCGTTCGGTAACATTGTTTTTATTTCACTTCTTTCATCTCTTTCTTTTCACCCTTCGAGCGTTGTGAGCCGTAAGCCTTAGATACGTGGGAAATGATAAGTGGGTGGCTGCCTCTCACGTGTCTAGAATGTTTAGCGTATGTCCTTTGGATAATATGCGACGCATTCGCTGCTACGTCTAGGACTTCGCGTGTACGTCCTGTTTCCCCTTTTCTCTCGCGTCCTGGAAATTGAGACTCCCCCTTTTTCTCTCGCGTCCTGGAGATTGAGTTCCCTTCTCTTGCCCCTGTGCAATCGAGACTGTTTTTTCCGTAGTTGGCCGAACTACGGCTGCTCTGATCTCTCATATCTGTTGCGATAATCCTAGCGTGCACTTTTCCCCCTATGTTGTAGTTAGCTGAACTACAGCTGCTCTGATTTCTCATACCAGACGAGAATATGTAGGCATAGGATGCGATATCCTAGCGAGCACATTAACAACTAATTTCTCTGTTCTCTCGCTTCCGTGCGATCGAGACTTTCCCGCTGACGGCTGATGTTTCCCTTTCTCTTGCCCGAGCGCAATTGAGACCAGACTGTAGTTCTAGTTCCCGTAGGTTCCCATACCTCTAAACCCGACATACTACGTCCGTTCTACCACAAACAGGTAACGCCTAAGTCTCCAATGGTCGAGTAGCATACACATAACTGCTAGAATACGTACGCTAGTATCTTCTACCTTTTCTCTCACCCCCGTGTGACCGAGAACACCCTTGTTTACCCGTAGTTAGCCTGAACTACGTTTTGCTCTGATTTCTCATGCCAGATGAGAATACGTAGGCACGAGACGCGACGTCTTGGCGAGCAATTCCCCCCCCCCCCCCTCGTAGTTTCCCGAACTACGTTGACTCTGACTTTCCCATTGCACGAGGGAATACGTAGGCATAGAGCGACGATGCTCTATCGAGTCAATTTCTTCCCGTTTAGCTTTAACAGCCGTAGATAGATTGTTTTTCACCCATAGACTAGACAACCCAAGCGTGGATCCCGTCGAGTACGACGGACGTGAGGGATGCTCATACCTTCCCCTTGCGTAACCGACTCCCGAACCCAGACATGGTTGCAACGACCTTGTCTTTTCCCGTTTTCGTCAGGTTTTTTCCGATTGTTTCATTTCCCTTCTCTGGGATAAATAACGATAGGTGGCGACTCTGTTAGTCATTGTCGGCCTCCTTTTTTCACAGTAGCGATAGCTGGCGACTCTGCTAGGGATTGGAACATCCCCTATGCGAGTCCATCCTAGCGCTTGTCTGTTTTGGTTTGTGGGTGTGTATAGTGTGTGTTGTATTTTGTATATTACTGTATTTACATTTCCGCACTATATTATTATCTGTTGCTGTTGTGCTGTTGGGTGGGTGTTCCTCTGAGAGATAAGCCAAAACCCAGGCTTGAGTACGAATATAGCATTAGAAGCAGAAAGTAATGGTGAACCTGTATGTTAGGCATGCACTAGTTCCCACAAAATTTGCACTCAGACGGGATTCTCTTTGATGACTTTCTTTCCAGCCCAGTGGGCCGTTGAGAGGATTTCAGATCTGAGGTTTGTCGACTCTGGGAACCGATCACTTATGAGTCAGCTAAGTAAGGCCTCTTCAGGAGACGATGATGTCAAACCAAAAATGGTGAACGTATCATCATTTCTTGAAAGTCTGTGATGCTGACGAACGCATAGGATGTCGTACCTTGTCAGTTTAGGTCCATACCCGTGAGTGGGAGGGTTTTTGCAGGAAACTTGACTTCCAGCCAACCCGGTATTTTGGCTTTCTCTTCAGAGCGAACTTACTCAGTCAACAACGCAGCAGTATTCAGAGTTTTATGGGGGTTGTGATCCCGTGTTTGCTGCATCTTGCATTGCATTTGCATAAGCATCTTTGCATCGTTTTGCATATCATTTCTACAGCTAGCCAGATCTCTTATCCAGCCTTTGTTTTGATTCAGAAGGTGATTCTCTGGTGACCATTCTGAGCAAGTGTTGATTGTGGGAAGACGACCAAGGGGTTGAAGCAGAATCAAGCAGTGTCAAGCAGTGAAGTTTGTTGAAGGTTGTTGATAGCTATGTCAGGGAACGACCTCCAGACTGTTGATACCTTGTCAGGTTTTACTGTGACGACCAATCCTCTGTATGTTTCTCTGCTTGATGAAGATTTTCTGCAAGTGAACAACCTTACTGCAGCTCAGTCTGTGCAGCCTTCTGTTGAGAACCGAGATCAGCATGAACAGTCTGTTGTCCGAAGTGAACGTTCTTCTTCTCTTGATACCTCAGATTATCATGATGTTGTGTCCTCTGTGTTGAGTTCCTGAAGAGAAGTTCCATTAGTGAAGACTGAAGACCCGAGAGCTCTTGAGTATGCTAATAGGTTGCATGCGTTGGACAAAAGATTCAAAGGCTTGGAGGTCAAAGATGCTGTTGATTTCAATGCTTCAGACCTGTGTCTGGTTTCTGGCCTAGTGTTACCTCCGAATTTCAAAGCACCGAGGTTTGAAAAGTACAAAGGAGATAGCTGCCCGAGGCAACATTTGGTGATGTTCTGTAGAAGAATGACTTCATTTGTGCACAACGACAAGTTGATGGTTTACTGTTTTCAAGACAATCTGATTGGGGCATCTCTGAGTTGGTATATGCAGTTAGAGAGTAATCAGATCGGATCATGGGTGGATTTAGCCAAGGCTTTTATGAAACAGTATGAGTATAACCTGGACATGGCTCCCAGTCGCATGCAGTTGCAAGAATTGTCGCAAGAGATCAATGAACCCTTCAAAAGATATGTTTAGAGATGGAGAGAATTTGCTTCCAGAGTGAAACCACCGCTTCTAGATCAAGAGTTAACAGACATGTTCGTAAACTCCTTGTAGAGCCCATACTTTGAAAGAATGCTTGGGATTGCACCAAATTTCTCTGAATTGGTAAAAGTAGGAGAACGTATTGAGTATGGCGTAAAAACTGGAAGAATTCAAAATGTTTCAAGCGGTCAGGCTAGTGAAACCGAATCTCTTTGTAGCTTTCAGACTGGAAAAATTCAAGATGTCTTAAGCAGTCAGGCCACTGAAACTGAATCTCTCTGTAGCTTTCGAGCTAAAGACGAAATTGTGGTCAGAGCAGTCATGACAGATGTTGGGTATTCTCAAGATGAATCGGTGAAATCTTGTGGTTCTTCATCTTCTCAACGGTCGGTATCTTCTGTGTCTCGATTTTCCGGACAGACAACTGTGCCTAGGGTATCACATCAGAAACTCCGGGTCGCTCCTCATGCGAATCACCGAGCCCGTGGCCGAGGTTATCAGAATCAGCGTCAGAATCAGAACAGGCCTCGTAACAATTTGGAAAGAAGGAATGCTCTTTTTCATCCAGTTCCTGTGTCGTATAGCCAGTTGTTGCCACATTTGATTCAGAATTCTTTGGTGGAACCTAAAGCTCTTAAGCCAGTGCCAGAACCTTACCCTCCAGGGTATGATCCCCATGCTCAGTGTGGATATCATGGCGGATCTATAGGGCATTCAACCGAAGATTGCAAAGCTTTTCAGGCAAAAGTGCAGCAGTTGATCGACGAAAGGTGCATTTCCTTTCCAGAAGGAATTTTGGTGGTTCATGTCAACCTCTCAGCTGTCTGAGCTTGCAGATTCAAAAGGTTATTTCCAGAAGCCAGTGGTTCAGACAGGAAGATGTCCTCAACATTGGCAGTCCTCGGACTTTTTATCATTTGCATTTGTAGTTTCTTTTATGTTAGTTGCTACTTGCTGTTAAACATTGTGTTTTGAATGGTAATATTAATGAAGTGATTTGCATTTTTCTGAATTAATCATGTCGCTTTCGCTCATTTATTGCACAGCACAGACACATGCACATTTTATCCACTCCACTTTATCACTATGATTAGCAAGGAGGGAGGATGACGAAAACTGAATACTCATAACTGATGATCGTATGCTTTCGGATAAAACCCTGTTGAGGATGTACAGACATTGTTTCAAATCCCCTAAACACTGGAGATATAAGGAGTTAGTCCCTAGTTAACCACTTCGAGCCGAGAAATAGGAGTTTCTTTTGGACTTTTCAAACCCTCACATCTTAACCCGGGGCAGGGTAGTTGTCAATTAGCTTGACCGAGCGTGCAAGTTTCATAGAGGAGTGTCCCGTTAATGGACCAATCATATCTTATCCCTCTCAAAAGGTCGTACCTCATCAACCACAATGGTTAAACCTCACCAGTCAGGAGTGAGACAGTTGTAATCCTTTCATAGAAATCAAGACAACCAGTGTCACACGACTTGTTCAAAAGAAAAAGAAAGAAAAAAGCCCGCTAAGTAAAAAGAAAAGAAGAGCTGGAAAGCAAATACTTAGGCAAAAATCAGGGCATCCCGCTGGACTTCAAAATCGACGAGAACTCAAAAGAGTCAGTCCAGGCAAAAATTAGGGAATAAAAAGAATAAAAATGAAAGGATCTCAAGAGAAAAATCCTCAAACAAGAACAAAGTCGTGTGGATGCAGACACCGAAGACGAAAAGGAGTAACTGTCACTCCGAAAACCTTGTGAGTTCTGTAACCATCATTCCTACCATTTCAATAAACCTTTTGAGAGGTGAGCGCTTGTACCAAGTAAACTAAACTTAGGATTGGAGATCATCACGTAGAAGGGATGGGTACAAATCAAACTTTGAGCCTAATATCCTTTGTTTCACGAACCGTGAACCCGACCACGATACAACCCTTGAAAGACCTAATTGAGGCAGGGTTTAATCTGAAAGCGCATTACGATAAGGTTGAGTAACCTGACTTCTACATGATTTGCTAATTATATCCTTGCTGTATCTTGCACTAATCAAATCAGCACTACGTTTGAACTTTTGGTTCATTCGTCACTCACTATCACGACACTTGATAAGTGGCATTCCTTTCAAAATCTGCATGAACACCGCATTAAAATTACCATTTAGGGACAAACAATTTTAATTGCAGGTCAGTGGTTGAAATGGAGGAAATTCCAACAGGGAATAATCGAACAGGACTAGATCATTCAGCGGTCTGAATCAGAATTGTGTATACTTTGAACTCTGTGGATCTGGGGCATTGACATCCAGTGAATTTGAAATCAATCAGTCTGAGGACAAGTCCCGAAGCGTCGGTTGATTATGGGACAGTTTATTCAAGAAGCAATTGATCAGCAGTGAATTATCTTGAGACCCAATCAGGGGCAATCATCCAGAGTTTTTGTGAGTTGAGGGCAGATCCCTCCAGTATTCAATCAGATTAGGTTACGTTGCTTCAACGCTCATTCGGGGGCAAGTTACTTCAAGAGTATATTGAAACCAACCATGCTGAGAGTTGTCCAGTTGGGGATGAATCCTTTCGTTGTACAGATTCTGGGGCAAGCCATCTCGAGGTCGTCTCATGGCAAGCTGTTTTCTTCTCAGGGTGAACTTTCCTAGAGATCAGACCGGGACAAGTTGAGCTATACTGGGGCAAGTTGTTCAAGCTAGTTTGCTCTCCCCGACAAGAGTTGAGTGTCAGGGAATCGTGTCATTACCCTCATCAAATAAACTTAACCTTCTGAAAAAGCCTTGATGTCATTGGATCGTTATCCTACAGCCTAAACTTGTCACATACCGTGTAACCAAAGTCATTTCCAAAGCCCAGTTCTCAGCTGGCAAACCTCCAAAGCCCAGTTCTCGTCTGGAAAACTGGTAACCAGTCTCGTCTGGTCCACCTTTCTTTAACCACCAGTTCTCGCCTGGTGCATGTCAGTTTTTTAAACCAGTTCCCGTCTGGTCACCATTTCCTCAGCCCACTGTTTAACCAGTTCTCGTCTGGCTAACACAGTTTTAAAGTCTAGTTCTCGTCTGGCAAACCAGAAATCAGTTCCCGTCTGATACCAAAACCTAGAAGTCAGTTCTCGTCTGACAACTTAAACCCTTGTACCACTAGTTCTCGTCTGGTAGTCTACCCTCGAATGCTAGTTCTTGTCTAGTATTTCCCCCTCAAATCCATTTTGTTGATAACCAGAAATAAATCCCTATCGCCATAAACCTTTTTCCCATCCCCAAAACCAGAAAAAGCCTAAATATACTCGACACGATAATTCCCAGTGGTTCACGTGTGTTATCACATTCCCTGACACGAGGCTCAATGATCTCAGTTCTTTATGATTGTTGTTATGTATTCCCTTAGGGGGTGATGTTGTTAAAATCAGAAGATTTCTTCAGCAAAGATGTGCATTTTGAGATGGTTTCTCCCCACCAGGTTAGGATTGCATCGAAATATGATCAAGATTATCCTCAGCAGGTCCAGATTTGATATCCCCGGCAGAGTGTAGCTATCCTCGGCAGATTGATTTTGCATTCCCAACGAGTTAGAATTGAAGTTTTCCATGACACAACAGATTTGGGTTTATTTCCCCAGCAGGGGGACGAGTGCAATGCTGTATTCCCACAAAGTCTAAATATTTGGCTCCTTTCTCCTCCGAGTCTAGGTCATTGACTCATTCCATAACCAGAGGTCGATATTAATGAATTTAATCCCCAAGCAGAGGTCGGTACCGAGTTTCTCATGGGGAAATCTATAGCAGAGGTAGATTTTTCCCAAGCTGAGTATCCCCGACAGGTTGGATTTTGATTCTTCCCCAGTGAAGTTGTTACTTTCAGATGAGTATTTTGTACCTAGAGGGACTTTGGTGTCCTATGAGGCCGTTCAGGGCTGTTTTCCTCGGTGAAGCGGGATTCAATTTCAGTGGTTGATGGTTATCCTTTGTAGAGTTGTTAATTCCCTAGTAGAGTGGGCATGTTTCCTCCAACTGAGACGTTTATTTCCCAGAAGAGTTGTTTTCTGGTGTGCCATCCAGGGCGTTTTCCTCAGCAGGTTTTGATTGGATCCCCTGTAGAGTTGTTAATTCCCTAGTCGAGTGGGCATGTTTTCTCCAGCTGAGACGTTTGTTTCCCAGAAGAGCTGTATTCTGGTGTGCCATCCAGGGCGTTTTCCTCAGCAGGTTTTGATTGGACCCCCGGTGGAGTTGGCTGTTTTCTCTCCAGCATTTATTTTGCTGGAGTGGTTCCCTTGCATGTTGCATCGTGCATATCATTCACCTAAACACGTAGCATTTCCATCTTGTATGGAGCATTACGCCATTCTCAAACATTTGAATTTGAAACATAAGCCAGGTGGTTACCGCTCTGTTCTCAGATGGTTTTCAACAGATGGTTGAATTATGTTGCCCGCATGGTATTCAGACCTGGCAGATTTTGGTTGATATTTGTGCCTATATGGTATCCAGACCATGGCAAGTGGAGGAATGGTATCCATACCATATTACTTTTTGTTAACCCGCGTGGTATCCAGACCCCGACTTACGTTTCGTCCCAGCAGCATCGTCGAACTTTGGTTGATGATTTTGTTTCTAGCCCTATATGGTATCCAGACCATGGCAAATTGATATGCTCCCGTTAGCCTGCGTGGTATCCAGACCCGGCTTCTTGTTTTCTCCTACAGTTAGTCATCTCTGCCGGTGTGGTATCCAGACCATGGCAGTTCCTGATCTGTTTCGTCCGTTGAGTATCTATACTCCGGTAAAGTCAGTTGGGTATCCAGACCCTGATGAATCTTGTTTGTACTTTCTCCGTCAAGTATCCATACTCCAGTAAAAGCAGTTTTGGTATCCAGACCATATTAGTTTATCTGATGCACCGTGATATCCAGATCACAGTAATTGTTATTATCTTCGGCCGCCATGTGCTATCCATACCTTGGCACCTAATGTTTTCTCAACCCACGTGGTATCCAGACCACAACTTGTTTTATTTCTCAGCAACATCGTTTGATTTGAACTCGTAGGATATCCAGATCCTGATGAATATTTTCCTATTGCATTGAGCATCCAGGCTCCGATTATTGAGTATCCAGACTCAAATTTATTACCGAGTATCCAGACTCAGGATTGCATTGAGCATCTAGGCTCAGATTCTTGAGTATCCAGACTCAGATTTATTAACCGAGTATCCAGACTCAGGTTATTTGCATTGAGTATCCAGGCTCAGAAATGCATTGAGCATCTAGGCTCCGATTACTGAGTATCCAGACTCAGGTAGATCTGCTTTGAGCATCCAGGCTTCGATCACCTTGAGCATCCAGGCTCCGATCTCCCTCGAGTATCCAGACTCTGACAACGTGAATGTTACCTTTCGGCCAATATGGTATCCAGACCATGGCGCAGCTTTTGATGAATATGTTCATCTTATTATGTGTTACCTAACGGAGTTATTTGGTTAAGTTTCTCTCGTTTTCTCCCTGCCAGAGTTGTTTGGTTAAACCTCTCTTTCCCAGCGGAGTATTTTTGTGATCAGTTCAGCTATCTTCCGGAGATCTTTGTTCCAATATATCAGAGTTTGCAGTTCTATTTTTGCGGTTGGCAAATTTTCGGGTTCTTTGGAATTCAACTGTCTTTTACCTTTGAATGTTTGAAAGTCGTTCGCTTTTCAACCCTTCAGGTCCAAGACGTTTGAATAGGGGCAGCTGTTGCACCCCAAAATTTGACTTACCGTTTCTCGTTTTTGGCTTATGTTTCATTTCATTTTGCATTTGCATCTGCATACCGCATACTGTGCATTTTTGCAGCCAAATCGATTTAATCGGGATTACAGCCCTTTCTGTCGTGTTCCAGACATTTCAAACTGTTATGGAATTTGCGCTCGGCCCGGTGATTCAGTCTACGCTTTTGGTTTCGGTGGTATTTCAGCATCAGGTTTTTCTTATTGTTTATTTTGTCGTATTCTCGCATTTTATCGCTCACTGATTTTATTCTATTTTTCTAGATTTGTTTCCTATTTTCGGAACTTTTTTTGGATTTTTAAATAGGTTTATTTTTATTTTTTAGAGGTTTTTAGAATTTATTAGAATATTAATAGATTTAATATAGATTTTATTTTATTTTTTAGAATTTTAATTGTTTTATTATTCTTTTTAATTGATTTAAAATTTTAATTAATATTAATTAATTTTGGTTATTATTTTCTATTTTAGATTTTATTTCTTAATAGATTTTTCTAGATTATATTAGTAATTTCTTTTATTTTTTTTAATTAGCTTTAATTAAGTTAGTTAGTTTAATTTGAATTCATTAAGTGTTAATTTTCGTTTCAGCATTAATTAATTAGGTTTTTGCCTTTAGTTGTTTGATATTAGTATTAGTTTAATTATTCTACCCATTTTATTAAGTCTTCATTAGCTTTATTAATTAATTAATCAGTTTTAGTCAAATGTTGCAGTCCATTAATCATTTTCGCAGGTCCATGTGTCATCTTTTGCAGGCCCATTACAGTGCAGGCTGACAAGTGTCAGTAGTATAAATACCCTCATTAATGAGGTGACACGGGTCCCAACACCTACCACCGGCCATGCAAACCACCGGCATACTCGCCGGACAAATCACACGGCCAAAATCCCTTGCCGGAACATCGCCGGAAAACTCATGATTTCCAGAAATCTCAACCGTGTTCATCCCATTTTTCCCAGAACATTCAACATCGTTCATCAACCTTCATGTATTCTTCATCATATTCCCAGAAACTCATGAACTTCAACAATGTTCTTCGCGTTCATAACACTTTTTCCAGAGATTCATCACGAATTCACAAGTTCATCATATCTTCAAACCTTCGTCCAGATTTTTCCAGAAAATCATAAAAAAACTTCATATCAATCATTCACCTTCTTCATCAAAATCATCATGTTCATCTTAATATTTTTCCAGATCCATTCACAACCTTCATACTCGATTTCCAGATTCCATTAAACCTTCATCATTGTCAATAAATTTTTAAGAAGATCTTCCAGATCTACAAACCACCATCGATCTACATCCATCAACTCAACGAAGTTCATCATTCCAGATCCGAAATTCCACTAACCCCAACCACATGATCTACAAACAGCCAACGTCAAACTGACCTTCGATTCATGAACAACCTACTTGAATATTCATCTTCCAAGAACGAGTTTGAATTGAAGCTCCAAAGCATCCATTAAACTTTAAAACCTCACCGATCTTCAACCAAATGCAACAGATCGACCTTCGTCTTCACCGATCTGCAACGAACTCAAATCATCAAGTTCATCTTCAACATGCAAACTCTGCAAACGCCATGGATCCTCACCATGATTCTCCATCAAACAACAACCTCAACGAAGTTCTGTCTTCGTTATTGTCTTTTGTTTCTGTGTATTGCCTTTTTCTTGTGTGAGTAGGGGAAGAATTCGAACGGAAGAGAGGTGGATCGGAGAAGTGTTTGAGGGATGTTTGACACGAAGAAAGAGGGAAGTGTTTGTTGGAAGTTGTCTCAATTGGTGACGGCGAGGCGAGGGGGACGAATGAGAGAGAGGTTTGGGACGGAGAGAGAGGCTGAGAGTGACGAAGGTCGTGTCAGGCTAGGGTTCATGTTGACAAAGAGTGAGGAAGATGATGAGATTCTTGGATCTCCGTGGGGTTAGTGGGCCGTTGGGCCCAATTTTCTGTTTCTGATTATACCCCCCATTTCCCTCATTATTCCCTTGTTTTTACTGTGTGTGTTGTATGTGGAATTGGGCTAAGCCCAAACGTATGGCTTCATCATACACCTCTCCGTTTTCGTGAGACCCCCCCTGTGGCTATTTTGTTTGCTGTTTTGTTGGGCCAAGCCCAACCTGATTTCTGGACTGTTATTGCACCCCCGTTTCCGCTCTGCACCCCTTTGGCTGTTGATTTATTTAAGACTTTTGGGCTTATTATTTTTGCTGGGTTGTACCCCTTAGATGATGCTGCACCCCCTGTGTTCTATCTATTTTATTTTTGTATTCTATCAAAACTATTGTATATAATTTTGCATATTATCTTAAAATTCTTTTTCTTTTAGAATATATTATAAATATATAGAGATTTTTATATTCTTTTTCAAATTCAATTTCTTTTAGGATTTATTTTCTTATTAGAACTTTATTTTCTTTTTATTTTTAAAAACTAATTTCTATTAAAACTTGAATTCTTATTTCCGTTTTGTCATTTGATTTTTCTCACCATTTGTGTTTTGTAGGTCGATGACGAGACCTCCTTAATGCGTTATTAATCAACTTGTTGAGGGATAATGTAGGATCCGAGACCGGTTTTCCTTTCCTCATCTTTTCTTCTTCTGATTTTATTTTGCCTTCCTGTTGTGTTGGCCGTGTGACATGATTTAATCGGAGAATGATTCTCAATATCATTTCTCCATCTTGTCTTTGACACGGATATCAATACGCTACCTCTCGGGGTTTGACTTCATTTATAAGTCGAATTATGACGGTTCAGCGTCACATTGGTTCTGGTTCGAAATATCATCATCAAGGATAAAAGAGTAGAGCTTGGAAATGGAGCTTGCGCGCAAAAGTCAAGGGTCAACGGAACCACTTCGTTCGGTAACATTGTTTTTATTTCACTTCTTTCATCTCTTTCTTTTCACCCTTCGAGCGTTGTGAGCCATAAGCCTTAGATACGTGGGAAATGATAAGTGGGTGGCTGCCTCTCACGTGTCTAGAATGTTTAGCGTATGTCCTTTGGATAATATGCGACGCATTCGCTCCTACGTCTAGGACTTCGCGTGTGCGTCCTGTTTCCCCTTTTCTCTCGCGTCCTGGCGATTGAGACTCCCTCTTTTTCTCTCGCGTCCTGGCGATTGAGTTCCCTTCTCTTGCCCCCGTGCAATCGAGACTGTTTTTTCCGTAGTTGGCTAAACTACGGCTGCTCTGATCTCTCATATCTGTTGAGAGTATGTAGGCATAGGATTGCGATAATCCTAGCGAGCACTTTTCCCCCTTTGCTGTAGTTAGCTGAACTACAGCTGCTCTAATTTCTCATACCAGACGAGAATATGTAGGCATAGTATGCGATATCCTAGCGAGCACATTAACAACTAATTTCTGTGTTCTCTCGCTTCCGTGCGATCGAGACTTTCTCGCTGACGGCTGATGTTTCCCTTTCTCTTGCCCGAGCGTAATTGAGACCAGACCGTAGTTCTAGTTCCCGTAGGTTCCCATGCCTCTAAACCCGACATACTACGTTCGTTCTACCACAAATAGGTAACGCCTAAGTCTCCAATGGTCGAGCATCATACACCTACCCGCTAGAATGCGTACGCTAGTATCGTCTACCTTTTCTTTCACCCCCGTGTGTCCGAGAACACCCTTGTTTAACCGTAGTTAGCCTGAACTACGTTTTGCTCTGATTTCTCATGCCAGATGGGAATATGTAGGCACGAGACGCGACGTCTTGGCGAGCAATTCCCCCCTGTAGTTTCCCGAACTATGTTGACTCTGACTTTCCCATTGCACGAGGGAATACGTAGGCATAGAGCGGTGATGCTCTATCGAGTCAGTTTCTTCCCGTTTAGCTTTAGCAGCCGTAGATAGATTGTTTTTCACGCATAGACTAGACAACCCAAGCGTGGATCCCGTCGAGTACGACAGACGTGAGGGGTGCTCATACCTTCCCCTTGCGTAACCGACTCCCGAACCCAGACATGGTTGTGACGACCTTGTCTTTTCCCGTTTCCGTCAGGTTTTTTCCCATCGTTTCCTTTCCCTTCTTTGGGATAAATAACGATAGGTGGCGACTCTGTTAGTCATTGTCGGCCTCCTTTTTTTGCAGTAGCGACAGCGGTGAATCGAAAACCCGCAAGGGCGATTCAGGAAAAAGTTATTGATTTGAAAAGAAAACAACTGCGATCTGCGTTTTGGTCTTCAGAACATAGTGGATTATGGGAGAACCCGTGGGAAATCGTTCAAGTCAATCTCTTCCGAAGACGAAGCATCGAAAAGCATCGAAGTCATGCGAGTCATAGATGAATCGTCCCATGGTGGTTGTTTGTACCACATTGCCGACATTTTGTATATCTTTGTGCATTTCTTATTTGTCTTTGGCGCAACTTTCTCATTTTAGGAGTTGCATCCTTCGTAAATTTGCCTATTTTCAGGCCTTTATCAATAAACATGCTATTCAAAAAATCTTCGTGTGCTTGGTTTTTAGCTTTTACTGTTCTGTTGTGAAAAACGCCCGATGTTTTTGATGAATTTGCACATACATAAACTTGCAGGCCTTGGCCAATAACTGTTAAAACTTTGACTTAACTGAACAACGTCACGGATGATAACCAAGATAGCCTATGTTGTGTAGTATCTTGTCTGTTGTTTTTGCAGGTTTGTTATCCTTGGGGCATCTCTCTAAGAAGGTATGGATGGAGCTGTTTTCCCCAGCCAGAGTTTATTCCCCAGCAATTAAAAGTGATTTCTTCATCCTAGCATGATGGTGTGTGCGTAGGCGTGCGGTTATTCCCCAGCAGTTGGTCGATACACGTTTCTAATTCCCAGCGGAGAGGATTTGTGCTTAGCAGAGCAGTTTTACCTAGAAGTTTTCTCGGAGGCCATCCAGGGCTTATATTCCCCAGCATGAGTCCGTTTGCACTAGGCGTGCCTAGTCTTCCTCCAGCGGAGTTTGTTCTCCTTGTTAGCATTTATTTTGCTAGAGTGGTTCTGTTGCATCTGCATGCGTGCATGGCATCTGCCCCAAACGCGTAGCATTTCCATTTCGTATGAAGCATTACGCCATTTTCAAACATTTGCATTTTAAAACATAAATCAGGTCGTTACCTTTATGATTTCAGGTGGTGGTTATCCCCTACAAGTGATCTTCAGGCTTTGGTTTTTACGTTGAGCATTCAGACTCCTGCTCCTCCGTTGAACATCTAGGTTCCGGCATTTTCTATTTGTGATGTTTTTCTTTACCCGTGAAGTGCCCAGACTCCGTTTAGTTATATTAATCTTGATAAATTTTGTGATGGTATCTCTTGCTCCGTTGAATATCCAAGTTCCGGTGGAGACTCAGTTCATGACATATTCCCTTTGTTTATCAGATACTCTAGTTTTCGTTGGTTCGCTTTGTTGAGTGTTTAAGCTCTGGTTGTTTGGCTTCGTTGAGTGTTTAGGCTCCGGTTGTTTTGCTTCGTTGAGTGTTTAGGCTCCGGTGGGTTTGCTTCGTTGAGTGTTTAGGCTCCGGTTGGTTTTTCTTCGTTGAGTGTTTAGGCTCCGGTCGGTTGTTTTGCTTCGTTGAGTGTTTAGGCTCCGGTGGGTTTGCTTCGTTGAGTATTTAGGCTCTGGTTGGTTTTGCTTCGTTGAGTGTTTAGGCTCCGGTCGGTTTGCTTAGTTGAGTGTTAAGGCTCTGGTTGGTTTGCTTCGTTGAGTGTTTAGGCTCCGGTGGGTTTGCTTCGTTGAGTGTTTAGGCTCCGGTTGGTTTTGCTTCGTTGAGTGTTTAGGTTCCGGTTGGTTTGGTTTCGTTGAGTGTTTAGGCTCCGGTTGGTTTGCTTCTTTGAGTGTTTAGGCTCTGGTTGTTTTGCTTCGTTGAGTGTTTAGGCTCCGGTTGTTTTGCTTCGTTGAGTGTTTAGGCTCCGGTTGGTTTTGCTTCGTTGAGTGTTTAGGCTCCGGTTAGTTTGGTTTCATTGAGTGTTTAGGCTCCGTTTGGTTTTGCTTCGTTGAGTGTTTAGGCTCCGGTTGGTTTGGTTTCGTTGAGTGTTTAGGATCTGGTTGTTTTGCTTCGTTGAGTGTTTAGGCTCCGGTGGGTTTGCTTCGTTGAGTGTTTAGGATCCGGTTGGTTTTGCTTCGTTGAGTGTTTAGGCTTCGGTCAGTTGTTTTGCTTCGTTGAGTGTTTAGGCTCCGGTGGGTTTGCTTTGTTGAGTGTTTAGGCTCCGGTTGGTTTTGCTTCGTTGAGTGATTAGGCTCCGGTTGATTTTGCTTCGTTGAGTGTTTAGGCTCCGGTGGGTTTGCTTCGTTGAGTGTTTAGGCTCCGGTTGGTTTGCTTCGTTGAGTGTTTAGGCTCCGGTGGGTTTGGTTTCGTTGAGTGTTTAGGCTCTGGTCGATTTGTTTCGTTGAGTCTTTAGGCTCCGATTGTTTTGCTTCATTGAGTGTTTAGGCTCCGGTTGGTTTGCTTTATTGTGTGTTTAGGCTCCGGTGGGTTTGCTTCATTGAGTGTTTAGGCTTCGGTTGGTTTGCTTCGTTGATTGTTTAGGCTCCTGTTGGTTTGGTTTCGTTGAGTGTTTGGGCTCCGGTTCGTTTGGTTTCGTTGAGTGTTTAGGCTCCGGTTGGTTTGTTTCGTTGAGTGTTCGGACTCCGGCCAGTTTTCAGTTGTTGATGTGCTCCCCATCTCGTTGAGTATCTAGGCTCCGGCAGATTTTGTTGATTCACTTTGGTTCGTTGAATGTCCAGATTCCGGCAATTTGAAGTTTTCCCCAAGCAGAGTTACTCGTCAAGTTTCTCTTTCTCCCAGCAAGGCACGTTTGTAACCTAAACAGTTATCTCCGGAGATCCTCGTTTGCAGTTTATTTTTGTGGTTGGAAAATTTTCGAGTTCTTTTATATTCAACCGTCTCTTACCTTGACTGTTTGATAGCCGTTCGCTTTTCATCCATTCAGGTCTAAGTCGTTTGAATAGGGGCAGCTGTTGTACCCCAAAATTTTCCCAACCTTTTCTTTACTTGGTTTATGTTTCATTTCATTTGTTCTAGCATATTGCATATTCATAGCATTATCATTTACAAGGGATCAAGATATGTGTATATGACAAGAGGAATGTGCCAAGGGTTCTAAACTTAATCAAAAGGTTGTATTCAAGTCAACAGGGAGGTTATCATCATCAGAGACAAGTCAAAGCCCTTTGGATAAGAAGATAAGTGTGTGTGGTTCACCTCCTGTCTAGGAGGCCATTTGAAGATCATCTGAGGATCACAAGCCTATGTTTATGGAGGGAGGTGATCATTTAAGCTCATTGGAGGCCTTGAGGGTCATTGTGGAGTTCATTCAAGTGTTTATACCAAGTGCAAGTGGCTACAGTTGAAGATGCTGCAATTAGGGTTTTCATCTGGCCAGCCCTCATTCAATTGTGAAATCAAAGGAGATTAAGACTCAATTCCAAGTATTTGTGGCCATGGGATGTTGTGTTGGGACACATGAGATATCATTTCAGGATCAATTCATCAAGAAGCAAGAGTGGAGGAGTTACTGAATTAGGGTTCTCATGGTAAAATCCCCTATTCATTTCCTAACTTCAAGACCACCTATCTCAAGATACAAGTCTCATTGCATCTTGGCCCTAACATGAAAATTGTAGAGAATGTTCTTAGTTTTCTTTTGAGTACTATAAGTCCTTGATTGGATTTATAGAACTCAAGTTATGAAGCAGACAAGTTACAGGTCCTCAGATGAATGTGATTTTGGTCAACAAAAGTCAACCAACTTCCAAGCCATTTTTGACCTAGAAGGATGTTTTTCCTCAACTTTTGATGAACATGAAAGTTGTTCCTCATGATCTTATATTTCCAAAGAGTACTTGAAGTCCTTCATCTGATTTGTAGAACTCAAGTTATGAGGTTTGCAAGGCAGGGGTATTTTGGGAAAGTAGGATTACAAGTCATTTTCATTATAGGTCCATTTCACCACTTTGCACACTTCAAATGGAAATCTTTCCAACTTCAAACTTGCTCTAAATGGGGTCATTTTCTCAACCAAACATCAAGGCATCAAGGTTTGGCTTGGATTGAAGAATCCCTAATGAAATTTCCATGAAAAAGGGCTTAAAAGGGAAAAATCAAATTTAATTCATTTGAAATCATTTTGTACCAACCTTGTGCCTTTTTTGAGTGCCAAACACATTTGAAACACAATTCCATCTTTGGATTTGAGATTTGAGTGCACTTTGGTGGCTATTTTCAAGCTTTCTTCAAGATTAAGTAACACATCAAAAACATGCCATAAGATGAAATCAAGGAACCATTCTCAGCCCTTTGATCAACCTACCTCAAATGCAAGCAAGCTGAGTCATTTTTACAGCTGACCAAGGTGAATTTTATGCACTATTCAAATGGCCATAAGGTGAAAAGTGAAAATCCAATTGGGCCCAAGGAGCACAGAATTGGGCTTTCTTTCCATCTGAATCCATCATATTTAATCCCATCTTTGTTCACATGCCTTCAGAACTGGTTTTTATGAGGGATTGAGCAAGAACAGATTGAGAGAAAAAGAGAAAAAAGTAAAAATCGTTTTCCAAGTTTTACTAAGTTTCAATCCAAATAAAAGATTTCAAAACATTCCTTGAGACTCATAGAACATTTCTGGGCGTTTTATTGCAAGCTTTGCTAACAAACTGAGCATTGTGGAAGCTTGTTTTTTAGGTTTCCTTTCTTTCAAAATATCTCTCTGTTCAAGCATTTTTATCACACCATTTTCATGTGTTTTTAATCCTTTCATATCATAGATGGATTATGGATTGATTTCATGGCTGTTTGTGAACTTTTTTCATTTGAGCTCATTTTTATTTCCTTTCGTTTTGTGTTATTAAAGCCTGATCAATGAAAATGGGGGTTGGATTCATGATCCACGTAACCTAGAGATCAATTATGGCTATTTATTTCTTCATTTTGGTTAAGTTTTAAGGTTTCTGGGTTTTGGTCGTGGCTGGTTTCTTGTTGGCTCGCCGGAGAAGACGACCGGAACAGTGGTTCCGGCATCTGGTTCTCCCTCCACTTTTTAAAACCCAGCCAGATCCACGTGTGTAGCTCCCAGCCATTTGATGCGCTTATTTTTCATTTTAACGTTCCAGATTAAGACCCACGGTGTACTTGCTTTGATCAAACACAATAAATCCAGCTGGGATTTCATTAAATGACGTGTGTGAATGTGAGCCCCTTGATCTGATTACTTTCTGATCACACGGTATGAAGCCTAGGTGTACCATGGACCTTGATTGACTTATCACATGGGATCCACACATTTTTTTATTTCTTGTTTTTTCTGATGGGATGGGTGTGCTATTCACCCCCCCTTTTGCTGGCTCATTGGATTTTCCAACGCTTATGGGCTGCTATTTGCACCCAGCCTTTTATTTATTTTCATTTTATTTTCTTTTTGTTTTTATTTTATTTCTGTTTAGATTTAAATTATTTTAAAATACTTCCAAGTGTGATAAAATTCCAAAAAAGTATGTTTTAGACTCCTTGAGATGTCTTTTATTTTATGAAATTTATATTTTATTTTTTCTGATTGTTTTTCAATTAAAAATGGAATTTAACATTGGAAGTGTTTTATTTGACTTAAATCTTGACATGTTTTGATTTTTATTTTATTTCTCTCATTTTCTTTTGATCCAATGAATAAAATTCAATCCTCATATCAATGATGGGTTGATGAATTTTTTAGGACCATTTTACCCCTGGTTGGTTGACTTTTGAGTTGACTTTTGATGCACTTCATTTGGCCCTAAACAATCCTCCTTCACAATGGAGCACCCTTGTGAATCAATTTCTATGGTGATGTTGTGAAATGATTTTGATTGTAATCTTTTGGCCTCTGGTTGCCAACATGCTTATGAGCTTCTTCCATTTTTATTTGATAACTTTTGAATCATTTTTCTATTTTTAGAGTAACTTGCAAGTCAAGTTACCCAAAGGGAGGTTCATACATACATCTTGACCTAGTTTGACTTGGATATGACATTTTTGGATCCTTTGAGCTCTCAATGCCTATTGATTCATGTTGTTAACATGTTAAGGATGATGTTTGCTCATTTTTAGGTCATTATATTGTATTTTTCTTGTTCATTTGGTTGTTTATTTTTGAGTGTCCAATTAGGGTTTCTATGTGAAACATGTTTGCTTTCCTTTGGAAATTTGCTTGCATTTCCTTGTGGTTTACTTGCTTTTTCTTTTGAGAACTTTTATTTCATTTCCCTTGCTGTCCAATGACTTTGTAATCTCAATTGAGGTAGCTTGGTCCCTCCTTTGGAGGTACTTGAAGCATGCCTAAAATGATGAACCCATGAGGACTTCTTTGTGCTTTCTTGTGAACCTTTCTTGTGATGCTTATGGTTGAGTGCACATTATGAATTCCTTGTTGTCCTCATATAGCCTCCCATCCTCACTTGGTTTTAGGTCTTCTTTACCTTTCATTTGTGCTTATGTTTTGGCATTATGGTTGATGTTGTTTGGTTTAGCCCATTTCATCCCATCTTTGGTGCTCTTGTGTGTTTCTTTTGATGCACTTCATGTTCCTTTCATTTCTTGCATTTGTCATATTGTTGCATGAGGTTGAGATGAGCTTGTGGAGGCTACTGCCCCACACTAATTTCCTCCCTCATTTGCATTCCATGTTTGCATTCTTGCATGTTTGTGTTGTTTCCTGTTGTTTCTTTTGTCTCCTTTCCCTTAGGACCTCTAATCTCTCTTGTTCAAGGGAAGTTATGATAGACATTAGGATCTTAACCATGTATGATAACATTAGGTAGCATTCCCTTATCTCAATCTTAGGATCACCATTGCATGACAACTTTAGGTTTGGATTTAGTCCCCCTTTAGTGTTCTTTCTCTTCTCATCTCAAAACAATCATAAAACACCTAATAAAGGTTAACGATTATTGTGTGTTACGAGCCTTAAGCACTTGGGAAAGGGTTTTTGAGGAGTTTCTCTTCAATGGCTTGGATGTTTAGTATAGCACCTTTTGGGTGATATGCGACACATTCACTCCTAAGTCATAGTCTCTAGTGCGATATGAATTGCAAACCATTCAAAAAAACTTCTTCTCTAAAAAACACAAAAACAAATCATTCAAACCCTTTTTTCCCTTTGGGGCCTTTAATCTTGAAAAATCATTTTCATAAGGAGAGTTTTGTTAACTCTTGGTTCCATCGCAAACGGTAACGCCTAAGTCTCCAATGGTCGAGCTGCATACACCAAACTGCTAGAACTGATTGTTAACCCTACTCGGATAAAACATTTGAACAAACCTGTGTTCCCTTTCGGCCCGAACTACATTTGCTCTGATCTTTCATACCAGATGAAACTACGCAGGCACAAGACGCGATGTCTTGGCCAGCAACCTCCCCCCTTTTCACCCGTAGTTAGCCGAACTACGTGACTCTGACTTTTCACTTCAGATGAGATACGTAGGCACAAAGCGCCATTGCTTTGTCGAGTCACTTATTTTTTATTTTGTCCTCAAGCCTGTAGTTAGATAGTTTCAATCACCCTTTTAGATAAACAACAAGCATGGATCCCGTAGAGTACGACGGACGTGAGGGGTGCTAACACCTTCCCCTTGCGTAACCGACTCTCGAACCCGAGATTTGGTTGCGATGACCGATCTTATCCCTATTTTCTTTAGGTTTTATCTGAGCATTTCCTTTCCCTCTCTTGGGATAAATAACACACGGTGGCGACTCTTCTGTCATTGCCGGCCTCGATTTTTGCAGTAGCGACACCAAGGTACTGAGATAATCAAAGATGTCGACAAAGTGAAAACTCCGATGACTGTTGTGATCAAGAAGTTGAAAGAACAAGGGTTATTGAAAGATCTTTATGGGAAAGTCCAGATCTGTGATGATAATCCCAATCAATGCCGAAGGGTGAAAGGCTGCATTCAGATCTTGGCAAACCAAGGTGTAGTTCAGTTTTCCAGAGCCAAGTCTGTGGAAGAGGTAGCTACTATCGAGCCGCTCACGATCGTATATAGGAAGGTTCCTGTGGAAGCTCCTAAAAAGAAAATTCATTCTATCACTGTCTGTGTTCCTAAGCCATTTCTGTATCATAATTTGAAAGAGGTTCCTTGGAAGTACGGTCCAACCGTGTTCTCTAGGGGTCGAGAAATCCAGTTCTCAGAATCTGAAATCATGAACATAACCGCCACTAGAGGGATGAATCGTAGCGGGCGAGTGTTTGCTCCAAAGGTCGTATATAAGCCAGTGCAGATTCCAACTGTTGTTCCTCCTAAGGAGAAATCTACTTCAACAACCCCTGTTGTACAACAAGGGGCATCAACTGCAACATCAATTCCAGTCACTCCGTCTGCGGATGTCACCAAAAGAAAAGAAGTCATGGATGAATAAGAGTTCCTCAAGTTGATCAAGAAGAGCGACTTTAAGATTGTGGATCAACTAGGGTAGACTCCATCGAGGATTTCTATCTTATCTTTGCTCATGAGCTCACCAGCGCATAGATCAACTTTGTTGAAAATTTTGAACACCACTCATGTGATGCACTACATTCCAGTAGAACAATTTAACGACGATGTCGCAAATATAACTGCTTGTCGGTACTTGGGTTTCAATGAGTCAGAGTTACCTCTTGAAGGTACTACCTATAATAGAGTCTTGCATATCTCAGTGACATGTATGGACTCTTTGCTATCTCGTGTTCTTGTGGATACTGGTTCTTCTCTTAATGAGATGCCTAAGGGTACACTGAGTCAACTATTGGTAGAGGGGAGCGAGATGAGACCAAGCACTTTGATCGTTAGAGGTTTTGACAGTTCTTGAAGGCAAGTCATTTGCAAAGTGGATTTACCCATTAAAGTTGGGCCGCATTTGTTTACCATTACTTTCCAAGTGATGGATATGAATCCTGCATACAGTTGTTTATTGGGTAGACCTTGGATCCATGGCGTAGGGGTAGTTACATCCACGTTACATCAGAAGCTGAAATTCATGTTTGAAGATCAGATGGTCATCGTTTGTGGTGAAGAAGATTTGCTAGTAAGCGAGCTATCATCCTTCCGATATGTCGAGACTGATGAAGGCATAACTGAAGTGTCGTTGCAATGTGTCGAATTTGAAGATGTTAGCTCCTCTTCTCCCAATTCTAGTAGACTTCCCAAAATGGCCGTGTCATCTGTCAAGAGCGTTAAAGAGACCATTGAGAAAGGTGCCTTGATTGGCTGGGGGAAAATCTTGGATGTGGTTGAAAAGTATGATCGCTTTGGACTAGGCTACCATCCTGATCAGCAAGCTAGTTCACGCAGTCATCAGAAATGCAACTTGATCAAGTTCACAAGCGCTGGATTCCAAGAGAGGGATATTGTGTTAGCCATTGACGATGCAGGCTGTAGCAGGCGAAGTACAAGCTTTGTACGCAAATGTCCACTGGGTTTCAAGCTCAACAATTGGACATCTACCGTGATTCCCGTGGTTTTTCCCACAAACATGTAATGCATTTAATTTTCCTGTTCCATCATCCTCGTTCGAGATGAGTGGATAGCTTGTAAGGGCCTCACGCTTATGAAACATTATGAGATCAATAAATAAAAGTTTTTTGCATTCAAACCATCCTCTTTTTTCTTTATTTATTTTATTTTTCACAAAGAAATAAATGGCAAAGTTTCTTTTATTTTTCACCTTTTCAAATAGCTTCATTCTAAACATAATTCATAAACACGTAGAATAAATAATTGCATTAATAACAACTTGGAAAATATCTGTTGTAATTCTGGAATTCCAATTAACCAAGCCGAAGAAGATGGTAAGGAAGATTGTGAATTACCGGCTGAACTAGCAAGGCTCCTTGAGCACGAGCAGAAAGAGATTCAACCACACAAAGAGCTGGTGGAGGTTATCAATCTTGGTACTGAGGATGTCAAAAGAGAAATCAAGATTGGGGCATCCCTCGCTAAGCATGTACACTTTGAGTTGGTCAAGCTATTGAAAGAGTATATTGATATTTTTGCCTAGTCTTATCAAGATATACCTGGGTTGGATACCAACATCGTTGAACATCACTTGCCACTCAAGCTTGATTATCCTTTTGTCAAGCAGAAACTCAGAAGGACCAGACCCGACATGGCACTTAAAATCAAAGAAGAGGTAAAGAAGCAGTTCGACGCTGGGTTCCTAACCACTTCCGAGTATCCTGAATGGATTGCCAACATCGTCCCAGTTCTGAAGAAAGATGGGAAGGTCCGAATGTGTGTGGACTATACAGATCTCAATAAGGCGAGCATGTAAGATGATTTTCCTTTGCCTCATTTTGATGTTTTGGTAGACAACACAACGTAGTTCTCTGTTTTTTCGTTCATGGACGGTTTCTCAGGATATAATCAAATCAAAATGTCCCCTGCTGATATGGAGAAGATTACTTTCATCACGCCTTGGGGTACATATTGCTACAAAGTAATGCCATTTGGTTTGAAAAATATAGGGGCAACATACCAACGTGCCATGACAACCCTCTTTCACGACATGATCCATAAAGAGATTGGGGTTTACGTAGACGATATGATTGCTAAATCTAGAATTGAAGATGATCATCTGGACCATATGAAGAAGCTGTTTGACAGACTCTGAAAGTTCAGACTATGGTTGAATCCGACAAAGTGCACCTTTGGAGTTTGATCTAGAAAACTGTTATTATATGTCAGAAGGGCATCGAAGTTGATCCTGACAAGGTTCGGGCAATTCAGAACATGCCGCCTCTCAAAACAGAAAAAGAAGTCCTTGACTTTCTAGGCCAACTTAATTACATTTCCAAATTCATTTCTCAACTGACGGCTACCTGCGAACCAATTTTCAAATTACTAAGAAAAAATAAATTGGTTGAGTGGAACAATGATTGTCAAGAAGCTTTTGACAAGATAAAAAAAATATTTGCAAGAACCACTGATCTTAGTACCTCTAGTTCCTGGTAGGCCTTTAATCATCTATCTCACTGTTCTTGATGAATCAATGGGATGTGTATTAGGTCAGCATGATGGCACTGGTAGAAAAGAACATGTAATTTACTAAATGAGCAAGAAGTTCAATGATTGTGAGACCAGATACACACTTTTGGAGAAAACTTGTTGTGCTCTGACTTGGGTTGCTCAACGCCTAAGACAATACATGATTTTCCATACCACTTTATTGATATCCAAGATGGATCCGATAAAGTATATTTTCAAAAAGCCTGCTGTCTTTGGACGAATTGCCCTGTGGCAAATGCTGCTGACTGAGTATGACATACAACATGTTACCCAAAAAGCAATAAAAGGGAGCGTCTTGTCTGACTACCTTGCTCATCAACCTATGGAAGGATATCAGCAGATGAAGTTTGGCTTTCTCGATGAATATGTTCTATTCATCAGAGATTATGAGACCCCAGACCCTGATATAGTACAAGAACCAGGGGCGCGATGGATGCTCGTGTTCAACGGTGCTGCCAATGCTAAAGGTTGTGGAATTCGTGATATCCTTATCTCTCCGAAAGGTTTTCGTCTTCCCTTCACTTATAGATTATGCTTTGAATGCACCAACAATATGGTTGAGTACGAAGCATGTATCTATGGTATTGAAGCAACAATTGACATGAGAATCAAGATTCTTGAGGTTTACGGAGATTCTGCCCTAGTGATTGGCCAAGTTAGAGGGAACTCTGTAACTCGGGATTCCAAGCCGGTTCCATACTAGAAACACATCTCAAAATTGATTTCCTACTTTGATGAAATCTCTTTTCATCATATTCCTAGGGAAGAAAATCAACTAGCGGATGCTCTTGCCACCATGGCATCCATGTTCAAAGTCAAGTGGAAGAACGAAATTCCTTCTATCTGCATTGATCATTTGAATGAACTAGCACACTGTTTAGCAATCAAGGATGAGTTTGATGATAAGCCTTAGTTCTATGACATAAAAAGATATTTGGAAAAATAGGAATATCCCGAGGGTATCACTATCACTGATAAGAAAGCTCTTAGACGGCTATGCGCCAAGTTCTTCTTGAGTGGTGTTGTACTGTACAAGAGGAATTATTATTCTGTGTTGCTCAGATGCGTGGATAGACACAAAGCAGACACAATCATAAGATCCATACGTGAAGGTTGTGAGGGTGTACATGCTAAAGGTCCTGCTATGGCTAAAAATATTCGTCGAACTGGGTATTATTAGACAACAATGGAGGTTGATTGTTACAACTTTGCCAAAAGATGTCACAAGTGCCAAATCTACGGTGACAAGATCCATGTGCCACCAACTCCATTGAATGTTCTGACTTCTCCTTGGCCTTTTTTTGTGTGGGGTATTGATATGATTGGAATGATAGAGCCGAAAGCTTCCAACGGTCATCGCTTTATTCTAGTTGCTATCAATTATTTCACCAAGTGGGTTGAAGCTGCTTCTTATGCGAATGTTACACGCCAAGTTGTTGCCAAATTTATCAAGAAAGAGATAACTTGTCGCTACGGTATTCCTAGCAACATTATCACTGACAACGCAAGCAATATGAGTAACAAGATGATGAAGGAGTTGTGTCAATAATTTAAGATCGAGCACCACAACTCTTCACCATATCGGCCCAAGATGAGTGGTGCCGTCAAAGTAGCAAACAAAAAGATCAAGAGGATTGTCCGGAATATGGTCAAGACTTATAAGGATTGGCATGAAATGCTTCCCTTCGCTCTACACGGCTACAAAACTTCAGTTCATACTTCTACTGGGGCAACTCCGTATTCGCTTATATATGGTATGAAGGTTGTTCTACCCATTGAAGTCAAAATTACTTCTCCCAGGATCATCATGGAAGCAGATCTTGATGAAGCTGAGTGGGTTCAAGCTAGATACAATCAGCTGAATCTCATCGAAGAGAAGCGTCTGACAGTTGTTTTCCACGGTCAATTGTATCAGAGACGTCTCAAGCGAGCTTTTGACAAGAAAGTTCTTCCTCGAGCGTTCCAAGAAGGCGAACTCGTGCTCAAGAGGTATTCTCCTGTTCATTCTGATCCACGCGGCAAGTGGACTTATAATTATGAATGACCTTTTGTTGTCAAAAAAGCCTTCTCAAGCAGAGCCTTAATCCTCACCACCATGGATGGGGAGGAGTTGCCACATCCTGTGAACTCTAATACAGTCAAAAAATGTTATGCCTAAAAAAATAATGAATTAAAAAGCCCGCTAGATTGGCATCTGCTAGGGAAATCTAGGCAAAAATGGGCGTCCCGATGGACCAAAGAAAATGTCCATGCAAAAGTTAGGGACAAAGCAAAAAAAAAAAACAATAACAGCCCGCTAAGTTGAAAACCCGAAAGGGCGACTTAGGCAAAAATGGGTATCCCGGTGGGTGAAAATAATAGAAATGTCCAGGCAAAAATTAGGGATAAAGGCATTTGACTGTGAACACTTGAGGCTATCTTCGTCATGGCTAGACCTCAGACGGGAAATGATCAGTCAAATCATCATCAACTGACGCACAACGTTGGTACCCGGACTTGCAATGGATGGTAACCAATGTTGTAATCAATGCAAAGTCAAATTTCCCATTGCCATTTAGTTTTTTTCAATTTTTATTGTAAATTTCCTCATCAAGGATTTTTACATCCTTGTACACATCTTATGTACAAAAGCTTTTACATTCAATAAAATTTGCATCCTTTGATTTCTCATTTGTCTCTTTTCAGTATTTTGTTTGCAAATTGAACAATTATTTGTGATCACATAATGCTATAAAATGTTGGGAAACATAAAAGCTAAAATCAACCAAGAAAACATTATGCATTGCATGCTTTACCAAAAATTATCGAAGGAAGATTAGTAGTTTTCCTGTATAAACTTAACTCTCGGTGAACAATATCATGATTGGTTAGGAATGCTATATGCGTTTCTTTTCGCTAGCAAGTGCTGATTTGGTTCTTTGGAAGGTTTGCTTACCACTCTTGTCCCCAACAGAGCCAAAATTTCACCAACATGCATCAGTTTGATTCCAGGGAAGAATTTATCTTTCATTTTCTCAGGAGAACCGTATTCCCCAAGTAGAAACTTGTTTGCTTTACCCAGTAGAAGCAGAATTTCTTGCAACAACCCAACAAATTGAGGTTTTCATTCCCCAGCGGTAATGGTGCTTCGTTTTATTTTGAACATCTTGACTTTATTCTTCCCTAGGAATAGTTGGTTAGTTGAAGATTAGCCATGATCCCTTCATTCTCCAGCCAGAGTCAGCTATGGTTAGAAAGTTCCTTTCTCTCCAGCAGCAGTGTCGGTAATAGTTTGGAAGTATGACATTTCTAAGCTCTTTCCCTAGCAACATTGTCAAGTTCCCTAGCTGAGGATGTCGAGTTCATTTTAATACAATCTCTGTTCGCCAGAGAAACCACATCTCAACCTTTTTCGCTGCATAACATGATATCAAGCATCATGTTGAACATCATAACATATGCATCATAACATAGTTCCCTTTGACTGATTTATCTCTCCAGCGGGTCTCAGCCAAACCCTTCTCTTGAGAAAATCTTTACCTTTTTCTCTTATCAGTCATCGTCGGCCAAATCTTTTGAGCTACTATTTTATTTAATCTCCTTCCACCTTGAATAATTGAAGAGCTGACGTAATTCGAATGTTCAGGTTTGAAAACTCTGGCAAGCACATGATAGATGTTATTCCCAAAGTTATAACATCCACTGTGACATCTGCTACTTAACAACTAATAATCAGTAATAATAAAAGCAGGAAATAATACAACAATTGTTTACCCAGTTCAGTGTCAACAACACTTACAACTGGGGGCTGCCAAGCCAGGGAGGAAATTCACTATCAGTAGAATCAATTCAGAGTTAAACCTCCAGTTTACACTTCTCACTTAATCCCTACCCAATGACATTTCAACCTAGAGACACTCTAGACCTGAGTATACCCACTCACTCCCCCTCAATCACACAACAGTGATATCAAACAATTACAGAAGACAATATGAAGAGACACTTAATACACACCTTGATCTTGCTTCACAGCTTTGATCAAGGAACTCACACACTCTTGCTTCAAAGCTTCGAGTGAGACACATCCTAGAACCTACCTATCCAATGCAAGTCATCCACCAGACAATTGATTGGATTACAAGTATTCCTAGACAGAATTCACACGTGAAGACTAGCCTTCTTCACTTCCAAGGACTCTCTAATTTGCACTCTATATTCTTCTGTTGTCAAGAGCTGCTATTCAGGATTGCATCTTCTGATCTTTATAGCAGCTGTCAGTCCTTTTGGGCCTTGGTGCATTAATTAGGTTTTATCCATAACAAACCTATTCTCAATAACCTGCACACTTGCCACTTATTTCAGGGATATTCTAGTTTGCCTAGGGCTTCTAGAAAGTCTTTTGATATCTAGCTTGAGCTCCTATTCTGTTTCCTGGTTTATAGATACCAGAAAAACAACCTTGCCCGCTGGATGTCATACGTTCAGTGTTATGACATTATGTATGACATTCAGCTTAACTAAGTTAACTTACAGTTAACTTACCCTGCACACACATCATTAAGTATGTCCTATCATTCAGTATGACATACATGCACACTCTAAAGTTTTGCCACAAAATGCATCCAATCAAGAGCACTTACAAGGTTCAAGAAGATTAAATAGGGGAAGCTGTCGTAACCCGAAATTTGACCTTCCCTCTTTCCTTTTGCATAAGCATGTGCATTCGCATCGCTGACATACGCATTGGCACTTTTTCTCTATGATTTTTGTCGAAGGAATATTCAGGTTTTCCAAGCCCGATTAATCACATCCTCTCAAAGATATCACATCACCAAAACAAGCACAAAGCGAAGGTTTCCATGCCTATTAATCAAAGAAAAAGGTCGAAAATCAAAACCGTGGCCACAACACCATTTTGCAAGAAAAATTTGGCAAGTTTTTTCTGTGGTAACTGATTACCACTTTGCTAGGCAAAGTAGGGTAACCGGTTACCCTGTGTAAAAATGTTGTTTTTGCTGCATTTTTGTGACATCCACTTTCACTCTACATTTTGAAGGTCTACATGGTTCTAGCATTGCGTGGAACATTTTAGACATCTCTAGACACTTCAAGACCTTTCTAAACACTTCAAAGCATTTACTCCAATACATTAATTTGGATTAAGACCACCATGTTGCTTCTTTCCCAAGCATGTGAGCCCTTAGATTCAAGTTTGCATTGGGATGATTACTGAGTCAACTACCTAACTAACTGAGTTAACCTCTAACTCAATGAGTTAAGACTAACTAACTCCAAGGTTAGTTCCAAGGCTACATCCAAAGCTCACTCCGAACCTAGCAACTCCAAGCAAAACTCTATATAAGCAAATCACTACCATTTCACAAAGGGGCTGGAACCATTCTCAATCATTTTCTCAATATCCATATTCGTCACTCTTAATTCTCTCACATTCTCTCTGAATTTTCTACAATGTTTTCACATTTATCTTCATCCTCTCTCAAAAACCCTCACAAAAGCTCAATTTCCACCATTAGAGTGTAACAATCTTCACATAGAAATTGTTATTTTCTTGAGCTAAACCTCATTCCACCATATTCTTACATGGTTTTCTGGATTTACAGTAGATTCTTCTCCAATTCAAGTAATTATCTCAAGCTTCTTCGGTGCAAACCGGTATTCAGAGCATTTATCGTGTTTTTGTCGATTTTACTATGATTTGATCTCAAACCGATATTCTTTGCTTATTCTCATCACATATCAATAGAAATAATCACCAAGGCAATCCTCTGCCTTGTAGGTTGGTAATTCACACTTGATTTACTATTTTGATCACTTTCACGTGTTTATGATGTAGTTCGATAATTTTTCGGTGTTGATTGATCATGCAATTGTTTGATCTTTGATCTTTATATTTAATGCTTTTAATTGATGTTTAATTGATTCCTAAGTGATTTTGAACTTCATTTTTCGTGCTAAAATGTTCACCATAGCATGTGGAAGATTGGATAAGTCTTTTGGTTGTTGAAAGTGCTTTTCCAAAAGCTGTTTTTGCCATTGTGACAGTGGTAACTGGTTACTTATATGTGGTATCCGGTTACCCTACATTAATTTCACTTGGATTTGCAAATTTTTGTCAGGTAACTGGTTACCACTGTCATAGAATGCCATTTTTGCCTATTTTCAAGCTTGTTTGCTATTGTTTCCTCATGTAACTTCCATGGCTTGATATGCTTGATATTTGTGGATGTTTTTGAGTTGTTTAACTTTTTTTGGAGGCATACATGCAAAACTTCAATGTGCGATTTGTCGATTCTCAATTATTTGCATTTTTGACATTGTATGATCATGATCATTCTTGCACATTCTTTGATCACATGCTACATGATTCGTGAAGCATACTAAATCTCATTTGGTACCACTTTACACTTCTATTCATGTTTGCATTAAGTTTGTTCCTCATTGGAATGAACTTAATCTTGTATAACTAATAATTCATCCTTTGCTTCAATGATTTTTCATCCCTTCGAAAAATTGTTAGCATCATCCTCTTTTGATTGATTAATCTAAACTTCGTTTCAATTAGTCGATCCTTCCCCTTTGCTTCTCTTTTAGATTTTATAGAGCCTTGTCTTCCCTTTACCCCGTGGAGTTGAAGATTCACAACACATTTGAGCACTGTACAAATTTGGCGCCGTTGTGTTGTTCGTTCGTCTCTTGCACTACACTTTGGTGTTAGAGAAGGAATGAGAGTGGAGAATTCCTACACTCATTCTGACTATTTTGGGTAGGGGACGAATAACCCTGTGCCTAGAATAGTCACCTCTATCTCCTTACTATGGTATCCCTGCTTTCTCCAGCCGAGTCGATCCTTGATCACTTGCACCCTTATCTCCTCTTTGGAAGTAACTCTCACCTTTCAATTTAACACTCTTTTCTCTTCTGGCCAATCCATTCTTGGTTCGCCCAGAGTCTTGTAGTCAGCTCCTTTCCTTGGTTGATCAACCATTTCTTCAGTTAAAAACGTATTCTCTTCTTCCTCGACAAAGTCAGTCTTTCTTCTTCGGTTAACACAAGCTTCCTGTTAAAACCTAGTGCCTATCGAAGTTTATAATCTTCACATGGTTCTCTCTCCTTCTTTTTTGGTTAATCACTACCTAAAAGTTAAGCACTAGTTGTTCTTTTCCTCAATTAATCACAACCCGTCTGTTAATACTGAACTTTCTTTGGGTTAATCGCCTTCTTCCAGCTAATCACCAGATCTTAGGTTGATCACGGTCTGCCCATTAAAACTAGCTTTTCTTTGGGTTAATCACATTCTCTTGGTTAATCACCCACCTTTTGGTCAATCACAGTCTGCCTGTTTGAACAAATCACCCTTTTTCTTAGTTAACCACAATCCATATGTTAAGATACTGAGTTTCTTTCGAGTTAATCACTCATTCTTTTCGGTTAATCACAGTCTGTCTATTAAGCACCGAATCCCCTGCAGTTAGCAACCTTTCTTTGGTTCAGATACTACCAGCTTTGGGTTTGTAATCTTTATTCGATTCAAATACCCTTTCCTTCGGTCAAGTGCTATTTGTTCAGCCAATGTACCATTCTTTGGGTCACAACCTTCGCTTGGTTCCACACCAGTTCTTTGGGTCATAACCTTTGCTTGGTTCCACACCCATTCTTTGGGTCACAACCTTTGCTTGGTTCCACACCCGTCTGTTGGTTGATCACCATTTATCGATTAAAACCAGCTCCTTTATCCTTCCGGTTAATCACTGTTTATCAGTTAATATACGAATTTCCCCTCAGAGTCAAACACCTCCCTTTGGTTCAGTACTCTATTTCTCATGGTTCGTCGCAGTCTTTCTGTTGAACCAACCCTTTTTGCTCTCCCCATAAAGTTTTTCTCTTATCTTTCTTCAATTAATCACTGCTTACTAGTAAATACATCGAGTATCCCATGGATCTTACCTTTATTTTGATTCTTGTCCTTTACCCCGTTTTTCTTGGCTCCGTCGCCATTCTTTTGTTTTTTCCCCAGTGGAGTCATTTTGTTTCTTTTGCGTTCCTTGATAGGGTTCTTGCCTCGCTTCTCCGTTCCTCAATAGATTTTTCCTTTGCCTTTTCTTGGTTTTGAAACCATTCCTTTTGCATTCCCCAATTGAGTCTTGCTTTCTCTTTTAGCTATTGGCTTTGACGCCATCGTTGTTTTCTTTCTCAGCGGTAGTTTCCTGAACTACGTAGGCTCTAATTTCCTCATTGCACTATGAGGGTACGTAGGCACAAGATTGCGAAATCTTGGTGAGCCACCTTCCTCCGCTTTCTTCTTTTGTGTCTCTGGTCCATCCAGATCCTCTTCTTTTCCTCAGTTCCTTGAACTGCGGAGCTTTGACTTCCACATAATGAGGGTACGTAGGCACGAGGGCCCCAATCCTCCGCGAGCACTTTCCACACTTTCTTTTATTTCTTCTTTCTCTCTCTTTTCTTTCCTTTTTAGCTAGAATCCTTTCGATAGATAACTTATCCAAGCCTAGAAGCAAGCAAAATGATTCCCGTCAGGTACGACGAATGCTTAAGGTGCTAGTACCTTCCTTTCGCATAACCGTTCCCATTTCCGTTTCTCTTCCCTTGGGTTTTATCAATATTTTCCCTGTCCTTTAGGACTAAATAAAGTTCGGTGACGACTCTGTTGTATCTTTGAGTGTGCGATTCACTCAGGTATAATCCCGCTAGCCTCAGGTATGCTTTGAGAGGACCCTCGAAGGAGGAAGAAGTGCAGGAATCTCTGTACTTTACTGGCGTAGCTGATCCAGACATGTTGGCAAGAGTTGTGGAAGCATGAAGAAAAGTTCACAAAAAAGGGAAGCTCTCATTGGGTAAGGGTGACTGCAGAGCTTATGATCCTTACATTGAATGGATTCACAAGAAGGTTGAGAAAATACTGTTGCCTTTCCCTTATGGAAGAACCCTTGTATCCTTTAATAGATGAGGAGCCTACAATGGTTGATATCCTGAGATACAATAAGCTTTGGGTAGAGAAGGAAGAGGTGCATAAAGAAAGCGAAGAACTAAAAAAAGAGATCAACCAGTTGAAGCATGACAAGAACGAAGTTGTCTACTTGGAAAAGGTGAAATCAGAAGCCTTGACCAAGATGGAAAAGGAGTTGTCTGTGGAGATCCAGATACGAGGGTGAGTTGGTCTAGATCTGAAAAGTACTGGCAGTATTTTGAAGCACAAAAATAAGGAGTTATACAGAGCTTGTTTGGAGATCTCCAAATTCAATGATCAGTGGAATGCTACAGTAACTGCCAACAAAAACAAAGAGGATGAGCTTCACAACCAAATTGACAATTTGAAGATGCAACTCAAAATCAAAGAAAGAGAGGTTGTAGCAGAGTCATCCCGTAGATGTACAAGTGAACAAAGGATGCGAGAAACCTTATCAGCTTTTGAATAACTCAAGGTTAGGGTAGAATTGAAGAAACCTAAGCTTGAAGACGTCTTTGGTGATGATGCATGGGAGGAATATAGTAGGATTCGAAAGATATCATTCGTAGAAGAGACCTCCTCATCCAAGAATTTATTGCAAGGTCGGGGCATCCAGACACAAAGAAGCTGCTTGAGGAAGCTCAGACTTGGCGCAGAAACCACAGTGGTTGAGGAAGGCTATTTTCAGTGATGCTGTATCTTATTAGTTTCTTTTCCTTTCTTGTATTTTAACCATCACCATACTTGTTGGATGAGGTCACAAGTACTTATGTTCAGTTGTATTTCCCATTTGTGAATTGTGAATGCTAACTTCTTATTCTCATTTTATTTATGAGCAAGGCTTTTGGTTCTTCCATCTGTCTCTACCATTCTCTTATTTGTGAAACTAGAATCAAGGGGAAGATCTCCCTGAAATATATATACATGTTTGCATTTTGCACTATCATGTTCATTTGCATAATAGGTGTTCCCAGAGGCTTCACTCTTATCTCTGCTTAGTTTTCTGTATCAATTGACAGGATTGCGGAATCAGGTGTTCACAGATACTCTACTCGGGGAAATCAGCAAAGAGTTATGGATCAGGTTCAGAACAAGATTCAGGAAGTCAGAGAGTGTATGACTCAATTTATGGAGTTAATGCAGAACGTGGCTAATATACAAGAACATTTAAGGACTTTGGTCCAACCATTGATAGCACGGGTTGATGAAGATGGTATTCTGCATGGAGAAACTAACATTATTCCTCCACCTGTTGGTGGCAATATTCCACAAGGCAATGGTATTCCTACAGTTGTTAACCCTCCAAGCGGAGGTCCTCATGGTGGAGTTCATATAGGTGGTGTTAGAGGTAGTGTGTGTGCGGTACATGGGGCTGTTGGTCCCTAATGGGAGGAAGATAATCATGATGGCGTTTTTTCAATAAGAGATATGGATGTTGGTCTCCCGTCAGAGGCTGACAAAAGATTCAAGTTAATTGAGGAAAAGATGAAAGCCTATGAGAGCCAAAATTCTTTGGGTCTCGATATGTCGGATCTGGGTCTAGTTCCAAGGGTCAGAATTCCCCCGAAGTTCAAGGTACTAGATTTTGACAAGTACAAAGGGACAACCTATCCTAGAATACATATCCGAGCTTATTTTAGAAAGATGTATGCGTACTTCGATGATGAGAAGTTGTTAATGTACTTTTTCCAAGCCGTCATTGGAATGGTATATGGGGTTAGAGAGAACCCACATTAGAAGCTGAAGGGAGATGGTGGAGGCTTTCATTCGCCATTATCAGCATCATAGTGATCTGGCACCAAATAGGGTGCAACTACAAAGTTTTTCACAGAGAAGTAACAAAGGTTTTAAGGAGTATGGCTAGAGGTGGCGCGAGTTAGCAGCTAGAGTACAACCTCCGATGATGGAGCATGAGTTGATTAATATGTTCATGGCTACATTACCAGGAACATATTATGAGAAGCTAGTGGGTTGTATGTCGGTAAGTTTTTTAGTCCTAGTTATGGCAGGAGAAAGAGTGGAAAATGGTATAAAGACTGGGAAGATACAAGGTGGAGGAGGATCCTCATCTGAAGGAATGAAGAAGTCGTATAATGGAAATCCTAAAAAGAGGGAGGGAGACTCAAGTGCTATATCTTCTTACAGAGGTAAGGGCCGAGTGCAATACCATTATCAACAGCAAGTTGCTACTGTAGCCATCCTAACGGCACCTCAACAACCATTCAATGTTCCTCGTCCTTACGTTGGCAGCCCAAGAATGACCAACAGATAGTTTGAGACCCCCCTATGCCATATTTTCAACTATTACAACATTTGCTTTAGTTACAACTTATTCAAAGGAGGACCTTGGCACCTCTCACTAGTGCATCTCCTTCGGGTTATAATGCAAATGCAAGGTGTAAGTTCTAATCAAGAGCTCCTGGCCATCACATTGACAACTACAAAGCATTCAAGCACAAAGTCCAAGATTTGCTTGATTCGAAGGCCATCAATTTCACTAATGAAGGTCCAAATGTGAACCAGAACCTGATGCCAAATCATGGGGTTGCCAGGACGAATGCTGTAATGGAGAGGGAGATGTTAAATTTGATAATGAATGTTGAAGAGATGAAGACACCTTTAAGTTTTATGAAGGAAAGGTTGTTTAAAGGAGGAGTTTCTCCAGGATGTTCGATTGGTTGTCCAGAGTGTGCTTTGCAACCAGAGGGTTGTAGTTTCTTGAAAAATGGTATCCAGATTTTGATTAATGATGGTAGTTTGGAATTTGATAAAGTTATTAGGGAGGACGTCGACGACAGGTTAAGTGATGATGGGAGAGAAATCGCCATGATTTCAATCCCCTACCGGATGATTAACATTTCAGCGCCTGCTAGGCCAGCGCCGGTGATCATTACCGTTCCAGGACCCGTGCCATACATGAGCACTAAATCCATCCCATGGAATATGAGGCAGAAGTGTTCTGTAATGGACAGAGACAAAAGTTGACTAGTTCATCATATGGTAATTCAAGTGTTGAAAACATAGTGGGTGCAGGTGGTATCACTAGAAGCAGAAGAGTATTTTTCCCACCGGATGCTAATACTGACAAAGTTGACAAGGGAAAAGAGAAGGCGGTAATTGAGGAGAGTATACAGCAACAGACCAGTAATGACAGTTCATTCTCTAAAGACGCTGAGGAATTTATGAGACTCATTTGCAAAAGTGATTACAAGATTGTAGATCACTTAAATCAGACTCTGTCGAAGGTTTTTATTTTGTCATTGTTGTTGTGTTCTGAGGCACATCAAAATGCACTGTTGAAGATCCTAAATTCTGCATATGTACCGCATGAGATTTTGGTTAACCAATTAGAGGGGGTAGTAGCGCATGTCAGTGCTGGCAATAGTTTGGGTCTTACAGACCTAAATTTAAATTCTACTCGGAGGAATCATAACCATGCTTTACACATATCCATGGAGTGCAGAGGGTCCTTACTGTCACACGTCATAGTTGACACAGGGTCGTCTCTCAATGTGCTACCCAAGAAGGCGCTGATGAAATTGGATACTCAAAGATTGATTTGTATGCCAAGTGATTTGGTTGTGAGGCCGTTTGATGGCTCAAAGAGGTTTATATTTAGAGAGATTACCATGCCAATCTAGGTTGGACCCGAGACCTTTGATGCGACTTTTTTCATAATGGATATCCAGCCGACATACAACTGTTTGCTTGGCCGACCGTGGATTCATGTTGCAGGAGCAGTTACATCAACATTGAATCATAAGCTAAAGCATATGATAGAGGGTAAAGTTGTTACGGTATGTGATGAGGAGGATATTATGGTGAGTCAGCCGTCGTCATTTAAATACATAAAGGTGGATGGAGAGATCCATGAAACGCTCTCTGTCAGGCTTTTGAAACAATGCAAATTTAGGAGAAGCCTCCTGTTGAAGTTAAAAGCCCAGAGGTCTCAATATCATCCTTTAAAGAGGCCCGTGCTATCATTGAATTTGGATCCTCCCAGAGGTGGGGCCAGGTGCTTGATGTTCCCGCCAAACAGGACAAGTTCGGCCTAGGGTTCAAAACTTCCAGTTCTTCTCAGAATACTCCCAGATATAGAGGACCTATGCAATCACCAGCGGTGGAGTTATCTTCGACAAGATTAATGCCATAGGAGACGACAAAGGTGATAGCGACTACGACATGGGTGCCGGGACCCGTCCTTGGATTCCTGGACAGAAGCTATGCAACTGGACTGTTGATGAATTTATTCAAGTAAGCTATGAAGAGTAATTTTCACTTGTTTTTGATTATGTCTAGTCCTACGTTCTGCCCAAGACGTAGTGACTCATTCTGTAGGGGCCCCTTTTGTCATTTTCAAACATTATCATGAATAAAAGGACATCTTTTTTTGCATTCAAATATTTTGATCCCTATTTTTCTTTTTGTTTTTTACATTTTGATTAAACAACAAAAATTGCAATGTGTTTGTGTTTGTTTACATATCACAATGAACATAAAACATCAATCATGCAGGTCTTATATCTCAGATACCATCAATTTTGATTCGACTATGGCTCAATATGATTTCGATAATCCTATCTATCAAGATGAAGAAGAGACTGACGAAGACTGTGACCTACTTGAGGAACTAGCCAAACTTTTGAAGCAAGAGGAAAGGGTCATTTTGCCTCATCAAGAGGATATTGAAGTCTTCAATCTGGGTACCAGGGATGAAAAGAGAGAAGTCAAAATAGGGGCTGCTTTGGGAGATGATGTCAACAGAAGATTGGTTGAGATGCTCCGTGAGTATATGGATATCTTTGCTTGGTCATACCAAGACATGCCTGGGTTGGACATAGATATAGGAGTGCATCGGTTACCTCTTCGAGAAGAATGTCCATAGTGAAGCAAAAATTGAGAAGGACGAGGCCTGACATGGCAGTCAAGATCAAAGAAGAAGTTCAAAAGCAGTTGGACGCTGGGTTTCTTGCTGTCACCAATTACCCTCCGCAGGTCGCTAACATTGTTCCTGTGCCTAAGAAAGATGAAAAGGTCAGGATGTGTGTTGATTACAGAGACTTGAATAGAGCGAGCTCGAAAGATAATTTCCCGCTTCCCCACATTGACGTATTGTTCGATAATAATGCTCAATATTCTGTGTTTCCCTTCATGAATGGTTTCTCTGGGTATAACCAAATCAAAATGGCCCCAGAGGACATGGAGAAAACTACCTTCATTATTCCGTGGGGGACTTTTTGCTATAAAGTGATGTCTTTTGGATTGAAAAATGCTGGAGCAACTTATCAGCGGGCAATGGTGACTTTCTTTCATGATATGATTCATCAAGAGATTGAGGTATATGTTGATGACATGATTGCAAAGTCACAAACGGAGGAAGGACATCTGGTCAATCTTTTGAAATTTTTTGAAAGACTAAGGAAGTTCAAGCTGAGGTTGAATCCTAATAAATGCACCTTTGGAGTGAGATCTAGGAAGCTGCTAGGTTTCATTCTCAGTGATAAGGGTATTAAGGTAGATCCTGCAAAGATCAAAGCTATTCAAAAAATGTCTGAACCAAGAATGGAGAAAGAGGTACGTGGTTTCCTAGAGAGATTGAACTACATTGCAAAGTTCATTTCCTACCTTACAGCCACTTGTGAGCCTATATTCAAATTGCTAAGGAAAGATCAAGCAGTCATATGGAATGAAACTTTCCAGAAGGCTTTTGAGAAGATAAAAGAGTATTTGCAGGAACCTCTGATACTAATGCCTCCAGTGGTAGGAAGACCTTTGATTATGTATTTAACAGTTCTTGAGAATTCAATGGGTTGTGTGCTCGGTCAAAATGACGAGACATGTAAGAAAGAACATGGTATTTACTATCTGAGTGAGAAATTCACTAATTGCAAGTCGAGGTGCTCAATACTAGAGAAAACATGTTGCGCACTTGCTTAGGCAACCAAATGCCTAAGGAAATATATGTTAAACCATACAACCTTGGTGATTTTAAAGATGAATCCAATCAAATGTATATTTGAGAAGCAAGCGCTCTCCAGAAGGATCTCTAAATGGCAGATGGTTCTAACAGAATATGATATTCAATATGTTTCTCAAAAAGCCATTATGGGAAGTGTCTTGTCAGAATATCTTGCAGAGCAGTCAATTCAGGATTATCAGCCAATGAAGTTTAAATTTCTGGATGAAGACATTAAGTTTTTGAAGATGAAGGACTGCGATGAGCCTTTGCCTAATGAGGGTCCCGAGATTGGATCTCAGTGGAAGTTGGTTTTCGACGGTGCTGTTAATTCATATGGCAACAGAATCGGGGCAATTATTACAACTCATCATAGTTCTCAGATACCGTTCACCGCCTGATTAACATTCGCTTGCACCAATAATGAAGCTGAATATGAAGCGTGCATTATGGGTTTAGAAGAGGCCATTAATTTGAGGATCAAGAATCTAGATGTGTATGGTGATTCAGCGTTAGTCGTCACTCAAATCAAAGGAGAGTGAGAAACTCATCAGGCCAACTTGGTGCCATACAAGAACTATGCAAGGAGACTATTGCCCTTCTTTGATAGAGTTGGGTTTCATCATGTACCTAGGGCTGAAAATCAAATGGCAGACGCCTTGGCAACATTATCGTTGATGTATAAAGTGAATTTCTAGAATGAAGCTCCAACGATCACCATCATGCGTCTTGACAGATCTGCCTTCGTATTTGTAGTTGAAAGAGTGTCAGATGGAAAGCCCTAGTATTTTGGCACCAGACATTGTCTCAAGACTCAAGAGTATCCACCAGGGGCATCAAGCAAAGACAAGATTACTCTAAGGAGGATTTCAGGAAACGTTTACTTGAACAAGGATGATGTGTTGTATAAAAGAAACTTTGACACGGTCTTGTTGCATTATGTTGATGAACAAGAAGCAGGTTTGTTAATGGAAGAGGTTCACGAGGGTTCCTTTGGTACTCACGCCAGTGGACACAAAATAGCTAGAAAATTGCTAAGAGTTGGATACTATTGGATGAATATGGAATCCGATTGTTTTAAATATGCCAGGAAATGCCATAAATGCCAGATTTATGCTAACAAGGTACATATGCAATCTAACCCTCTGAAAGTATTGACATCTCCTTGGCCTTTTGCAATATGGGGAATCAATATGATTGGAAAGATAGAGTCTACTGCTTCTAATGGACATCACTTTATTCTAGTTGCCATCGATTACTTTACAAAGTGGGTAGAGGCAGCTTCCTTTGCTAATGTCACCAGGAAAATGGTTGCTCGTTTCATAAAGAAGGACACCATCTGCCGTTATAGAATACTAGAGCGAATCATTACCGATAATGGTTCAAACCTGAATAACAAGATGATGAAGGAGTTGTGCCAGAGCTTTAAAATTAAACACCACAATTCTTCTCCGTACTTTCCAAAGATGAATGGCACTGTTGAGGCAGCAAACAAGAACATCAAGAAAATTATACAGAAGATGGTGGTGACCTATGAGGACTGGCATGAGATGTTTCCCTTTTCTCTACACGATTATCGTACTTCGGTGCATACATCAACCGAGGAAACTCCTTTCTCAGTAGTATATGGTATGAAAACAGTCCTACCACTGGAAGTTGAAACTCGATGAAGTTGAATGGGTGCAAGCCAAGTTGAATCAGCTGAGTCTTATTAATGAAAAAAGATTGGTAGCAATTGCTCATGGCCGGTCGTACCAGAGTTGAATGAAGAAGGATTTTAATCAGAAGGTGCATCCTCGGCTCTTCCAGACAGGTGACCTAGTTTTGAAAAGGATCCTCCCGCCTCAGACAGATCACTGGGGCAAATGGACTCCAAACTAGGAAGGTCCATATGTAGTAAGAAAGGTTTTATCTAGTGGAGCCTTATTATTATCTACTATGGATGGTGAAGATTTTACGTCCCCTGTGAACGTAGACGTAGTCAAAAAATATTTTGCTTAAAATAGACCCGCTGGACGAAAAAAGAAAGGTCCAGGCAAAAACGGGGCATCCCGGCGAACCATAAAAGGAAAAGGTTTGGGCAAAAATTAGAGATAAAAGAAAAAAGAATAAATCCGCAAAGTTGAAAACCTGAAAAGGCGAATTTGGCAAAAATGGGTATCCCGGTGGATTGAAAACCCGAAAGGGCGATCCAGACAAAAGTTAGGGATTTAAAAGCAAATGGCTGCAGTCTGTGTTTGATCTGTGAATTCATCTTGGTATACGGAGATCCTGAAGGATACTAATCAGTCCAATCAGTATTTTCAGAAGACGGAGCATTAGTGAGCATTGGAGACATACATGTTATAGCTGAATCGACACATGGTGGTTATCTATTTCCATATTGCCGACATTTGTATATTTATTGTTGTACTTTTTGCGCAATTACCTCTTTTCAGGAATTGCATCCAATTGTAACTTGCCTATTTACATGACATTTTAATCAATAAATTATTATTCACTCAAAAAGCTTTCATTTTTATTTTTACTTTTACTGTTTTGTTTGCGAAAAAAAACGTCCGATATTTTTGATAAACATTACATATAAAAACATCGGGGCTTACAGAGCATATTGAAAACAATGATTTTTCGTGAACGATAGGTGTCGTGAATGGTAACTGAGGTGGCCACTTCACATACATAGAACATCATCTTGTGTATTATTTGATTGTAAGATGACATGATCATATCCCCAGAAGAACTCTCTTCCTGAAAGTTAAGTTCCAATAATATCAGCAGTGCATGGTAAACCATTCCTCCCCCAACAAGAGTTCAGGAGTTTCTGTTCCCCAACCAGTTGGATTTGTACTCCCCAGCGAGTATTCAGAAGTTGACTACATCAGATAGGGTGTTGATATGCAGTCAGGCATCTATTACACAGTAGAGATTTTGTCCCCCCACAGAGTACTATTGTCAGATCAGAAGTATCTCACCAGAAATGATGTGTACTTATCCCCAATAGGGTAATATTGGGTTTATTCCCCAGCAGCATGGTAAGGGTGAAGGCTGTTCCCTGACAGGATCTATGTCATTGATTTCTCTCCCCAAGCAGAGATTGATGTTGATTCTCTCGATGAGTAAATCAGCGATGGCTGATATCCTCAACAAAGTCCAATGGTCATTGGCATTCTTCATGATCAGATTTTTGGGACGATCTCCCAGGAGGCGTTATCCTCAATTCCCAGCAGAGGGGAATTTTCAGCAAAGATTATTCAAGAAGATCGTTTACTGCGTCTTCCTCAATAGAATTTGTTTGTTGGTCTTCTCAACACTTTTCTTGGTGGTGTTCTTTTGCATATCATGTGCATTGCATTCTCCCAAACGTGTAGCATTTCCATTTCGTATGGAGCATTACACCATTTTCAAACATATGCATCCAAAGCATAAGCTAGGTTTGATGCCTTTATTGCCAGATATCTCTCCAGCAGATAACTACATAATCCATGGGACTTTGTGGTACTTTACCCCCGACAAAAATCATTGATAGATGTTAATTTTACTCTTCGACAGAGTTTTTTTGTTTAAAATTTTCTTTCCCCCAACAGATTATTCTTTTTAAGTCGTAAGTCATTTGATTCTGCTTCCTGTATATCTAGTTTATCCCAACTCTTGGTTGGTATCTTTTTGTGTATGTTATCCCAACTTTTGGTTGGTAATCCCTTATTGTTTACCCTGCGGAGTCGCTATCTCGACTTTTGGTTGGTAGTATTCATTGTGGTAAAGTTTTCCTTCGGCCGGTACTCCGGTGATTTCAACTTTTGGTTGGTAGCCTTTGCTTGATTCTAACTTTTGGTTGGTATAGCCTTTGCTTGATTCCAACTTTTGGTTGGTATAACTTTGTTTGGCGATTCCAACTTTTGGTTGGTAGTCTTCCTTTCCGGTGATTCCAACTTTTGGTTGGTAGGCTTTGCTTGATTCCAACTTTTGGTTGGTATAACTTTGTTGACGATTCCAACTTTTGGTTGGTAGTCTTTCTTTTTGGTGATTCCAACTTTTGGTTGGTAGCCTTTGTTTCTTTGTTGACAATTCCAACTTTTGGTTGGTAGTCTTCGTTGTGGTAAGTTCACCTTCGGTCGTTGTTTCGGTGATTCCAACTTTTGGTTGGTAGCCTTTGTTTCTTGTTGACGATCCTAACTTTTAGTTGGTAGTCTTTATTTTTTGTGTATTTGCCTTCGGTCGACATCTGGGTGATCCTAACTCTTGGTTAGTAGCCTGTTTCTCACAATTTTTGGTTATTATTCTCTCTGGTGATCCTAACTTTTGGTAAGTAACCATTATTATCTTCTTGATCAATTACCATTTTCCATCCTAACTTTTGGTTGGTATCTTTTATCCTTCGGTTATCCTAACTTTTGGTCGGTACCCGCTACTTTTAAGTCCACCTTCGGCTGGCAACCTCTTTATTATGTACATCCTCGCAAGTTGCAAATTTCTGGATTCTTTTAGTATTCGATCACCTTTTACCTTGAATGTATGAAAGCAGTCACTTTTCATCCCTTCAGGTCCAAGTTGCTTGAATAGGGGCAGCAGTAGCACCTCAAAATTTTCCCATCCTTTTTTATATATCTTGGCTTATGTTTCATACCATTTTGCATTGGCATTTGTGCATAACATTGGTTAGGCAGGGGATCAAGGTATCTTGTTCAACACTTAAGAGAAGAGCTTCATCTAAAAAGCTCAAGCAAGGGTTCATTTTCAACTTTGTTGCAATCTCAAGTCACAAGGTCCCCATCATCATCAAGACATGTCCCACAATCATATGAATCAAGATTACAAGTATTGGGTATGTCCTCCTATCTTTGGGATAACTGGATAAGGATTATGGTTCAAAATGGACCTGTGGCTAGTTCTTTAGGCTAGACATGATTCTAAAGTTCAATACATATCTTAAAGGTCCTTTACATGGATTATGTGTCATCACAAGCCATCCCAAGAGCTTCAATAAGTGGAAATAATCCTAGGTTTCATCTGGTCAACAAAAGTCAACTGTGGGTCAATGGAGTCAAAATCTTGGATTTCAAGGTCAACCAAGGGTATGTTATATGCTTTCAAGTGTTTTCATGTGTTTGGAGCAAGAAAAGTCAAGAGGAAACATAAAATCAGGAGATTGTTTGAATTAGGGTTTTAGTGAAATTTTTCTAAGTGTGAAAAACCCTAAATTCCAGCCATTTTGCAACTTCCATAACTTTCTCATCCTTGATCCAATGGAAGAAAAATTGTTATCAAATTAAAGAGGGCATCATGAATTACAAGTTTATAGAATAAAGCAAGTCCAAAAGATCCATAGTTTGAGAGATATAGGAGCTAAAGTTGAGAAAATGGAGATTTTGACATTCCAACACTTAGAAATTTTTCGAAGTATGGAAATTCAGCTTGAAGTACGTATTTTCAAGCCTATCTTACCTGATGATACAAACTTCAAATGACTTTTCCTTGAACATGAAAGTTTTAGAGCATACTCCAATATTTCTTTTTATTACTAGAACTCCTCCATTGGATGTGTAGAACTCAAGTTATGAGGTCACAAAGTTAGAGTTTTCATTATGCCAAGTTTAGCAAGTGGTTTGCCAACTTCATGAACCAATCTTCCAAGGAATTTTTCATCATGATCATGGCTCCAATTCAACTTTCATCAAACACTAAAGTTTTAGATTATTCTTCAATCTTTCTAACCATAGCTAGAACTCCTCATTTGAACCATTGTACCTCAAGTTATGGTGTTTGCAATTCAAGGTGTTAAAGTTGGTAAGTTTGGTAAATGTCTTGAAATCACACTAGGTGTTATGAGCTAGTTTGTGGACACCATTTCAAATCAACATTTCGTATAGTTTGAAGCCTCATTTCATTTAACAATCAAGTTCAAGACATTTTGGAACCATATTCACCATGATATGCTCATGTAAGGTAGGATGATCAACTTAATTTCAAAGCATTGTATCATATTGTTTTTAAGTATTTGATGAGCTCTTCTGGCATGATCATATGCACATCTATGCTACACGTACATGACATCAAAATCTTTCTTAAAATGGCCAAACACCTTGCATGCCAACATGCACATATTATGCCTATTTTTTCCAAAGATGGAAGCACCAAAACTTCACCAAACTGACCCCCATCTTTCATTTTCTCTTAATATACTCATTACCAACTTTCATGTTTTTTCCCTCTAAAAAAACACCACAAACACCCCTCACCAAGTGGAAACCCGTACCACTTTCTCACCACTCTCCATTTTGCCAAAAACTTTAAACCAACCCAATTATTTCCATTTGGGCTTCCAACACTCCTCTAACCCTTCATATATAAGCTTAACAAAACCCTAAAAATGGGAGCCACCTCATTCAAATCAGAAAACAAGCCTCTTCACTCAAGAAATCATCATTTTCAAATATTTCTTTTCACAAGGATTTATTCCATTTCCCTACCTAATCCACACTCTTTGAAGCTCAATGAAGATTTCCAACTGGTTTCCTAAAGCTTTTGATCAAGAATAAGAAGCAACAGACTTACTCTGTTGAGTAAGTTTTCATAAACTCTATTCTCTCTGTTCTTGTATGTTCTTGACTCATTGTTACTGCATTTATGGTTCTGTAACATAGTAGATCATGGTTGCATTGTTGTTGTGTTGTTTGGTTGATCTTTCTGTTTGAATATGAAACGTTTGTGGCCAATTTTCTTGTTGTTTAAGACTTTTAAAGTAAAAGCTAAGGTCAGATTTAAGATCCTTTTGGTTTTCCCTTCATTTTGTTGTACGGGTTCGTCCATTTAGGTGAAGTCTGCAGCTGGCTCCGGTGAAGCACGTCGGAGAAGATGACCGGAGCCCTAGGGCTCCGGTATCTGCGTGTCCCAGCTCACGTGGCGTGTTTGATTGTTTGACCTTGCTGATTTGTTGATGAGTCAGCGCCTGTGTGTGCACTCTTTGCTGATGTGTTTTCCATGTCAATTAGTGAAATGGTGCATTCTATTTACTGATGTGTTTTATTTTAATTTTAATTTTATTTTAATTTACTTGTATGGTCTGTTCTATTTGACCTAGTTTAAGACATGACTTTGATTCTTGATCTTCTCAATTGACTTTTGAACCATGCTCTTGCACACACTTATGCACATATATGTAGGGTATTTAGGTGCTGGTTTGATGTCTTGGTGATCACGTTTTGTTTGATTTCATTTGACTTTGTTTGACCCTCGATTCTTGCTCGATTAGTTGAGTTCTTACCTTTGTTGGTTCCATTTGATGATGTTTTCTTACAACTTTTGTTTTGATGCTTTTCCATATGATTCATAACACACATGACATGTGTTTGAACATTTAGTTGGATTTATTTTTCCCTTGTGTCTATTTTTGAATGAAGCTTCAAAGTGTGTTTGTTTTAACTATGAACTTGTGCATGTCTTGCCATGATCTTTTGGATTTGATTCTTGAATTATTCAATGAATGTTTGAGGATATTCTTTTAGCTTCCCTCAACATATCTTAGGTTCTGTTTTTTTTTCATGATTAGAGATCCATTGTATGCTCATTTTGTTTCATTTTCCTTGTATGCTCTTATACTTCTCACATGAATACTTGACTTTGGTACTCCAATTTGTATTTACCTCTTCTTGACTTTGATTGTGGATTACAATATGAACATGATACATGTCATTTGAGTTTGTTTCTAGTCATGATTAGTTTGATGCATTGGTTGTATATGCCTTTGTATGAATATCTCCTATCTTGAATTGATTTTGGTGTGTGTTTGTTCCTGAGGCATGTCGTGGGTTCAACCTTTGATGTTTCACGTATGTTCTTCGTCTTGCATTCCTCTTTCTTATTTTTATTTTCTTGAGACTTGTTTAAGTATTGAAATTGTTCTCATTTGTGATTGAATTGGAAGTTTTTACTTGTGCTTGCTCACATGATCCCTTAGAATTCCTAGTCCCACTTAATTTCTGATTAAGGTGGGAGTAGGAGAGACATTAGGCTTTTAATCCTTTGCATGATAAAAATTAGGATAGTCCCTATTTTACCTTAACTTTAGGTTCATCAATTGTATGATAACATTAGGTAGACTTCCCTCTTATCCTAGCTTTAGGACCATTTTTTACGATAACATTAGGGTTTTCAGTTCCCTTTAGTGTTTTCTTTTTGAGTCTTCTCTTCTCATCTCAAACAACTCTAAAACACTTAATAAAGAATGATGAACAATGTGTGCCACGAGGCTTAAGTATATGGGAAATGATGAGTGAGGGGTTTCTCCTCACTTGTCTAGAGTGTTTAGTGTATGCCCCTTGGGCGATATACAATGCATTCACTCCTATATCATAGTCTTTAGTACAACGTGAATCTCAAAAAAATTCAATTCACTTCTCTAAAAATCTTAAACCAAATTCAAACCTTTTTATCCTTCGGGATTTTTTCAAAATCATTTTTAGAAAAGAGTACGTTATTTTTCCGTTCTACCGCAAACAAGCATCAACCCTAACTGCTGGAATGGGAGCTTAATGTCGCTCATAAATAACACTTAACTAACTTGTGGTTTAGTTACCCGAACTACATTTGCTCTGATTTCTCATACCAGATGAGGATACGTAGGAACAAGATGGTGATGTCTTGGCGAGCAACCTTTCCCCCATCACCTGTAGTTTTTCGAACTATGTTGACTCTGACTTTCCCATTGCACGAGGGAATACGTAGGCATAGAGCGACGATGTCCTATCGAGTCTTTTTTTTTTCCGTTCCGTTTCCGTTTAGCAGTAGCTTTTAGATAACACACCCTTTGATTAGACAATAAGCATGGATCCCATTGAGTACAATGGACGTGAGGGGTGCTAATACCTTCCCCTTGCGTAACCGACTCCCAAACCCAAGATTTGGTTGGGATGACCTTGTCTTCTCCTTTCTCTTAGGTTTTCTTTGATCATTTCCTTTCTCTCTTTGGGATAAATAATGTTCAGTATCGACTCTTCTGTCTGTTACCGCCGGTCTTTTTCGCAGTTGCGACATCAGGTCTCTCAATTTTAAAAGAGATCAAGTTGATCTTTTAATTGTTCAAATAGTGTCACGGTAATCCTTTATGTTTATCCCGTTAGTCAAAGTCAATTTTAGTGTACATGTAATGCATACATGTCGCAGATGTGGAAGTTAAACTACCTTAAAAAAGAAACAGAAGGGTTTTTTTCTTCAGAAAACACATACAGAGAAATTGGTGAAGGAATCCCAGCAGAGCAATTAACAAAGGGATCAGCTGCGATTGTTGGCAAAGTTGAAACCTTGTTTGAAGGTGAAATCAAAGACACCATTGTTGACTACATGTTTGTTTCACGAAATTTTTATGCAATTCTAAAATGTTTTAGTTTTAGGTGTTTATGGTTTCGGTAATCCTTATGAAATCCATCTATTTCTATAATTCTATTTTAGGTTATAGTTTGAAATGGACGAATATTTACATCTAAAAGTCCATCATAGTGATAAATTCGTTGATGAGGAATTTAGTGTGTACAAAGGAGGAGAAGTTGGTGATTTGAAAGAAGAGGTTGACAGGTTGAGTTATTAGGTTGCTTCAAGGAGTTAGGTTATAGTGCCATAGAGAAAATATATTACAGGGATCCCATATTTGGGATGAATATGTTCGTTGATGAAAAATGTGCCTTAGAGATTATTGATATCTATATTCAACACACTTTGTCTCAGCCTGAGGATTATTATGGTCCCCTTGATGAGATAGAAGTAGAACACGATGATATTATGGATGAGAGTGAAGAAGTGCTGGCTGCAATGTATGAAGAAATAATTAATAGGGAGTTGAAGGAAAGTGAGGCAAATGAAATTGAGCTGAAGGAAAGTGAGGCAAATGAAGTTGAGTTGAATGAAAGAGAGGCAAATAAAGTTGAGCTGAATGAAAGTGAGGAAAATGAAGCTGAGGTAAATCATAATAATGTGCATGGGGGTATTGAGGTGCATTATGATGTTACTTCTGATGACACTGAGGATGAGAGCTTCAATTATGATAGTGCTTTGGAGGTAGCTTTTGATGATGAATCTGATGAGTATAATGATGAATTGGTTGAGGAAGATGAAATGGATAATCTAATTGACTACGTACATGAAGATGATCAAGAGGGTAACTACAAAAAAGGGAAAGAAAGAAAGGAAGAATTTAAGGGGAGTGATAATAAGAGTGAAGATCTAGAAAGTGGATGTGAGAGTGACGATAGCAGTGGAGTTAGGAAAAAGAAGTAACCCATGTTCAAGTAACCAAAAAACATGCCCAATTACAAATGGGGGGTGGAAATGTATTTTAATACCCAAGGTGATTTTAAGGAAGCAATAACCTCATATGCAATCCAATATGGTAGAAACTTGAAGTTCACAAAATGACAAGATAATGGTGAGGGTTATATATAAAGATGGATGTGAGTGAGAAACATATTGTGCTAGTTGCCTAATAAGGATTCTTGGCAACTAAAGAAGGTAGTTGACATTCACAGTTGTAGTATTGAGTATAATATGAAGATGGTGAAAACTAAATGGTTGAGTAAAAGGATTCAAAATTCCTTGAAAAACAATCCTAGTAGGGCTAGCAACAAGAAGAACTACACCAACAAAAAGAACCACACCAAAGAATAAAATTTAGTTTAAATTAGAATTGTCTGCGATGTTGTATTGAACTTAGTTTATGTTATAATTTAGTTTAAGTTTGAACCTGTGTTCTCATGCAGTGTGTTTTGGATATGCAATGTGTCTTAAAACTATGTTTTTATGTAGGATTGTTATGTGCTTTGAATCTATGTTGTAATGAAGAATATTAATGGTATACACCACATATTAGTAATGTGTTTTGGTATAAATCAATTGTGTCTTATTTTCTCTATTTTGATATAAATCAATTGTATCTTATTTTCTCTATTTTGGTATAATGTATTTTAGTTTAAACCATAAACTGTGTTGGTTTCATGTCTCAACTAATGTAAACCAAACAGTTATCTTTATGCCATTGATAACAATTATTTTTTATGCCACTGATAACAATTATGTGTCAACTGACAAACTGATGTAAACTATTCAAACTGATGTAAACCATTCAAACTGATTCAAATCATTCAACTGATGCAAGTAGATGTTGTTCTTACATTAACTGATACAAGATGGAAACATTAATTGATACAAACATTAATTTTTCTTACAAGTCGGAAATAAATTATCTGATAAACTTATGCCATTCAAACTGATACAAACATATTCAAACTGATACAAACAATTTCAAAATGATATAAACTGATACACTTATTACAACATCTTTAATACCAACGCGCGTAAACAATACAAAAAATGCTCTTCCAAATTTTTTCCAATTTTACCATCTTATTCATTTGAATTTGTAGTTACCTCAATTGTTGCTTAAGTTCCTCATTTTTAGCCCTAAGATTTTCTTCCTCCATTTTTGTTGCATCAACTTCTTTTGATAGCTTCCCTAACCTACTTTTTTGCTTCTTCATAAATTGGCCATTCTCATCTACCACATCCTCATAGAGCCAATCAAAAAATCCACAACCAACTTTCATAGAACCTTGTGTAAATGGAAAATGATTTATATCATAACACACTGTGAAGAAGAAAATTTTCAAATTTGTTCTTACCTTAAAATGTCAACATCCCTAAAATTATTGTCCAAAATACGTAACAATTGATGCCATGCAAAGAACAACCATGTATCCACAATGGCATATTGGTTTCCGTCAAAGATTTGAGCATGTCTATACACTAGAATCAAAAACTCCAGATCTCTTCTGATTAGATTGGTTGGAACAACACCCAGAATTCATTGTTGATGGTTACTTCAATTTCCACGAGTAATTTTAGTAGAGAACTCTGCAAATGAGGAACCCTATTTTGATTTGACAAAAAAATAACATGAAACGGAGGAAGTGACAACATCAATAGGTGGAAACAAAAAAGATGGCATACCTAAGTCACCTCAACTGCCACACATACATAAATAAACGTCATTTGAGCCAAATGGATGTAGAGGACTTCTATGGTGTTAATTGAACAATTAAAGGATCAACTTGACCACTTTTAAAATTGAGGGACCAAAATGGACCCCAAGATAAAGTTAGAGGACCAAAAAGGGTATTTTACCTAAAATTTTAATTCAAAGGATAAATTCAAAAAACACAAAATCTTTACCTCTTAATAGATAATATGAAGGAGGAATCATTTTAATGAACTGTTGAGTTGAAGAAATAAACTTAACATATCAGTGAGAAAAAAATTCTCTTTCTAACACAAGTTTAGATGCATCAATTATAAAATAATATCTAAAATATATTTTTTATTTTGTTCTCTAAAGAATATGGTGATCAAGATTTAAACCCTAATTGCCATATAAATTGTCCTTAAAGACAAATAACATCAAAAACTATTTTGTTCCATATCTTCAAATTATCTTTGTTATCATTTTCATTTTATTTTATATAAATTTCAGGTACTTTAATTTACTTCATTCAAAATTTTCAAATCTCAATTTTTTTACACATTATGATACATCTAATCAACTAAGTCATCAATATATTGTACTATTCGAATGAGTGTAAACTCCAAAGTATTGAGAAAAAGGAGAAGAATTTAGAAAGAGAACTTTTTTTGTTAATATTCATCATAATTGAATAATTATAATTATATTGTGTATAATTATATTTATTTAAAGCTTGGTTGCACACAACCTTCTAAAAAACATCCAAAAAGCAGGAAACCAAAATAACAATACTAAAAGAGAACAATTAACATAACATGTGCATGTCATCATCCTTTTAGAGTCTTTATTTTCTAACAAAATCTTCAATCCACTTGGACTTCTTGGGTTGCCTTTTCCCCTAAGTCCATGAGTTTCTTCTTTGTATCTTCAATAGCTTTGGGGCTTGTCATCTCCTCTTGAATTGAGCTAGTTATTTCCTCATGAACTAGGCTTGTATCCTCCCCCTGCTTTGAAAACCTCCTTGTCCTCAAGATGGAAGGACGAAAAAGCAGCTTTGAGGTCAGAAAAACCTCCCAAGATGCCTGCTCTAGAGGAAACCTCACCCATTTCTTAAAAACATGTTGTTAGTGAGTGTTAGGTACCAACATTGTGCTCTAGAGGAAGCAATGGTAAGAGGATGCTAAACAGGCTTGTAAGAAATACTGTCTGTATATTCTTTTGATTGGCTGCATTTTGTGGCAAAACATTAGAGTGTATATGAATGTCATGACTGATGTTATGACATACACTAAGAGTATTCTGCAGGGTAAGTGAAGTTGGATGTCATGACTGGATGCTGTAACATTGATCGTATGACATCAGACGCGCAAGGTTTGTTTTTCTATTATTAGCTCAGGCTATACTTTAGGAAACAATCCAGGAAGTATAGTTATTTTAGGTGACATAACACGCGTTGCTGAGGATAACATAGAAGACTCCTGACCTGATGATAAGTGCGCAACTTCATGAAGAGAGGTTTATCTTTGGTAAACCTAGTTTCTCCATCAAGGCCCAAAGCAAGTATGTTGCTATAAATAACAGAAGGATCATTCCTAATAGGGCAGAGCTTGAATAGAGAGCTTCAAGACAGAGATTGGAGAGTGTGATTTGTGATTAAAGAGGTTTGCTCTTCACGTGTGTCTAGGAGTCTTAGGATTCCTTGTGTGCTAAGCAATAGTATGCTGTATAATTGCTTTGGTTTATTGTGTATGAACAAATGTGTTCATTGTGTCACTCAAAGCTGTTAAGCAAGTGTGTGTGTCACTTGATCAAAGTTGTGAAGCAAGATCAAGGTGTGTTTGAAGTGAGTCTTCATATCTCCACTGTAATTGTGTATTGATATCACTGAGGTGATTGAGGGGGAGTAAGTGGGTATACTCAGGTCTAGTGGTCTCTAGGCTGAAGTGTCATTGGGTAGGTCTTAAGTGAAGAGTGCAAACTGGGATTTTTTGACTCTGAATTAATTATGCTAATAGTGAATTTCCTCCCTGGCTTGGTAGCCCCCAGATGTATGTGTTGTTGACATTGAACTGGGTAAACAATTACTGTGTTATTTACTGCTTTCCTTTACAGTTTTTAATTATTCCAATAGTCTGTGTTATAGTAGATGTTATAACATCCGTGATAACATCCATCGTGTGCTTGTCAGAATTTCAATTGGCATTAGAGCAGGCACCCTTCCTGTTAGTTTCTGGGTGAGATCTAGGGAAGATAAATTCTGGTACTATGGATAAAGACATAGGATTCACGAATAGACCACCAATTCTGGATGGCTCTAATTATGACTATTGGAAACCTAGGATGATTGCCTTCTTAAAGTATTTAGACAACAAGGCATGGAGAGCTACAAATTCAGGATGGGAACATCCAGTGAAGACTGACAAGGATGGAGTATCTGTATTAATTCCTGAAGAAGAATGGAACAAAGAACAAGAGGCTTTGGCTCTTGGGAACTCTAAGGCATTGAACGCACTCTTCAATGGTATAGACAAAAACATCTTCAGACTGGTACACCATTGTGAACTGGCTAAGGAGGTTTGGGACACTCTCAAAACTACTCATGAGGGAACCTCAAAAGTCAAGATGCCAAGACTACAAATGCTGACCACCAAAATTGAAAGTCTAAGAATGATGGAGGATGAGACTATTCATGAATACTACATGAATATCCTTGAAATTGCAAACACCTCAGGAGCCTTGGGAGAAAAGATGTCTGCTGAAAAGCTTGTGAGGAAGATTCTCAGGTCTTTACCTAAAAGGTTTGCCACTGAAGAAGCCCAAGACATATGCAATATGAAGGTGGATGAACTCATTGGTTCTCTCCAAACCTTTGAGATGGGAATGTGTGATCAGGATGTGGAGAAAAACAAGAGCGTAGCACTTGCATCAAACACTGCAGAAGACTCTGATGAAGACAATGATGGAAGCAAGGAGAACCTCTCAGAAGCTGCAACTATGCTTGGTAGACAAGTCAACAGAATCATGAAAAGGGTAGATAAGAAAGGAAGATTTAATGTCAATAACATCTCATCTGACATTGACAAAAGAGTCAAGTTTTAAGAAAAGTCCAACCAAAACAAAGGAGCTCTGTGCTATGAATGTAAAGGATATGGGCACATTAACACAGAATGTCCCACCTATCTCAATAGGCAAAAGAAGAGCCTAGTAGTTAGTTGGTCTGATGGAGATTCTGAGAGTGGATCAGAAGAAGAATCAGCCAAGCATGTCACTGTTCTAAACAATGTATGCATATCTGAGGGTGACTCAAGTGAAGATGAGCTGACCTTTGATGAACTTGCAGCCTCATATAAACAACTATACAACAAGAGTGTTGAAATATGTCAACTAGGGGAGAAGCATAAGAAAATCATCAAGAAGTTGGAAGCTGAGAAGAAGGAGAATCTTGCAACCATTGACTCACTCAACAGTGAGGTCAAAATGTTAAACTCTAAACTTGATCAGTTGACTAAATCTGTCAGGATGCTAAACCCTGGGACTGACACTTTAGAAAAAAATCCTACAGAGTGGTCAGAAAGATGGATACATGGCTGGACTGGGATTTGTTGGTGAACAGAAACCCATCTTGGAGCTCAAAAAGCCAAAGCCTGAAACTCAGAGGTCAAAATGGATGTCACGACTAATGTCTCAACATCAGGAAACAGAAGCTGAAACCAAACCAAGAAAAAATTCCAAGGGTATAGGTGTTACGACTGTGGAAAACTTGGACATATTAAATCTGTTTGTTTCTGGCTACATGGATTTCCTAGTCATCCTCATCAAGGAAAATCCAAACAGGATGCTCATGTCGAGAAACTGCATCATGCTAAATCCAAGAAGGAAGCTCCCATCAAGAAGAGACAATGGATTGCTAAGAATGTGGCTCTAGTAGCTCACACTTCTCTTAGGATGTCACCCAAAGAAGATTGGTATTTTGACAGTGGCTGCTCTAGACACATGACTGGAATGGAGAGCCTTTTGGTAAACATCAAACCTCATTCCTCAAGTCATGTAACATTTGGTGATGGAGCTAGAGGAGAAATCAAAGGTGTTGGACATCTAGATTGTCCTGGTGTTCCAAAACTGGATGATGTCTTGTTGGTTAAAGGGATGACTATAAATCTTATCAGTATTAGTCAGCTCTGTGACCAAGGACTTAGTGTCAAATTCACTAAGGAGACATGTGTGGTTGTCAATAAAGAAGATGAGGAAGTCATGAGGGGTAATAGAGCTTAGAATAACTGATATTTATGGGAGTCTAAAAGTAACCTCAATGATTGTACCATGACTCAAGAAGAGAAGAAGGATCCAATATGGTTGGAGAAAGGTAGACTTCCTCACAGGATGAAGAAGACCATAACCAAGGAATCAGTAAGAGGAACTTCTAAATTTCCTCTAGATGGAAGAAGAGGCTGTGGTGAATGTCAGGTTGGCAGGCAAGCCAAGATAGCATATCCAAAAAGGGGACATCACAGAAACCTGGACCTGTTATACTGGAATCTGATGGAGTCCATGACAAGTAATCATCATAAAGGAAACAATGTCACTCAGGATGTCATGACATTATTCTGTGACACTCACAGTAACTTCAATATGAACTCTAGTCAGTTCAAGAGAACCATGCACTTGGATGACATGGATCAATTTGAAAAGGATTGTGTGAAGCGTGGTGATTCTGACCAACAAAGGGCTGACACAGTGACAAGAAGTCTCGAGGATATCAATGATGAAGAAGACAAGCAAATCCACTCCACCATTTCCAACTTGGTTACGAGGGTTCCGATTGAGCCAAATGATGTGCCAAGAATATCCATTCCCCCTAGCACTGAGGAAAAAGTTGATGTCACTCACAATGTTAAAACCTTGGAAGCAACCTATTCAAAGGACAATGACAAGGATCAAGTCTCTGAAGATAATGAACACGTGCTAAGTGAAGAAAATGATGCTAATGAGTCTTCAGACAATGAGTTGATAGCCACACTCAACCCTAGCATAGCCAAAAGGCTCATGACTAGGAAAGGGAAGAAGGAAGCTGTCCAGAGTAACCCCAAGAAGAAGACTGTGACCAAAAGAACTCAGGTTGGCCCTACCAAAGCTTGGAGCAAGGTAGTACCAAAGAAGAGGAAAGCTGAAACTAGTACAGAACCAGATTCTGATGTTGCCTGTGATGCCACTAACATCCAACCAAAGAAGAAACCCTCAACTAGCAAACTGGCTGCTAGTGTTCCTGAAGTGTCCAGTGACAACATATCTTTCCATTATCCATAAAGTGTGAGCAGATGGAAGTATGTGCATCAAAGGAGGTTGGCTTTGGAGAGAGAGATGGATAAAAATGTACTTAAGTGCAAAGAGATCATGGCTCTTGTTCATGATGCGGGATTGATAAAAACTGTCACTCAATTTCCACCATGCTATGAGATTCTTGTCAAAGAATTCATAGTTAATATGTCAGAAAAATGTACTGATAGGAAATCAAGTGAGTTTGGGAAGGTGTTTGTAAGAGGAAAATGTATCAACTTCTCAGCATCCATTATCAACAGCTACTTAGGAAGAGCAAATGAAGCTCAGAATGAACTGACTGCCTCTGACAACCAAGTGTGTCAAGAAATAACTGCAAACCAGGTCAAGAGCTGGCCATCCAAAGGAAAGCTGGTTGCAAGCAAATTAAGTTTGAAATATGCCATGCTACACAAGATTGGTGCTGCAAATTGGGTGCCCACCAATCATAAGACAATTGTTGCAACCATCCTGGGGAGATTCATGTATGATGTAGGGACAAAAGCTAAATTCAATTATAGGACCTACATTCATGATCAAACCATGAAACATGCTGGTAGCTATAGTGTCAAAGGCCCTATTGTGTTCCCCTCACTTATCTGTAGGATCATTATTGATCAGCATCCCAACATTCTCAAGAAGAGTGATACAACTTGCAAGAGAGAAAACCCTTTATCCTTCCACTACAAGTTGTTTCAGGGAACTCATGTTCCTGACATTGTTGTAACATCAGCTGAGACATCCAAGGGAAAGTCAAAATCAAGAAAAGCTGAAGTGATTGCCATGCTAAAGGAAACTTGTAAGGAGCTGGATGCTAGGAAGAAAAATCTGGAAGCATTGATCAGAACGCTTGAGCAAAATGAAGATTCAAAGTTCACTGATGAGGATAGGCAAAATGATGGGTCAGAAGAGGATGATGGCCAGGCAACTGATTCAGGAAAAGATGCTGCCAGCTCTGAGGAAAATTCTGGTAATGAAGAGGACAATGATGAAAATGGCTCCCCAGATGCTGAGGAGGCTAGTGATGAAGAATCTGAGGAGGTCAGTTCCAGTTCTACCTCTGAGGAAGAATGATACGTGCTGATAGATCGCTGTGGGGCTCAGTCTGCTGGGTGCTGAGCTAATGACATGTGCTGCTGGTTTGAATAATTTGTTTTGGCTTTGTGGTAGACTTCTGTTTTTTTACAGCATGAATTTGTGATGCTCTCCATGAGCAATTTCGTTTGTAATAACCCTAATCATGTGTAATGTTACTCATTATGATCCATACTATTTTATTAGTTTGATCTTAATTTGTGGCTAAAAAGGGGGAGAGAGTGTTAGATAACAGCAGGTTAGAGAGGTGTATCTTTCACAGGTGGAAGACTTGGCTGAATTGCTGCTACAAGTGTGTTACAGGTGTGTTACATGGGTTGCTGCAAATGTTCATGCTTGAAGATTTTGCTAATGTGCATGTGCGATAACAGCTGATGCTGTTAGTGATGAGTGAATTCCTAATTTCTGTAGGAATGTATGTTAGAAGTGTGTGAGCTCCTAGTTGATGATTAAGGAGTATGTGTATACAGTTGTGTGTGCTCCTAGTTGACGATTAAGGAGTGTGTGTATGCAGTTGTGTGTGTGTTCCTTGATGGAACCTAGTTGCATAAGCTGCTAGTATTGTGTGTGTCTGTAGAATGATTGACAGAATGTAAGTGTTGTGCATCTCTTCAGGGGGAGTAGCACAGGATGGTCCACAGAGAGTGAAACATCTGTAGTCTAGGCTAACAGGTGATAGAATGTAATGTTGTGGAAGTGATGTGACTCAGGATGTCATCCTGAATGTCATAACATCCAGAAAATCCTAGATGATTTATGTGTGACTACAAGTTGTGCAGGTTGTGCCCAGCTGATGTAATATGCATCAGTTGAGGGGGAGTAACCTAAAAGGTTACTCAAAACATTGTGACATCTGTAGTGCTGACTAATAGATGATTTTGTATGAACATGTTGATCCTGAGAAGCTGAGAGCTAATTGTGTAGACAACTCTTATAGTGCTTAGCTAGTAACTTTCCTGCATGATAGGCTATATGTTAGACTTCTGCTGCTTGTAAAGTCTGATATGTTAACAGGGTGTTTTAGCCAAAAATTTGCCAAAGGAGGAGTTTGTAGATGCTTTTGATTGGATGCATTTTGTGGCAAAACATTAGAGTGTATATGAATGTCATGACTGATGTTATGACATACACTTAGATTATTCTGCAGGGTAAGTGAAGTTGGATGTCGTGACTGGATGCTGTAACATTGATCGTATGACATCAGACACGTAAGGTTTGTTTTTCTGTTATTAGCTCAGGCTATACTTCAGGAAATAATCCAGGAAATATAGTTATTTTAGGCGACATAACAGGCATTGCTGAGGATAACATAGAAGACTCCTGACCTGATGATAAGTGTGCAACTTCATGAAGAGAGGTTTCTCTTGGGTAAACCTAGTTTCTTCATCAAGGCCCAAAGCAAGTCTATTGCTATAAATAACAGAAGGATCATTCCTAATAGGGCAGAGCTTGAAGAGAGAGCTTCAAGACAGAGATTGGAGAGTGTGATTTGTGAGTGAAGAGGTTTTCTCTTCACGTGTGTCTAGGAGTCTTAAGATTCCTTGTGTGCCAAGCAATTGTATGTTGTATAATTGCTTTGGTTTATTATGTATGAACAGGTGTGTTCATTGTGTCACTCAAAGCTGTTAAGCAAGAGTGTGTGTCACTTGATCAAAGTTGTGAAGCAAGATCAAGGTGTGTTTGAAGTGAGTCTTCATATCTCCACTGTAATTGTGTATTGATATCACTAAGGTGATTGAGGGGAGTGAATGCGTATACTCAGGTCTAGTGGTCTCTAGGATGAAGTGTCATTGGGTAGGTCTTAAGTGATGAGTGCAAACTGTGATTGTTTGACTCTGAATTAATTCTACTGATAATGAATTTCCTCCCTGGCTTGGTAGCCCCCAGATGTCAGCATGGTTGAAACTGAACTAGGTGAACAATCTCTTGTATTATTTACTGCTTCCCAATTATAGCTTATTAGTAAGTTCAGTAGCCTATGTTACAGTGGATGTCATAACATCCATGATAACATCCATCGTGTGCTTGCCAGAATTTCACTGTCAAGTGGTAATGTGTTATAGGGTGGAACGTGACGTTACCGCAAGTGCACAACTTTGTCAGTTTTAATTTAAAAGATGTCCGATCCCACGAAGACTAAAGGATAACTCTCGTATTCTGTTATTACTTTGTTTATCTAAGGTGATACGATTGGTTTTGTTCGCATGAATGGAAAAATAAACTGGTTTTAAGTTAATAATGAGATATCCAAATGACATTCTCGTCGACTTTAGGCACTCACAAAATCATATTTCATAATTATAACAAGGACATGTTTTCTTTGTAGGAAAATATTACGTTAAAGGTATCGTTCACTTTCGCGTGACCGATATCGAATTTTGACTCTATAATCCGATTGATCGTTTTCGCGTGTACATGTTACAGTTCTAAATATTGTTTCGAAAATAATCAATTCTTACTTCAAAAAGTTATTTTTAGTAGAAAAGTAATTTAAAGATACCGCTCGCTTTCTTGTGACCGGTACCTAATATTACGTGTATAAACGCCCGCTTATAATCTTAAAAGCGCCTTTTTGAAAAATAGACTTTTCTAAATTAATTAGAAAGTGCTTCCCTAGTAATTTAAAATTAATTTTCGAATTTTCTACAATCGCATACAGGTTTCAGTCTTTCTATTTGAAATCAATATCGCCTTATTTCTACTTTTGCACCAAACTATTAACGTTAAAAATATAATTTTTAGACTTAAATATAATCCTTGTTTTAATCATTATTCATACGATTTATTAGAGTACCCTCAGTACGACGGTCCTCACATTCCAGACTCAGCAGATTTAAGCTAACATATTAAAAACAATAAAAATACAACATGTATTATTAAAAGTTGTAGACATGATATATGAGCAAAACATGTGAATAGAAACAATAAAGTAAAATTGGTAGAAAATGGAACCTAAAAGAAATTAAAGTTGAATATAATAAACTGCTCCAAACGGAGGCTTTAATTCTGGTATAAAGTACTGAACAACAACAAAATAAATCAGTAGCAGTTGAAACAAAATAAATCAGCAGCAGTTGAAACAAAAATAACAACGACAATCTTTGCAGAAAATAAATCTCCAAGCTCCTAAAACTAATATTGCAAGTACACCTCAATGCAAGATGTAAGTGCTTTTACAAGTAATTCTTTGGCTATGACAAAGCTTTTATGCCTTAAACTGAGAATTAAAGGCCTATTTATAGTGTCTAATTTGTAGTGGGAGTTATGAAAAACATTCTAAACTAGTGGAGAAAGTGGTGAAGGTGGAAAATTGATTTCTAAATCATGGACGAAAAAACTGGGCTTCAACGTCATGATGTGCGTCACGTGTAACACCCTATTTCCCTAACTCAACATTTAATTAAATAATTCAATATAACTCGAAAAATAGAGTGTCAGTCATGTTTCACCATAACATAAAAGAACCATAAATAAAACTTTCAAAAATAAGCAATGAAAAACCAATAAGTTTAACAAATGAATCTCAACAACAATGAATGAGAAAGTAGTTCTAGAATCCTCAAAAGAAATAAGGCATGCAACAAAAGAAAACATAGAAAAACCCGTTCCGTAGTGTTACATATCAGAGCGAATATACTAAGACTCGAACGATAAATAACTAAAGAGTCACAATGCCATCTTCTAGCATCAAGCATTTACTCTTGAACCTGATTGTCTATACTCTAGAGAAGCACAAACCCAACAACAAATAGAAATGAGTGTGAATATGCTCAAATAAATTAACGGTGCAAAACATAGCACGGGTAGTATCACATAAACATAATCACGAACACATAATCATCACACAACAACATACATATTCATTATTCACCCACATCACCAAATGATCACATGTTCATTTGCAACATCAAACAATCATAATGATAACTTGATCACAAATGGAATATATATATATATATATATATATATATATATATATATATATATATATATATATATATATATATATATATATATATATATATATATATATATATATATATATATATATATATATATATATATATATATATATATATATATATATATATATATATATATATATATATATATATATATATATATATATATATATATATATATATATATATATATATATATATATATATATATATATATATATATATATATATATATATATATATATATCCTCAACTCAACTAAAAATGCAAATGTGGTACCGACTCTTTGGACATTAGAGGCATGCTACTGATATTTGTCCATAATTGCTCGCAAACCCACCACTGGACCAAAGCACACTAAATCGTTATTCATCTGTCACACCATAAAATCAACAACGCTTCATTGACTCCCATTTATGGACTGCAGCTACTCGTTCTCGATTCCACCGCTGAACTAGAGCACACCAAAATCATTATTGATTACTCACCATTGAATCAGCAACACTTAATTATTCCCATCAAACGGGAATCAGCTACTCATTTCCCAATCTCACCACTAGACCAGAGTACACCACCGAACCAAAGTTCACACACAAATAATGCATGATAAATGCACAATTACACCAAATACCGACACCAACATGACATAGCATACTCATGCTTACATTATGACTTACCATTAGATGATTTACATAATCACGACAACAACATACATATTTACATAACATATTAATATTTATGTACAACAATAATTAACCAATCATAATTATGAAATTAATTATAACACTTTACATAATTATACATGCAATTATTAAAAATCATTCATGCATCGACATCACCATCAACATCAACATTAACATTACTCCTCATGAGGTATTCATCAGTCCAATCGATCACAATAATTAAACGTTCTTTCATCATTATTAACCGTCACATGATATTGCATCTTAAAGAAATTTTTTACTAATGCCTTTAAATGCACATTTAGTCTCTTAGGGAATCACCATGAGATAATGCTACACATTAGTTTTCCAACGCTTCAAACCACCCCTCAAATGGATTCACGAAACTAAACTTGTGATAAAATTGTATTTGAAATCAAATCAGCATGGTCGTGATGGGTGGACCATCCCAAAGCTGACGACTGTTAGCTAGTTTGATGCAATGACAGGAAGACCATCACAAGGGTGACGCTCGTCATTGCAGTAGAATGCATAATTCTACATTTTGTCACCATTAAAGGTCTTTCGGACCTCTGATTTTAATTTCGTAAAAAGCCAAACTGTCAGAACTCAACACATAACAATTATATAACAATTATACATCAATCACCATAAATCATACATACCCAACATCAAATAATTATCAATCAATCATGGAATTAAAGTTATGTTCATAAAATCAATAACACGTTGATAACAACAACATCATTCAGAATGCAACCCATCACACCATATACAAATTCCAGCATAAACAAAATACAAATTTCATGTATTTTAGAGTTTTTATAACATACTTTTCATCAATCCCAATCATGAACACATAACCCTCAACAATGATGAAAAAAGATGAAAAACCTAGAGGAGGGTGAGGATCTCTCTCCGCCCTTCATGCATTTGACACTCATTATTATAGTAGTTCTACGTCTAACCTTAGTTTTCCAGTAAAGCAAGCAACCTTCTGGGCTATGGAATCTCCTTCTCCCTCAAACCCTTAATTGCCTCTTTTATCCAAAAGTTCTTTCTCTAAAATTCCACGTACTATAAATCTTGGCCTCCACTATTCTCTATCAATTTATATTAACCTAATTTTTCACTCTTAATCAATCCACTTAGGCCCAACTCACCTTAATTTCTCACCACATTACCACACATTTTCCTTATTTCTAAGTTCCACCCAATTCTCACAATTCCACTATTTTCTATTTATTTTAATTATTACTCTATTATTTTAATCATATAAAATCAACTAATAATTCTAATCAATTCCTACCGCTCTCTATAAATCTCTCAAAAATACCCACAAGTGCCAAATAGCCATATAACACATATTATCACCAAAATAAATAATTAAAAACATTCTAAATCACTTAAATAATTAAATAAAATGCAGTTAAACTCAATTAAATAATTTAATTGAATTTGAGGTGTTACAACTCTCTCCCACTTATAAAATTTTTGCCTTAAAAAAATCACCCGAAGGAAAAAACTCAGGATAAGACTCTCTCATCTGACTCTCGAGTTCATACATCACACTCCCACCAGCAGGTCCTCCCTATACTACCTTCACCGAAGCAATTTCTTTGCCTCTCTAGTGCTTCACTTCGCTATCCTCAACCTGTAAAGGTGATGCCTCAACAGTCAAGTACTCTCTAACTTGCACATCATCCAAATGAATCACATGAGACAAAGAAGAAATGTAATTTTGGAGTTGCGACACATAAAAGACATCATCAAGATTCGAAAGAGACAGTGGTAATGTAACTCTCTAGGCCACCTCCCCTGCTCTCTGGAGAATCGGATACAGACCAATAAAATGAGACTTGGGCTTTCGAGACTTCAATGCTCGACCAACACTTGTTACTAGAGTAACTCTAAAAACACATGATCTCTCTCTTGGAACTAAAATTCCCTCCTTCGCTTATTAGGATAACTCTTCTGTCGACTCTGCAAAGATTTCATCTTCTCTTGAATCATCCTAATCTTCCCAATATTCTATTGAAAGATCTCTGGTCCAAGCTCGACACTTTCACCAGATTCATACCAACACAAATAAGTCCTACACCTCCTTCCATACAAAGCTTCATACGGTGCGATTCCCATACTATAGTGAAAAATGTTATTCTAGGACTCAATCAACAACAAGTAGTTATCCTAATTACCTCCATATTCTAGAACACAAGCTCTCAACAAATCTCTTAGGGATTGGATAGTCCTCTGTGTCTTATTTTCCATCTTCATAATAAGCGGAACTCAATCTCAAGTTAGTCCCCAAAGCGTCCTGTAAACTCTGCCCAAAACCTGATGTGAACCTCGAATATCTATCTAATATAATGTTTGAAGGAATATCATGCAACATCATAATATCACTGATGTAAACCTCTACCATCTTTTTCAACGGGTAACTGATCTTTATTAGAAAGAAACAATCTGGTTTAGTCAGTCTATCAACAATAACCTAGAAAAAATCACTTTCCTTTACCGTCTTCGGCAAACCTGTTACGAGGTCCATAGAAATGGGATCACATTTCTACTTAGGAATACTCAACGGTTGCATCAATTCTGATGGCTTTTGATGCTCAATATTAGCCTTCTAACAAGTCAAACAAGAATAAACAAATTCATCAACATGCACTAAGCATGTCACCCAAGCCCATCATGGAAGCGTTACAATACACAACAAAGGATTCATTAGCATCTGATAGAACTAAAATTGATGTCGTCGTTAACCTCTTCTTCAACTCTTGAAATCTCTCCTCATATTGAGCATCCCAATAATGAGCATTTCATTTTCGATTCAACTGAGTCAAAGGAATCGCAAACCTCAAAAAGCCTTCTATAAACCTCATGTAATAACTAGCATAACTAAGAAAACTTATAATCTTTGTAACATACTTTAGAGTCTCCCACTGCAACATGACATCAACTTTCGACAGATCAACTAATATACCACATCTAGAAATTACATGACTAAGAAAACTCACGTCTTTTAACCAGAACTCATGCATGGATAACTTAGCATATACCTTCTTCTCTTGTAAAGTCTATAACACAACTCTCAGACGTTACTCGTGCTCTTCCTCTGACTTGGAATACACCAAAATATTGTCGATGAACACAACCATAAATTGATCCAAGTAAGGATGGAAGATCCAATTCATATATTCCATAAGAACACATGACACATTAGACACACCGAACAACATCATTGAGTACTCATAGTGACCATATCAGATTCTAAAAGCAATCTCCAGAATATCTTCAGCCTTCACTCAAATTTGATGATAACCTGATCTCAAATCAATCTTGATGAAAACACAAACACATAACCTGATCTCAAATCCTTCTTTATCCTTTACATTTTCTTTTATGTTTGCTCTTGTTCACTTATTTATTTTTCCTTTTAGCATCAAACCCTCCTCTAACAACCTGCTACAAAATTAAAAAACTATCAAACAAAACAACATCAACTGGTAAATTAAACTTCACAAAATTTAAATTGCGAAGAAAATAAAATTGATGGGTTGCCTCCCATTAAGCGTTTTTTAAGGTCATTAGTTTGACTCTATTTTCTAAGGCTCTGCGAGCATCAAAGAAATCTTCTCCGATGCTTTTTCACTTCCTGAATAGACCTATAATCTCTTGCCTCTCACAGTAAAAAAAAACTCATGAATTTCCTAGATCTTTTACTTCTACCAACCACCTACAACAAGTTTGTTAACAATATAGGAGCTAGATGCCTAGAATTCCACATACTAAGTTACCGTATCAAGCAAGATTTGTGCAGTAAGACCTTATGTACAACCTGGAATTATTTTCTTATTGACTTCTTTCCCTGATGCCCTTTATATATTTTTTTATTATGATTACATGGTAACATTGAGGGTGTTCTCTTTGGTGCTTCATTTCCTCAAACAAGTTAAAGACAATGTTTTCTTATCAAACCTCAATTTTAAGTCACCCAATTCAACATCAATGAGGGCCTTGCCAGTTTCTAGGAATGGTAACCCAATGCATATATAGAATCACAAAATCATTTGGAAATAATAACCCAACCCTAACAAGGACATCTCCATGAACCTCATATGGGCAAGTAATAGAGCGATAAACTAATGTCAAGGTCATCTGAGTTGGCTTTGGTTCACCATAATTTAACTTCCTCATTGTTGCACCCTGAAATTTGCCCAACCTTATTCACTTGGTTTATGTTTCAATATCATTAGCATTTGCATATAGAGTCATGTACATAGCCTAACCATCTGCATAGCATAAGCATAGCAAGTCATCCAACAGGGGGCCAATCATTATTATCATCTCTAGAGGCCTATCAAGAGGTTATTATCCTGATTCAGTCTCATTCAAGTCATCATAAAGAATTGGGAAGCTATCAAGTCAATGGGTCAAGCAGTTCATCTATCTCCTGGCTGAGGGTATCTGGGGATCATCAAGGAAGGTATGAGCTGTGAATTGAAGGCATGGGGAGTATCTAGACATCTTGGAGGACTTATAAAGTCATTTGGAGAAAATAAGTTGTTGATGTGATCACAAGAATTGCAGTTGAAGACAGTCAATTGGGGTTTCATCTGGGTCAACCCTGGGTCAACCCTAGGTCAAAGGATTGTTGGAGAGGCATTAAGGGCTATTGAAGAGATGTGGGGTTCATTATTTGACATGGAGAATAAGGATATGGTGATATGCTAGGAAGAAATCAAGGGAAATCAAGGAGAAGAGGAAGTCCTAAATTAGGGTTTCTATGTAAAATCCCCTAGTTTAGGTCACATTTCCAAGCAAGATAAGTCAAAATTCAAGCTTCAAATGAATCCTTGGCCAACATGAAACTTGTATAGGATCTCAATACCTTTAATTTGAGTGGTGGAAGACATCAAGGAGATTTATAGAACTCAAGTTATGGTCCTTGCAAGTTACAGGTCATCTGAGGTATCTGAAATTTTGTCTGTAAAAGTGACTTGACTTCCAAGCAATTTTTACCCCTCAAGGAGATTTCAAATGAATTTCTGGTCAACATAAGCGTTGTTCCTCATTGTCTTAGCTTTCTAGAATGGTATAGTATGCCTTCATAGGATGTGTGGAACTCTACTTATGGTCTTGGCAAGCAAAGGGTATTTTGGTCATTTGAGAATTACAGGTCATTTTAACCTATGCCCAAAACTCATACAAGGAAGCTTCAAATGGGAAACGTTACAACATCAAACTTGTTCCAAATGACATTTTGAGTCTAGAAAAGTGACCATGAGAGGTTGGAAAGATTCATAGCACAAGGTTTCAAAATTGTTGGATTTAATGAATAAAAATGGCCTTAAAAATGAGATTTTTCATATCTTGGCCAAATGAAGTAAAATTATAGGTCATTTTGAATGGAAAGATCATTTTAAAGACATTGGCTAAAGTGGAATTTTGAGCTTAGTTCATATTTTGTGAGTTATCCATGGTTGCTTGTAATGGAAGATACATAAACCAAACTCAATGGAAAGAATGCAAGGGAAACTTCTCCAAATTTCTAGGAGGTTCTAACCTCATGTATATATTGATGCAAGATGGTTCATGCCATGGTTGGTGACTTCATTTGTTCAAAACCCCAAGTTATACACACTTTCTTCATTTTGCATAAACTTCACAAACTCTCTCAAATTTTCCTCAATTCTCACACTTCTTGATCTGAACTTCATCACCATCATCCATAGGTTACAATTCACATATTCATTTGGCTGAATCAATCAAGGAGAGTGCCATACTAGTTTCATCATTCAAGGTTCAAGAAATTGGAATCACATGATACAAGAAGTTTGAGCCCAAATCTTTGCATACAGAATCAAAGTGGTGGTGTGTGGATCAGTTTCAAGTCCTTGCAAGCCTTGATTCAGAGATTTCCATAGTTGTATCTCCATTTTAAACCAGGTTGGATTTCTCTTCGAATTGCATGTTTTTGGTTAGCATGATAGGGTTTTGATAGCTTAGAATGGTTAAGTTAGGTTAGATGATGATTTTCACAGAGTTTGGAGAGGTTTTGTGAGGTTTGGCTATGGAGTTCACAAACTGTTGAGGCTTGTAATTATGAGGATAATGCACGAAAATCTTGTTAGATTAGCATGTTAAGATCAGCTTGAGTTGTAGTTGAACTTAGGACAAGAATTGGTGAGTTTTGGTTGAGTTGATCACAGGTGTTCATGGTGGACCACAACTGTTATCTTCATCGAGTTGATTAATTGCTTGAGTTTTAGGAAGATTTATGGTTATGGCTGTGTAGAGGGATTGTTGTAGACCAAATTTGCTTTTTGTATCGTGTGAATCCATGGAGGTATGAGGGAGAACAGAGGTGTGCAAGATCGTGCATGGTTAGGGTTTTCTGAAACCCTAGGGTTGCTCAAGGTTGAAGATGATGGCTGGACCACACGATGAAGGTTTGACCTTGACTCTGATTGCAATCTAACGGCCACGATTTAAGTTGAAATACGGAGGGAAATTCAAAAGGTGAAACGCACCGTTTCACTAAAGCATTCAAAATGGGCTCAAACTGTACTTGCTTTTGACACCCCCAAACCAAAGCCCATTAGAATTTGAACTGGAAAATCTCGCTATTTGCACTGTGTCCGTTTCATTTTTCTGTTATTTTTTTAATTCAATTTTCTGAACTAACTGGGCCTTGCACGATTAGTATTCGCACCCCACTTTTCCAGCCCACTGGGAATATGAACTGAGCGCCTTTGCTCTTCTCACCCCCTCTCCTTATTTCTTTATATTTCTTTTTATTTCCTTTTTCATTTTTCATGCATCTTCTAAAAATCATATAAAATCATAAAAACATTATTTTTCAATAATTCTTTTTGCATAATTTTCTTTAAAGAGTCTAGAAAATTGTAGAAAATAAAAATTGCATTTTATATTTTATTTGATATTTTTGCCATATTTTCCAAATAAATAGCATTTTAAATAGTTTCATTTCATACATAAATTTGTTAATTTTTGTTCTAACCAATGCTTTAATATTTTTTGCCCATTCTTTTTAGGTTGATTAATAGACATTGTTATCTTGTAGATACAATTTAGTTCCCACTTTTAGAAGTTAATTTTAGGTGTTTAGTTTAGGTGTGAACAACATGAACAAATTAGGGTTTTAAGTGACAACTTAGGAGAATTAATTCATTTCCCTTAGGACTTAGAGTTTGAATAGTTTAGCTATGGGACTACAGGGGCTATGGGTAGTTATTAGATCCCCTTAGAAATCACTAGGATACCCCTACTACTATTAATCAACTGTATATATCTGATTGACTGGTGTGGTGTGCCCTTTGGGGATGATTGCTTGCTTGTTTGGGTGTTGGGATTTGCTCGGGGATCTGGGAGAGATGAAGACTGAAGATGATGAAGCCATTGGAGACCCAAAGACTGAAGACCAACTTCCAGAGTTGGAGAGGAGATTTTTGCCATCAGCTGTTAAGGAGATTAGGGTTTAGGAATTAGGCAGAGCTCTAGATTAGAAAGCTTGATTCTCAAACATGGAAGGTTTTGACTGCCTCCATTCCTCTCTGTGATACAGAGTCTCTCTGAGACACTCACCCCCTTCCTTTGGAAGGCTTGGTGCTATTGTCTAAGGGATAGAACTCTTGAGAGAAAATGTCTTATGTGTTAGTAGCAGTTGGTTTACCACCATTGGTAGTCAACTAATTGCTTAACACCCAATCCACTCTGGTGATTGATCCCTCAGCTTGGAGGATAGGACTGGAAGAAAAGCCATTGTAGACTGAAGATTGGTGACCAAAGCCCTTGCTTGAAGACTGTGAAGATAGAGACTGCTGCTGACTGAAGCTTGTAGCTGATTGGAGATGACTTGAAGATGGAGAGTTGCTGTAGCTGTTTATTTTTGCTGTATTTCATTTCTGATGTATTGATTGGTTTTCCTGACTGTATTGTTTGTTGTTTACCCTGTTGGGTTGAAAGTGAAGTCTGTTCACTTTTGCCTATTGTTTTCTAGGTTCGAGGTTGAGTGGGACTCCCTTGCCTCGCTTGTATTGTTGCATCCATGCATTTTACTGTTTTACTGTATATATCTGATATTGTTTCTGTTTCCGTTTATTCCCTTAGGATCTCTGTTTCTCTCTGTGCAAGAGAGGAGCATGATAGACACTAGGACTTAACCCATGCATGATAACATTAGGTTAGTTTGATTCCCTTCGCAACTGTAGGGTAGGGTCCTGTCTCTTCTTCCTCAAAACAAACAGAAATACACAATAAAAATTTCAAACTCAATAAAAGACGCTTCTTCCGTAAAAGAATGTGAACTCATCAAGACGTCGTTTTTGTCCGCTTGGACTGTTAATCAGAAAAACCTTTTTCAGAAGGAATAAAAATCAACTAAGACAGACTTGTGTCGTACGTGGCCCGAACTACGTTCGCTCTGATCTTTCATGTTGTGTGAAAGTACGTAGGCATAGGATGCGATATCCTAGCGAGCAACCTTCCCCTCCTTTCCCGTAGGTAGGCGAACTACGTTGACTCTGATTTCTCGTTCCAGACGGGAATACGTAGGCATAAAGTGCGATACTTTGCCGAGTCATTTTATTTTCATTCTCTTTTCTTTTTAACCCCTGACCTTTAGAGTAGATAGAATAACAATCCATACCCGAAAACAAGCATGGATCCCGTCGAGTACGACGGACGTGAGGGGTGCAAATACCTTCCCCTTGCGTAACCGACTCCCGAACCCAGGTTTTGGTTGCGATGACCATACCTTTCCCGTGTTGTGCGAGGTTTACTCTGAGCGTTTCCTTTCCCTCCCGTGGGATAAATAACGCACGGTGGCGACTCTTCTGTTCAGCCGGCGCCGATTTTCGCAGTAGCGACAGCTGGCGACTCTGCTGGGGATCCAACGTCCCCTGGCTGCTAAGGACTGCGATGGTTCTTATGCATTTGGGATCCAACGTCCCTTAAGAGAGTCAATCCTAGCGCTTGTTTTCCCGTCGTGGATGTTGTATGGATTTATATTTCTGACCTTTATTTTTCAGCATTATATATATATTGATTATTATTGCTGTATATTGGGGTGTGACGGGTGTTCTGATATTGAGTGAGAAGCCGGACCTGGGCTTGAGTGCACCTTAGACTTAGAGTAGAGATTAGTGGGCGCGCACGTGCTTTGCATGTTCTAGTGTCCCGCGAAATCTACGCTCAGACGAGGTTCTTCTGGTTGGCCTCCTGTCCTGCCCTTTGGGTGGCTTGGGTTGCTGGTTAGTTGGATTGTCGACTCTGGGGACCGATCATTTAGAAGTTGGCTAAGTGAGGCCTCTTCAGGATTTGATGATGCCACTCCTTCTGGGAATCGTATCATCAACCCTGAAAGTCTGTGACGCCGACGACCGCATAGGATGCCATACCTTTGTCAGTTACTAGGACATCCACCTGTGAGAGGGTTTGGGGTTATGCAGGTAACTAGACCTCCAGATACCGGTTATTTCTTGATCAGAGATCATGGGTATTTATGGAGAGTTATGAGGTCTGTCAGAGACCATTTGGAGAGGTGTTATGAGGTCTGTCAGAGACCAGTTGGATAGTTCTGAGGTCTGTCAGAGACCATTTGGAGATATGGTTTGAGGTCTACCAGAGATCAGTCTGAGTTATGGTTTGAGGTCTGTCAGAGACCGTTGTTGGAGCTTTATTATAGGTCTATCCGAGACCAGGGTTTAAGGATTTCTAGAGGGTCTATCTGAGACTTCTTGTTATGGTTCAGGCTATGCAGCTATGGCAGTTGGTCCCTGTTGCATGTTATTTGCATTGCATTGTTTGCATACCCATTATCATTGCATCCCACTAACGTGTGTCTGTGTTGCAGGTGCATTCGCATTCCCCCGGTTCTAGTGTCTGGACTTCTGAGTATTTGATCATGGCTGGTTTGAGGATGACCGTTGCGTATAAGCTACCTGTCCCCGATATTACTCCACTCCTGGGTTTGATTTCTCTTGCGAATGAGGATGTCCGTAGAAGCTTCAGGCAGAGTTACGGGCGGTTGTTGGGTTTAGTGCGCAGGTCTACTGAGGATGAATTGAATGGGCTGTACACCTTAATGCAATTCTATGACCCGACTTTGAGATGTTTCATGTTTGCGGATTTTATCTTGGGGCCCACCATGGAGGAGTATGTAGAGTTTACTGAGCTGCCAGTTCAGAATGCAGTTCCTTTTATTCACTCAGCCGCTGAGCCCAATTTGGAGGATTTAGCCAAGGCCCTGCATATGAATGCTTCTGACTTGTTGATGACTGCGTGGCGAGGGGTTCCGGGTTTTTCTCTTCAGTTTCTAGTTGGTAAGGCTCAAGAGCACGCCAAGAATGGGTGTTGGGTGGTCTTTAACGCTATTTTGGCCCTCTGCATTTATGGGATAGTGTTGTTCCCTAACTTCCCAAACTTCGTGGACATGGATGCATTTCATCTATTTGCTGCCGGTAACCCGGTACCAACGCTGATTGGGGCCTTTTACCATTCGATGCACTACAGGAATGAAAACAGGAGAGGCAAGAATGTCTCCTGTTGCGTACCTTTGCTGTATATGTGGTTCAAGAGCCATCTTCCATCGAGGGGACCTTTCATGGATAATGCAATTACGTCCGACTGGCCAGAGCATATGATGAGGTTAACTTCTGAAGACGTTGGTTGGTTTGATAGAGATCTGCTGGGATCCGAGCTTATCTTCAGTTGTTCTGGTTACCCTAATGTTCCGCTGATAGGAAGAAAAGGGTGTATCAATTATAACCCTTCTCTGTTCATTCGTCAATTCGGATATGCGCTGAAGAACCCGCCCAAGGAGGAAGAAGTACAGGAATCTTTGTACTTCACTGGAGATGTGAAGGGGGAGTTATTGGCCAAGTTGCAGCATGCCTGGATGCGCATTAACCGAAGAGGGAAACCGTTGTTAGGGAAGAATGACTGTCAGGCCTATGCACCTTATAGAGTTTGGATTCAGGAGAGAGCCAGTCAGTTGAGGATGCCATTTCCAGATGCACCAACTCTTGTTCCTATTCCGGTAGCGGAGCCAACTACTGTTTCTAGGGAAGCCTATGAGCAGGTTGTGAGAGAAAAAGAAGCCTTGTTGAAGATCAACGAAGGGTTAGAGCAAGAGCTAGCCCAGATACGCAGCGAGAAAAACAAGGCCGTCCATGCTTTCCAACAGCAGATTGAGCTAATGAACAGATTAGGGGCTGAGTTGACTGAGGAGAAAAGGAAGCGTGAACGGCTGGGGCAAGAGTTCAGAAGCTCCCATGACATGCTGGAATCCAAGAAGAAAGCGCTTGACATCACTCACCGAGAGATCTCTTCTTGCAACAAGACTTGGAATGCCACACTCACCAACAATAAGAAGAGGGAGGATAAGTTGAAGCAGCAAATCTCCGACCTCGAAGAGCAGTTGAAGTCCAGCATCAAGAAGTGTGAGGAAGAAGTGATGACCCGGTACAGTCTCCAGAACGCACTAAACAAGGCCATCAAAGGGAGAGATGAAGCTGTGTCTCAGAAGCGTAAACTGGAGGATCGCTTCGGAGACGGGGCATGGGAAGAAACTGCTGAAGACGTGTGTCGTGTTCTGAAGAAAAGGAACCAACTTGTTGAAGGGCTGCTTGCTCGACCCAGTCATCCGGAGACCAAGAAGCTGTTAGAAGAGTATCAGACTTATGGGAGGATTTGATCATTTCATGTAGTAACTTGTATGCTTTATTTGCACAGTGCTGACCATCACCAGGATTGTTGGTTGAGGTCATGCTTTCTCCTTGTACTCTCAGTGACATTGTATTCCGGGTTTATTGGTTTCTCAGCAATATATGAGGCTTTCTGTGATTCAGCTCCGATCTTTATATTGATAGCACTGTCACTGCACCGGCACCTTCACACTAGAATCGGGGAATGAACTTCCCTAATGCACAGACACACATTGCATTGCATTCATATTCATATTGCATTACAGGTAATCATTGGATGTTGTCTTATTTCCTGCCCTGTACCAGGTACTTTCCAGGATTGCAGATCAGCACCCGCACCGCTATTCTACTCGCACCAACTGTCGAAGAATCATGGATCAAATGCAGAACGAGATGCAAGATGTGCGTGAGAAGCTCGCTCTCTTCATGCAGACCATGGAAGCTATTGCAAAGGGTCAGGAAAATTTGCAAGCCATGGTCCAACCTCTGTTGGCCCGAAATGCTGGTCACGGTAACGAGGATCATCAGTCTGTGCGAGTCGATACTGTTCATGGGGATGGCACTCCCACGCCAGTGGCTCCACCTGTAGTCAACATACCAGCTGCTAATGTCAACAACGCTACCGCTGCTGTGAATGGTAATGTCGGAGTTGGGAATGAGACTGTTGTCCATAACGTTGGGCTTGGTGATGTCAACTTGGGTGATAATATGGGAGGCAACGGCTTTGGCAATGCTGGATTCGGGTTCAATGATCAGGGATTCGATAATGCTGGGAAATATGGTTTCAATGCTCAAGGCTTTGGGCAGGATGGTTATGGTGTGGCCAATCAGGGCTATGGAGGTTTTGGAAATGGAAACGGCGCTGGGTTTATGGCTTTTGGGCCTGCTGGAGGTGTTCAGGGATACGGCAACAGAGGCCGAGGTCCGGGGATGAACCAGATCAGGGCTGGACGTAATAATGGATATGACGGGTATGGAGCTGGGAATGGCATGTGGCAAGAAGATCATCAGGAGGACGCTTTCTCCGGCGGAGGTTTCGAAGGGCCGATGGATGACTCCCAGAAGATCAGAATGCTGGAAGAGCAGATGAGGGGGGTCCTGAACCAAAGTGCTGTAGGTTTGGACATGGCAACAATGGGTCTGGTACCTGGCTTGAGGGTGCCAATCAAATTCAAAGCTCCTGCGTTTGATAAGTATAAAGGGGACACATGTCCGAAAGTGCATGTGCGAGCCTATTACAGAAAGATGTCTGCATACTCAACTGATGAAAGAATGCTAATGCATTTCTTTCAAGATAGTCTGTCGGGTCCTTCCCTAGAGTGGTATATGGGGTTGGAGCCAACCGATATCAAGACATGGAAGCAATTGGCAGAGGCATTTGTAGCTCACTACAAGTATAACAGCGATTTGGCGCCCAATCGGGTCCAATTGGCAGGGCTGTCTCAGAAGAAGGGGGAGAGCTTTAAAGAGTACGCGCAAAGGTGGCGCGATATGGCTGCAAGGGTCCGTCCTCCTGTAGAAGACAAGGAAATGAATGACATGTTCGTCGGCACATTCACAGGCTTGTTTCATGACATGCTGTTTCACACATCTCTGGCCAGTTTTTCAGACCTAATTCTGATGGGAGAAAAGATTGAGCGTAACATTAAGCAAGGAAAATTCCAGGTTGAGGAATCAACTGCATCTGGCAGTAATAGGAAGGCTTTTGGTGGGCGCCGTCAGGGCGAGGCAAGCGCAGTATTTGGAGGCCGAGGCCGAGGCCGAGGCAGAGGTCGAAACCAATATCATCAGCCGCAGCAGGTGGCGAGTGTTACTATCCCGTACCAGCAACAACCACTTCAGCAACAACAACCGCCTCAGCAGCAGCCAATGCAGCTGCAGCAGCAGCAGCAGCCGCAGCAGGGTGCACAGCAGGCTCAGCGAAGATTCCAGGGTGGTAAACCAAGAAGAGTGTTTGAGAAGCCTCCCACGACATATGCTGATTTATTGCAGACATTGTTGGGATTGAACCTGGTAGAGAAGAGAACTCTGGCACCGATAACGGGAGCTCCCCCGTTTGGTTACGATGCAAGCAGGCACTGTGAGTTTCATTCTGGGGCTCCGGGCCACGATATAGAGGGTTGCCATGCTTTTAAGCACGTTGTGCAGGATCTTTTGGACAATAAGACTATCAATTTCGGAACGGCAGGTCCGAATATAGTGCAGAAACCCATGCCCAATCATGGGGCGAACGCCATTCTGACTGAGGAAGGGTTGAATCTGATTATGAATGTCGACGATTTGAAGACGCCGCTGGGCGAGATAAAAAGCAGATTGTTGCAAGGGGGTGTTTATCCAGGATGTGACGAATATTGTTTAGAATGCTGGACCCTAGATGGGGGGTGTGATGATTTGAAGAAAGGCATTCAGGCTTTAATTGATGGAGGCACATTGCAGTTTGACCGAGCAGCAATTGAAGAGCCCGCAGGGGCAGTAGCAGATGATCAGAGTGATGTGGCCACTGTAACGATTCCTCGAAAGACAATCACTATTGCAGCACCAGCTCAGCGACCACCGATCACCATAACTAAGGCCGGGCCGATCCCGTACGAGAACACGAAAGCAGTCCCATGGTCATATGGGTTGGAGGTGTATTGTGACGGGATAAAGATTGATGTTAATAAGCAGCCAGCCGAGACTGTGGATAATGTTGTTGGTTCAGGAGGTATGACAAGGAGTGGTAGGATCTTTATATCCCCTGAAGTGGAGGCCGAAAGGCTAGCGAAAGGAAAAGGGAAAGCGGTTGAGAATGTCCCAGTGCAAGCAAGCGAAAAAGAAGCAGCATCGAAAGATGTAGAAGAGTTCATGCGCTTGATTCGAAAAAGTGATTATAAGATTGTGGAGCATCTGCAGCAGACGCCGTCCAAAATATCCATCTTGTCATTGCTCTTATGTTCGGAAGCTCACAGGAATGCTTTGTTGAAAGTCTTGGATACTTCCTTTGTACCCCAAGACGTCTCTGTAAATCAGCTGGAAGGAGTGTTGGCACATGTGAATGCAGGCCACAGCTTGGGCTTTACCGACTTCGACTTGACCCCTAAAGGGAGGGATCATAATATGGCGCTGCACATATCTGTTGAGTGTAGAGGGTCAGTAATGTCGCATGTATTGGTCGACACCGGATCGTCTTTGAATGTGATGCCCAAGAAGGCGATGATGAAGCTGGATGTCAGAGGAATCTTGTGCACGCCCAGTGACTTGGTAGTCAGAGCGTTTGACGACACGTGGAGAACAGTCTTTGGATCGATAACATTGCCTCTACAGGTGGGGCCGGAGGTGTTTGCAACTGAATTTTATATCATGGATATACAGCCTGCGTACAGCTGCTTGCTCGGACGACCCTGGATTCATAGGGCTGGGGCAGTCACGTCTACCCTGCATCAGAAATTAAAATATATGGTCGGGACAGTGTAGTCACCGTATGCGGAGAAGAAGACATCCTGGTCAGCCATTTGTCGTCATTTAAATATGTGGAAGTCGACGGAGAGATCCACGAAACGCCCTGCCAGGCATTTGAAGGGTTGCGTATCAAGGACAAAGGTCCCGGGCCGAGCAAAGTGTCAGAGATACCTGTCTCGTCATATAAAGAAGCTCAAGCTCTAGTGGAGGCAGGAGAAGCAAAGGGCTGGGGCAAAGTGCTGGATATTCCTGTAAAGATGGACCGGTTCGGGCTGGGATACCAACCGTCATCGTCAGCACCCGCTGTGGGGGCACCCCGTTTCAGAGGGCCAATAACTATCTCTGCGAGTGGAGTGTGTCATGAAACCATCAACGCTGCTTCGGAGTCTGACGAAGGAGACAGCGACTGTGATATGGATGCCTGGATTCAGCCAAGCACGCCAGGACAAGGACTGTGCAACTGGTCTATTCAGGAGCTTGTTCCTGTGACTCTTAAACAGTAATGCTTTGCTTTATTAATTGTTGAATAATCTGATGTCTTGCCCAGGGCATCAGTACTTGCTTAGGGTTGTGTTGTTATGAACATTGCGTGTTATTCATTAAATAAATGGCGTTTTTTTCATGTGCAAATACTGTAATCCCTGTCTTTCTCGTTTTATATTTCTCAATAAAATGGCAACGTGGTTATTCGCTTTAGACGCATTTTGAAACACTTAACTATTCCTTTTGCAGGATAACATTTTCAGATGACATCCTTGAACCACCTATGACTCGTCCCGACTTTGAGCGTCCGGTATTTCAGGCCGAAGAAGAGGTTGTCGAGGATAGCGACGTTCCTGAAGAGTTGTCTTGGTTGGTGAAGCAAGAGGAAAGAGCCATTCTGCCTCGCGACGAGGTCATCGAAATTATCAACTTGGGGTCGGAAGGGGTTGAGAAGAATATCCGCATCGGGGCCGCCATGCAGGGTGATATCAAGCGAAAACTGGTTGAAATGCTCCGAGAGTATAGTGATGTATTCGCTTGGTCGTATGAAGATATGCCAGGGCTCGATACAGATATGGTTGTGCACCGCCTGCCACTGAAAGAAGATTGCCCGCCGGTCAAACAAAAGCTTCGCAGAACTCGACCAGACATGGCAGTGAAGATTAAAGAGGAAGTTCAAAAACAGTGGGACGCTGGTTTCCTGGTTGTGACAAAATATCCCTCTTGGGTTGCCAACATCGTACCAGTGCCAAAGAAAGATGGCAAGGTTCGGATGTGCGTGGATTATAGGGATTTGAATAAAGCAAGCCCAAAAGACGATTTTCCGCTTCCTCATATTGATGTGCTAGTTGATAATACTGCTCAATACTCCGTATTCTCCTTCATGGATGGCTTCTCAGGCTATAATCAGATTAAAATGGCGCCAGAGGATATGGAGAAGACCACTTTCATAACGCCTTGGGGAACATTTTGCTATAAAGTGATGCCCTTTGGTTTGAAAAATGCTGGGGCAACATATCAGCGCGCGATGACGACTCTTTTCCATGATATGATGCATAAAGAGATCGAAGTTTATGTTGACGATATGATTGCCAAATCCCAGACGGAGGAAGAGCATCTGGTGAATCTGCTGAAGTTATTTAAAAGGCTTAGGAAGTTCAGGCTGAGACTGAACCCTAACAAATGCACCTTCGGGGTGAGGTCGGGTAAACTGCTGGGGTTTATCGTAAGCGAAAGAGGAATAGAGGTCGATCCTGCTAAGATAAAAGCGATACAAGAAATGTCGACGCCTAAAACAGAGAAAGAGGTGCGCGGGTTTTTAGGGAGGTTGAACTACATCGCTCGGTTCATATCTCACCTAACTACTACGTGCGAGCCATTATTCAAGCTGTTGAAGAAAGATCAAGCTGTAACATGGAACGAAAATTGTCAAAAGGCGTTCGATAAAATAAAGCAGTATTTGCAGGAGCCGCCTATTTTGATACCCCCAGTGGCAGGTAGACCCTTGATCATGTATTTGACGGTTCTTGAGGGAAGCATGGGTTGTGTTCTCGGTCAACACGACGAGACAGGGAGAAAAGAGCATGCAATCTATTACTTGAGTAAGAAATTTACAGATTGTGAATCTCGATACTCAATGATGGAGAAAACTTGTTGCGCGCTAGCCTAGGCCGCCAAGCGTTTGAGGCAATACATGCTGAATCATACAACCATGCTCATCTCGAAGATGGATCCTATCAAATATGTATTCGAAAAGCAGGCGTTGTCAGGAAGAATTGCCCGTTGGCAGATGGTCTTGACTGAATATGACATTCAATACGTCTCGCAAAAGGCTATAAAGGGGAGTGTGCTGTCTGAGTATCTGGCGGAGCAGCCTATTGAAGAATACCAATCGATGAGGTTTGATTTTCCTGACGAGGACATCATGTACCTAAAGATGAAAGATTGTGAAGAGCCGTTGCCAGACGAGGGACCGGAGTTGGGTTCCAAATGGAAGATGATATTTGACGGAGCTGTGAATGCTTACGGTAGCGGAATAGGGGCAGTCATCACTACGCCACACGGGTCGCACATCCCGTTTACTGCCCGATTGACCTTTGTCGTTACCAATAATGAGGCCGAATACGAAGCTTGTATAATGGGGCTTGAAGAAGCCATTGATTTGCGAATCAAGAATTTAGACGTATACGGAGACTCAGCTCTGGTGGTGAATCAAATCAAAGGGGAATGGGAGACGCGTCAGCCCAACTTGATACATTACATGAATTATGCAAGGAGATTGTTGCCTTTCTTCGACAAGGTTGAGTTGCATCATGTGCCGCGGGCAGAGAATCAAATGGCTGACGCCCTCGCCACTTTGTCTTCCATGTACAAAGTCAACTTCTGGAACGAGGCTCCCCGAATCATTATCTCTCGGCTTGACAGGCCAGCCTATGTATTTGCTATTGATGAAGCATCCGACGACAAACCGTGGTATTTTGATATCCTGAATTTCCTGAAGAATAAAGAGTATCCGGCTGGGGCATCCAGTCAGGATCAGAAGACTCTCAGGAGATTAGCGGGTAATTTCTATTTGAATCTGGATGGCGTCTTATACAGAAGAAACCACGATTTGGTGCTGTTGCGTTGTGTAGACGAGAAAGAGGCGAAGCTGCTCATGGAGGAAATACACGAAGGTACCTTTGGTACGCATGCTGGTGGGCATGCCATGACGAGAAAGCTGCTGCGGGCAGGTTATTTTTGGCTTACTATGGAAACTGACTGTTTCAAGTTTGCGAGGAAGTGCCACAAGTGCCAAATCTATGCTGATAAGATCCATGTGCCTCCGAGTCCTCTGAATGTAATGTCATCGCCATGGCCATTCTCGATGTAGGGAATCGATATGATTGGAAAGATCGAGCCGACAGCTTCTAACGGGCATCGGTTCATCCTAGTAGCAATCGATTATTTCACCAAGTGGGTGGAAGCGGCGTCCTACGCAAATGTAACGAAGCAAGTGGTGGCCAGATTCATCAAGAGAGATATCATTTGCCGATATGGGATCCCCGAGCGGATAATCACGGACAACGGTTCGAACCTGAACAACAAAATGATGAAGGAGCTCTATCAAAATTTCAAGATCGAACATCACAACTCCTCCCCGTACCGACCCAAGATGAATGGCGCTGTTGAGGCGGCCAATAAGAATATCAAGAAGATCGTTCAGAAAATGGTGGTGACCTATAAGGACTGGCATGAGATGCTACCCTTCGCTTTGCACGGTTATCGTACGACGGTACGCACATCAACCGGGGCAACCCCGTTCTCGTTAGTATACGGAATGGAAGCAGTGCTACCATTAGAAGTTGAGATCCCTTCTCTGAGGGTATTGCGAGACGTTCAGCTGGACGAGGCAGAATGGGTGAAAGACAGGTTGAACCAATTGAGTTTGATGGACGAGAAGAGGCTAGCTTCTCTAGCATACGGTCGTTTGTACCAGAGCCGAATGAAGAAAGCGTATGATAAGAAGATACATCCGCGAAGTTTTCAGACGGGCGACCTTGTGCTGAAAAGGATTCTCCCGCCGCAAGCTGATCACAGGGGCAAGTGGACCCCCAACTACGAAGGGCCATACGTTGTCAGGAAAGTCTTCTCAGGAGGAGCGTTGTTGTTGTCCACCATGGACGGTGAAGACTTTACGTCGCCTGTGAATTCGGACGCATTTAAAAAATACTTTGCTTAAAAAAGACCCGCTGGACAGAAAAAAAGAGAGTCCAGGCAAAAATGGGGCATCCTGGCGAACCAAAAACAGAATAAAAGGTTCGGGCAAAAGTTAGGGATAAAATTGAAAAATGTACACCCGCGAAGTTGAAAACCTACACTGGGCGGCTTCGGCAAAAAAGGGTATCCCGGTGAATTGAAAACCCGTAAAGGGCAGTTCACGCAAAAGTTAGGGATTTGAAAAGCAAATGATTGCGGTCCGAATTTGACATTTCAGTGAACATTAGTGCGGGAGAATACCTAAAGGATCGGTTATCTGGTACAACCTCTTCAGAAGGGTGACTACCGGGAAAGCATTAGAGTCGGATGAGTCATAGGAGGATCAGTTCGTGGTGTTCGTCTGCATCCCGTTGCCGACATGTGTACAAAATTTAATTTGTCAAAATATTTATGCTTCTTGTGCATACTTGTGTATTTGTTTTGCGTAGCTTCCTCATTTCAGGAGTTACACCCCGTGTACAAAACTCCGCCCATTCAGGGGCCCAATCAATAAAATATGTTATTCAGTACTTGACGCTGGTTCTTTACTGTTTGTGCATGATAAAACGCCTAAGTTTATTGAAACTAGCATGTGTATAACATCACTGGCCCTTGCCAACAATTGCTAAAGCGTTGAATTAACTGGAAATAACGTCACTAACCTGAATCGATTTGGTTCCGTAGGCTTGTCTTGTCTTGTCTGTGTTGTTGCAGGCTTCATAACCGTACGAGGAAAATGAGCAAAAGATTGCAATAACGAAGGACTCGACCCCCGCGCAGGTCATGTCTGATGTCCCTGGAGAAGGGTAGGATTCCCCAGCTAGTCGTTGCCTATCCAGAAGGCATGTTCCAACAAGGCCATTTATTCTCAGCAGAATTCGCGATTCCAAAATTATAGGCTGTGTTCAGGCTGCGTGGTGTCCCCCAGAAGGATTCTTTGTCCCAAGCAGAGGGGGTAGCCTCAGAAGATTAACATTTCAGATTGGTGAGCTGTATTCAGGCAGTTTACCTTTCCCCGCAGGGTCGTCTACTCTACCCAGCAGAGTCAATTGATTTTCCCAAGAGAATTATCCCATCCCCAACGAAATTCTCTTCTCAGCAAGTGTTTTCATTCCTCCCCGTGGAACTCGAAGATTAAGACTATCCCCGCCAGAGTTGGTGCGGGTCCTGGCATTTATTTCGTCAAAATACCGTGTGATATCCGTTCACTTTCCAGCAGAAGCGCACTTGCTATTCTCTAGCAGAGTTGTATTCCCCAGCAGGGTGTTACTTCAACGAGGTGCTTGGTTTAAGTTCCCAATTTCCCAGCTAAGTCGACTTCACTCTCCCAGCATTTATTTTGCTGGGATAGTTCTGTAGCATCCGGCTATCCCCAACGGAGTTGGCATTATCTTCAGCATTTATTTTGCTGAAGCAGTTTCTGTACCCAGCAGTTCGAGTCTGCATTTGCATCAGTATATAATGTCATACTTGCAATAACCAAATAAAAGTGTAGCTTCTTCATGTCGAATGGAGCATCGCATCATTGTCGAACGCATGCATTTTGAAACATAAACTAGGCTGGCTAACCTTTTGTTTCAAGTATTGTTTCTCTTACAGGTAAAGAGAGCCCTTGCTCAGGTGAATCAGTAAACATTCAGGATCTCGACGTGAGACATCCGACGAAGTGTCAGTTGTGGCGCTACTCCCCACAGAGTCAGCAGGATAAGTTTCTCCTTATCCCCAAGCAGAGCTATTGGTCATCAAAGGATTCATGAATCAGAATTTCAGAGGCTACCGCCGGTTATCAGAATAGGCGTCCGAAAGTTTGGTTTCCAAATGTCCCCAGTAGAGTCAGCCTCAAAGTTGTTGTAACGTCAGTGATAAGAAGTTTGCGGACCAATGGAAGAATGAGTCCTAACGTGGACGATTTTATTGACGGGATTTCTTTGTGCTAGAGAAGATTGTTGGAATGTGGAGTCCTAACGTGGACATTTCCTCAAGTTGACAATGTGTGTTAGTCCTAACGTGGACAGGTTCGAGTTCTCGGTATTGATTGAGTGTGGAGTCCTGACGTGGACAAAGTTGGTTACTCTTCGTGCTGGTGTCCTGACGTGGACCATTTATTTTCAGCAAATAGCTCTATTCGTGATGGTGAAAGGGGTGTCCTGACGTAGACAAGTTTGTAGTTCTTTGTGATGACAAGATGCGAGAGTCCTGACGCGGACAAATTTATCCTTCTTCGTGTTGTTGGCAAAGTATGAGTCCTAACGTGGACAAGTCTCATTTCCCCAGCAAGTCGAAGACGCGCAAGTCCTGACGTGGGCAAGTTTATTTCTTCAGCAGGTTGAGATATGGGTCCTAACGTGGACAAAGTTTTATTTCCTCAGCGGAGTCCTGACGTGGACAAATCAAGACGAAACGTGAGTCCTGACGTGGACAGGTTTATTCCTTACGTAGAAAGAGAAGCTTCAGTTCCTTACGTGGAACAGCAAGTTCAGTCCTGACGGTGACAGACGCAGAAAAGACGAGTTTATTCCTTACGTGGAAAAGATTATTCCTGACGCGGAAAAGTGTGGTCTTGACGCGGACAGATCCAGAAGAAAGTTATTCCTTACGTGGAAAGATGGAGTCCTTACGTGGACCGATCAAGACGAGTTGGTTTCCTTACGTGGAAAGATGTGATTCTTTACGTGGAACAAGTCAGAGTCCTTACATGGACAGATCGAAAGAAAATGAGATTCCTTACGTGGAAAGGTGAATCCTAACATGGGTGATGTATTAATGGCATGAAGAAGTTTAGTCCTGACGTGGACAGATTCAGATCAAGATCAATTCCTAACGTGGACAGATGGAGATTCCTGACGTGGAAAGAAAGGTTATTCCTTACGTGGAAAGGTGAGTCCTAACGTGGACGGTGTTGTTCCTAACGTGGAAGAGTTTACCCCTAACGTGGACGATTTATTTCTGACGAGAAGGCAGACGAGCCATCCTCAGCAAAGTGTTGAAGTTTTTTTCGAATTGACGAAGTAGGCGTCCTGACGTGGACAGTGTTCCATCTCTGCGATAATAGAATCTTTTTCAGAATGATGAAAATAGTCCCCAGCACGGTCGCACGAGATCAGTGGGTTACCGTAACAGTCAGATTCAGCTGATGAATGTCGTTCCCCAAGCCGGAGCGCAGTTTATTTCTGCGGTTGGCAAATTTCCGGGTTCTTAATATTCAACTGTCTCGTACTGCGAATGTCTGAAGGCTCCGAGCTCTTCACCCAATCGGGTCCAAGTCGCTTGAATAGGGGCAGCTATTGCACCCTGAAATTTGCCCAACCTTATTCACTTGGTTTATGTTTCAATATCATTAGCATTTGCATATAGAGTCATGTACATAGCCTAACCATCTGCATAGCATAAGCATAGAAAGTCATCCAACAGGGGGCCAATCATTATTATCATCTCTAGAGGCCTATCAAGAGGTTATTATCCTGATTCAGTCTCATTCAAGTCATCAGAAAGAATTGGGAAGCTATCAAGTCAATGGGTCAAGCAGTTCATCTATCTCCTGGCTGAGGGTATCTGGGGATCATCAAGGAAGGTATGAGCTGTGAATTGAAGGCATGGGGAGTATCTAGACATCTTGGAGGACTTAGAAAGTCATTTGGAGAAAATAAGTTGTTGATGTGATCGCAAGAATTGCAGTTGAAGACAGTCAATTGGGGTTTCATCTGGGTCAACCCTGGGTCAACCCTAGGTCAAAGGATTGTTGGAGAGGCATTAAGGGCTATTGAAGAGATGTGGGGTTCATTATTTTACATGGAGAATAAGGATATGGTGATATGCTAGGAAGAAATCAAGGGAAATCAAGGAGAAGAGGAAGTCCTAAATTAGGGTTTCTATGTAAAATCCCCTAGTTTAGGTCACATTTCCAAGCAAGATAAGTCAAAATTCAAGCTTCAAATGAATCCTTGGCCAACATGAAACTTGTATAGGATCTCAATACCTTTAATTTGAGTGGTGGAAGACATCAAGGAGATTTATAGAACTCAAGTTATGGTCCTTGCAAGTTACAGGTCATCTGAGGTATCTGAAATTTTGTCTGTAAAAGTGACTTGACTTCCAAGCAATTTTTACCCCTCAAGGAGATTTCAAATGAATTTCTGGTCAACATAAGAGTTGTTCCTCATTGTCTTAGCTTTCTAGAATGGTATTGTATGCCTTCATAGGATGTGTGGAACTCTACTTATGGTTTTGGCAAGCAAAGGGTATTTTGGTCATTTGAGAATTACAGGTCATTTTAACCTATGCCCAAAACTCATACAAGGAAGCTTCAAATGGGAAACTTTACAACATCAAACTTGTTCCAAATGACATTTTGAGTCTAGAAAAGTGACCATGAGAGGTTGGAAAGATTCATAGCACAAGGTTTCAAAATTGTTGGATTTAATGAATAAAAATGGCCTTAAAAATGAGATTTTTCATATCTTGGCCAAATGAAGTAAAATTATAGGTCATTTTGAATGGAAAGATCATTTTAAAGACATTGGATAAAGTGGAATTTTGAGCTTAGTTCATATTTTGTGAGTTATCCATGGTTGCTTGTAATGGAAGATACATAAACCAAACTCAATGGAAAGAATGCAAGGGAAACTTCTCCAAGTTTCTAGGAGGTTCTAACCTCATGTATATATTGATGCAAGATGGTTCATGCCATGGTTGGTGACTTCATTTGTTCAAAACCCCAAGTTATACACACTTTCTTCATTTTGCATAAACTTCACAAACTCTCTCAAATTTTCCTCAATTCTCACACTTCTTGATCTGAACTTCATCACCATCATCCATAGGTTACAATTCACATATTCATTTGGCTGAATCAATCAAGGAGAGTGCCATACTAGTTTCATCATTCAAGGTTCAAGAAATTGGAATCACATGATACAAGAAGTTTGAGCCCAAATCTTTGCATACAGAATCAAAGTGGTGGTGTGTGGATCAGTTTCAAGTCCTTGCAAGCCTTGATTCAGAGATTTCCATAGCTGTATCTCCATTTTAAACCAGGTTGGATTTCTCTTCGAATTGCATGTTTTTGGTTAGCATGATAGGGTTTTGATAGCTTAGAATGGTTAAGTTAGGTTAGATGATGATTTTCACAGAGTTTGGAGAGGTTTTGTGAGGTTTGGCTATGGAGTTCACAAACTGTTGAGGCTTGTAATTATGAGGATAATGCACGAAAATCTTGTTGGATTAGCATGTTAAGATCAGCTTGAGTTGTAGTTGAACTTAGGACAAGAATTGGTGAGTTTTGGTTGAGTTGATCACAGGTGTTCATGGTGGACCACAACTGTTATCTTCATCGAGTTGATTAATTGCTTGAGTTTTAGGAAGATTTATGGTTATGGCTGTATAGAGGGATTGTTGTAGACCAAATTTGCTTTTTGTATCGTGTGAATCCATGGAGGTATGAGGGAGAACAGAGGTGTGCAAGATCGTGCATGGTTAGGGTTTTCTGAAACCCTAGGGTTGCTCAAGGTTGAAGATGATGGCTGGACCACACGATGAAGGTTTGACCTTGACTCTGATTGCAATCTAACGGCCATAATTTAAGTTGAAATACGGAGGGAAATTCAAAAGGTGAAACGCACCGTTTCACTAAAGCATTCAAAATGGGCTCAGACTGTACTTGCTTTTGACACCCCCAAACCAAAGCCCATTAGAATTTGAACTGGAAAATCTCGCTATTTGCACCGTGTCCGTTTCATTTTTCTTTTATTTTTTTAATTCAATTTTCTGAACTAACTGGGCCTTGCACGATTAGTATTCGCACCCCACTTTTCCAGCCCACTGGGAATATGAACTGAGCGCCTTTGCTCTTCTCACCCCCTCTCCTTATTTCTTTATATTTCTTTTTATTTCCTTTTTCATTTTTCATGCATCTTCTAAAAATCATATAAAATCATAAAAACATTATTTTTCAATAATTCTTTTTGCATAATTTTCTTTAAAGAGTCTAGAAAATTGTAGAAAATAAAAATTGCATTTTATATTTTATTTGATATTTTTGCCATATTTTCCAAATAAATAGCATTTTAAATAGTTTCATTTCATACATAAATTTGTTAATTTTTGTTCTAACCAATGCTTTAATATTTTTTGCCCATTCTTTTTAGGTTGATTAATAGACATTGTTATCTTGTAGATACAATTTAGTTCCCACTTTTAGAAGTTAATTTTAGGTGTTTAGTTTAGGTGTGAACAACATGAACAAATTAGGGTTTTAAGTGACAACTTAGGAGAATTAATTCATTTCCCTTAGGACTTAGAGTTTGAATAGTTTAGCTATGGGACTACAGGGGCTATGGGTAGTTATTAGATCCCCTTAGAAATCACTAGGATTCCCCTACTACTATTAATCTACTGTATATATCTGATTGACTGGTGTGGTGTGCCCTTTGGGGATGATTGCTTGCTTGTTTGGGTGTTGGGATTTGCTCGGGGATCTGGGAGAGATGAAGACTGAAGATGATGAAGCCATTGGAGACCCAGAGACTGAAGACCAACTTCCAGAGTTGGAGAGGAGATTTTTGCCATCAGCTGTTAAGGAGATTAGGGTTTAGGAATTAGGCAGAGCTCTAGATTAGAAAGCTTGATTCTCAAACATGGAAGGTTTTGACTGCCTCCATTCCTCTCTGTGATACAGAGTCTCTCTGAGACACTCACCCCCTTCCTTTGGAAGGCTTGGTGCTATTGTCTAAGGGATAGAACTCTTGAGAGAAAATGTCTTATGTGTTAGTAGCAGTTGGTTTACCACCATTGGTAGTCAACTAATTGCTTAACACCCAATCCACTCTGGTGATTGATCCCTCAGCTTGGAGGATAGGACTGGAAGAAAAGCCATTGTAGACTGAAGATTGGTGACCAAAGCCCTTGCTTGAAGACTGTGAAGATAGAGACTGCTGCTGACTGAAGCTTGTAGCTGATTGGAGATGACTTGAAGATGGAGAGTTGCTGTAGCTATTTATTTTTGCTGTATTTCATTTCTGATGTATTGATTGGTTTTCCTGACTGTATTGTTTGCTGTTTACCCTGTTGGGTTGAAAGTGAAGTCTGTTCACTTTTGCCTATTGTTTTCTAGGTTCGAGGTTGAGTGGGACTCCCTTGCCTCGCTTGTATTGTTGCATCCATGCATTTTACTGTTTTACTGTATATATCTGATATTGTTTCTGTTTCCGTCTATTCCCTTAGGATCTCTGTTTCTCTCTGTGCAAGAGAGGAGCATGATAGACACTAGGACTTAACCCATGCATGATAACATTAGGTTAGTTTGATTCCCTTCGCAACTGTAGGGTAGGGTCCTGTCTCTTCTTCCTCAAAACAAACAGAAATACACAATAAAAATTTCAAACTCAATAAAAGACGCTTCTTCCGTAAAAGAATGTGAACTCATCAAGACGTCGTTTTTGTCCGCTTGGACTATTAATCAGAAAAACCTTTTTCAGAAGGAATAAAAATCAACTAAGACAGACTTGTGTCGTACGTGGCCCGAACTACGTTCGCTCTGATCTTTCATGTTGTGTGAAAGTACGTAGGCATAGGATGCGATATCCTAGCGAGCAACCTTCCCCTCCTTTCCCGTAGGTAGGCGAACTACGTTGACTCTGATTTCTCGTTCCAGACGGGAATACGTAGGCATAAAGTGCGATACTTTGCCGAGTCATTTTATTTTCATTCTCTTTTCTTTTTAACCCCTGACCTTTAGAGTAGATAGAATAACAATCCATACCCGAAAACAAGCGTGGATCCCGTCGAGTACGACGGACGTGAGGGGTGCTAATACCTTCCCCTTGCGTAACCGACTCCCGAACCCAGGTTTTGGTTGCGATGACCATACCTTTCCCGTGTTGTGCGAGGTTTACTCTGAGCGTTTCCTTTCCCTCCCGTGGGATAAATAACGCACGGTGGCGACTCTTCTGTTCAGCCGGCGCCGATTTTCGCAGTAGCGACACTCATCATAGATAGTAGCATCAAGTAGATGCTTGCTCCTAAATCACATAAAGCATCGTAATAGGTAGCGGACCAATGGAGCAAGGAATCATAAACCTACTGAAATAGTGAATTTGGGTGTAAGTGTTCTCTAAATAATAACAATGTACTCTTCCACCAAAGCGATGTTTTTATCATGCTTTAACTTACACTTTCCTGATAAGAGTTTTTTCATAAATTTATCATAAATAGGCATTTGTTCGAGAGCTTCATAGAATGGAATATTGACCTGTATTTTGTTAAACGTCTCTGTAAACTTTTAAACTGACTCACTTCCATCTCTGTATTAGAAATCTTCTTCAGAATTAATTAAGGTGTGTTGTAGTGAGAATCAAATATCGAGCTATTAATTAACTTGAATCACACATCTTTGAATTCACCACCGAGTTTTAATTTATCCAAAGGAAAGGGTAAAGGTCAAAGAAAACCCTAAGTGCGCTACGTAACAATGAAGCTAAGAGATCGGGGGTTGGTTATACGAAGGGAAGATATTAACCCCCTAAGTATCTGTAGTACTCTACAAGAGCCTCTTGTTTGGTATTTGTGTTATTGCTAATGTTTGTCTGCTAATGATTATGTGCTAAGATAAAGATGCTAAAGTTAAAGACCTATGGGTATATACACTAAGTATGTTCGCCAAAACGTTGCATCTCATGCCTACGTATCCTAACAAGGATGGAATCAGAGCAACCGTAGTTCTCATAACTAGGGTGAAAGAACTCTTGAATATGGTCAAGGTTCCAAGGGGAATAAGTATCCATAACAATGATACTTATATAGAGTTAACAAAACCTCTAAGTCTAAGTTAAAAACTAATTGGGGATTGACTTTAAAAGTCAAGAGGGGAAGTGAGTACACATGACAATGGTACACATATAGAGTTAACAAACTCTAGACCTAAGCTCTAAGTTATAAGGTTATTAACAAGGTGTGCTAAAGGTATTGACTTAACAAAGCCAAAGGGATGTAGGTTCTAACTTAAGACTAAATTGAAAGTCCTAATGACTTTAACAAGGTCAAGGGGAGGTTTAAGAACAATGAGCTAGCTATGACATTTAAGTCAATAGAGAGACTTCCCTTTAGACTAAGGAACACAAGGAAACTCTTTAGGATGAGAGCTAACAAGCTACATCACTTAGGGAAATTTAACAAGCTTCAAGCATATATGTTCATTCAAGCATGATGAAGACATAAAATCATGGTAACAACTAAGAAGGTAAGGGTAAACATGTGACAACATCAAGCAAAGATTTGATAAAGTTAATAGATGAAAAGGTCACAACCAAGAACTCATCCATAGAAGTTTAGAATCAAACCAAATGGTTACAACCAAAGGTAAACATAGATGTTACAACATATAAATAATCATGAAATAAGATTCTTACAAGACCATACATCATAGATGACAACTTGAAGTACAAGCAATCATGCATAAGTCAAAACATTACTTATCATGGTAAAAATTAAAACTCAAGATCAACATGCATAAATCATAACAATGTTTAAAGCATGAATATAAATCAAAGGAATTAGAGGTAACAACCAAAGCACGAGGGTGAATGTGACAACATTCAAGGTGTAGACTTGACAAAGTAAAAAAGAACAAGGTAACAACCAATCATATATCTAAAAGGAGTTTCAAATCATGGTGACAACCAATGATAAAGGTATCTAGACAATAGGTGTTACAACATCTAAATAATCATGGATAACAAATTTGAAGTTCAAAACATGCATTTGGGTTCACAATAAACATGCATAAGTCAAGACATTACTTATTATGGCATCAAAGTAAACATGTATAAATTGTCACAACACTTATCATTAATACAAGTTAAATTATGGTAAAAGCAACAACCAATCATACTTAACAAAGAAGATATGTTCGTCACAAGTATTGATTCATACAAACATGTATAGGTTTCATTCAAAAATGTGCAAGGAGAGTCAAAATATTTAATCAAGAGATCAAAAGAAATCCTAAAAGTGTCACCTACTTTGAACATGAATAAGTACTAAATAAAATAATCCTTTTGGAAATTTCTTTACATAAATAAAAAAAATTAGACATTCTTATTAGCATTTATCAAAAATAGTGGAAGCAAAACGATAAAAATCAAGAGAGTTGTGAGAGTTTGAAGTTGTATTAGAAAATCATAAAAAGTATAAAAAAAAGTAAAAAAAAAGGATGGGAATGCACCCTAGGGGGATTGAACCCACACCCTTGAGGTTCTTGGCTTAAAACACTAGCCAACTGAGTTATATGCGCAGTGTGAGCAAAAGATACTAACATGTAATAAAATATCAAACCTATTAAATAAATAAAAAAAAAATGGTAAAAGGGTTGATTAGCAGGATCAAACCCAGGTCAGGCATATCAAAGGGAAAGGCAAGGCAAGGCTTCTACCACTGGGGTGGCTATTACACCCAAACATAATATGCTTCTAAATTATTACATTTTAAGAACACAATTAAATGGCTAACTCAGTGCCACATTATGCCAAATCACCTCCACCTCAGATCCCACTCACCTCTTCTTCCTCGGCCCCACTTTTCTCTCTTCGTGCCCTAGACAAAACCTCAATGGGTAGAAATCCTTCTCTTCAGAACTCCTCCATCTCTCAACCATTTTAGATAATTTAAAGACCAAACTTAAGGAATTTTTCACAAGGAACACAAATATGTCATTTGTTAAACCTAAGACTCAGTGTATAGTGATCACAATCCTCATCAACAGATCAATATCACAAACATTTTGGATGTTACAAATCTAATGTTCAAACAATATGAAGCCAACAATGATCCAAAATGACTAAGAGAAAAATACATTACATATTTGCTATTTAAATGACATCAAAATGGTGCATGAATATGGAGATTTCTAAGGTCATAAATCTTACCTCTTGGAGAAAATCCAAGGTTTCTTCTCAGCTATCATAGTCACAAGGTATTGATCTTTAGAGCTTCCTTGAATATTTTAGAACTTGTTAGAATGGTTAGATAGCCTGGAATAATCCCGAGGAATAGAATACAATGCCTTTTGCTTTAATGGAGTTTGAAAATGGCACAGTGTGTTAGGCTTGATACAGAAACTTTCCAATGGAATCAATGAGGTTTATTGATGGTTTAAAGATAGTTTGTGGTGTTTGTTTGTGTTTGACACGAGTGGAATGTGTATTTGAAGTGTTCTTGCAAGTTTCGAGGTATTTTGCAAGAACAAGTAATTCTGAGGATGCAAGGTAGTTTGAGGGATTTTCTTAGGGTGATTTCTCATGATTTGGAGTAGGATTGATGTCCTATTTATAGAGAGAATGAAGGTGTTAAGGTGTGGTCAGAATCTGATTTCTTGCCAACTAAATAACTTGGAAACCAACTTGTTTGTGATCATAGTTTTCTCTTGTTTCAAGTGCCAAGTACAAGAGTAGTTGTGCTGTAGGTCATGCTTCTAAAGATCATTTGTACTATGGATTGCAAAATAGGAGCAAGGGAAATGGCTCAATGTTGATTTTAGGGAAAAGCCATACTTTATGAAAATGGTATTCTTCACTTTATGCCAAAAATGGAAATAACAAGTGGTTTGAGCATTAATTCAAGGGATCAAACTTCCAATTTTTGTGTAATGATCTAATTAAGTGAGATTTGCAATCAATCAAGTTCTAAAAAGCAAGATTGTATGGTAGCCAAATGATTTTTCATCAAGTTCACCATGTTGTAATACTTGGAAATCAAGTTTGAAACCCTAACTTTATCTCTTCGAAACTCATAGCTCAAGAATGGGATTGAGGAGTTCTTGTACTTTTTGAAAAGCCCTAAACATGATCTACAACTTTTATGTTTGATGAAATTCTTGAATCCAAAGTGATCATGATGAAAATTAGCCTCAAAGGTAACTGCCTCTTGAAGAACCAAAACTGCCTTGAAAATATTCTAAGTGTCCAAAGATTTTTCAAAACTTTGAAGCTCCATAACTCAAAATCTAAGCATATTTTGCTCATGGGTCAGCATGAAACTTTTGTAGTACATGATGAGATCTACAAATTTATCTTTGGAACTCAAAAAATGGATGTGTGGATTGAAAGTTATGATCTCTCAAAGTTGGTACCAAAGTTAGAGTTTTTTCCCACACTTAGAAAAAATTCAACTTATCCAAGTTTACTTCTTTTGCAAGAAACCTCTCAAACCTTTATTTTTCATGATCAAACTCATTGATTAAACATATATTGATGAAACTTGGCTTGAATGCTTCAATTTGGACCAAAAACCCTAAAAGTCAAAGGGTTGACTTTGTAAGATGAAATTTGTATCAGATGAATTTAACTGTGTGATCTTTAATGAATTTGCATCTTTGGACTTCTCAAACATACTAGATAGGCTCCAAGGATGTATATGAACATGTTGAATCATGTCCAAAGGCTTGGGATCATGCTTGGATCAAAAGTCAAAGACACATTTGACTTTTCCTAATAAAACTCTAATTTGGGACCAGATGAAATTGGGCTTCAATGGATTTGTACTGAGACCAATTTACATTTGATTATTCTTTAATATAAGCTCCTTGAATGTATGGGAACTTTATTTGATGATAACCAATCCAAAACATTGACTGATCAGACAATAACCCTCTTGTTTCCAGAGATGCAAAATCCTAATTCAGATGGACCTCAATAATAACAAACTTGAAACAAAGTTAGGATTAGAAAATAATTCTTGATGCTCCTAGAATGGTGATGGAATCTACGGGTCAAAATTTGGGGTATGACAAGGTGGTTTAATGTAATCAGGTAGCTCAGAATTTGGTTCATTCAAAATCTGTTTATTGGTTCTTCTGAAGGGTGAATTTTTTATCAATGAATTGGTAAATGGCGTACCCTCTAACTTCATAATCACTATCATTCATACATTTTTCTCCCTTAAATTTTTTTCTCAACCTCATGTTCAACTACCACTTGTTTTCCACTCCCTTTTCCAACTTCGCTCGATTCTTTGTTTTCTTCACTCACGTTTGGCTTATAAGGTACCACTCAGTTCCTCAAATAAATGGATTTACATGTTTCATTATTTAGGTTGTACATTGTATTACTAATAAATCCACCACTTGAATTATCTTGGGCTACCATTTGTTAAGACAATTGGTTGATTTACATCTCTAAGTAATGTATTAACGCTTCAGTGTTCTTGTTCATGTTAATCTGATTTTGTGTCATTTCCTTCTGAGTCTTAAACTTATCGTCTTCAGTCTTTCTAACATACTCAAAACTTGACAAAGTTGCTTTCATGAAGTTGGCCAAGATTTCCTCTAAAGGTGAAGGTTTGCGTTGAGGTTCCTAGAGAACCTGGTGATCTCCTTGATTAGCATTCAAGGTTTAATTGTTCCTCCATTTGAAATTAGGATGATCTTTCCAACTAGGATTATAGGTGTTGTAATATATATTATTCTTCAAAAAGCTAGCATATTGAACTTTCACACTCTCAACCTCTACTGTACAATCACCATTTGCATGCCCTATCCACACAAATCACAACAGAGTATCTACACTTAGCTAACATTTTCTTAGGCTAGTTGAGATGTAGCTAGCTGTTTAGAAAGTGCTTCTATTTGAGCTACAACTGCGGTGTTTGAATCAACTACATGAATACCTTTTTGTTTCATTGCACATTCACTGGAGCGATACTCATTTTGGCACATATTTTTAATCAATGTCTTCAAATCTTTATCGATTTTTTCTCTTAATGTACTTCCAACCGAGGCATCAAGAAGCATTCTCGTTTGTGTTCTAAACCACCGATAAAGTGTGTTATTTTTTCCATGGCCCTCATATTATGATTCAGAGACTTACAAAGTAACAACTTGAACATTTCCCATGCATCAAATTATGACTCACACTCTTCTTGACAAATTTGGAAATTACGGCCTTTCTCTCCACTAACTGAGCATCTAAGTAATACCTTTCTAGAAACTTTCCCTCTAGAAATTATAGCCAATCCTTAGCACGACCTATCAAAGAAAAACCAAACAAACATAATCTTACATGATCATCAGTGATATCACCACTTGGCTTACACATCATGCATGTCTCATAAAATTTTGCGAGATGATCCCAAGGATCTCTTATTTCCTTCTTGTTGAATGTGTTATCTTCCAAACTTGAAAGTACATAATTATTAATATCAAAAGTTGCAAGGTTAGTTAGTTGAAATCCTTGTGAAATCTGTCCAACATCACCCCTCCTACAATAATCTCCTAATGTTTGTCTCGTTGGAGCTTCCATCTCTTCTATTTCTTATTTTGGTTCTTCCTTGACTTACAATGATTCTCGTTTAGCTCAACGAGTTGTGCGTGTTTTCCTTTTGATTTTTGGGTCTATCAGTATCAACTTCGAATCCGAACCTCGCATAAACTAAATAAACAATACCTTAGTAGCACTGCAGTAAACCAATAGAATAAAAGTAGAATAAAAATTAAAACATTAAAATAAAAATATTTAAAAAAAAAAACAAAACAAAAATTCAATTCAAAATGTTGCATAATATTGCCTTGTTGAAATTATCATCAATCCCTGACAACAGCGCTAAAAACTTGATGGACTAAACTACCAAGTGTACCAGTAGTGTCAAAGTAATAAAAAATTTGTCTCCACAGAGATAGTAAATTTAATAAGGTAATAGCAATGTGACTTAAAAGAAATAATTAGGGGGGGGGGGGGGGGTTATGGTGTTTTGGCATAAAAACAAGAATGAGAAAACTAATGGATTTAAGTTCGATAATGAAGAGAGATTAATCTTTATTCTAAATCCTCTAATTATACCTGTTAATAAACCATGTACTAGATAAATTACAATTATAATCTCAAAACAAATTAACAAGGCCATTGCACCTAATTCCTTGATGTACGAATCACTAATTTACACAATAAATCCCTAATTCCTTAGGCCAATTCATAGTTAAATCAGTTGTTACTTAGTTCATTAATTCATAAGCCACTACTTATAATCACATATTCCTAGTTAATAACTAAGTTGAGTAATTGTCCTAGTTCAAATCGATATACTTATAGTCAATAATCTACACTTATCTGATATCAATTCACGTATTTATCAACCCACGAAAGGCAATGAAAACAAGAATAATTAAATAAGATAATAACATAAAGGAATTAAAATAATAAAAAATAGATATATCATCTAATAGAGTTCAATTAAGTTCATCTCGAAAGATCTAATCTAAAACAACTTATCTACTCATAGTGACAATAACGATTACTGTGACTTAATAATGAGTAGTCATCAAAATCTATGGAAAATAAGCTTTCCAATGACTCCAATGCTCTACAAAATCGTGCTGTAAAAGCTCCTAGCCACAATTTTCGATCACAAATTCTAAGCCCCTAAAAAAGTATCCAAATTATCCTTTTAAAGCTACAAAAAGCGTGTCAAATATTCACTACATCGCGCCCGAGTTACTTCTTATTGCAACAGCAATGTGACGTTGTCGCGCCCACAATGTCAGCATCGCGACTGCGATAAATCCAAAAGAAAATTCACTATTTTTCTTCTTTTCTTCAAATTTTCCATACTTTCCCCGTAACATCTTAATCAATGTTTGACCAAAATCATATGTTTCCTTGAACTATGTCTAAATCCATAGTTGATTCCCAACACAAGATTGATCCATATGAATATCTTTCCATGAATTATAGTGAAGTTGAGTGAGACTGGGTATCCTTTTTGAAAAATTTTCCTTTCTAAGGATCGGTGGAATTAACGCCGCAAAGTAACACCCATTGATTTCTTTAAATATTTCTACCTCTTCTGGACCTGGATCACCATCTCAACATAGTGAATCAATATCTAGGCTTTGATTCGTTTTATGATGCCTAGCCCTCATAAAATGTGTTTTTTTCTCTCTTCCTTCTCTAGGTCTCGATTTATTCTTGTTTCCCAATATCGCCTTATGGGCCTTTTAACATTTCACACTAAGCTCGTCCATTACACTTCGGTCCACAACCTTATTGATAAGTCCAACATTCGTTGACTCACAACCACTTCCTTTTTCATTTTCCCACGTTCCTTGAGCTGACTGATTGACTTTATCCATATCTTGACCTATATGAATTGATTGACTTGCTTTTCTTCAAATTGTTCCCTAACTTCTAGACCATGATTTCCATCATTTATTCCTTTAAAGACAATTATTTGCTTTACCTCTTTTTTCTATCCTTACTTCCTCATATTTCCCATGTCTTGTCTGCGTCCAACAAAAACACTTTCTATGTTGGAGCCATCATTTTCATCTTCGCCCTTGCCTGTGCCAAAAGTTTCCATGTCTTACTCACTAGAGTTACAATCAAAAACTAAAATACGATTCCATTTCCCTTCCTCATCATCCCTTATTCTAAGTATATGGTCCTCAATGGTCCATGAGAGTTGTCTATTACCTTAACCCTAAAGATCTCATTGTTTCTTGCAACATTAAATGTTTGATTGAGAACTAATGTATACTTTATAACACCCCATTTGAATTATCTAATTCTATAGAATAATTTAAGTGTATTGAATGTGTTTTGAATGATTGAGGTAGCAGGGGAGCCTTAGGTATGGGGTATTGTCCCTAGAATATTAGAATTCTAAGTGAGGGGTGTGATAGTAATTAACGAGAAGTAGAGGATGTTGGACACAATGAGATTAATAGTATTACTATTAGATTTAGTTAAATTAATTTAGTAGTAATAATAAATAAGTTAATATTTATTTAAAATAATAATAATGATAATATAGAGAGAGTATTGCTTTTATTATTATTATTTTATAGATAGTTGGCCTAATGATATGATTTAGAAAAAATTATATATATATATATATATATATATATATATATATATATATATATATATATATATATATATATATATATATATATATATATATATATATATATATATATATATATATATATATATATATATATATATATATATATATATATATATATATATATATATATATATATATATATATATATATATATATATATATATATATATATATATATAATTAGTATTTAATATTTTTTAGTTTGATTTAATATTATATTAATAATAATAATAATAATAATAATAATAATAATAATAAAATTAACAAAAAATTAAAAATAAAGGATTTAGTTGGTTTACTTATAAGAAGGTGGAAGAGAACAAAGAGTGGAAAAGTACATGAAATAATTGGAAAAGGGAGAGTTAGGGCAAGAGACAATGGTAGAAAAAAGAAGAAGACCACCATTGTAGAAGAGGTTGGAGCTTAAAATTCTAAAGCAAGTGGGAAACTATTTCTATAAAGGTGTCTAATCATGAGGGTAATGAAGGGTCATTACCCTCTTAGGTTGGTCTTATGCCATGTTATAATTGTTGTTGATTTATGACCATGATTGTGATGAATGAATTGTTGGAAATTAATGCCCATGAGTGTGTTCAAATATGATAAAGTTAAAGAGGATAAAAGTGCCCCATAGACAAAAGTGGAATTTGCCTTAATCTGTCTGAAGGAAATTTTGGTCAACTTTTGCACTAAATATCCACCCGTGGAAGTTGCCACTAAATTTGTCTCAGGTTACTGAAAATTTGAATTTCGAATTCAAAATATACAATACTTCATGAAGTGGTGCATAATGTAACTAAAGGTGAACCATTGCAATCTTATGCTGAAAAAGTGTTGTTTCATCAAGAGTTGCAAACTTGGGAAATAACACATGCATGATCTATAAATACATCATTCATAATTCGAAAATAATACAACAAAAAAATTACATCCTCTTCACTAAAATTCCAGACACTCTTTCCTACATTTGAATTTTCATCGGTCTTGTGCAAACTCGAGTATGGGCTGAATTATCTTGGGTATTTTTGCGTTCCAACTCTAAGACAGTTGAGAATGCTTGAAATAATTTTAAGGAAAGTGATTTCGTTCATGATTCTAGCCTCGATCCATTCGTTTTATATTAATTTTCTGACAATCGTTAAAGTATTTCAAATGATGGCAACCGAGACTCCTGTAGAAACAATCAAGAACAAAAATCATCATCATGAATCCGGTCTTTGGTAATACGTCATGCTTTTTATTGTAAGTGCATTTGATGGGATTTGTTTTTACATATGTTTTCAAATCGACTAACATATTGATTCATAAAGCACCTATTACTTTGTTTTGAAACCAAAGCCATTTACACACTGAAAATTTAAAATTTTAAGAAGGCATTTAAAGTAGTAGTATACGTCAAAGATGCTATTGATGCATTTCATTTTTCATAATATGTATGCAATTGAAAATCTTTAATACGTAAACTTATATAATTTAGGTTACATGTTAATGTTGATATATGTTGAAAGTTGTTATTATAATGCTAGACATATTTCTACAAAATAATGCATATGTATGGTATAAGAAAAGAAACGTGTTTGATGGTAGTATTTTAAAATGTGATACCATATTGTGCAAGAATGTGATGTAATGGAACATGATATGGTGGTATTTAATTAATTGTGATTCAAATTTAATACAAAAATATGAATATATTGGCATTGCATTAAGTTATATATATTATATAGAAATTTCGAAAAATGATTACGTAAATGAGCACAACAAAATTGTAAATAAATTCATATATGTGTTACAATGTTAGCGATATTGCTTCAAACAATAATATAAATATAGTGTAAAATTATCTTGTTGTTATAATTAATTTTTGAAATTATTTATAAGGAAGAGGAAGAATATGTTAACCATTAACATGATCAAATCTTTGAAGTTCATGATTTTAAATTATGTAATTGAGTTTTGATTGGTATTGCAAGTGAATAACATATTTGGGTTCAATGAGACTTGTTATTTTAAGTCATATAAAGATTATCCAAAGATGAATCATGACTTATATAGACTTTTGAATTTGGAACCTAATGTAATTATTGATTCCCAAGAAGTGAGATTCTTTAAGAACCTTATCACGAAGGATAAGTAAGAGATTCTGAAAAACCAAGGATCAAAGACCGAACAAAAATAAGTCTCGACTTATTTCCTTTATCTTATGGAAGGAGATGATGAGAATTTTATTTGGAAAATTCCTATTGTTCTTCAAGTGGAAGATGATCATAAAACTTAAAGGGGAGAATTAGCTTCAAAGGACTTATCTTTTTTGAAGTATGCTATCCAAGACGTAATGGATTCAACAACGTCAAACCAAATATGGAAATTTGTTAATCTACCTAAAGAATTAAGACCCATTGGATGAAAATGGTTGTTCAGAATGAAGTATCATAGTGTAATGGTATACTAAATACATACAAGTCTAGATTAATGACCAAGGGTTTTAGACAAGAAATGTGTTGATTATTTCAACACGTATGGACTAGTAGCAAGGACTATGATAATTAGAGTATTGTTTGTATTAGTTTCTTTACATGACCTTATAGCTCATCAAATGGATGTCAAAATGACATTCATAAATAGAGATCTCGTTGAGGAGATTTGCATGGGGAAACCAGAAGGTTATGTACTTCCTAGTAATGAACAAAAGGTGCGCAAGCTTGCTATATCCTTTTATGGATTAAAACAAGCATTGTCACAGTGACATTAAAAGTTTGACTTTGTCATTGCAAGATTCACCGATTAACGGGGAGGCACACAACTTAAGGGGAGTTTTTTCAATCATAATACAACATAAATTCAAATATTTTGTTATCATCAAAAAGGGGAGATTGTGAGGAATACATCTTATATCTAGTTTAATTTTGATGAAAACAAAGATTATCAAAGGAGAAAAGGTTCAAAAGCATCATGCACATCAATGATGAAGTTGATCAATAAGGTTTAGCATATAAATTCAAGTGAAGATACGAGACAAGTGAACATAAATAAGGTGCTCACTGTAATTTATACTATACTACTTTAAATCGCTCATCATTTCATCTCTCATTTCATCTAAAACCTTCTTGCATCATCATGCATGATTATCTAAAAACATTCTTCATATGATTCTTGTTACAAGTGTTTGTACACAAAGTTGTGTGTGAATATTATGATATTCATTTCTATCCATGTTGATTATATGATTGATCATTAGCAACAAAATGAATAGAATTTTAGAAAGAAAGAGGTTTCTAACTTCCACATTCAAGATAAATGATCTTAGACTAGTTGACACACTTTTGCAGATCAAAGTAAAGTGAAATAGTGGGGGTTATGAATTTAGTCAAACTGATGCGACTTTCTGAATCTAACGGTACTAACTGCAAGTGCACAGTCTATCGAGTAGTAATAAAGATATCGATCCCACAGGGACTGGTAATCAAACTAGTGTTATCAGTTGTTACTATGTTTAGCTACGGCGGGAGGTGTTTTTAGAAAATAGATGCTAAGTTATGAAATCTAAGGGAAATAAAGGTTATTAGTTTAGAAATATCGAAAGAGGAATATCAGTATGTAACGCCTTAATTATCGGGGATTCGACAGGTCACCGGTGCTGATTTAATTTTTGCAAATACTTTTCAGGAGAAAATACTCATTTAAAGACCTTTGCGTCACGCTGGTTATTGACTCGGGTCATATTTTCAAGGCGGAATGTACGCTCTTGCTGTCCCATTTGGGGTTAAAAATACTTTTTGAAAATAAATAAATTCTGATTAATTTTAAAGTGCTCTCGCTGTGTTTACAATTAATGCCTAGTTTTTACTATCCAGTTTAAACCCCACGCTTTCACGTGCCGGCTCGAACCTTAATAAATTTCCCACTTTCATGTAAAAACCATTATAAATAGCTTCTCACTTTCGTGACAAAGGTTATTTAGGAAATTAGATTTAAAAACTACAATCAGAAAAAACATTTGTAAAAAGGAAAGGCGCACCGGATATTATCGAATCCCGTCCTACTAATTTGATTACATACCGATATAATTTGTTTAGCTCGACATGTTAACTAATGCAAACATAAATAAAAATAAACAATAAAACGGTATAATTTGCATACTGAATAATAAAACAAGCATTGGATTAATAAGAACCTGTAAATATTATTGATACTGGATAGTCGAGTAGTCCTCCACAATGTTGGCAGGATTCTACTATGGTGAAACCAAATGTGGAATGAAATAATAGTGCTTTGGAAATTGAAGGAAAAATGAAAGGAAAAGCAAAAATAGTACAAAAATGGCTTCAACGAAATATGGCAGCAACACAGTATGTGAATATGAAGCTCCCCCTTTTTCAATTCCAACTCCCGTCCTTTTATATCCTTGGTAGCAAGAGAAAATATTGGAAGAAAATACATTGAGGGAGAGAATTCTCAGGGAGGGCATACTGAATCGTGCCTAAATTCTCTCCCCTTCATGGCCACGTTTCTATTCTGAACGATTGTTACTAATATTAGGACTGTGACGATCGTGGCCAGGTTGTGACGGTCGTGATACGTATGACGGTCGTGATGGGCTGTGACGACCACCACACCTCCAAATCTTGCATTTTGTGGTTTTCTGGCCTTTTTCTCTTCTTTTATTTCTTCCTTTCGCACTTTTCTATATCTTGCTCATTTTTAGCATGAGAATGAAATACCTGCGAAAAACACTTGCAAGCTTGCGGTATAATCGGAATTTGGACTGAAATAATACAGTTAATCATTGGAAAATTCAGCAAATATAAGATACATTTTCGCGTTATCAAACTCCCCTATACTATAATCTTTGTTTGTCCTCAAGCAAATAGTCGGTAAGAAACCAATGCAAGCACATGCCACACCTTTTTGAGTTTTCAAAATGTTTTTAAGTCATTTGGTTAGGATGGCAGAGATTTGAATAAAACACTAAGGATACCGTAGTGACACAGAGCAGTAAACATGCTCATAGGCTTCCCTCCTATACAAGCCAGTTCTAATCATTCTATTATAGCTCAGCATAAAGTTTCTCGTATCAAATTTCACCCATTTCGTTCTAACGCAATCACATTAAGCCTTTTGCCTTTTGCCTTTACATGCACGTAGTGGAATAGCCGGTTAGTAACTTTGATCCTTTTTAGTACGGGGTATGGTACACGAATGTGGTAACCCTCTATATATCCTAATTGTAAGTTGTTGGGGATCGAACCGTAATTTGCCCTACCAAGTCCATAACCAGGAACCTATGAACCAACTAACAACAAATTTCTTTCTTTTTCTTTTCTTTTTCTTCTTTTTGTTTTTCCGAATATCAGAAGGAAGATTACTTCATAGTAGAAGAATGATTGCTTCATGATTAGGCATCAAACACTTATTTTCATTGGCTTTCCACGTGGTTTATGCTTAAGAAGGTGCTGACTACTGGTATAAACTACTGGGGGTTACGTTTGGGCTGAAACTTAAGGCATCGGTATAATGGGTATTGAAACTTAGCTTGCATAAGTAGGAGGTCTAAGGTGTCAGGACAGTATCAGTCTTGTTAGAATTTTTTTCTCAAGATTTCCTAACTTGGCCTTTATTTTGGTGTGTCAAGTTATGCATTGATCATAAGAATTTTTTTTTGTATAGCTGAATTAAGTGGGGGAATCGTATGATGGGGAAAAGTACAAATAAAAGCTCGTTTTATTGAATTGAGAATGCAAAAAGGGAAATACATAGAAATATAAGAAGGGAAATAACGTACCTCTCCCACACTATATCGAACATTGTCCTCAATGTTGCAAGATAAATGCGGTGGGGAAACTAAAATAAATAAAAGCGAGAAAGTAAACTAAATGATAAACTAGGACTATTCAGGTCCAAGTCCTCTACCTCTAGTTCGTCCTCGACCATGTCGTGCCACGTGAGCGGGAAGACCTGTATGATGGATGTAGTCGTAGAGGTATTGCACTCGTAACATGAGGGCACCCATCTCATCGATGATGTTGTCGAGTCTCTGGCCTTGGGTTACTTGTCCTTGTTGGATTTGTTGCAATAAAGTCATCATCTGAAGATGTTGCTATTGTTATTGTGCTTCAAGTTATACAGCCAGCTGGTTTTGTTGCCAAATCCCTCGTAAGATTTCTTCATTAGTGGGCTCGAGGTCGGTGCGACGACGACGTCTTGTGGATGTACCTTCTTGGTCAGGAGGAGGTTGTCTCTCTTCCTGGGAAGCTTGGTCCATTTCTTCCTCAATTTCATCTGCAGGTGCATTATCTTAAACATTATGGGCAACTGCGTTAGCTTCAGGTGCAACAAGATCAAAGAGCCAATTGGCTCGATTTTATGGATCAATGTGGCTCCTGCAGGGCATAATGATGTTGCGAACCATACGGTTTCAAACCACTGGATGGTATTTGCCATCTGCTCTCGCTTTTATGAGGTGGGAGGAGCGACAATAGTCAATGTCAAGATAGACAAGAGGCAGTGACGGTAGATCTATAAGCCTGTCACCAAGGTTTAGGGCCAGTGCAATAGATGTGATAATGCCTCCAAAGTAAAAAGGCTTTGAGCCTCAACCACAGTTTGCTTGTATATGAGCTAGTAGGAATGGAGCGACATTTATATGTTCGGGAGCAAACACATAGTGAAGGAAGAAGAGCTCTTTATAATTCATCATATGGTTACAGTCTCTTGCGAAGATGGTGTTCCCTATTGTGCGGTGGAAGTATCTGATGGCTGGGTTGTGGATGTAGGTGGCGTTGAGGTTATCCCAGCTGTCATCATTTGCGCCAGTCAACTCGTTCCACAGGGCGAATGCGGCTTGGAAAAATGAGTCCTAAGGCACTCGGCGATGGGCATTCTCCCCAAAGTGGAAACTGAGCATTTGGGCAATTTGATTCTGGTTCAATGAATACTCCGTACTGAACATGCGGAAGGTGGCAACACCAGTGAGTTGATGTGTCTCACCAGGTGGAGTAATGTAGGCGAATGAACTTAAGAACTCCAGTGTTAAGGCTTCGCATGTAGGTTGGGTGTTTGTGCAAAGCTGCCAAAGGCCAATATTCTGAAGCATCCATTTGACACCTTCGAGCATGCCCAATTCTGCTAGGCACTCAACATCAACGTATCGTGTCGGTTGAACCGAACATTGATAGAAGCTAGTGTAGTTGGCTCTTTGGCGGTGTCCTTGTTCTCCGTCTCTGAAAATGACTGATGTAAGGTCTGGTGTTTGCCGAACTTGCCTAGCCATTTTACATGCAAAGCAAGAGGTTTGGGGAATGAAGAGGGTTGTTGATAGAATAAGGTTTATGGAAATGGGGATGGTAATTGTGATGTTAAATAGAGGTTTCGGGTGTGTGGAAGTTGAAAGGTGAGTGGGGTTAATGGAGGGTTATGAGTGGTAATGGGGAGGTTTCTAATTGAAGGGAAAAGAAAAGGAAGCGATGGGTGCCTTTGCTGTTATACTAGAGACCGTAAGTTAAGAGGTCTTGACGATCGTCATAGACTCGTCACGGTCGTAAGACGCGTGACGGTCGTGGCTTCCTTGTTACGACCGTGACACAAACAAATTCTATGCTGTGATAGAATCTGCTAATGGGAGTTCGCTTGATTTAGTGAAAATGAAAAAACAGGCATAGTGTAGCGATACTCAGTTCAGGATATGAATTATATAAGGAAGTAAAAATACATAAAATAAGAAAGCAGGATTAATTGAAATTCAAGTTGCATTAATAAATGGAAGTTTGCTGATAAAAAAAGTAAAAGTTAAAATGAACAGCACTGTAAGTAGTTTTCAAAAGTAATAAAAGATAATGGCAGTGAATCAGTCATGTTGCTTCTTCAAGTTTTCCAACGCCTGATTCATATAACTGAATTGTTCCAAAATGATATCCATTAAATTGATCATATCGAGGCACATGGTCTTCAGTTCATCTTTTACAGCAGTGATTTATGTCTTGAATTCACCCATGGTCTTCAAAATGTTATTCAAACTTTCAACATACTGATTAATGTCTGGCTCAGTGACATTATGGTAATTAGGAGGGGTCTTAGGGTCGGTCTCAACATCGTATATAACGTCCTCATAATACATGTAATCATGTGGTGTCTCAAGAGGCGAAGGGGTATCCATAGGTTCACTCAAGTTATAAAGCCAATTTTCTTTGTTGCGAACACTTGTGCGCTCATGGTTTGGTAAAGTAAATAGATGGACCACATCATTAGCAATAAGGTATTCGAATGGGGCAGGTCCTAAGTTTCCAATGATGCGCTGGTTAAAACAAAACTGCAAATTCATAGAGCGAATGCTGCCGAAGGGTATAACTCGGTTAAAATGGTACCTAAGCCCAATGGCATTAGAAATCATGGTGACAAGGCCTCCTATTATGAAGGAGATGTGCGGTTCCTGACTGATTTTAACAAAGGTTTTCATCATGAAAGGAACGACATTAACATGCCTACCCTGAGAAGCACGATATAAAATGAACAGTTCATCCTTAGAGACGGAGGTATTATTTTCCCCCTTCCCAAATAAGGTGTGGGCTAGCATTTTGTAGAAATAGCGAATGGCAGGGTTATGAATTTCATTGGAGTGCATGTTGTAACACCCCGCTCCCCAAAATTAAAATAAATTGCAAATGAATCAAACAATTATCAGAGTTGCCACACCAAAGCGGGATATCACAAAAGAAGCTCAACAAAAACACTTCATTATATGGTTTTCAAAAATAAACAGCGGAATATCATATATACATATATATACGTCATATTCGGCCATCCGCCCAAAATACACACAATATTCATCAAAGATTCCAATAAAACATGATATGCCACGGAGTAAAACAAAACCATCAGAAAAACAATAAACTCCCAAAGCCCCGTGTTACGTATCAGAGCATCCCTACGACTCGACTCGCACGCCACTATCCAAGCTAGCTACGCACCTGGATTATCCGTACTTCCGAAGAAGCACAGACCACAACAACAACAACAACAAAAGGGGTGAGAAATCATGATCAAAAAATATAGCGGTAATAATGTACATGAATAAAAGGCAGTAATCATACGAACATCATTCAACATACATCAACCAGGACCTACTGTCCAACACCAACACAGCACGCCAGACAATGCAAAAATATGCAACTCAACACCATGATATGCGGTACCGACTCACTGGTTCATTCAATCGAACCCAGAAAGATCACATACACCCACCAATGGCAATGATCTATCCCCACCATTCTCCACAAAGGAGTACGGTTGAATCACTTACGCTCCATCCGAGACATGATTCAACCCCACCATTCTCCACAAAGGAGTACGGATGGATCACTTACGCTCCATCCGAGACATGATCCATCCCACCAAAACATCATGATATTCATGACACCAATGCACAACAACAATCCAAGCACACAAGGTGCACACGATCCTCCTGATCACATTTTATACATCGCACATACATATTCCACACATCACCACATTCATACATAATAGCATACACCAATTTAATTATTCTAATTAAACGAATAACAAGGAAATCAAATTCCAACACCACACATACACTCTTAACTGTTCAACACCAATCTTATATTTAATCATGACCAACAAGGGTCCCACAACATAAGAGAACAGAACAGAACAACACAAAAAAAAACACAACTACTGTCATGCTCGCTGGCTCACTCGCTTGGCGAAGCATTAGTGAGTGTTCGCTACTCGCTCGCCCAGCAAACTCCCTAACGAAGGCAGACAGTGGCTAATGGAAGCACTCGCTACCTAGTTCGCCTAGCGAATCCCTAGCGAAGGTTCGCTACTAGCTCGCCTAGCAAAAGTGCTGGCGAACGTCTGCGATTTCACAAAAATCCCACTGTTCAGAATCGACAAAACTCTCCGAAATCATTCGATTTCACTCAAACCAGTTCCCACAGCACTAGTTCAACATTTTGTGACTTAGCTACATAATCTATTCTAGATTCCACCCGATAAAACTTCAGCTCTATCGATTAAATCATTTTCGGCTTAAAATGGTAAACTACCCGAAAACCCCAAATCATCCAAACAATTATTCTACAACCACATGCAACAAGCCTATCATACCAGCAACAATTAAAATCACAACAACACATCAAACATGTTCATCAATTCCCACAGGATTGGGGAAAATCTCTTCTATCCAACATTCATGCAAACATACCAATTTCGACCCGTTTCTCCCCCCCTCCCCCCCTTACCTCGATAACTTGATCAGATTGAAGAAGACTCGGTAATCTTAGCTTCCTCTCTTCTTCCTCTTTGATTCTTCTCCCCACTCACTCTTCCACTTGACCGTGTTCTTCCTCTTCTCCTCTTTGATCGTGTTCTTTCCTTTCTTTCCTTTCTTCTTTCTTTCCAATATTTCCTTTCTTCCCAAAAACTCCCTAATACCTCCTTTATATTCTTACTCACTTATTAATAATAATAATAATAATAATAATAATAATAATAATATTAATAATAATATTACCATTACTTATTAAATTATTATCACTAATAATTATATCATTAATATCAAAGTCCAAAGTTTAGTAACTAATATCCATATTTAAGGCACTCACTAACGCACTCAACCACACCCCCACAAAAGGTACGCCGAAAATAAAATAACACCGAAAGAGACTGGATAATTAAAATGGGTGTTACAACTCTCCTCCACATTAATTATTTTCGTCCTCGAAAATTACCTGATGGAAACAATTCCGGATACGCGTCCCGCATCCTGCTTTCCGATTCCCAGGTCACACTGCCTCCTGCAGCACCTCCCCAAACCACTTTCACTAAGGATATCTCCTTCCCTCGGAGCTGTTTCATCTTACGATCTTCGATCCTCAACGGCATCGTCTCAACGGTAAGATTCTCCCGGACTTGCACTTCATCTCTCTGAATCACATGAGATGGGTCCGTGATATACTTTCAAAGTTGTGACACATGAAACACGTCATGCAAATTCGAAAGCTCAGGCGGCAACGCCACCCTATAGGCCACAACACCAATTCTCTGCAAAATCTGATACGGCCCAATAACTTCAAATCCAACTTCTTAGATTTCAACGGACGACCCACACCGGTCACTGGGTTAACTCTCAGGAACACGTGATCACCTTCACTAAATTCCAGCTCTTTTCTCCGGTTATCATGATAACTCTTCTGCCTACTCTGAGACGCTTTCATTTTCTCACGAATCATCTGAATTATCTCAGTAGTCTGCTGCACGATTTCTGGTCCCAATACTACATTCTCACCCGTCTCATATCAACATAGAGGAGTTATGCACCTTCTACCATATAAAGCCTCAAAAGGTGCCATTCCGATACTAGAATGGTAATTGTTGTTGTACGTGAACTCGATCATTGGTAAATGAGTATCCCACGCACCACCCTTTTCCAACACACAAGCCCTCAGCAAATCCTCCAGCGTCTGAATAGTTCTCTCTGACTGACCATCAGTTTGTGGATGATAAGCTGAACTCAGCTTCAACTTAGTACCCAAAGCTTCCTGCAAACTCTTCCAAAATTCTGAAGTAAACCTCGGATCCCTATCCGACACAATACTCGCCGGCACACCATGTAGCTTCACAATCACCCGAATATAAATCTCTGCCAGCTTCTCCAACGAAAAACTGATATTAATCGGCACAAAATGTGCAGACTTCGTAAGCCGATCCACAATTACCCAAATAGCATAAAATCCTCTTGTCGTGTTCGGAAATCCCGTAACAAAATCCATAGCGATACAATCCCATTTCCAAACCGGAATTTCTAACGGTTGCATAAATCCAGACGGTCTCTGATGTTCCACCTTCGATTTCTGACATGTCAAACAGGCGTAAACAAACTGAGCTATATCCCTTTTCATACCTGACCACCAAAATATATTCCTTAAATCGTGGTACATCTTCGTAGCTCCCGGATGAATACTCAAACTACTACGATGTCCTTCACTCAGAATTGACTTCTTCAGCTCGTCATTATCCGGCACACAAATCCTACCCTGAAATCTCAACACACCTGCACTATCCAACTTAAAATCACTATCGGAGTCACTTCCCACTTCAGGCATCAAATCCACTAGCCTTACATCTAGATTTTGGCCTTCTCTAATCATATCCAAGAAGTCGTTGTTCACTTGCAACTTGCCCAACATCACGCAATCTTTCGTAGTCTCACAAACCATGCTCAAATATCTGAACTGCTCAATAAGTTCCATTTCTTTCATCATCATAGCCGACACATGAATTGCTTTTCTGCTCAAAGCATCTGCTACTACATTTGCCTTTCCTGGATGATAACTTAAGCTAAAATCATAATCCTTCAAGAATTCCAACCATCTTCTCTGTCTCATATTTAGCTCTTTCTGATCAAATAGATACTTCAGACTTTTATGGTCGCTGAACACCTCAAATCTTGAACCATACAAATAGTGCCTCCAGATCTTTAACACAAAAACTACCACGGCTAATTCAAGATCATGAGTAGGGTAATTCCGTTCATGCACCCTCAATTGTCGTGAAGCATACTATTACGGTGAGAATCATGATACCAAGCTATTGATTAACTTGAATCCTTAATTCATTAAATTCACAACCGGACTTTAATTTATCCAAAGGAAAGGTCTAAAGAGAGAAAGAACCTTTACGCGATGTAACAACAACGCTAAGAGATTCGGGGATCGGGGGTTGGTTATGCCTAGGGTAGGTATTTCACATCCTAAACATCTGTAGTACTCTACAGGAACCTTTTGTTTCTTTGTATGCTAAGTTTGCTAAATGTTTGCTATGGATTGGGATTGGGTAAAAGATGTAGGTAAGGACCTAAAGATAGTTTCTAAGTTTGCTCGCAAAGACGCCGCGTCCTCTGCCTACATATCCTTACTAGGATAGAATCAGAGCAATCGTAGTTCACCTCACTAGGGTTGAGGAACACTTGATTATGATCAAAGTTCAAAGGGGAACAAACATTACAATGCTTGTGTAGAGTTTAAGAAAACTCTCTAGATCTATATTGAACACTCAAGAAAGGGAAGTAAGTAATCATATCCATGATTCTTACATAGAGTTAAAAAACTCTATCCTAAGTTCTAAGTGAAGGAACACTCCTATCAAGGGGTAGGTCTTTTAGACTTAAAGCAAAGTCTAATGGCTTATAAGTTCTAACTTAACTAAGTGTATGGTTCAAAATGACTTCACAAAGTCAAGGGAGGGGTAATGAGCTATCTATGACCCAAGGGTAAATAGAGAGACTTTCCTTCGGAAGGGAAGAGATGAGACAACTTGGATGAGAACTAAAGAGTTTCATCATTTGGGGAAAAAATACTTAACCAAGCAAAAATTATTCAAACATGGTGAATACAAGAGGCATGGTTACAACCAAGCAAGCAAGCATATTACAATAAGCAAGGATTTAATCAAGATAAATGGTTACAACCAAGAATCATGTAAGCATCAAGATATCACAATATTATAAAGGGGGTTCTCACAAGACTTAAGCACGAAAGGTTAAAACCAAAATGACATATCTTAAGGAGACCTCAATCTTCTCTTTGTACGGTTGGAGATAAACATCTTCGTATTCAGTCATCCTCTTCAACTCTTCTGGGACTTCTAAATCTTCATCATTCTCTTCTTTAGCTTGGAAGACAGATGAACCACTGGTAGAAGGAACCGAAGGATCATGGGATTCTATGGGTAATGGAGGTATTCTGCATGTTTTATTTTTGGGAATAATTAGACACACACATACACAGACATGCAAATGAAGGGTTGCTTTTATTATTTTATTTTATTTTAAAAAAAATTTCCATTTTTCCTTTTAACAAAAAGAGTGAAAATGATAAGCAATAAATAACAAGAGTTTTAACAAAAACACTTTTCATTCATAGATTTTCAAATCAAAAAGTGGCCCATACAAAATAATTCGCAGGTCTTAGGCAAGACCAGGAACTTTAAAGAAAACACAAAGCTAACAAGCAAAATGAATTACTCTAAAGGTAAAAAGACAGGAATTTCACAGCCTCCCAGTTGTGTAAAGCTGCTCCTCCCCGAGTTATCAGATGATTTAGATCGCAATCCTCTTCCTTAGCAATGATAGTGTTGATTTGTATTTCGCCACTGGTAAATATTTCTTTTAATGACTTCTTCCTCATGACACTTTCTTCCGGCTCGCCTTCTAGAGTTGGTTTGTAACCCAACCCTTGTCGATCGTTCTTCGCCCGAGCGTTGACTTCAATGACTTCTCCCCACCCCAACGGGATTCCAGCTTTCAGCGCGGCTTTGACACTCTGAACATATGTGAATGATGGACCGCGAGTTATGTCAGATTCGTCGACCAGAACAACATGGGCTATCTCTAGCTCTTGAAAGGATGTTTCAAGGGAATCTTCGTCAGCTTCGATGTATCGAAATGAGGATAGGTTGCTCACCATCAGATCCTCTTCTCCGTGAACGGTGACTAACTGATCATCAACAACAAACTTCATCTTCTGATGGAGGGTAGAGGTTACAGCGCCCGCTGCATGTATCCATGGCCTCCCCAGTAGACAGCTATAGACCGGATTGATGTCCATCACTTGAAAGGTGCCTTCAAAGATTTGTGGTCCTATCATGATAGGAAGATCAACCACCCCTATTACAGCTCTTCTGGACCCATCAAATGCCTTCACTACGAGAGATGTTGGCCTCATATTAGCACCTTGGTAAGCCAGTTTGGCTAGTGTTCTCTTCGGCATCACATTAAGCGCGGATTCTATATCAACAAGCACCCTGAACAATGTATCTTCTTCGCACTTAATTGACACATGCAGAGCACGATTATGCTTGCGTTTTTCAGCTGTTAGATTATTGTCATCAAAGCTTAGTGTGTTGCAGGCCGTGATATTCGCCACAATGGAGTCGAACTGCCCCACTGTAATGTCCTTGGTCACGTGGGCTTGCGTCAGGATATTTAGCAAAGCCTGGCGATGCGCTGGGGAGCTCAGGAGTAATGACATGACTGAGATCTTAGATGGCGTCTGGTTCAGTTGATCTACCACCCGGTAGTCACTTCGTCGGATGATCCGTAGAAACTCTTCTTCATCATTTTTTAGACTTTCTTTTTCTTTGACAAAAGGCTCCTTAGTGACAACTTCCTCTGGAATGGATTTTTGAGGAGCAACAGCTTTTGGAATCGGAACCGCTGGCGGGGGAACTGCATTATTCGTTCGTGGTTGGTATACGCGACCGCTCCGGGTCATTTTACTCCCACCGGCGATATTGGCTACATTTGCTGGCTTTCTTTCCTTGAAAATTCCTTCACACCATGAATGATCTTGTTTTGGTGTTATGGCCCTTGGGTGAGGTTTAGATCCTCCCCTTGGTTCAAATCTGGCTTGGCTTCTCCAAAATTTTGGGGGTGCATCGTCGCGGAACACTGGCCGAACGTTTTTGTTGTTGTTGTTGTTATTTCTGAAAATGCCCATTTTGCTAGGCTCTTCAGGCATATTAAACACAGGTTCAATGACCGCCACATCTTCCTTTTTCTTTCTGCTAGCGATCTCTATCATCCCTTGCTCAAGCATCGCTCGAATGTCCTTTTGCACAAGTTCACAACCTTGCGGGTTCAACATGCATTGTTCGCAATCTTCATGAGAAGTTTTAAGTGCCCATGCTTGCGCAAGACGTTTGTGTAGTTCTACCAACGGTACTTTGATCTTGTCGATGGTAGTCACAGTCTTAGCTTCAGACCCCTCCCCTTCTTCAGTAATAGCATTTACTCCACCATGATTTGGTAGAGGGTTATTCTTTATGTTCGGGTGGTTGTTTTCAAAAGACAGAATCCTTTTTTCGATTAACTCTCGGACGAGGTGCTAGAGCGCGAAACATCCTTCAAGGTCATGGCCCGGAGCGTTCTCATGGAATAAACAGCAGGCATTGGCATTGTAGTAGAATGGAAGTGGATTAGGTGGAGCACCTAATTTCCTTGTCTTGACCAACCCTCTTTCTATCAGCATTGGGAATAGATCATTGTAACTCATTGGGATATGCTGTATCTTTGGCCGATTTGCCTGGTAGTTTGCCCTTGGAGCTCTATTTTGAGGCTGTTGGCCCTGCTGTTGATGATACTGTTGTTTTTTATTAGAATGATACTGTTGTTGATTGCTGGATGCCCCATGTTGAGGACCCTGTTGCGATGACTGTTGAAAAACCGGGGTCACCGCTGCTATGTATGATGGTGGATGATATTGTTGGCGATGGTTCTTGGAACTTTGCGCCTTCTTTCCATACGTTACAACACTTACGTCCCCCTCCTTCTTTTTATGGAAGTTGTTGGTCGGCTTCTTTGCAGCACTGGTGCTTGAATTGGTATTTGGAGTAGTCATTTTCCCACTTTATAAACCGGCTTCAACCTTGACTCCCACCGCTACGATGTCAGAGAAGTTGGTCATGACACTGCTGATTAGTCGCTCATAGAATTCTAGTCTGACCGTATCTACGAACCAGTCTGCCAATTACTTTTCAGTAAGGGGTGGCTCCACCTGAGCATCAGTCCCGCGCCATCTTTGCGCATATTCTTTGAAGGTATCAGTGCTCTTTTGTGTCATGCTGAGGAGCTGACGGTGGTCTGGAGCCAGGTCCATGTTGTATTTATATTGTTGAATAAAAGCATATGAAAGATCTTGAAAACCATGGATTTTTGCTTGATCCAGGCTTAGGTACCACTTAGCTGATGCTCCTTTAAGACTATCCTGAAAGCAATGCACCAACAGTTTGTCGTTTTCAATATGTGGAGCCATCCGTCTTCAGTACATGATAAAGTGTACCTTGGGACAAGTAGTTCCCTCGTATTTGTCAAACACAGGCATCTTGAATTTTTGGGGGAATACTAAACCGGACACCAGACACATGTCTTTGGCATCTGATCCGAAAACATTGCTTCCTTCGATGGCTCTCATTCTTTTAGCCATGATGTCCATTTCCACTCTCAGCTTCTCGTGCTTCTCATCTTCTGCTTCAGAGCCATCTGGTACATCAAAGATCAGTTGATGGTTGAACATAGGTCGGACCTGAGTTAGTCCCCCTGCTTGAGTAAAAATAGGATTTGTTGCCATTGGACCAACTTGCGGTTGGAAGCTGGCCGATTGAAGATTGTTGATTGGAGGTAAGAAGCCCATGGACATGCCGAATGGGAACTCGGTTGTCACGACTGGAGCGGTGGGAAGACTCGTTACTGTTGTAACGACTTCAGAAACTACGGTAGCCTGTGTATCTATCTTTGCGTTAATCATATTGAGGACCTCCATGATATGACTGACATTGTCTTTGATCCCCTCGATGTCGTTATCGATCTGGTCAATTTTTTGGTTGTTATCTGCCATTCTTCGTTGAGCTTGGGCCCGGGTATTGTACTTGTTTGAATTCAGCGTGAACTTCTTCCGTCTCTCTGATATAAGAACAAAGGATGATCTGCGGAACTCGAATGCAAGACCAATGCAGGATGAGATACGAATGCACATGCAAATGCACAAACCATTCAAGGAAAAAGAAAATTTTGTTTACAAACAAAAAAGTTGGAACAACATGTAACGACATGCTTTAAAAAGCGTTTTTCATTGATAATTCAAAAGTTGTTACAATGGATGGCTCTTGCTAAAAAGCAAGACCTTTCTTACAATATAAAGCGAAAGTAAATGCAACATAGGATTACAATCCTTTTAGTGAAAACAGGAAATGGTGAAACAATGATCATTCTAACAAGATGACCCCTCTCCTTCTTGGTCTTCGGTGTGAACTCGATCCTCGCGGATGATCTCCCACAGGTCTTCATTTTCTCGTTGTGCTTTGATCAAAGCGTACTTCAGCTCTTCCCTAGTCACGGGGACCTCTGGCTCCATCGTTATCTCGTGATCACGAGTGTAGAACATGGTCAAAGCTATTTCCTTCAACCAAAGCAAGTAAGCTCTGGTAGTTAAACAACTTATGTTCTCCATTGCAGTTATACCCTGGAGGTGAGGATCATTCTGAGCGTAGTGAGCTCGGGCTTCCAGTTCAGGGTTGCAACCAGCTTCACAAAAACAAGGTCTTAGCAGCTCCGGATCGGGCTCGGGCCCAGTTGAATACCCATACTGACGCTGAGTGAGAATGGGGTTGTAAGTGATGACTCCTTTGGTCCCGATGAGAGGTACATTGGGGAAGTCTCCATAACTGGGAATCAGAGCTAGATTACCGAGGCTGGGGTCATACCAGGTGATATCATAGTACTTGAGAGTGATAAGCTTGGAAATCCATGCACTCTTGCTATAAAGCCTCCAAAGGATGTGAGTCTTGGGCAAATGGGAGGTAAACCATCTGTCGAGTAATGCAAGACAACATGAAAACTGTCCGAGATCATACAATGTGTAGCGGTGGATTACCACATATGTATCTGCCAATATCTCATTCACTGGATTCTTGATGATGAAGAGACGGATAGCCTCCTCACCATGAAATCATGACGACTTGGAAAGAGGTACAAGCCGTATACCAGAAAGGCTAAACTGGCCTAAAAAATCCCCAGGTTTCTATTTTCGTAATGGAATTCAGCCATCTCCACTAGTGGTCCTGCTTCCATTCCATAACATCCTCCCTTCGCTTTCATAGGTGGTAAATCCTCTGGCCTGAGATGTAAGGCTTTGGCCAAATCCCTTCTCTTTGGTTTGCCATAAGGAGCTTTGAAAGTTCACGAAATTTTCAGGTAGTTAGTGTACTCCTCTATGGTCGGAAGTAACTGAAAATCTGGGAAGACAAAGCAGTGGTAGGTTGGAGAATAAAACTCAACAAGAGCCTGCAGTATGAACTTGTTGACTTGAGTACTTATCAATGGTAGGAGATCTCCATACTTGGCAATAAAGGCGGCGGGGTTCCTGACAAGGCTTGCCAGCATCCTAAGACGACCCAACTTCAAATCCAGGAAAGGAAGCATGCCTCGTCTTACCATGTTGTCGTCTGTAAAAGAAAAGTTTGAATTTCCTTGAATGGTTAGAAAAATGAAAATGCAAATTCAAATGCGCACGGCGTCATGGAACTCAGATGTTTACAAACATCAAAAGTCGTTATAGACTTAAATTCATTGATCAACAAGATGGGATTACAAAATATTGTTTCCTCTTACAAGAGTTTTAAGCATAAATCTAAACAAAAACTAATGAATCCTAAGAAGGTTCCTCTAGCAGCCTTAAGTTGAGCTTCTCGATCTCTTTCTCCAACTGAGCCTTCTCGAGAACGAGCTTGTCCATAATTAACTTCCACGGAGTAGACTGAGGACTAGAATGAATCAAATCCTCTTGTGCTTTCCTCTTCTTACAAGAGAGTACTTCTTCGTTCTTCAACTGGAGTTGTTTCTAGAGTTTTGTATTCTCTTCAACGACCACTTGATACTTGTGCTTCCAAGCGTCTTCCATTTGTCGCGCTTTGACCAAAGCGATTTTCATCTTTTCTTCTTCAGACATGAAGACTAAGGGTCGTTCTTCCTTCAAAGTCGTAGGTTCTTGTTTAGGATAAGGCATCTTTAACGAGATGGCTCTCTTTCGAACCCATTGGAGGTATGGTTCCAAAGAGACACAATTGAGTTTTCCAAGATCCTTTTTCCCTTTCTTGTGCAGATGTTTCCAAGCCCTTAGAATCTTCTCTTTCAGCTCTTGACTATCCTTTTCTTCTTTGAAGAAAATGCTTTCCATATGAACACCATTGGGTTTGTTCTTCAAAGGATATCCCAATTGTCGACGGGCGAGGACGGGATTATAATTGATTCCTCCATTAGCATTGAGAAGAGGTACATTACCAAAATCCCCACAATTGTTAATGATCATTGTTCCATCATAGTCACGACTATACCAATCAATATCAGAGTGAGTGAGAGCCATGATCTTCTGTGACCACCATCCTTTCTTCGGATCCTAAAAAGCGTTAGCTTTAGGAAAATGTGAAGTGAACCATTTGTATAGTAAAGGGGCGCAACAAGTAATCATCCCTTCATTATGAAAGTTCCTCAGATGAACAGAATGATATGCATCTGCTAGCAAAGTAGGCACAAGATTCTTCTTCAAGAAGATTTTAATGGCACTGAGGTCCACAAAATTCTCGAAGCTAGGGAACAAAAAGATACCATAAATGAGCAAGGTAAGGATAGCCTCAAATGCATCCATGCTTAGATGATCTGCATAGTACTGAGCTTTCTCGACCAAGAATTTTGCACTTAACCCAAAAACTCCTCCTTTTGTAGTCATGTTCTTTTGAATATCAACCAATCCTAAACGTGTAGCCTTGGCAATATCCTGCTCCTTAGGGTCCTTCTCCATGATCAGAAAAGGAGACTCATCAAGAATGGGCAACCCAACCAGATGAGAGTATTCTTCTAGTGTGGGTACTAGCTGATAATCGGGAAAGGTGAAACAATGGTAGAGTGGATCATAGAACTGGAGAAGCGTAGGAAGAAGTCCACTATCCATTTTTATCTTCAACAGTAACAACAACTTCCCGTACCTGTTTTGAAATCCCTCTGGATTTGTCACCAAGGTGCTCAACCACCTTAGGTCATCTAGGTTAAAACCCTTGTAAGTGTACTTCAAAGTTTTCTTTCTTTCACCGTCCATAACGACCTTGATGTTTACAAACAAAAACTCTGAGTTCCATGAGACTTTATGATATGATGTTTATGAATGCACAAACACAGGAAATGCAAATATCACACATATGCACATAAACACAAGCCTAGGTTCAAAAGACACGAGCATGGATCCATGGTCTACCCATCCCCAAAAGGTGTGTAATATGGATTTTCAAACCTGTAGAGCAGGGTTCTAAACGGTTCTCAGAGTCATCAACCCATCTTTCGGATACTATCAACTTCCCAAATTACTTGGTAATCGATAATATTCTCAAGAGAGTCTCATCCAAGTGTAGTATCGCGTATCGACTATTTCGGAAATACTTCCTTATAGCCATCACACTACGTCCTAGTAAGGCCAAAGTGGGGTAAAATGTAATCTAAAAGTCAATAGTGTCACGGGCTCCTTCGTCGAAAGTAGTATTGTTTTCACGAATACTCGTTCAACAACACTAAACTCTCAAGAGGGCCTACACTGAGCGGTGGTTTCTCAAGTTAGCTTGGTCGGGAATCAACTCCCTATAAGCCTTCTTGAATATACCACCATCCTACATAACTGTACTCAAGTCCGGGTATAGGACCGTCTCACTACTCAAAGTACCCAATATCCAACATTCAAACAAATATATTGACAAATATACACGTTAAGCAAATATTCACAAATATAGCATATAATCAAACAAAATAGGCTAAACCCTCAAGTTTAAATTTCCCCTATGAAGTCGCCATTTCTGTTGCGGTGAGAATCGTGATACCAAGCTATTGATTAACTTGAATCTTTAATTCATTGAATTCACAACCGGACTTTAATTTATCCAAAGGAAAGGTCTAAAGAGAGAAAGAACCTTTGCGCGATGTAACAACAACGCTAAGAGATTCGGGGATCGGGGGTTGGTTATGCCTAGGGTAGGTATTTCACATCCTAAACATCTGTAGTACTCTACAGGAACCTTTTGTTTGGTTGTATGCTAAGTTTGCTAAATGTTTGCTATGGATTGGGATTGGGTAAAAGATGTAGGTAAAGACCTAAAGATAGTTTCTAAGTTTGCTCGCAAAGACGCTGCGTCCTCTGCCTTCGTATCCTTACTAGGATAGAATCAGAGCAATCGTAGTTCACCTCACTAGGGTTGAAGAACACTTGATTATGATCAAGGTTCAAAGGGGAACAAACATTACAATGCTTGTGTAGAGTTTAAGAAAACTCTCTAGATCTATATTGAACACTCAAGAAAGGGAAGTAAGTAATCATATCCATGATTCTTACATGGAGTTAACAAACTCTATCCTAAGTTCTAAGTAAAGGAACACTCCTATCAAGGGGTAGGTCTTTTAGACTTAAAGCAAAGTCTAATGGTTTATAAGTTCTAACTTAACTAAGTGTATGGTTCAAAATGACTTCACAAAGTCAAGGGAGGGGTAATGAGCTATCTATGACCCAAGGGTCAATAGAGAGACTTTCCTTCGGAAGGGAAGAGATGAGACAACTTGGATGAGAACTAAAGAGTTTCATCACTTAGGGAAAAATACTTAACCAAGAAAAAATTATTCAAACATGGTGAATACAAGAGGCATGGTTACAACCAAGCAAGAAGGCATATTACAATAAGCAAGGATTTAATTAAGATAAATGGTTACAACCAAGAATCATGTAAGCATCAAGATATCACAATATTATAAAGGGGGTTCTCACAAGACTTAAGCACGAAAGGTTAAAACCAAAATGACATATCTTAACGAAGATGATGGTAACAACCAAAAGGAATATATTAACAACCATGAAATAAATGTAAACAAATTACAACTTGAGGTAAGCATGTTATAGGATTCAAGGTATATCAAATGTAACATCATGCTAACAAATCATGCATTGATGACAATCAAATACAAGTAAGCATACAAGAAGTGTTACAACAGTTCAAGTTCAAATTCTTTTGTAAGGAAATCATATAAGTTCAAGGTGACAACCAAAGGAAGGAAAACCCTAACCTGTTATGATTCTAAGCACACATAAATCTCACAAGAAAGTTCAAGCATAGACAAGAAACAAGGTAAACAACCCTTCGGATAAGCAACTTTCAAGTAGGCAAAAGGTATCATAAACATGAACATCTTTGAAATATTTTATCATTAAGTGAAACTAGACAACATTATGAGCATTTTGCAAAAAGAATGGATCAAAAATAGTGAAGTATGAGAAAGTTATGAAGTTTTGAGTTTTGTGAAGAAAACATAAAAAAAACAAGTGGTAAAAAAAAGAATGCTCATGGAAGGTGTTGAACCCACAACCCTTAGCTTACAAACTTAAAACATTACCAAATCAACTACTGCGCGCGCGTGCTCATACAATGGAAAAGAAAGAGAAAATATTAAAACAAGATAAAAGAAATAAAAAAACAAAAAGAGTTGATCCACCAGGGATCGAACTCAGGACAAGCATGAAACAAGGTATAACGCGCGCAGGTAACAACCACTGGGGTGGCAATACATCCGTGTATTATGCCACCCCTAATAATATGTAACCTTACAAGGCAAATATTCTAGGTAAATTCAAAGCAAGAACAAGCAAGGCAAATGAAAACGGTTCAGTTCAAACTTGATCAAAACTCCATCAAATTTAACAAAATTTGACTCTAACTCACTTGAAATTTAATGAGGAATACACAGGTGCCAGAAGTTTTTCAAAACAATGCACATAAAGTAAAATACGATTGATAATGCAGGTGGAGGTTTGAAGTGCAATTTGAGTTTTAATAATCAAGACTGATGCATATAATGACATGTAATGGTTTGAGCAAAATTCAAATATAATGCTTGTAATTATTTCCAAAAGGATGAGCTTAAACTCTCACTAGATCACAAAATGATCCTCAAGTTGCAAGCTCAGATGAAAAACCTGGCATTTGGATAATGTTGAAGCAAAGATCCCTAGACAAAACAAATGATCACCAAACCAAAAATGCAACTGATTAAGATTCAACACAAAACAAACTGTAGTAAGTGGTTGAACTTGATGGTATCAAACCTCAAAGCAATAAACTGACAACACCAATGTACTAGAGTCTACACTAATAGTTTTGACAGAAACATGGATACAAATCCATAGATGAAAACAACCCTTATCAAAAGTAAACCAATGCAGGCAAATAATCTCACTTATGATCCTTTAACATACACAAAGTCATTACAAACTAACAATGAGTTTGATGGATCAGAAGTTGACAAACTCCAGAGCAAAGCATGACAATATGTTTTGGTATTTCAAACAAATTTTATTGATGAATTCCAAACAACATGCCTATATGCAATGAGTTCAAACCATATGAATTTTGAAAAAGGTCAATGGAAGTCTTAATGAAGAAACCAGTGTTGACAAACACAAACCATAATGCAAGCAGTGAGATATTAAAGTTGGGCAGTTTGACAGAAACATGGAGAAAAGAAACCAGTTCTTGGTACTTCATCCATTGATGAATTCCAACATTGTACTTTTCAAAGAGGCAAACATGTTAAGGACTTAAGAAAAGCCAGATCAAAGCACAAACCAAAAATAAATGTTTTCTTCAAGAAACCTATAAGCTTTGTCATTACAAAGTGCAAGAAAGAAACAATGACCGACCAAAGTTCTTGTAGTATTGATGGTTAGCTTGCTTTGGTATTTCAATCCCTATTGATGAATTCCAATTGTAATTCCAACAATAACCACATAAAAAACTTTAAATGCAAAAACATGATTAAGGAAAACATGATCAAAGCAAACAACATCTTCTAATTCAGATCATAACAGGCTGTGAATTCCATACATAAATGGTTTTTGACCAAACTAGAATATGTTAATGCAAAAACTAACAAGCTTTAAAAAAAAACTGCTGGCAGCCAGCTGTTGGTATTTTAAACAATGTCTATTGATGAATTCCAAACAACATGTCTTTATAAAGAGGCAATTACAATATCTACTTAGAAAACATGATCAAATAAAATGGGATCAAGCGAAACTGTTTTGGTTTAACAACAAGCCTTGATATTACAATATTCAAGGAAACAGACTAAAAGTCCAATGTCTTGCCTTACTGACAGTTTACAAACTTAATGCAAGCAAAAGTGGAACATACCAACATGTGTTTGGCAACCAAACTCTGGTCTGAAACTAATTGAACCAACGACAGCACAATGAAGTAAAAAGCTAATGGATCAGAGGTTAACAGACTTCACAACATGACAGACAGTGTGTTCTGGTATTTCAATCAATGAACTTTGATGAATTCCAATTACCCTTCTGTCAGCAACTCAAAGATAAAAAACTAAGAAATCTCAATGCAAGAATAAAATTGAAGAGGTTTTATTAATAAATGAAACAACCACATGCTTATATTGTAAACAGGATGCACCAATCAAAACTAGACTACCAACTGTTTCATATGTACATGAGAGGTCAATTTCCACTAAACCAGTTATAGCAGCAAACAGACATACATAGCAAAGTTTGGTAGTTTGAAACAAAAGTGTGTGCCATGCAACAATGAACTCAGCGTAACAATGCTAAACATATATAGAAAAATAGTGGCATCAGTCAACTCACAAACCTCATGACAGAGCAAATCTTGGTTATTTACCAACCTTAAATACTGACAGAATAGTTTGCTCTTAAAAAATAGTCATCAATTTGTCAAAGCAAACACAAACTCAAACTTTAGTATGGAAAAACAACTTTAGAACAGTGATGGGTCATGAGTTTACAAACTCATGATGATTCTTAACATAATCAAAACATAACAATGCTTATTCACAATGTATCATAAACTTTCATAATATTTGTATCTTCTAGCAAGAGTTCATAGTTTAACAAACAACACCTCTAAATTCTAACAAAACTGTTTGCAATTTATCAAGAGTATGTTATACATAAATAGACTTATCATAACAATATCAAGTTAATGTTTTATATGACAGTTAACAAACTTCAAGCTACCACACATAAGTTTAAATCAACAAACAGTTATGAGCTTACAACGTTCAATCATTTTGACAGTACATCCACAATTTAGCATAACAATGTCTAAACCATCTAAACAACCTAACAACATATGATGCATAATGAAGAGGTTTAGGGCTACATACCTCTTGTAGACTTCCAAAAAGCTAGCTAGCAGCAAAGAAAGAAAACCAGAGATCCTTTTGGAGCAAATTGGTGAATCTTCCTTCCTTTTGAAGAAATAACCAAATATTGATGACAATTTGAATAAACTCACTTCCAGCTATGATTTAAGACGATGAATAGCTATAACATCATGGATATGGTGTACTTTGAGTTTTAAATTGGTAAGAGTGGATACAAGTAGTGGTTTGGTGTGAAAAGTGCTCAAAAGTCAAACTATGGTGGTGTGAAGTTTGACTTTTTGACTTATGGAGTTTTTGGTGAATGTGATGATGGAAACAACTCTAGATGGTTATTTTGAGGTTGTGTATATTGTTTTGGTGAGGTTTAAATGGCTGGAAATGGAACTGGTGTGAAATTTGCACAAAGGCAATTTTGGTGATTTTGAAGGGTTTCTTTACTTTCAAGCAAAGGGAGGAAGGAGATGAGAGTTGTGTTTCTCTTGTATGTTTAGAGTGCTCTGGTGTGTGGGGTAACATAGAGAGAGCCTCTATTTATAGGAAAAATGACTTGGGGAAGATTTTGGTTCAAGTGGTTTTCACATGGTGGTTTTGTTGAAAAACTAAGCAAATCTATGTGTGCTTACTTTCTGCAGGTGGTGCATGCTTCCAAGGGCCTTAAACCTCTCAAACCAGGTGCTCTTGATCTGTATGGAATGACTATAGAGGTAGCAAGGACAAATTTGCCATGCTGCAGCCCCAAACCATCTCTCTCCTCTTGTACCTTTGTACTTTTTCTTATTAAACAAATGGTTTTCCATGATTTCTTGGGATATGCTTGGATTCCTTTCTGAATTAGTTCACTATGCACTCTTAAATACCATATCAGCTGTCAATCTATGGTTAGAGATGAAGTTCATAGTTGGAAATCAATTCCATGTTAGGTTTTGGCAAGTTAACAAATTAGTGCACTGGCCCAACTTTCTCACTTCATACCTCTCAGCTCACAAAGGCTATGGAAAGAGTTCTAATTCATTTTGGAAAGCCCTCATGTAGCTCTAAAACTTTCATGTTTTCATGAGTTTCATATTCCCAAAGGAACTAGGTCAAAAGACCTCTCAAAGTTGCTGGAAGAACATGCCTAAAAAGGCCAATAGCTTAGAATTTTTCTAAGTTATTTTTCCCTCTCGAAATGAATTTGGTCATAACTTCAAATCTATGCATTTTTTGATCATGGACCACTGTGGGACTTTTGTAGGAATTGTCAAGAGCTTTCCGATGAGCTTTGAACCAACTCAATTGGATGTGTGGTTGGGGAGTTATGGTCTTGCCCCTTTCAAAACCCTAATTTCCCGATTCTTCGATTACTCCTCAATCCTTGATCCAATGGTCATGAAACTTTATGGTAAGATGTAATATCACATTAGGAACATTTTTTATTCACATTTTGTGGTCAAATCCTTATGAGTAAAGAGTTTACTTTTTGGTCAACCGAACGACCGATCGATGACCACCGAGTCGACTGTTGATGTTCCGGGTCTTTTGAGGCCTTGAAACTTCTTGAGTAGACTTTACCAAGCCATATTAACTTTATGGACCATGATCCCACCATTGGAACACCATTTAAATCAAAAGTCAAACTACGGTTGACTTTTCCTGATCGAAAACCCTAATCGGGTATCTTGAACTGCCCTCTTCTTGATCCTCGGGTGACACCCTCAAATTGGATTCATACTTGATCCAATGGATTATATTTGATGATGTGGAGACTTATCTCATGGAGAACCAATCCAATACGTTGACTGATTAACCATCGAAACCTTGATTTTTCAGTTGTACGGAACCCTAATTCACTTGCATTTTAACAAAGACAAACTTGAAAGGGGTTAAGGTTAGATAATCAAATGAGTATGATCCTAAGATGATAATGAAAATCTAAGGGGTCAAAATTTTGGGTGCAACACATACACCACCACCTTACCATTCTGCATAAGAACCCCGCCTAATCCCATCTTAGACGCATCACAGTACACCACAAACGGTTCGCTCGGAGTCGGCAACACTAACACCGGTGCTGTAGTCAATCTCTTTTTCAATTCTACAAAGCTCTCTTCACAAGCAGAATTCCACACAAAAGCTTGGTTCTTTCTCGTCAACTGAGTCAATGGCAACGCCAAACTAGAAAAACCCTCGATAAACCTTCGATAGTACCCTGCCAAACCCAAAAAGCTTCTAACTTCCGTTGCTGTCTTCGGCGGTTCCCACTGCAACACTGCACCCACCTTTGATGGGTCTATCGATATACCATCACCAGATATTACATGGCCCAAGAAACTTACCGTCTTTAACCAGAACTCACACTTAGACAGTTTCCCAAACAGCTTATTATCTTTCAGCACCTGCAAAGCAATTCTCAAATGTCCTGCATGCTCTTCCTCAGACTTAGAATAAATCAGTATATCGTCAATGAACACAACAATAAACTGATCTAAATAAGAATGGAAGATTCAGTTCATATACTCCATGAACACTCCAAAAGGCATTACCGCATACTCGTAATGTCCATATCGAGTTCTAAATGCCTTCTTCTGAATATCACCTTCTTTCACTCTGATCTGATGGTAACCCGACCTCAAGTCAATCTTACTGAACACCCGAGCTCCCACCAACTGATCCATCAAATCATCAATCATTGGAAGAGGATATTTGTTCTTAATGGTCACTTTATTCAAATGACGGTAATCGACGCACAGACGCATACTACCATCCTTCTTCTTCACCAACAGTACTGGAGCTCCCCACGGTGACACACTCGGTCTGATAAACTTTCTATCCAACAATTCTCCAATCTGAGATTTCAATTTGGCCAACTCCACTGCCGACATCCTGTACGGCGCCATAGATATAGGCCTTGTACAAGGTACAAGATCAATGATAAACTCAACTTCTCTCTTCGGAGGTAATTCTGTAATATCATCAGGGAACACTTCAGGAAATTCATTCACCACCGCCAACTCCTTCAGTGACGCTTTTCCGTCGATAGCTAATGATGCAAATAAAGCAAACATTTTAGCTTCGTTCTCCAACAAGATCCTCAATTCCTTACTAGACAAGGAATCCCAATGCTTCTTCTTCTGGCGTAAGAAACAACAACACCTTTCGGAAACAATCGATGTAGACTCGGTTGAACTCCAACCAGTTCATACCCAGAATAACATCCAACTTACCAAGGGGCATGAAAATCAGATCCACTCCAAAATCTCTACCAAAAATAGTCAGTGGACACTTCAAACATACCAAAGAAGTAGTCACTGAACCAACAGAGGGAGTTTCAATAGTCATCCTCCGCTCAAGAGTAGTCGGCACCAATCCTAACCTCTTTACACAATCAAAAGAGATGAACGAGTGGGTTTCACCCGTATCAATAATGGCAGACAAGGGAACATTATCGATGAAACAAGTACCTTTGATAGAATGCTCCTCACTGGCAGCTTGAGTCCCCATCACCGCAAACACTTTACCACTGGTCTGAGACACCTGAGACGGCTTCGGCTTCTCATAATGCATACTGATATGACCCTTCTCACCACAGTTATAACAGGTAGGCATAGCGGCCCAAAAATCAGCTATCACATGGCCCGGCTTACCACACTTGAAACACTTCTTCACCTCATGGGAACAATCATTGGCACGATGACCCACGCCACCGCACCGGAAACACTTCACACCAATAGACGCTCTCCCTTCTCTGGGCTTCTTATCAGTAGCAACCTTAACTTTTCCATTATCAGCAGAAACACTGTAAGGAGTACCACCAAACCTCTGCTTACCCTTACGGTCATTCGCAGCCTTGTAATGTGCAACCCTAGCCCTGTTATCATTATCATAAATCCTGCTTCTGCTTATCAGCTCAGGATAATCCCTGATCTTCTGACAAGGGATCCCCATCTTAACTTCCGGACGCAGCCCATTCTCAAACTTCAAACACTTGGAGGTCATCGCCCCGTCAGTATTGTAATGAGGACAATACTGCACCAGCTCTTCAAACTTAGCAGCATACTCAGCCACCGTCAGATTTCCCTGCTTCAGCTCCATAAACTCTATCTCCTTAGCACTTCGTATATCCTCCGAAAAATAGTTTTCCAGAAAACCAGTTCGGACCACAACCCAAGTAATTGCAGTCCCTGCAGTCTCCAATCTCTGGCGACTGTTGTCCCACCAAGCTTCCGCTTCATCCTCTAGAATGTGGGTACCAAACCTCACCTTTTGCTCATCTCTACAACCCATCGTCCTGAAGATCTTCTCAATTGCTTTCAGCCACTTATGTGCAGCTTCAGGATCCATAATTCCTCCTTGAAACGCCGACGGCTTGTTACTCTGAAACTGCGCCAAATCTCTGAATTGCGCACCCGCCGCTTGGTTCTGATTAGCAACCACCTGCGCATCACTTGCATAGCCGCAGCCAATGCAGCATCATTCCTCCCCGTCATACTGCTCAACAACAATAACAACAACACCGGGTTAATAGATACGCAAACGCTATCCTACAGACAGACTCAACTACTACACTGGTCGGACAGACCGACCTGCTCTAATACCAACTTGTAACACCCCGCTCCCCAAAATTAAAAGAAATTGCAAATGAATCAAACAATTATCAGAGTTGCCACACCAAAGCGGGATATCACAAAAGAAGCTCAACAAAAACACTTCATTATATGGTTTTCAAAAATAAACAACGGAATATCATATATACATATATACGTCATATTCGGCCATCCGCCCAAAATACACACAATATTCATCAAAGATTCCAATAAAACATGATACGCCACGGAGTAAAACAAAACCATCAGAAAAACAATAAACTCCCAAAGCCCCGTGTTATGTATCAGAGCATCCCTACGACTCGACTCGCACGCCACTATCCAAGCTAGCTACGCACCTGGATTATCTGTACTTCCGAAGAAGCACATACCACAACAACAACAAAAGGGGTGAGAAATCACGATCAAAAAATATAGCGGTAATAATGTACATGAATAAAATGCAGTAACCATACGAACATCATTCAACATACATCAACCAGGACCTACTGTCCAACACCAACACAGCACGCCAGACAATGCAAAAATATGCAACTCAACACCATGATATGCGATACCGACTCACTGAAGCAGTCAAAGAAGCATCACAATAAACCACAAATGGTTCCATTGGATTCGGCAAAATCAAAATCGGCGCCGTCGTCAATCTTCTCTTTAACTCAACAAAACTCTTTTCACAATCAACATCCCAAATGAAAGCCTTTCCTTTACAAGTCAATTGCGTTAACGGAAGTGCCAACTTCGAAAATCCCTCAATAAACCTCCGATAATAACCCGCCAAGCCTAAAAAGTTTCGAATTTCCGTAACCGATCTAGGAGATTCCCATTGCATCACCGCATCAATCTTGGATGAATCCACACTAATACCATTACCGAAAATCACATGACCAAGAAAACTTACTTCCGACAACCAAAATTCACACTTCGACAACTTAGCATACAATTGCTTCTCTTTCAAAATTTGTAACACAATCCTTAAATGCCCTTCATGCTCCTCTCGAGACTTAGAGTAAATCAAAATGTCGTTGATGAACACAACCACAAAACGATCCAACTGATCATGAAAAATACGATTCATGTATTCCATAAACACACCCGACGCATTAGAAACTCCGAATGGCATCATTAAATATTCATAATGACCATAATGTGTCCTAAAAGCCGTCTTTTGAATATCCTCGTCTTTCACATGAATCTGGTGATATCCTGATCTCAAATCAATCTTGCTAAAAACACACGCACCAACCAATTGGTCCATCAAATCATCGATTCATGGAAGCGGATACTTGTTCTTAATCGTCACCTTATTCAACTGCCTATAATCAATACATAATCGCATACTCCCCTCTTTCTTCTTTACCAACAATACCGGCGCACGCCAAGGAGAAACACTTGGTCTTACAAATCTCTTTTCCAACAAGTCACTCAATTGCTTCTTCAATTCTACCAACTCCGATGCCGACATACGATACGGTGCCATCGAAATAGGTCTAGTACCAGGAACTAGATCAATAGAAAACTCAACTTCTCTTTCCGGCAGTACATCCGTAATATCCTCCGGAAACACTTCTGGCAAATCACACACTACAGGAAACACCTCGAGCTCAACTTTGCACTCCACCGACAATGATGCAAACAAACCAAACAACTGAGCTTCATTCACTAAAATTTTATTCAACTCTTTAGTGGATAGAAAACTCCCATCTTCATCATCTTCCAAAGAAGGAAGCCTCACCAACTTGTTATAACAATCTATATGAACTCTATTAAATTGCAACCAGTTCATACCCAAGATCACATCCAAACCCTCTAACGGCAAACACACTAAATCCATAATGAAGTTTTTACCATACATGGTCAAAGGACAACTTACACACACCAAAGAAGTAGTTACCGACCCTGAAGCAGGAGTCTCAATAACCATCTCACCTCTCCAAGAAGACATGCACAAATTCAAACGCTTAGCGCACTCAAAAGAAATGAACGAATGAGTCGCTCCAGTATCAATAATAGCAACTAAAAGCATATTATTAATAAAGCATGTACCTTTAATCAAACGATATGCACTAGTAGTGTCGGAACCAGCTAATGCAAATACCTTTCCGCCCGCTTGAGCTTGCTTTGGCTTAGTACAGTTAGTACTAATGTGACCAACTTCTCCATAATTAAAAAACTTCACCACATTCCTCCTACAATCAGTTGTAGCATGACCAATACCTCCACAGTTAGAACACTTCGCCACGGTCTTTCCACACTCAAAAGACTTGTGACCCATCTCGCCACACTTGTAGCACTTAACGTGACCCGAACTTCCCCCTCCAGATCTCCTATCAAAGTTTCCCCTATGCTTGCCCTTATCAACAAGCGTCACATAAGGTCCATCCTTACTTGTTGTTTCCCTTTCCTCTTGTTGCACCCCAAAATTTTCTCAACCTATTTCTATACCTAGCTTATGTTTCATTGCATTCATAGCATTAACATTAGCATTAGCGTTGGCATCTGCATACTATCATCCATGTACAGGGGATCAAGAGAGTGTGCTCATCAAAAGAGGGTTACCAAGGGCTAAGACAAATCAAGAAGCTTCATTCAAGCATGTAAAAGTTTATCATCATCATCAAGTCATCAGAGAAGGTCAAAGCTTGTGGAAGAAGTGGATGGTGGAAATGGTTGTATCTCCTATCTTGAGGATCAATTGAGAATCATCAGAGAATTGTGAGTCCATGGTTATGGATAAAATCTATTGGGAAAGCTCATGGGATGTCTTGAGGGTCACTATAGAGCTCATCCATGCCATTATTCAAGGTGCAAGAGGCCACAGTCAAAGTTGAGTCAACTAGAGTTTTCACCTAGTCAACCCTAGGTCAACTGTGAGTCTTGAGGAGATTAAGACTCAATTCCAAGCAACTATGATCATGGAATATTTTGTTGGGACACTTAATAGATCATTTCAAAATCAATTCATTAGTGTGCAAGAGTGTGAGAAGTTATTGAGCTAGGGTTTCTAAGCCTGTCAGTGTAAAATCCCTTATTTCAATGCCCAACTTCAAAACCACATAACTCAAGATACAAGTTTCATCTAATCTTAACATAAACATGAGACTTGTAGATCATGTTCTTATCTTTATTTTGAGTATTAGAAGTCATTCATTGGATTTCTAGAACTCAAGTTATGAGGCAGACAAGTTACAGGTCATCAGATGAATGTGATTTTGGTACTTGAAAGTCAACCAACTTCCAAGGAATTTTTGAGCTAGAAGGATGTTTTTCCTCAACTTTTGATGAACGTGAATGTTATTCCTCATCATCTTAGCTTTCCAAAGAGTACTAGAAGTCCTCATTTGGATTTGTAGAACTCAAGATATGATACTTGCAAGTCAAGGGTATTTTGGGAAAGTAAGATTATGGGTCATTTTGGATTATAGGTCTATTTCACCATCATACACACCTCAAATGGAGATTTTTCCAACATGAAAGTTGCTCAAAATGGGGTTATTTGTCCAAACAAGCATCAAAGATCCATTGATATGGGTTGTAATGAAGAGTGATTGAAGAGAATTTCACAAAAAGGACTTTAAAGGCATTAAAATGGAAAAAATTCAAATTAATTCACAATGGCTCAAAATTATGCAAACTTGTGCATTTTTTGAGTGCATGTGGCATTTTAAAAACAATGGCATTGATGGATTTCAAAACTGGATCCATTTACATGGACATTTCACAAGTTCCTTAAGCTTGAAGCAACCAAACCATTACACACCATTGATTGAAATCAAGGCATTAATCCAAGCCCTTCATACTCACCATGCATTACACAATTGAATTGAACCAAATTGGAGCTCAAGGAAAGCCATTTTCGTGCATTGGCAAATTGGAAAAAGTGGAGAAAAGTGAAAACTTGAAATGGACTTTATGGGCTGTAATTGAGCCTGAACATGATCCAAACAGTTTCTATATAAGATTTCCACCATGAACAGATGAAGGTTGGTGAATTTTGGAGGGAAATTCAGTTAGAGAAGTTGAGAAAAGCAACCTTGCAAGTGCATATCGTGTTTGGATATTGGAGCAAGATCAAGAGGAATTGAGCATCAAGATAGCTTCAGCATTAACCACTGAGTGATTCTGCATTGATTGGAGCAAGGTTCAACGCTTGATAGTGCCTCCATTGAAGCTTTTGAACAGGTTTCTATACTTCACGATTTCTCTTAATTTATGAGAAATTAGGATAGTTTGAACATGCAGTTAGGTTTCTGATGATGCCTAGATGGATTTAGGATAAGAATTGTGGCTGTTTGTGAGATTTGTGGATGATGCACATTTTCTGTTGGCCATCGTTTAGGCTTGACTCTTGGATAAAAATGAAATTGGAGAGTGTTAGGTTGTTGTACATGGAGAGAGGAAGAGATTAGGATCAAAATTATGAAGTTTAGTGATGTTTGAAACCATGCCACTGTTGCTCTCGCCGGAGAAGACGACCAGAGTCTTCTCCGGCCACCACAAGACTTCCCTCCCTTTTGTTTCAGTTTAAATGAAGAAGATGATCCCTTGGTCGTCTGATCTTGCAGTCTTACTTGACTAGGTATTTTCATCCAACGTGTAGGATTGAGCTTCAGATTCGTTTGACTTGTTTTAGTGACAAGGCATAGCTTAGGAGCATTGGATGTGAATACTTTGTGAATGTATGGCTCAGATTAGAACGTATCATGCGCTTCAGTCAGCGCAAAACACCTAATCCCCAGTGAAACGATGCGTTTCACTTATAACTAGTCAGCGCTTGCGTGGCGCATTAGGGAGTGTTGGATTGTTTGACTGGTAGACTGATCATGTGGCTGTGATATTTCCTTGAACTTTAATTCATTTTAATTCATTTTCTTTTATCGTTTATTAATTGTTTCATTTTTAATTCATAAAAAATAGATAAAATTGCCAAATAATTCTGAAAAAAAATTATGGATGTTCATAAACATTTTCTTTAATTTTGTGAATCATTTAATTTCATTTTTGATGAATTTCCCATTTAATTGCATTTTTTCCATTTAATTAGTCCATTAATAAATGTAAAAAATATATGCTTGCTTACTGATTTTAGTACTTGATCATGGTTATGATTCAATGCCTAAATTTTTGCATGATAGTTCTAGACTCATTGAATGACTTATGTGATTTTCCCCCTGATTTTTAGATGCATTTAGATATCGGATTGAACTAGTTCTTTAGGACCATTCCCAATTGAACTTCCCTTAGCACACCTTTAGGTATAACATCTGGTTAGTGCCCTTAAACTTAGAGTTTTGATCTGAAATTTTACCATGACTTCATAACATCCTTAGAGACCCCTGGATCTTTTACTAGAAATTTTAGGATAGGTTTCCTATTTTTACCCTATTTTACATTCTGACTAGCATTAGTGTAGCCTTAGAGCTAAACATTGAAGGTTTTCTTTAGAAATTGTAGGTGAATGATTCCTCCTCTTTAGGTGTTTTGTTTTGCTTTGCTTGCAATCATCCCTCCACCTCTTATCCTATGATTCAAGGTTCATTATGGGAGCCTAGTCCTTCCTTTGGAAGGACTAAAGGCATACCATGAAGGTAAAACCTTTGAGGATATAACCATCTTTGATGTTGGTTGAGTACCATGAAGGATACCTTTGGTATACTTCATGCTTCCCATCATCCTTCCAATCTTTGATTTTGGTTGAGTGCTATGAAGGATACCTTTGGTATACTTTATGCTCCCCCTCATCTTTCAAATCATCTAGACTTTGGTTGAGTGCCATGAAGGATACCTTTGGTATACTTCATGCTTCCTATCATCCTTTCAATAATCCCTTAGCTTGTTTTCTCTCCTCTCCATGTTTGATTCCTTGCTGTGATGCATTTAGGATAGAGCTTCATGAATAGATACTCTTGTTTAGGTTCATATTTGCATTAAAGGTTGAGCTAGTCTCCCTTTGCTTGATTGCATTAAAGGTTGAGCCAGTCTCCCTTTGCTTGGTTGTTTAACTGCTTTCATACTTGCCTCTGATTGTCTACATTGAAGGTTGAGGTGATCCTCTATTGCTTGTGTGTTCTTTTTCTTTTATGTTTGCATTAGAAGTTGAGGTTTCCTCCTTCTGCTTGTGATGATGCATTGCATATCCATCCATGTTCTTATTTCAGTAGAATGATAGTTGTATTCATCTGCTTAGTGATGTTTGCTTTGTTTCTGTTTCCCCTTTAACATGTTCCCTTAGGATCTCTAACCTCTCTTGATAGACTTTAGGATGAATCCATGCATGACAACATTAGGGTAGATTCCCCTTCAAACTCAACCTTAGGGCTATAATGTATGATAACTGTAGGATTCAGTTTTCCCCTGTAGAGTCCCTCTTCTCTTTCTCATCTCCAAACAACATTAAAACACATAATAAAGGCAAGTTGGTACAGTATGTTACGAGCCTTAAGCAACTTAGGAAATGGTTATTGGAGAGTTTCCTTTCAGTAATCAAGATGTTTAGTATGGTACCCTTTGGGTGACATGCGATGCATTCACTCCTGAGTCATAGTCTCTAGTGCAGTACGAACTACAAACATTCATAAAAAACACTTCTTCTCCTAAAAGACTCAAAAACCAACTTCGAACCTCTTTTTGCCCCGTGGGCTCTTAATTCAAGGAAACCCGTTTCTGATGAAAAGAGTGCTGTTAAGCTTCAGTTTTACCGCAAACAGGCATTGTCCCTAACTGCTAGAACTGTTGTTTAACTTTACTCGGGTAAAAACAAATGAATCAAACTTGTGTTCTGTTTTAGCCCGGACTACGTTCGCTCTGATTTCTCTGATGAGAATACGTAGGCACAAGACGCGATGTCTTGGCGAGCAACCTTCCCCCATCACCCGTAGTTAGCCGAACTACGCTGATTCTGATTTCTCATTCCAGACAGGAATACGTAGGCACAGAGCGCGATGCTCTGCCGAGTCACTTTTTTCCTTCTTTTCTTTTGAACCAGCCTTGATAGGTAGATAGATAAACAACCTGTCAGATAAACACACCAAGCGTGGATCCCGTTGAGTACAACGAACGTGAGGGGTGCTAATACCTTCCCCTTGCGTAACCGACTCCCGAACCCAGACTTGGTTGCGATGACCTTATCTTTTCCTTTTCGTTAGGTTTATTCCTGATCGTTTCCTTTCCCTCCTTTGGGATAAATAACGATAAGTGGCGACTCTTTTGTCTTTTTCGGCACTTTTATTCGTAGTAGCGACAGCTGGCGACGCTGTTGGGGATTTTAGTTGCAGTCTTGCCTTGTTTTCTTTCCTGGTTGTCTGGGACTCCCCAGCAGCTGGCGACTCTGCTGGGGACTCCAACGGTTCCCTATGCGAGTCAATCCTTACGCTTGTGTGTTTATCTGTTGGGTTTGCATTTATTTATCGCACTTTACTTTCCTGCACTTTACTTTCAGTATAATATGATTATTTGCTGTGCTGTTGTGGGAGGGAGGTTCTGATGAGTGAGAAGCCATACCCAGGCTTGAGAGAAAACATAGCATTAGAGTGGAGATTAATGGGGGCGTGCATGCTTTGCATGTACTAGTGTCCCGCGAAATCCGCACTAAGGCGAGATTCTCTTGTATGATTTCTTTTCCAGCCCTTTGGGCTTGAGGGGACTTTAGACTTGAGAGTTGTCGATCCTGGGAACTGATCATTTGTAACTCAGCTAAGTGAGGCCTCTTCATGGAGTGATGATGCCAAACCATAAATGGTGAATGTATCACCATTTCTTGAAAGTCTGTGACGCTGAGAAACGCATAGGATGCCGAACCGTATCAGTGGATAGGTCCATACCTGTGAGTGGGACTGGGGTTATGCAGGGAACCTTGACCTTCAGACAACCTGGTTTTCTCTTGATAGTTTGAATCAGTGACATTGATATCAGAGGTTTCTTTATTATCAGAGTTGTGTTATACTCTCGCCGAAGCAGGATTCTGGTCCTTCAGTCAACAGCACAACACTCTTGATCCCTTGCTGCATTTTCGCATTTGCATTTGCATCAACATAACATGTTTGCATTTTGACATACATGTTCTGGTATTTCCAAGGATCTTAACTTCGAAACTCGTTGTTGAACATTAAATCTTTTCCTTGTGGTTTGCTTGTATAAAACGTGAATCGAAGCAGACAGGTTCCTTGGAAATACTCGAACATGACATTCACATTTCATTTGCATCACAAGTGTTCGTGGTTGGGATTTAATTGTCCTGATCCGGGTTTTCTTCAGAATTTCAGATGTCCAGAAGCTAGACATGGAACAGGTTCAAGCAGAGCTGAGAGAGGTCTGAGGCCATATGAGGCAGGTTATGGGGGACATGCAAGAGTTGCGTTCGAACCAGCAGGTACTCAGAGAGGAGAAGCAGTAGTTGAAAACTCAGGTGGGTTTAATCATGGAGGTAGTAAGAAAGGTGCTCAGAAAAGAAGGTGACGAGGTGCCTAAAGCTGCAGTAGAGATGCTCGTTCCACTTTTGTCCATGGAACCTATCCCAAGGTGTGATGTGCCTCGAAGACCTGTGGTACGACCTGAGATCCCATATTTGCCATGTCAGCAGCTACCTCTTGCTCCCCAAGACAATCTTAAGGCTAGGAGGTATGCTCCGAGGATGAAGCATCCCGACATAATCTTTGATAAGATCCCTATGACTTATACCCAGTTGCTGCAAGTCTTGCTTCAGCTTTGGCTGGTCGAACTACGGAAGTTATCTCCACTAACGGCTGAGCTAACACCGGGCTATAATGCAAACGCCCATTGTGATTTCCACTCTGGGGCAGCCGGGCACCACGTTGAGAACTGCAAAGCTTTTAAGCACGTAGTTCAGGATTTGATCGTTTCAAAGGCCGTTAAGTTCGCGTCGGGCGACACGAGTATAGTAGAGGGTCTCATTCCAGGCATTACAGAAAAGGTGGACACTCCTGCTTTCATCCCCAAAACTGCATTGGACCCAGAGGATGCCTTGCAATTTGTGACCTCTAAATCTCCGTGCCCGCAGCTATTGCCAATTCCGGGACTAAACCTGAGGATGAGTGCATCCGAGCAAAAGGAGTCCTTGGTATCTGAGGCTCAATCTCCAGATGTCTTGACCATTCAGAGTCAACAACCCCTAGGGTCCATGCATCAGACATCATCTCCCTTCCGGAGTCAACGCTCACATCGCCATCAACAGGGACGACACGCCAAACAAAGACCAAAGAACCCAGAAAGGCAGTTCGCTCGGTTGCCCATGTCATACAGTTAGGTATTACCATATTTGATCAAGGGTGGTCTGATAGTGCCAAAGGAGATTAGCCCGGTGATTCCGCCGTATCCGCCAGGTTTCATTGTAAACGCCCATTGTGATTACCACGCTGGGGTACAGGGGCACTCAACTGAAAACTGCAAGGTGCTTAAGAGCCAAGTTCAGACTCTATTGGATGCCAACAGGTTCTCGATTACGCCTCAGGGTATTCAGATTAACGACCTTCCTTCATCTAGCCAGGTGGGCGCATCAGTTCATGCTATGGAAGAGTTCACCGAGAACGAAAGTTTAGAAGCATTTCAGACCGACTTTGACGAGTAATTCTGAACATGGTTGCCTCAGTTGCAAATCAAGTTTGAAAGCCCAATTCCTAGAAGCTGGCAATCTGCATTTTATCATGTCATTTCTTTACATTTGTAATTTCTTTCCTGTTTAATTGCAAATTTCGTTTGTAAAACTTGTTGTTTTTCAGTTGATATTGATAATGAAATAAATATGCATGTTTTGAATTAATCCATTTGTGTTCACTCTATTGCTTTCATTTATTTCAAACGCTTGTTTAAGTGGAATCCGGGGAGGATGACGAAATCGAAAGACGCGTAAGCTTCCGATTGTATGCTTTGGAATAAAAACTTGTTGATGATATACAGACATTGTTTCAAATCCACAAACAGCGGAGATATAAGTAAGATAATCCCTTGTCAACCCCTTTGAGCCTAGTAGTAAGAGTTTCTTTCTGAAAATGAAAAACCCTCAATCTTAGCCTGGGGAAGGGTAGGTGTCAGTTAATTTGACCAAGCGTTCAAATCACAAAAGGAGTGTTCCCGTTCGAGGATCAATCACACCCGTATAGGTCGTACCTAAAAAACCCCAATGGTTAAACCTTGCCGACAAGGAGTGAAACAGTCACGATCTCTTTTCAAACAAGTCATACGAGTCGTTGTCATGCGATTTGTTCAAAAAAACAGAGAGAAAGCAAGAAAAAAATCAAAAGAAAAAGCCCGCTAACTCGAATCTTGAGAACAAGCGACTTAGGCAAAAATTAGGGCATCCCGCTGGACTTCAAAATCGAAGAAACTCAAAAAGAGTTAGTCCAGGCAAAAGTTAGGGGAAAACGAAAAATGAAAAGCGAAAAGGATCACGAAAGAAAAATCCTCAAACAGGAACGAAATCGTGTGACTCCAGGCACTGAAAGACGAAAAGCGAGTAACTGTCACTTCGAAAAAGTGTGATTTCCTGAACTACCACTCAACCTTTGAAAGGTGAGTGCTAAGGTCGAATTAGCTGAACGTAGGATTGGAGAACATCAAGGAGAATGGGTGGGTTAAAATGAATTTTGAGCCTATATCCTTTCTTTCTTAAACTGGCCACGTTACAACCTTTGAAAGTCCTAATTGAAATAGGTTTATTTCGAAAGCATACTTCGGTAAAGATCGCATCGAAACTGACTCCTAGAAAGGATTCTACTTACAGCGTTGCATTAATGTTGACATGTTGATGAATGATTCATACATTTTATGTCACACATTTTTTTCCAGTGAATCGAATTGGATTTTCAACACTGTTATATGCATTGCATTTAATATATCTTTTATGCAGAACAATTTGTTTACTGGCGAGTAAGCGCTTGACAGCGGGAAAGTTTCCACAATGGAAAGATTTGATCAGGATAGAACGCAGAACGCCTGAATATTCCGGTGAAGCGGGGCAAGCTATGTCATATGATCATGACATAGGAGTCAGCCATCCAAAAATCAGTAATCCGGGGAAATCAGGCCGAGATTCGATGAATCTCTCACAGCCAAGGATACTGCTCCCCCCAAATCTGCCAATCAGGGGAAAGTCATGACAAGGCTGGGGCGGGCCACCACGAGAGCGCCGAAGCTATCCTTATCCGGAGGGCAATTAATGCAGAGCACCTTTGTGAGGATCAAAGTGCTGAGATCGTTCATGTCAAACCATCAATGTACAAAGATTTCAGAGTTTCTTTCGAGGAATATGTCACGAAGGTCCCACAGGTTGGGGCAAAAGTTGTAAGCGAAGGAATCGTTCCTCTCCATATCTGCAGAGTTTATCAAAAGTTGGTAAAACATCTGGGGCAAGCCATCTCGGGGTCGCTTCATGACAATCCTTTTCCGTTCAGGATAAAATGACCCCGAGACCATTTTGCAAGGTCGTAACCCTTAAGGCATCTGACAGAAGTGTATCCTCAGTAGAGGCATATGCGGAGTATTGAGCCTACTCCTCAGCAGATTCAGTTGTGTTTCCCCACAGAGTCTGAACATTGTACTGTGAGCATTGAGTTGCCTCCCGAAGCAGAGACAAATTATCCCCAACCAAAGTCCATTCACCGGCAATTGGAGTTTGCATCTCATACTCCCAGTCGAGTTATATGCAAGATAACAATAGCAGTCAAGTATGTACCCTTTGTCCTCGACAGTTGGTCGGTGCACAGTTAATCCCCACAGATTGCAGGTATATGCTTACTCCCCCAGCAAGTCGAGATCAGGGTTCCTTCCACCGGGCATGGGTGGTATTGTTCCCAGCAGCGAGTTAGCACGTGGTTTTCTCCAGCCAATTGTCTGTAAGCATTCAACTCTCAGCAGTTCGGACCGAGGTCTCCAACAGAGTTGATTTCCCCATAGAGTCGTATTCTTCCCGGCAGGTATGATCAATTCTAGCGTCTGGTTGTCTATCCTCGACCCAATTCACAACTCCCTCAAGAGGGTCGTATCCCGGAAGGCCAGTTGTGGCATCGTTTCTCGTCAGTAGAGTGGCTGGTTGGCAAGCTGTTTTGTCTCCTGGTGGATTCGTCTATGTTCCCAGAAGAGTTCGTATTTTGGAAAGTTGTCCATGGAACTTTCCCCAGCTGAGTTAGTCGGTCAGGTTTCGATCCTCAGCTTAAATCTAATCGTAGTTGGCACGTGTAAGCTATCTCCTAGCAGGATCATTTCTTTCCCCAGCAGAGTTAGCATCATCTCCCCAACATTTATTTTGCTAGAGCCGTTTCTGTGCATTTTGCATTGTGCATAGAATCTACCCAAATGTGTAGCATTTCCATTTCGTATGGAGCATTACGCCATTTTCAAACATCTGCATCTTGAAACATGAGCTAGATTGTTACCTTTCTGGTTTCCGGTAATTTCTATATCCTACAGGTGAGTGTCCAGGCCCCGACTTCTCCGATGAACATCCAGATTCCAGCGAATTTTCAATTTGAGACGTTTTGTTCTACCCGTGTAGTGCCCAGACTTCGATTGGTTATTCTAACCCTAATGAAATTCGTGATAGTATTTCTGCTCCGTTGAATAGTTAGATTTCGGTGAGTGTTCAGTTTATGACGTATTCCTATATCCGTTGATTATCTAGACTCCGGTAAATCCCCAATAAGGATTTGTTTCATTGAGGGCTCTGCCTCTGATTTATTTCATTGAGGGCTCCGCCTCCGATTTGTGTCATTGAGGATTCCGCCTCTGATTTGTTCCATTGAGGATTCCGCCTCTGATTTGTTCCATTGAGGGCTCCGCCTCTGATTTGGTTCATTGAGTGTTCCGGCTCTGACTTTGTTTCATTGAGGATTCCGCCTCTGATTCGCTTTATTGAGTGTTCTGCCTCTGATTTGTTTCATCGAGGATTCCGCCTCTGGTTTGTTTCATCGAGGATTCTGCCTCTGATTTGCTTCATTGAGGATTCCGCCTCTGATTTGGTTCATTGAGTGTTCCGGCTCTGACTTTGTTTCATTGAGGATTCCGCCTCTGATTCGCTTCATTGAGTGTTCTGCCTCTGATTTGTTTCATCGAGGATTCCGCCTCTGATTTGCTTCATTGAGGATTCCGCCTTTGATTTGGTTCATTGAGTGTTCCGGCTCTGATTTGCTTCATTGAGTGTTCTGCCTCTGATTTGATTCATTGAGTGTTCCGGCTCTGACTTTGGTTCATTGAAGGTTCTGCCTCTGATTTGTTGCATTGAACATTCCGCCTCTTAGTACCCCGATTTTCGTTTATCTCATTGAGCGTCTTGGCTCCGATTTGTTTCGTTCAGTTATCTCGTTGAGCGTCTTGGCTCCAGTTCGTATCGATCGTGTTTCTCGTTGAGCGTCTTGGCTCCGGTTCGTTTCATTCGCTCCTCGCGTGAGTATCTTGGCTCTGGTGGGTTTGTACGTTTCTCGTTGAGTGTCTTGACTCCGGTTTGTTTCGTTCGGTTCTCTCGTTGAGTGTCTTGGCTCCGGTATGTTCGTTTGTTCGTTCCTTGCGTGAGTATCTTGGCTCTGGTGGGTTTATGCGTTTATCGTGAGTGTCTTGACTCCGGTTTGTTCTTTGTTTATCTCGTTGAGCGTCTTGGCTCTGGTTCATTTCATTCGTTCCTCGCGTGAGTATCTTGGCTCATGTGGGTTTATTCTTTCTCGTTGAGCGTCTTGGCTCCGGTTTGTTTTGTTCGTTTATCTCGTTGAGCGTTTTGGCTCTGGTTCATTTTGTTCGGTTCTCTCATTGAGCGTCTTGGCTCCAGTTTGTTCCTTCGTGTATCTCGTTGAGCGTCTTGGCTCCGGTTCGTTCGTTCGTTTATCTCGTTGAGCATCTTGGCTCCGGTTTGTTTCGTTTGTTTATCTCGTTGAGCGTCTTGGCTCCGATTTGTATCGTTCGTTTATCACGTTGAGCGTCTTGGCTCCGGTTTGTTCCTTCGTTTATCACGTTGAGTGTCTTGACTCCGGTTTGTATCGTTAGTTTATCGCATGAGTGTCTTGGCTCCAGTTTGTTTCGTCTATTTATCGCGTGAGTATCATGGCTCCGGTTTCTTCGTCATTTCTCGTGAGTATCTTGCCTCCGGTTTGCTTGTTCGTTCGCGTGAGTATCATGGCTCCGGTTTGTTTATCGTTCGTATATCGCGTTGAGTATCATGACTCTGGTTTGTTCCTTCGTTTATCACGTTGAGCGTCTTGACTCCGGTTTGTATCGTTCATTTATCGCGTGAGTGTCTTGGCTCCGGTTTGTTTCGTCCATTTATCGCGTGAGAATCATGGCTCCGGTTTCTTCGTCGTTTCTCGTGAGTATCTTGGTTCCGGTTTGCTTGTTCGTTCGCGTGAGTATCATGGCTCCGGTTTGTTTATCATTCGTATATCGCGTTGAGCGTCCTGGCTCTGGTTTGTTTGTTTGTTTCTCGCGTGAGTATCATGGCTCTGGTTTGTTTATCGTTTGTATATCACGTTGAGTGTCGAGGCTCCGGTTCGTATCGTTCGCGTTGAGCGTATCGGCTCCGGTTTTTCGTCCGTTTATCGCGTGAGTGTCTTGACTCTGGTTGGTTACAGTTTATCTCGTTGAGTGTCCATACTCCGATCAGTTCCAATCGCTGATGTATTCCCCGTTTCATTGAGTATCTAGGCTCCGGCAGGTTTCGTTGATTCGTTGTGTTCATTGAATATCCAGATTCTGACCATTTGACATGCTACCCTTCAGCCCTTCACCAGAGAGTTTTACCATTGTTCACAATTTATTTCTACGGTTGGAAAATTTCCGAGTTTATTGGTATTCAACCGTCTTTTACCTTGATTGATTGAGAGTTGTTTGCTTTTCACCCAGTCAGGTCCAAGCCGTTTGAATAGGGGCAGCTGTTGCACCCCAAAATTTTCTCAACCTATTTCTATACCTAGCTTATGTTTCATTGCATTCATAGCATTAACATTAGCATTAGCGTTGGCATCTGCATACTATCATCCATGTACAGGGGATCAAGAGAGTGTGCTCATCAAAAGAGGGTTACCAAGGTCCAAGACAAATCAAGAAGCTTCATTCAAGCATGTAAAAGTTTATCATCATCATCAAGTCATCAGAGAAGGTCAAAGCTTGTGGAAGAAGTGGATGGTGGAAATGGTTGTATCTCCTATCTTGAGGATCAATTGAGAATCATCAGAGAATTGTGAGTCCATGGTTATGGATAAAATATATTGTGAAAGCTCATGGGATGTCTTGAGGGTCACTATGGAGCTCATCCATGCCATTATTCAAGGTGCAAGAGGCCACAGTCAAAGCTGAGTCAACTAGGGTTTTCACTTGGTCAACCCTAGGTCAACTGTGAGTCTTGAGGAGATTAAGACTCAATTCCAAGCAACTATGATCATGGAATATTTTTTGGGACACTTAATAGATCATTTCAAAATCAATTCATTAGTGTGCAAGAGTGTGAGAAGTTATTGAGCTAGGGTTTCTAAGCCTGTCAGTGTAAAATCCCTTATTTCAATGCCCAACTTCAAAACCACATAACTTAAGATACAAGTTTCATCTCATCTTGACATAAACATGAGACTTGTAGATCATGTTCTTATCTTTATTTTGAGTATTATAAGTCATTCATTGGATTTCTAGAACTCAAGTTATGAGGCAGACAAGTTACAGGTCATCAGATGAATGTGATTTTGGTACTTGAAAGTCAACCAACTTCCAAGGAATTTTTGAGCTAGAAGGATGTTTTTCCTCAACTTTTGATGAACATGAATGTTATTCCTCATCATCTTAGCTTTCCAAAGAGTACTAGAAGTCCTCATTTGGATTTGTAGAACTCAAGATATGATACTTGCAAGTCAAGGGTATTTTGGGAAAGTAAGATTATGGGTCATTTTGGATTATAGGTCTATTTCACCATCATACACACCTCAAATGGAGATTTTTCCAACATGAAAGTTGCTCAAAATGGGGTTATTTGTCCAACCAAGCATCAAAGATCCATTGATATGGGTTGTAATGAAGAGTGATTGAAGAGAATTTCACAAAAAGGACTTTAAAGGCATTAAAATGGAAAAAATTTAAATTAATTCACAATGGCTCAAAATTATGCAAACTTGTGCATTTTTTGAGTGCAGGTGGCATTTTAAAAACAATGGCATTGATGGATTTCAAAATTGGATCCATTTACATGGACATTTCACAAGTTCCTTAAGCTTGAAGCAACCAAACCATTACACACCATTGATTGAAATCAAGGCATTAATCCAAGCCCTTCATGCTCACCATGCATTACACAATTGAATTGAACCAAATTGGAGCTCAAGGCAAGCCATTTTCGTGCATTGGCAAATTAGAAAAAGTGGAGAAAAGTGAAAACTTGAAATGGACTTTATGGGCTGTAATTGGGCCTGAACATGATCCAAACAGTTTCTATATAAGATTTCCACCATGAACAGATGAAGGTTGGTGAATTTTGGAGGGAAATTCAGTTAGAGCAGTTGAGAAAAGAAAGCTTGCAAGTGCATATCGTGTTTGGAGATTAGAGCAAGATCAAGAGGAATTGAGCATCAAGATAGCTTCAGCATTAACCACTGAGTGATTCTGCATTGATTGGATCAAGGTTCAACGCTTGATAGTGCCTCCATTGAAGCTTCTAAACAGGTTTCTATACTTCACGATTTCTCTTAATTTATGAGCAATTAGGATAGTTTGAACATGCGGTTAGGTTTCTGATGATGCCTAGATGGATTTAGGATAAGAATTGTGGCTGTTTGTGAGATTTGTGGATGATGCACGTTTTCTGTTAGCCATCGTTTAGGCTTGGCTCTTGGATAAAAATGAAATTGGAGAGTGTTAGGTTGTTGTACGTGGAGAGAGGAAGAGATTAGGATCAAAATTATGGAGTTTAGTGATGTTTGAAACCATGCCACTGTTGCTCTCGCCGAAGAAGACGACCAGAGTCTTCTCCGGCCACCACAAGACTTCCCTCCCTTTTGTTTCAGTTTAAATGAAGAAGATGATCCCTTGGTCGTCTGATCTTGCAGTCTTACTTGACTAGGTATTTTGATCCAACGTGTAGGATTGAGCTTCAGATTCGTTTGACTTGTTTTAGTGACGTGGCATAGCTTAGGAGCATTGGATGTGAATACATTGTGAATGTATGGCTCAGATTAGAACGTATCATGCGCTTCAGTCAGCGCAAAGCACCTAATCCCCAGTGAAACGATGCGTTTCACTTATAACTAGTCAGCGCTTGCATGGCGCATTAGGGAGTGTTGGATTGTTTGACTGGTAGACTGATCATGTGGTTGTGATATTTCCTTGCACTTTAATTCATTTTAATTCATTTTCTTTTATGGTTTATTATTTGTTTCATTTTTAATTCATAAAAAATAGATAAAATTGCCAAATAATTCTGAAAAAAATTATGGATGTTCATAAGCATTTTCTTTAATTTTGTGAATCATTTAATTTCATTTTTGAAGAATTTCCCATTTAATTGCATTTTTTCCATTTAATTAGTCCATTAATAAATGTAAAAAATATATGCTTGCTTGCTGATTTTAGTACTTGATCATGGTTATGATTCAATGCCTAAATTTTTGCATGATAGTTCTAGACTCATTGAATGAATTGTGTGATTTTTACCCTGATTTTTAGATGCATTTAGATATAGGATTGAACTAGTTCTTTAGGACCATTCCCAATTGAACTTCCCTTAGCACACCTTTAGGTATAACATCTGGTTAGTGCCCTTAAACTTAGAGTTTTAATCTGAAATTTTTACCATGACTTCATAACATCCTTAGGGACCCCTGGATCTTTTACTAGAAATTTTAGGATAGGTTTCCTATTTTTACCCTATTTTACATTCTGACTAGTATTAGTGTAGCCTTATGGAATCCTTCCTCCTATCTTTCCCATTTAGTGAACTTTGCTACAACTCTAGGTACCTAATCTCCACATTATACCTTACTTCATAAGTTGATACTTCCTTAAGGTGATTCTCATTTACTTAACATGCCATTAAGCTACCTTAGGTTGGATTACCTTAGAGCTAAACATTGAAGGTTTTCTTTAGAAATTGTAGGTGAATGATTCCTCCTCCTTAGGTGTTTTGTTTTGCTTTGCTTGCAATCATCCCTCCACCTCTTATCCTATGATTCAAGGTTCATTGTGGGAGCCTAGTCCTTCCTTTGGAAGTACTAAAGGCATACCATGAAGGTAAAACCTTTGAGGATATAACCATCTTTGATGTTGGTTGAGTACCATGAAGGATACCTTTGGTATACTTCATGCTTCCCATCATCCTTGCAATCTTTGATTTTGGTTGAGTGCTATGAAGGATACCTTTGGTATACTACATGCTCCCCCTCATCTTTCCAATCATCTAGACTTTGGTTGAGTGCCATGAAGGATACCTTTGGTATACTACATGCTTCCCATCATCCTTTCAATAATCCCTTAGCTTATTTTCTCTCCTCTCCATGTTTGATTCCTTGCTGTGATGCATTTAGGATAGAGCTTCATGAATAGATATTCTTGTTTAGGTGCATATTTGCATTAAAGGCTGAGCTAGTCTCCCTTTGCTTGATTGCATTAAAGGTTGAGCCAGTCTCCCTTTGCTTGGTTGTTTAACTGCTTTCATACTTGCCTCTGATTGTCTGCATTGAAGGTTGAGGTGATCCTCCCTTGCTTGTGTGTTCTTTTTCTTTTATTTTAGCATTAGAAGTTGAGGTTTCCTCCTTCTGCTTGTGATGATGCATTGCATATCCATCCATGTTCTTATTTCAGTAGAATGATAGTTGTATTCATCTGCTTAGTGATGTTTGCTTTGTTTCTGTTTCCCCCCTTAACATGTTCCCATAGGATCTCTAACCTCTCTTCTTCAAGAGAGGTTATGATAGACTTTAGGATGAATCCATGAATGAAAACATTAGGGTAGATTCCCCTTCAAACTCAACATTAGGGCCATATTGTATGATAACTGTAGGATTCAGTTTTCCCCTGTAGAGTCCCTCTTCTCTTTCTCATCTCCGAACAACATTAAAACACATAATAAAGGCAAGTTGGTACAGTACGTTACGAGCCTTAAGCCACTTAGGAAATGGTTATTGGAGGGTTTCCTTTCAGTAATCAGGATGTTTAGTATGGTACCCTTTGGGTGACATGCGACACATTCACTCCTGAGTCATAGTCTCTAGTGCAGTACGAACTACAAACATTCATAAAAAACACTTCTTCTCGTAAAAGACTCAAAAACCAACTTCGAACCTCTTTTTGCCCCGTGGGCTCTTAATTCAAGGAAAACCCTTTCTGATGAAAAGAGTGCTGTTAAGCTTCAGTTCTACCGCAAACAGGCACTGTCCCTAACTGCTGGAACTGTTGTTTAACTTTACTCGGGTAAAAACAAATGAATCAAACATGTGTTCCATTTTAGCCCGAACTACGTTCACTCTGATTTCTCTGATGAGAATACGTAGGCACAAGACACGATGTCTTGGCGAGAAACCTTCCCCCATCACCCGTAGTTAGCCGAACTACGTTGACTCTGATTTCTCGTTCTAGACGGGAATATGTAGGCACGGAGCGCGATGCTCTGTCGAGTCACTGTTTTCCTTCTTTTCTTTTGAACCAGCCTTGATAGGTAGATAGATAAACAACCCGTTAGATAAACACAACAAGTGTGGATCCCGTTGAGTACAACGGACGTGAAGGGTGCTAATACCTTCCCCTTGCGTAACCGACTCCCGAACCCAGACTTGGTTGCGATGACCTTGTCTTTTCCTTTTCGTTAGGTTTATTCCTGATCGTTTCCTTTCCCTCCTTTGGGATAAATAACGATAGGTGGCAACTCTTCTGTCTTTGCCGACACTTTTTTTTGCAGTAGCGACACCTCTCATTCACACTTTTATAATGCGTCGAACGAGCCTTGCTATCCTCCTCAAAAATTCTACAACATTCGGTCAAATCCGAAAATATCCTTATTCTTTGGTATGCCACCGCTTGCTTAATCTCAGGACGCAAGTCATTCTCATACTTAATGCACTTAGAGAATTTCACCGTAACTGCAGCATAATGAGAATGAAATTGAACCAATTCCATAAACTTAGTAGTATAGTCCACCACGGACATACTACCTTGTTTTAGCTCAAGAAATTCCATCTCCTTCTTCCCCTTAACACTCTCAGGGTAATACTTCCTCAAAAACTCGGTACGAAATAAATCCCAAGTTATTTCCTCATCATCTACCTCAAGAACTTGTCGCATATCGACCCACCAATCGTCGGCTTCTTCCCTCAGTATGTGAGTCCCAAGTCTCACCTTATTCCTTTCTTCACAGCCCATAACTCGAAAGATTCTTTCATCTCTTTCAACCAAATATGAGCACCATCAGGATCAAATCTTCCTTTGAAGACTAGTGGTTGATTCTTCCTGAATTCATCATTCGCATTCACATTCGGCGCATCCTGCACCGCCCTAGCCATTGCCTTCAATGCAGCAGCCATCGCATTGTCGTTACAACCAGCCATATTCTGACCATTCCCAAAAATAACAACAAGGTTAAACAACCGTTCAACCAACACAACAACGAGACAGACACAACTGACTCAACACTGGCTCTGATACCACTTAATGTAACACCCCCTTTCTATACCCCCAAATAATCAAATAAATCATTTAGGCACATATAACAATTCATTTATCAGAGTATATTTAAAACATGGTATAAAAGAGGTATGTCACATTATCCATGAAATTAAAAACATACAACATCTGCTCATAAAGACATGCAACAGTGGGGTAACTACAATATAGGAACTTAGTCCTTACACCCACATCTCAACATTTAGAATAAAAGCAGAAACATCTAAACATTGAATAACATCAAAACATATAATCACATATATATGTCATCCAGTTTGATTCACAACATAACTCATGTTTTTCATAAACATTCACATCAAGATACATATACAACGTATCACAAAAGAATTCTATACATCCTAGCTACCCGGTGCTACATATCAGAGCCGACCGACCAAAAAGAATGAAGCTATACTTCACAAAAGACCTCCAGTAAACCTAATCTGCAATGCCTCATAGAGCATCATAAAACAGCAGAAGGGTGAGAAATATTATCATAATAATCAATGCATATAATCATATATCTATACACATTCATAGAATACACATATTTCTCATTTCTCACCAATTCATCAAGGTTTACCACCATTTATCATATACCTCGCATTGTATACATAAATAAATAAGCATATTCATCAATCATGCTTCTACCATTCACATCATTCACACATAAACATTTACAATTATGTTTATTTCATCACCAATTCACATAAACATCTACATTCATGTTTATTTCACCAATGCATCTTATAAAGATGATAAATGCAACTCATAGAGACCGACTCACGACTCTATGCAGATGCAAATGCGGTACCGACTCATTCAGCAGGTTCTATTGAAGAACCAAATGGAACCATCGCTCGTTACCGAAGTAACTCCCCATCAGGCCTACGATGTTCACCCATCGCTCACACCCCACATGGGCACACGATGTTTCAGGATTGCTCACACCCCACACGGGCACACAATCCGATTGCTCACAACTCACATGGGCACACAATTGTTCTGCAGATTCTACGCGGAATCAATTATAAACCATCGCTTACACCCCACATGGGCACACGAGGTTTCTGCAGATCCTTCGAGGGATCAATCAACACAAGAATGCATATCATGATGCTTCACATGCAAAATGACTCATGACATCCTTGAAATGCATACATATTCACAAATATATAATCATGCATTCATCTCATACTAGCACATACAATCTATGTACATTCATATCAATCATGCCAAACGACAATGAGTATCGCTTTACTACCCACACGGCTACGAACTCTTATCACACAATCATGCATTTTCATTCAATTCAAACAATGCACATAATTGTCAAACGGCCACATTTCACACTTCACAATTCACAATCTAGGATTCACGCCATACGGCTACCCACAGCACATCATATCATAACAACACACAGCTACTCATTCAGGTCAAGATTGAACACAATCGAACCAAACAATCAACATTGAATGGAATCACAAAGGAAACAAACATGTTGTCATGCTTGCTAGCTTGCTCGCCTAGCGAGTCCCTAGCGAATGCTCGCTACCTGTTCGCCTAGCAAATAAGCTCACGAAGGCAAACAGAAGCTACTGACTATGTTTGCTTACCTACTCGCTGTAGCGATGTCCTAGCGAATGCTTCACTACCTCACTCGCTACCAGCGAAGAATACCATATCCATCATGTTCCAAGTCTGGGACCGTTCGCTACAAGCTTTCTACAGCTTGCTACAGCGAATGTTCGCGACTTGCTCCCCTAGCGAAGGTGCTAGCGAGTGTCTGCGAACTCAGAATTCTCAACTGTCCAAAACTCCACAAAACCTTCTGATTCTCACCAAAACAGTTTCTATAATCTTAGTCTAACATCCCTCGACTAAACTACACAGCTTATTCACGATTCTAACCGTAAAAACTTTGATTCTACCGATTAAATCCATTTATACCCTAGAATGGAAAATGAGCAAAAACTCCCCAACAATCCAAAACAATCCAACGAAAGCATACATAATCATACACATGGATAGAATAACAATATTTCACACCCTTACCCGATTAAATTGACTCTTGAAGGTTGATTCTTGATGATTCCAAGCTTTTCCTCTATTTCTCTTCTTTTCTCTTCCTCCTCTTTCTTTCTCTACTCTTTCTTTCTCTTATGTTTCTATTCTCTTTTCTCTCTAATTTCCACTTATATCTCTTTCTATCCTATTTCTCTCAAAACATCTATTAATCCATTTTCTCACAAATATCCAACTTAACATTAAATACCAGATGTCAAAAACACCCTCCAATCTATTTTCCCTGAAACTCTCAAAATCGGTAAAATAGCACAATATGCAAATATAACATATTATCACATAAATTCCACAATTAAAATAATAATCACCCAATTAAATCAAAAGATTCAACAAAATGGGAATAATCGAAATCGGGGCGTTACATGTTACACATGTCATTCGGCTCGGGATGATAGTTACCTGTAATAGTCCCCCAGAAATAATCTGGCTCAATATCTATTAGTTCCTCTTGGGTGGTGGTGTAGACAAATGGTCCGCTAGGGAATCCTAAAAGGTCTGCTAGTTCTCTAAGGTTAAAAGTGTAATCAGCACCAAAAAGTCTAAAGCAAATCAGCCCCTTACACTATGCCAAAAAAGACCTTTAGCAGCGCTTTTTTTGGCCTTTAGCAGCGCTTTAAAGCGCTGCCAAAAGTGGCGCTGCTAAAGGTAAAGGCAGCGCTTTTTTTCAATGAAAAAGCGCTGCTAAAAGCTCCCTTCAGAAGCACCTTTAGCAGCGCTTTTTTAGCCCTTTAGCAGCGCTTTTGTAAGCGCTGCATAATTCCCCCAACCATCCCCCCCTTTAGCAGCGCTTTCAAAAAGCACTGTCTTAGACCCCCCTCCCCCCCTTTAGCAGCGCTTTTGCAAAAGTGTTGTCATAGCCCACCCTTTAGCAGCGCTTTTTACAAGCGCTGTCTTAGACCCCCCCCCCTCCAAACCAATAGCAGCGCTTTTGTAGCGTAATATTTATGACCTTTAGCAGCGCTTTTATGTAAAAGCGCTGTCTAATGTCCCAGATTTTAAAATTTTTTTTTTTAAAATATTCACCCTGTTTTGTATATTTTACCAACAACCTGCTTATATTACACAAACCTGCTTATAATTCAGGCCTTTATTTCAACACTTTGGCCTTATAAATAAAATTCAAACTTTGGCCTTAAATATACAATTCAAACTTTGGCCTTATATGTACAATTCAAAACTTTGGATACATTGTAACTCATGACTTTGTTCATAAACATTTTAATATACACATAAACCTGTTTAAATATGTTACAACAAAATTCGATCCTCAGAATTACAACAACACAAATACATTCAATTCACATATAATTACAAGTCTTCGAAACCGATAACTCTATACAATTCTCAACCCAAGAATAAATTGACACCATTCCTCTTTAATTTCTTCCAATTTTGCTTTCGTGTAACTAGCGTACTTGAATTTATCATAATACTACATAATATAACAGATCGAATAAGATTTAAGTTTAAAACTAATTACTCAAATGAAGTATCGGATAATTATCAAAATGAATCATATAACTTATATAATGAATTGATCCATACCAGGACTGGAATCTCAAGTTGACTAGAAAGAATAATTTCCCTCATAAAGCGCAATACAAAATATCCACAGTCAATACCATTGCGCTGCCGAGGACACTGTAAATGGAAAAAACAAACGAACATTTATCCGGATATATAGTTTAAATAGTTTTATCAAGTAGAAACATGCGAGAATATACCTCCACTCTGATCCAGTTGATGTTGTTAGCCTTACTTTTTGGCACCGTTGCATCTCTTTGTGCTCTGAATATTTGTATAACTCTAACATAATATAAACGCATATTTAGAACAATGTCACATAATAAATAAAGATATATAATTAAAGACAACAGTATATCTCATCACTTACGTATCAACAAAGTTCCTCAGATTTTCATATTTTGTTGTATCGCCATCCAATGAATCTATATAATACACTATTTCTTTCGTCGGATTAATTGCGATCAACAACCAATGTCCACTATAAAATAAGACAACAGTTTAGACGGAAATGTTATATATATAGAAAGGGAAAAATCGAACAATTATAATAAATGAATTTAGAATAAAATCTAACCCATGGCCAGTGTTATATGGCAACAAGAACAACTTCTCCGTAGTCGCGCGCATAAATCTCTGCACTGTGTACTCTTTGACTGTATCTAGTGACTAGTCTATTATACGTGAGTTGACACAGCTAGTAGATAAGAATGCGAATACTGAAGTCAATTCATTCGGGACCAATAACTTGTCATACAAGAACCTAAAAAAACATAATCAACATTAGAATATTAAGTTAAACGAGCAAATTTTAAAATGTTCAATTATTTAATTAAAATGGATCGAAGTACCTGATGTATGAATGCATAACACCGACGCCCAGTTCAGAATGGTTGAAAACCTGATCAAAATCCTCCTTAGCAATTGTTTCGGGATATTCAAAACCGAAAATACCTGCCTCCATGTGTATTTGACGGACGCCACCCTCAGGCACATCTGATGTTCCTTTCCGACATATGTTTCAAGGCACATCCTAAATCGAGGAACAATTGCTTTTCTGGAAACCTTGGAAGTTTCAGGCATCTTACCCTTGCTGACTTGTTGCGACTGCTGATCATGAACCTAAAAGTCATATATAAGTTCAGTAATTAATATTGTATAACAAGATAGTCATGTAACTGTAGTAGTACCTGTTTCTTTGATGCAGCTGAATCGGTATCCCGCACAATAATTCTATCATCTTTTGATTTGGATTTTGTAGGAGTCTAAGATCATCATGTAAATAAGAAAATGTAGATGTAAGAATAACTTTCATGTATGAATCATAAAACATTTGAGTATTAAAAGGTTCAACCTACCTCATCATCTATGAAAATCAGATTTGTCGGCCATGCCACATACGATCCTACTGCGTCTCCCACCACTGTTGCGCCTGAAATATCATCTGGTATAGGCAACAACGCACTCCCCTCTAATGCAATATCAATAGATACTTTCAAAAATCCAGAAGGGAGCGGTTTGTGGTGAAGTAAGTCTCCCAGAAAGTTATGCACCTTTCCCTTGCCAACCATTCGATGAGTAGGTGACGATAAATATAGCCGGCAAAGTGAAATGCCCTAAACAAATAATGATCAGTTAATGTGTCAATTAAGTAAAGTGTGCTAAATTAATTTCAATGTAATATATACAATTACCTCTGGAAGCTTCTGCGGACAACCGGTACTATCTTTGTCACTAGTAGCTCTACCCTCTGGAGCGCGTCTTACCGCCATGTATCTCTCCTTATCCTTCTGTAATTCACGGATTTACGCTTTCAAATCCTCCAAAGTCTCCATCACTTCTTTATTGGTTGGATTTTTTTTCTTTGGCTGCTTATACAGTTTGGATGGAGTGACACCAAATCCCTTACCCCTCACACGCCCAGAATACTCAGGAATATTAAGCACCCGGCTCAGTAAGCTCCTGCAATCATTGTCCTCGACGGGAGTTATGGCCTGGGACAGAGTCTCCTGAAATATAGATAAAAACATATATAAATATATTACACACTTTTGATCAGTTACTGACAAAGATAACATTGTACTTACACATTGTTCAAAGACTTGTTGAACTTCTTCCTGGACGACTCCATCTCGTCCCACACGGGCAGCCTTCCATACAACATGGTCCGGAAGAGATGTCGCATCACTCTTCTCCTCTTCCAACTACGCATTAAGACGGATAATAAAGCATTGTATCCTATTATATATACTTACTATTTTTTGTAAATATATCATATTAAAGCATTTATATTACTATTTTTTGTTCTAATCGTGCATATCCCAACCGGTCATTTCTGTATGGATATGCGGGATTTGATGCCCGTTGACGATTTACGCCACTAACAACCTGAAAAAACAAGTTTATTAGAACTCCTGTACATGGAAGAAGTATATATACTACACATAGTTCATGATAAGTTGTACTTACTTCAAATTCTTTTGATCTTTGCTTTGCAACAAACGTCTCCCATTCTTCCTCCGAAATCAAATCCGTGTACTTCATCGGACGCTCTAAGTCAACAAAGTTTCCTTCAGAATCTCTTAGAAACTTGTTTGTTAAAAACGCTCTAAATCCCCTCAAGCGTTTTCTGGCCAATTGAATACAATATTTTCTCCTACGATCTTCAATATTGAAAGATCTCTGCAAACAAACACACATACATATAACATGTTAGTATATTTAATTTAAAGACGTAAATGTCAACAATAATTAAACAATTCCAATATTATACCTGAATCTCGGTCCAAATCTTATCTTTAGCCGGTTGTAATGAAACAATTCTCCAATTATCGCAAGTAATCGGAACTTGCAAACATACAAGTGCTCCGATGTAACTTGTTAGCAACGCACCGTTAGGCTCAACTAACTGATCTCTTTCATTCCAATGGACATCATACTTTACTCCTTTATCTCTCGCACGGATGATTTTTTTCATAATTGTTATGCCTCTTTTAATATCGCCTTCCACGTCTTTTGTTGTTTGTTTTCCATCATGTGATGTTTCCTCGTTGCTGGCCATAATATATATACCTGTAATTCAGAAAAACCAAAGTATCAAATGAATGACATGCAAATATGTAAATAACAAATATATACATAAGAAATGTGTAAATAAGAAAAACATGGTATAAATAAGAAATAAGAAAAACATGGTATAAATAAGACATGTGTAAATAAGAAAAACATGCTACAAGTACCTTTAACATCTCTTTCTTTTTTTCGTTGTAACGGGGTTTACTTGTCTCTTAACAACACGGACAGATGGATTGATCCAAATTCCCTCGTTATGATCATTTCTAATATATGATTCGTCCGCTCTAATATTCTCATCTGGATCATCTATAATATAAGATTCATTCTCAACATAAACATCCCCCTTTTCTCCAATGTTATCATCGATTACTTTGTTGGAAAAAAGAACTATAGACCATTTCGTACTTGTCGGATCAGTGACATAGAACATTTGTTTAGCTTGCGTGGCTAGAATAAAAGGCTCATCTTTGTACCCCACCTTATTAAGATCCACTTTCAAAAAACCTGATTTATCCATTTGTATGCCACTATTATTTTCAACCCACTTGCATCCAAAGATAGGAATCTGAAACTTCTCATAATCAAACACCCAAATGCGCTCGATAACCCCATAATACGAGGAAATATGCATTGCTTCAGAAAGCACGGTGACACCACTATTTTGCATTGTACTTTTATCATCTTGTTCCTTGGTATAAAATGTGTATCCATTAATTACGTATGCGCTATAAGAAAACACATGCAAACTTGGACCATATGCTAAACATCTCAACCTTTCTGTTATTGAAGCGGGATCAGAATAAAACTTTGAAAAAATATGCTCCTTGAACCATGTTATAAAACTTCGATTGTGCTCACGTACTATCCAATTTTCATTTCTATTCAGATTTAAACCTCGGAGAACGTCCTTGTGAATTTCAACATACGGCTCAACCTCAATGTCATTGTGCAGAACATACAAATGCACTTGCTCCCGTTCATCCCTTGAAACTGTCATAACTTTATTTCCAATTAACTGTTTACCATCTATTTTTTCAACAACATGAGATTTTGGGAGGCCAATGGATTGAACGTTGGACAAATATTCAGTACAAAACTCAATAGCTTCTTCAACAATGTATCGTTCAACAATACATCCCTCTGGTCGACTTCGGTTTTTCACATACCCTTTCAATATTTTCATATAACGTTCAACAGGGTACATCCATCTCATATAGGCAGGTCCACACAGTTGTGTCTCTTTCACAAGATGAACAACTAGATGTACCATTATGTCAAAAAATGATGGAGGAAAATACATTTCAAGCTCGCACAAAGTAATAACTATTTCTCTTTGCAATGTTGGTAAGATCGCAGGATCTATCACCTTACTACAGATTGACCTAAAGAAAAAACACAATTTAGTTATTGCGCCTCTCACTTTTTCTGGCAAAATAGAACGTATACCTATTGGTAGAAAGTGTTCCATTATAACATGGCAGTCATGTGTCTTTAAACTTTTTAACTTGAGGTCTTTCATAGAAACAAGTCTTCTAATATCTGAAGAGTATCCTTCTGGAACTTTAACTTCACTCAGAAACTTACACAGTATCTTTTTCTCCTTTCTAGATAGAGTATAAGCAGCAGGTGGTAGATATGTGCGGTTTCCTTTCTTCAAGGGTCCTAATTCATTCCTTATTCCCATTGCTACCAAGTCCTTTCTTGCTTTAAGGCCATCCTTAGACTTTCCTTGTATATTGAGTAACGTACCAATAACACTTTCAAATACATTTTTTTCAATATGCATAACATCAAGAAAATGTATTACATACAACGACTTCCAATACGACAACTCAAACAAAATTGACCTCTTCTTCCACCCACGCGTGACAAGCGTATGAGCAAAAGGCTTGCCAAACTTAGTACTCACATCTTTCACCTTTTCAAAAATTTGTTCGTCGGTCAATGTAGGTGGAGCTTTACGTTGTTCTGAATCTCCATTGAATGCTTTTCTCCACCCACGGTAGTGATGACTAGAATTTAAGAATCTACGATGACCAAGAAAGACATTCTTCTGACCAAATTCCAACCGCGTCCAATCTGTGTTTTCTTCATAGATAGGACACGCACATTGACCTTTAATGCTATACCCCGATAGATTTCCGTATGCTGGGAAATCATTAATTGTGCCAAACAACATCGCCCTCAAATTGAAACTTTCTTTCCTATATCCATCATAAACCTCCACACCATTCTCCCACAAACTCTTTAAGTCTTCGATTAGAGGTGTCAGGTATACGTCTATGTCATTCCCTAGTTGTTTAGGGCCAGAAATTAACATAGATAACATCATGTACTTACGCTTCATACATAGCCATGGAGGTAGGTTATAAATCATAATAATTACAGGCCAGGTAGAATGTGAGATAATCTGCAGACCATGCGGATTCATTCCATCAGTCGATAATGCCAAGCGAAGGTTTCTAGCTTCTTCTCCAAAATCAGGATAATCATTATCAATTTTCATCCACTGTGGTGAATCTGCCGGATGTCGATACTTCCCATCTACAATTCTATCATCTGCATGCCAAGTTAGGTGTTTTGCATCTGTTTCACTACGAAACATGCGTCTGAATCTCAGAATTATAGGAAAATACCATAATACTTTTGCTGGTGACAATTTTTTCTTATACCGAGATACACCGCATTTAGGACACTCGTTTAATGATGCATATTCATTTCGAAACAAAATGCAATCATTTGGACAAGCATGTATCTTATCATAGCTCATGCCAATAGAGCATAACATTTTTTTAGCCTCATAGGTTCGATTGGGAAGAACATTATCCTCCGGAAGCATCTCTTGAAGTAGGGCTAACAACTCTGTGAAACTTTTATCCGACCATCCATTACCCGCCTTTAAATTGTACAACTTTAATACCGTGGACAATCTTGTGAAAGTAGTGCAACCTTTATACAACGGTTTCTCTGCATCGCTTACCAACCTCTCAAACATCTTGGGACAATCTTGAAGATCTTCTTCAAGTGCTTCTGCAATCTCTTCGACTCGATCACAATCATATGTATCTCTGCCATTGTCCTTTGAAGCACATGTCGTATTATTCCGGGGTTCAACATTCTCGTTACTTATCTCACCATGTAATGTCCAACATGTGTAACTTCGATCAATTCCATGTCTCATTAAATGAGATTCCAACTGAACGGCGTCAACTCGACGCCCATAACAACATCCTAAGCAAGGACATGTGATCCTACTGGGGTCTTTGGCGTGTTCAACAGCAAACTTAACGAACTTCGATACCCCATTCTCGTACTCTTTTGACAATCGATTACCAGACATCCATTTTTTATCCATACTAATTGAGTAATCTACACTAAACTATAAAAGTTAAACAAAACAGAGAATACCTGTAAGGAAATCACTAACTTCTAAGAATGCTACGCAATAGGATGCTTGGAAACGATCACAGCTTTGCTCTTCACAGGTAACCCCTATAGCAGACAAAATATAAATTTTATTAAAATCATATTAATAATTAACCAAGACAAATCATATTAAAAATACTAGATAATCCACCAAAACAAATCATATTAAAATTACTAGATAATCCTTAAATCAAAATGACACCCTTGCTAAACATTGAGAAATCCTAACTAAACATATAAAACCATAATAACATATATATCATATAAACATTGAGAAATCCATCATAATAACATAATAACATATCAACATATAAAACCTTCACTAAACCTTCAATAAGTCATTTCTACACAACAACAACACTAAAATCTACTTGCATGTCCTCAAACCTTCAATACAAAACAACAATATATGTATCATACTTGAACGCAGCAACAAAAACAATTACTCAACAACAGTATACGTTATCAACACTAAAATTTACTTGCATGTCCTCAAACGTAACATATCTACACAACAACAAAAACAATAGTATACCAACAATGGTGAAAAGAAAAACCATCAATATTTAGATAACAAATATTTAGATAACAAAAACAATAGTATACCAACAACAAAAACAATAGTATACCAACAATGGTGAAAACAAATATTTAGAAAAACCATCAAATACCAACAATGGTGAAAAGAAAAACCATCAATATTTAGATAACAGTATTAACAAAAACCTTCAAAACCTTTAATGTCTTCAAATACCAACAATGGTGAAAAGAAAGAAAAACAAGAAAACCATATTAAAACTTCACATACCTTAACAATGGTGGAAATGCAATGCAGACAGACGGATGCACTCGAAAACGGACGGTGAACGGACGGAGGGCGACGGTCGGACGGCGGATGACGGCAACAGAAAGTTTGAATAGGGTAAGTTCGTTCGCCAGAGGAGAAAGACAGAAGAAAAGAAATGTACGCGACTGTTCTGTTTCTCTTAAAATTCTGGAGGGTATTTTAAAATTATAATACTAATACCTATAGCAGCGCTTTTAAAGGCCTTTAGCAGCGCTTTTAAAAGCGCTTTCTTAGGGTGCCTTAGCAATGCCATATAGCAGCGCTTTATAGAAAAAGCGCTGCTAAAGGGCCCCCTTTAGCAGCGCTTTTTAAAAGCGCTTTCTTAGGTCCCCCTTTAGCAGCGCTTTTAAATGCCTTTAGCAGCGCTTTTAAAAGAACTTTCTTAGGGTGCCTTAGTAATGCCATATAGCAGCGCTTTATAGAATAAGCGCTGCTAAGGGGGACCCCTTTAGCAGCGCTTTTTAAAAGCGCTTTCTTAGGTCCCCCTTTAGCAGCGCTTTTTAAAAGCGCTTTCTTAGGCCACCCCTTTAGCAGCGCTTTTTAAAAAGCGCTTTCTTAGGGCCCCCCTTTAGCAGCGCTTTTTCAAAAGCGCTGTCTTAGGTAGGAAATTTTTTTCTTTTTTTTTTACCCACCCTTTAGCAGCGCTTTTTTAAGAAGCGCTGCTAAAACTCATTTCTGGCGTAGTGTTATTGGATCCGTAACCATGTTCAGGTAAGTAGGTCGGGGAGCTAAGAAATTCGAACGTGAGCTCTCTGTAGGTAACAAATCTAGTCTTAATAGCCACTTTCTCCCAACCCAATTGGTTAAATAAAAATAGGATACTATCATGGATACCTAGTTGATCCATGGCAGGTCCATCATAATAAATGGTCAGAGCTATATTCCTTTGTGTCAAGGCTTCAAATATAGCTCTCTGGGCTCTACCTCTGAAAACAGTTTCCATATAATCTACGTTTTGTATGATGAGAGTTAGTCAGGAGAAACTAGTCGGATGAGAAAGAAGAAGGTAAGAAGACTTTTAAAATTCCTAGAAACATGTGAGAACAAATTCATTAAAAAAAATTAAAAATAAAATAAATAGTCAAAAACTAGATAGGGAAAGGAAACAAGAACGTGGGTTGCCTCCCACTCAGCGTTGTTTTTAATGTCATAAGCCTGATGACAGATTACGATAAATCAGCTATAGGGATGAGCGGGCGGCTCTAACAGTTTCAGACTACTCGCATAGTCTCTATTTTCAATATGATTATAGTGCTTTAAGCATTGTTCGTTCACTATGAACGGATCACTGTGTCCATCCTTAATTTCTACAGCCCCACTTTGAAGGACTTTAGTTATCTCAAAAGGACCGGACCACCTAGATTTTAGTTTCCCTGGAAAGAGTTTTAATCTTGAATTAAATAGGAGTACGATGTCTCCCATACTGAGCTGTTTCCTAACTAAACGCTTATCGTGCCATTTTTTGTTCTTTCTTTATTATATACGGGCGTTCTCATAGGCATCTAGTCTTAGTTCTTCTAATTCGTGCAAATTTAAGATTCGCTTTTCTCCAGCGGCATTGTAGTTTAAGTTTAAGTTTTTAATAGCCCAATAGGCCTTATGTTCTAGTTCTACTGGCAGGTGACAAGTTTTTCCTTAAACTAACTCGAATGGTGTAGTTCCTATTGGTGTTTTGTAAGCTGTCCTATAAGCCCATAAAGCTTCATTTAATTTGGATGACCAATCCTTCATAGAGGTGGCAACGGTCTTTTCTAAGATTTGTTTTATCTCTCTGTTTGAGACTTCTACCTGTCCACTAGTTTGTGGATGGTATGGCGTTGCTACACGGTGTCTAACTTCATATTTCGATAAAAGTTTTTCAAATATTCTTGCTATGAAGTGAGAACCACCGTCACTAATGAAGATTCTTGGCACACCAAATCTAGGGAAGATTATGTTCTTAAAGAGTTTTATGACTACTCGTGTGTCATTAGTTGGAGAGGCTATGGCCTCAATCCATTTGAAAACGTAATCGACAGCTACTAGTATATATTTATTTCCAAAAGAAGATAGGAAAGTGTAGCGGTAAAAATCGTGAGTATAAGTTATTGACTAACTTAACTCAAAGAAAACAAGAGTCGCCACCGCACTTTTATTTTTATCCAAATAAAGGAAAGGAAAAAGAGCGAACAAAACCAAAGAGTTCTAAAATAAGAACACGAGACAGAGGTCGGGGTAAGGGGGTTGGTTACGCAATGGGAAGGTGTTAGCACCCAAAACGTCTATAGTACTCTATAGGAGCCCTTTGAAATATTTACGCTTTTTGGTTTGAAAGTGGTTTGTTTAAAAAGAGATTGGGGAGATGAGAAGAGAATTATTTTTTATATTTTTGTGTTTGGAGAGACTTATCGTCTCATGCCTACGTACCCATAAAGTGCAATATGGAATCAAAACCCCGTAGTTCGTGGTACAAATGACAAAATTTTGTTGGTTTTGATTGATTTTAGATGTTCAGACAAGTCGTCATTTCAAGGAGAAAACTGCGACTATCCACCCACGAGTATTAAGACAACATTTGCGTCACATAAAGATGGAGGATTTGCTTGGATTATCAACAAGACTATCACTCAACATCAACGTGGAAAATGTCAAAGTCTTAATAATATGGGGAATAGGAGATTTACATCTCAACTATAGAAATGAATCATGTCTAAACTTTATGAAAAGTTTTAAAGTGAAAAGTGCATAAAGGCACAAAAAGGGTTGATGAGTTTTTGTATTTTTTATGTCTTTTGAAATTGGTCAAAGCATGATTAACATTGATTGACTTTTATTAAGAAAAACAAAGTTTAAAAATCACTTGACGAAAGTCAAGGTTTTATTGCGAAAGCGGTTTTGAAGTTTGAAACCAAGAAGGTTTTGAAAAAGGGAGAAAGTTTTGAAAATTTAAGAAGGGGAGGAGATGAAGTGACTATCCTAAAAATCAAAATAAGAGCTAGAGATAAGAAAGATCTAACCGACTTATAGCACACTCCAAAGCAAGCAAAAAGATTTCCATCCGATTTAAAGCATAAGCCAAGGATCGAGCCAAATAAAGGCTAAGATTCAAAATACTCCAAGCATAGGGAAGAAAGTCCTAATCCTAAGTCCAAAATGTCCATGAAGTCCAAGGTCTAAGAATGGTCCAAGAGTATAACCACAAAATTAATAGCACCAATTTTTTTAGATGTTTTATCCTTTATTAGTGTTTTGAACAAAGTATGGTCCAAGTGGACAAAAGAAAAATGACATAAACATAAACAAAGATATGGTATGAAATGATAAAATGGAAGCATAAAAGTAAAAAATAAGGAGTAAGTAAAGAATATAAACAAAATTAAACAAGGATATTGTTAGTGAATTAGTGGTTAGTGGTTAGAACATATGATCAATGATGATTAATTCTTGCACTTAGACCAAGATTAATGAAAATTCATTAGAGGATTGATAGAATCAAAGCCTCCTAACAATGATTTTCATAGGTATTGGACTTAAGACAAGCAACTAATCATACTTGGACTTACAAACATAAGTTTGAGCCACGAATGATCATTTTTCGATTAAGGGACACTTTAGCGCTATGTTAAGCAATCGTAATCGGGTTTATGTAGAAACCACGACTATCTGAGGCCGGTCAATAAAATGTTAGTGTTAATACATGTTAGAGAAGTGATATGTAAATCACTCTCCTAAAACATGCCACACAAAAAGAAAAGAGGTAGTGATCTCATCATAATCAAGATTTTTCATCAATTAATCAAAGGTAATCTATCACTATTCCAAAGTACGGAGAATTATCTCAATGATCATTCGTCCATAGATTTGAAATAATGAAGATTAAACAACTTTGATAATCAACAATCTATGATCCATAGATTTCATCGATCAAAAAAAAAAAAAAAAAGAAGAAAGAAAATTAAAATGAAAAGAAACCTCAATTTGAATCTTAAATTGATTAAATCATCATCAATATCGATCACCTCTCTTGGTGGATAAAATCGACACCCAAAGTCCATTGATATTGATGAAATCTTATCAAAACTCAAGATTCAAAACAACCAACAATTAATCCGAATTAATATATTTTTCAAATAATTTTTCAAGAGTTTTATTCAAGAGTACTATTTAAAATATAAACTAGTAAAAAAAAAGAGAAAAAAAAATGTGGAAAGGAGGCCCACACGGCCCAAGTTCTTAAGAAAAAATAAAAAAAAGAAAAATAAAATTGAAATAAAGTGAAAAGGAAAAAAAGAGAAAGAGAAGTTTCAGAAACATCATCTTCTTCATTTTCACACGCGACACTGTTCACATCATGCTAGCAAATCGAAGCTTGCTCAAATCAAAGCGGCGGGACGCAAAACCAACACGGTTGTGATCGGAATCAAGCGTACATCTCAAATGTGTTATCAATTTTGTGTAATGGTGCTTGGATCGACCGAATCGAAACCGCAAAGTCTCGATAGAAAACTCCAAATTACCTTTAATTCAAGGTGAGCAACGCTTCGATTCTTCTTCTTTTTCTTCTTTCCAAAGAACGGTTGTTGATTTGCGTTGAAATTTGTTGTTGTTGGTGAATTTGAATTTTGGAGTTGAAACTTTGATGAAAGTGAAAGAGGATTGAGTCGGAAGGTTGTTTAATATGAAGCTTGAAATATGAATTTGGAAGTGACAAAGGTTTGAGGAAATTTGAAGGAAGGGAATTGGAATATTGAATTGAAGGTTTATGAAAGGTGAATTGGAGAGTTGAAACTTGAAGATGAATTCTGGAGTGAATATTTAGAGAAAATTTTGCAGAACTTTCTTGGCTTAGAAAAGCTTACTCAATTGAAGGTTCAAAGCTCTTATTTATAGGTGAAAAGAGAGTGAATTCAATTGTCGTTTCTTGAATTTTCATTGCGTTTTGTTTCGATGTTATGCGTGATATGTTGCTGCACTTTTATGTGTCGTTTTGACATTTAATTTGCAGCTTGTTTGGCTCATTTTGGATTGTTAATTGTTGGCTTGCAAGAGGCTTGAACACGAGGGAGTTCGGCTTGGCACGTGAAGGCACGGAAATTTCCAATTTGTAGCATGTAACATGAGTATCATAGCATCATGAAATGAAGATTTAACTTGATAAATTCAAAGCTTGTGAATTATTTCAAGTTGCTTCATCATCACGTCATTTTTCTTGTCAAGTGTTTGTAATCATGGCTAGATTTTGGAATTACATGGGCATTATTATTCACATGTAGGGTGAAGACTTGTTGTATAACTTGTGTGAATTCATGAAGCAATGTTTCAAGGGTTTGTGTGAGTTTAATCATGACATGGCTCACTTCTTGGCATTTGTAACTTGAATTAGCTTTTTCATGTCATAAAAAATAGTAGCATGAGCTTGGTGTAGTGAAGCAAGATTTCATGGATTTAAGACTTAATTCATGGCTTGTAACTCCTTCACCAATTTCCTTTGCATTTTCTTTCCTTTGTACCATGGGCTGAATTTTGTAAAATGGGATTTGAATTTTTAGAAGTGTGTTGGTAAACATGATTAATGAATGATACTAAAGTGGATATTGGAAAAAAATATGGACATTTGAAATTGCATTTGAATTGAATTTGGATATTAATATGGGTAATTGGAATAAAATGGATAAGAAAATTTGGATGAAATGGGAATTGAAAATTTTGTTTTAGAAATGAATAGTTAGTTAGAAAAATTTTTTTGAAAATTGGTTATGGATATGAAAAATGGATTATATATATATATATATATATATATATATATATATATATATATATATATATATATATATATATATATATATATATATATATATATATATATATATATATATATATATATATAGATTGGATGGATGGGTTTAGAAAAGAAATGATTAGAAAGAAAGGAAAAAAATGGATAAAGGTGAGCTTAGGAAAGAAAAGGATCTTAAATCTTTGAAAATATGCCTTAAATTTCAAGCAAGCCATGAACCATGAATCTTCCAACTTGAACTAAACCTTGAATGAAACAAGCTCTTGAGAATTTGATGCCATGATGAATCCAAATATCAATACTTGCATCTCAATCAATCAAAAGGCCATGATTTAACAAAATTCTCCTCATATTGATGATCTAACCATGAAAGTGAATCCTTGAAGAATTTTCATTGAAGATATTGACTTGTGAAGCAAAGAATTAGGAAAAACCTCGAGATGATGATGAACTTGCAATAGAGAAAGAATAATACTCTTGAAATGAAACTCTAGCACCATTAACTTCAACTGAGGAACCATTACCAATGCCCAAGCACAATGAACTGAAACCTTGATTCTCTTGTTCTTGAGAAATCTTTGATGAAGACATCATTGTAACTTGATAAATCTGACTTTGAACCAAACTTCTCATGCATCATTGCTCGATAACCACGAGATAACTTGACCTTGGATACACACATTTTCTGAGAAAATAGCCCACCGCCACAACCAATTTGCAATTGAAGCAATCTCTTGATAGTTTGACCAAGATGAGGTCAAACTTCCTTCTGATTTAGACTTGAATGAATGTCCTTGTCATCAGTCTCCCTGCAAAACCCTAAACACACAGAGAAGAAGAAACAAAAAAAAAAAAATATATTTTTGGTATTTTGATTAGATGTTAGTAAACAGAAACAAACATAAAGCAAGTATGAAACAACAAGGAACCTAAGAAAAATCAAAAAGTATGGTCTTGTTTGTGTATGCAAAAATGAAAATGCAATGTGGGATCTTAGGGGTAAAAATTAGGGTATTACAGCTGCCCCTATTTAAGATTCTTCTATCCGGAGATATGGAGATTGACATCTTTGTCTCGACTAGATAGAAGAGACTTAAATATAACAATTAACCCAATTTTTAGCCCTAAGAGACCACAAAATGATATGATTATGCTAATGATATGCGAACATAAGACTTCTGTGGGGAAATAATGCCACAGGAGACAAACAAAAGTTCGGGAGAAAAAGAGAGACTCCGCATGAGAAAACAAAAGAGCAAGATCCTATTCCGATAAGGGAAAAGAAACGACTCAATGGGGAAAGAGATACCAACTTCCAGTTACTGGGCGAAGATATTCGAACCGAAGAGAATAGGTAAAATACTTTCTACCGGTTACTGAGTAGAAAATAAGTGCAAAACACAAGAGAATTGTTATCTACCAGTTACTGGGTAGAAAACAAAGAAATGTATTACCTATTACCAGTTACTGGATAAAAAGTAATCCACTCGTTGAAATATAATCAACTACCTGTTACTGGGTAGGAAAAGAAGCAACGCCAACTACTGGTTACTGAGTAGTTTAGCGAGAATAATAAACTTGAATGAAAGGGGTTACCAACTATCGGTTACTGGATAGGGTAAACAATATGTCAACTACCTGACACTGGGTAGGACAGACTCGACTACCTGTTACTGGGTAGGAGAAAAAGATAAAAGGTCAACTACCTGACACTGGGTAGGACAAACATACTCGACTACCTGTTACTGGGTAGGGGAAAGAGATATATCATCAGCTACTTGTTACTGAGCAGCTCCAAACACACAACAAACTTCTCAAATAAAGAGACAACCATTTGTTGGAAAAAGATATTAACAACTCTGGCGAGGATCTTTAAAAGAGATACAAGCAGGTTGAACCATGCAATAGAATTCTGATCGGGAGTTATTCCACAGAAATTCCAATTGACAGAAAAGCTGGTCGGATAAAGATCCATCATTTCACAATAAACTTCTCTGTTGAGGGTGGGCCAGAGAAATGTTATTTATTGCGAAGGTAAATTTCTGGAGATTACACAAGCTGCTCAAATAAAGAGGCTTCCACATGAAGTTGCATAAGTAATTACCAAGAGAGTGTTATCAAAACACTACTGGGGAAATCAAATCTTCATCTTCTGATGAGGATCAATAACAGATTCTGCTGAGGAAAATAAATCCTCAAAACCACCTTCTCGTCATCCCGGTTTCACAGCCCAGGGAAAACCAAAGTAACTGCTGCAAGAGACCAAAGTTCAATCCAGGAACAAACTGGAAAGAAACGGTCAAACAAGACTCGACCCAATGAGGAAATAACTCAACTGGGGAACAATTCCATCCAGATAAAAACTGGGGAGGAAAGCTAAACAAAGCATCTTCCACGAGGCATAAACTCAGTGGGGAATTAAAAATGATAGGTATTTTCTGCTTAAGGGTCGACATTCTAATTGAATAGAGGACATACGTATTCTGCGAGATAACAACATCGGGAAAAGGGAGATACCAACAAAAAATGCAGGATGCACAATGCAACAAAGACATGCTATGCTCAACCAAAATGAATGCGCATTCAATGAGTATGAATATGCTGATAAATCAGACAAAAAGGGCAAACAGAAGGTGAACAAAACACCACAACACCACTGAAATACTCGGCTAATCTCTGCGAGTTAGAGATATCATTGGAGATCGTGCTAGGGATCAGCAACAGAAAATCTGCAAGAGATACACAAGAGCCATCAAAGGAAAATAAATCCTACTACAAGGCTTAAGTCTCGCTGAATAAACAGAGATATTGCTTGGGGAAAAGACCCCAAAGATCAATCTTTAACCATTAATAATTCAACAAGAGGGAACAACAATACGAACTCCGCTTTGAGAAAAAAACTGTTGGAGAAAAACGTAGCAACACAAATCTTCCAACCCTGACAGGGGAATAAGAAGTTAACATCATAGCAAAAGTCAAACTGTGGGGGATTTTAAATCAACACCCAATCACAAGGTGAGAGAAAACCCGACATGTGACTGCTATGTCAACACTTCTCAACCTTGTTCTCTACTTGGGGAATAATCCAAAGCAAATGCATAACCTCCGCTAGGAATCATCAAAGACAAATCTCCGCCTGGGCAAAAACATCAAGGAGAAGCGGTCTTCAAATTTCTCAACTGTCTGATCATAATCTGGTTGAATGAATAAAACATATCCATCATTTGAATCAAGACTTTGCTGTGGAAAACCGTTCAACACTCGTCTGGTTTATCCAAAGAAACAAAACTCCGCTAAGGGAATATCAGCAAACTCTACTGAAGAGACCTCAATATAGCTCAAATGGGGAAACATCAACACAACTCTACTGGGGAGCTGCCAATAAATTCTACCAGAGAGACAAGAAAGAACCCTGCTAAAGAGAACACTTATGCTTTTCGCTTCAAGATTCTACCATTCTTGGGATTACTGTTGATATTCTTTCTTTTATTTTCACAAATCAAAGAAAAATGTTTTTATAATTTTCAAAATTTAAATCAATTATTCACATTTGTTTCAAAAATCATCATCAAAAATAAAATGAAATTCTGTAAACAGAAACAAAATAAGAATTGCAAACAAAGGGACAAAGGCCCAAATTCTATTGATAGAATGGTAGTCCACAAATGGCGTAACTCCATGGATCATTACAAAGTTTGAAAAATGGTAAGTACAATGGAAAGTTCTACATTGAAATACAATGACCATTATTCTCCCTAACAACTTTGAATTCCAACTGTGCTTGAGACTTCAGCGGAGAATATCTGAAGTAAAACCTTTGATAGGAAATGTTGCTTCAAACGATCAAGACTGGCCAGATGCAGTTACTTGCCATGATCCCTAACTTTTGCCTAGATTGCCCTCTCGGGTTTTCAATCTACCGGGATGATTATTTCTATTTTTGTCTCTAATTTTTGCCTGGACCGCCCTTTCGGGTTTTCAATCCACCGAGACGCTCATTTTTGTCTAAGCCGCCCTTTCAGGTTTTCAACTTAGCGAGCTGTTCTTTTATTTTTTAGGCGAAGTATTTCTTGACTGCATCGGCATTCACAGGACGAGTGAACTCTTCTCCATCCATGGTTGTAAGAATTAATGCACCGCCAGAGAAGGCTCTCTTAACAACATATGGGCCTTCATAATTAGGAGTCCACTTGCCCCTAGAATCAGTAGTAAAAGTCGAGATCTTTTTGAGCACGAGGTCACCTTCTCTGAACACACGGGGTCGAACCTTCTTATCAAATGCTTTCTTCATTCTTTGTTGATATAATTGGCCATGACACAAAGCCGTCATTCTTTTCTCTTCAATCAGATTCAACTGGTCGTATCTACTTTGACACCATTCAGCCTCAGCCAATTCAGTTTCCATCAAAACTCTCATAGAAGGGATTTCAACCTCTATCGGGAGCACTGCTTCCATGCCATAAACAAGAGAAAAAGGGGTTGCCCCTGTTGAAGTGCGAACGGATGTACGATACCCATGCAGAGCGAAAGGAAGCATATCATGCCAATCCTTGTATGTAACAACCATCTTTTGAATAATCTTCTTAATATTCTTATTAGCAGCTTCAACAGCCCCATTCATCTTGGGTCTATAAGGAGAAGAATTATGATGCTCAATCTTAAACTCATCGCATAATTCCTTCATCATCTTGTTATTTAAATTTGACCCATTATCAGTGATGATCTTGCTCGGAACACCATACCGACAGATGATTTGATTCTTGATAAACCGGACCACTACTTGCTTAGTCACATTTGCATATGATGCCGCTTCAACCCATTTGGTAAAATAGTCAATAGCCACCAATATGAAACGGTGTCCGTTCGACGCTTTAGGCTCAATCATTCCAATCATATCAATGCCCCACATTGAAAAAGGCCATGGAGAAGAGATAACATTGAGAGGAGTTGGAGGCACATGAATCTTGTCAGCATAAATCTGGCATTTATGGCACTTTTTCACATATTTACAACAGTCAGATTCCATTGTCAGCCAATAGTAACCTGCCCTTAACATCTTCTTAGCCATCGCATGTCCATTGGCATGGGTGCCAAAGGATCCTTCATGGATTTCTTTCATCAACATATCTGCTTCGTGTCTATCCACGCATCTGAGCAAGATCATGTCATAATTTCTCTTATACATCACATCATCATTCAAGAAGAAACTACCAGCCAATCTTCTCAAAGTTTTCCTATCCTTTTTGGATGCCCCAAGTGGGTACTCTTGATTCTGAAGAAAGCATTTAATATCATAATACCATGGTTTATCATCAACAACTTCTTCAACTACAAACACATGAGCTGGTCTATCAAGACGCATCACATCAATCTTTGGCACATCATTCCAATGATTTACCACAATCATGGAGGATAAAGTCGCTAAAGCATCTGCCATTTGATTCTCTGCTCTTGGTATATGGTGAAACTCAACTTTATTGAAGAAAGTTGACAACCTTCTTGCATAATCACGATAAGGAATCAAATCAGGTTGACGTGTCTCCCATTTCCCTTTAATTTGATTAATCACTAAAGCTGAATCTCCATACACATCAAGAATCTTGATTCTTAAATCGATAGCTTCTTCCAAGCCCATAATACACGCTTCATACTCAGCCGCATTATTTGTGCAATTGAAAACCAACCTTGCAGTGAAAGGAATATGAGAACCATGAGGAGTAACAATAATTGCACCAATACCTCTGCCATATTCATTAACCGCCCCATCAAAAATCAAACCCCAACGGGATCCAGGCTCAGGTCCTTCTTCATGTAATGGCTCCTCACAATCTTTAACCTTTAGATACATCACATCCTCATCAGGAAAGTCAAACTGAATAGGTTGATAATCATCAATTGGCTGGTGTGCCAAATGATCAGCCAAAACACTTCCTTTTATCGCCTTTTGAGTTCGGTATTCGATATCATATTCTGATAACAACATTTGCCAACGAGCAATCCTCCCAGTTAAAGCAGGCTTTTCAAAGATATACTTGATTGGATCCATTTTAGATATCAACCAAGTTGTACAATTCAACATATACTGACGGAGGCGCTTGGCAGCCCAAGCTAGAGCACAACATGTCTTTTCAAGCATCGTGTACCGAGACTCACAATCAGTGAACTTCTTACTCAGATAATAAATGGCAAATTCTTTTCTCCCGGATTCATCTTGTTGACCCAGAACGCAACCCATAGACTCTTCTAGCACGGTCAAATACATGATCAAAGGTCTTCCTTCTACGGGAGGAGACAAAATAGGAGGTTCAAGCAGATACTCTTTAATTCTTTCGAAAGCTTTCTGACAATCTTCTGTCCAGACACAACCCTGATCTTTGCGGAGAAGTTTGAAAATCGGTGCACATGTGGCAGTCATATTGGATATAAATCGAGAGATATAGTTCAAACGTCCCAAGAATCCTCTTACTTGTTTTTCTGTTCTGGGTGCAGGCATCTCCTGGATAGCTTTAACTTTACCAGGATCAACTTCAATGCCTTTTTGACTGACAATAAAGCCTAACAATTTTCCAGAACGAACACCAAAAGTGCATTTATTAGGATTCAAACGGAGCTTAAACTTTCTCAAACGTTGAAACAATTTCAATAAATTTTTAATATGATCTTCTTCAGTCTTCGACTTACAAATCATATCATCCACATAGACCTCAATTTCTTTATGCATCATATCATGGAACAGGGTGGTCATAGCTCTCTGGTACGTTGCACCAGCATTTTTTAAACCGAAGGGCATCACTCTGTAACAGAATGTTCCCCAGGGTGTAATGAATGTTGTTTTTTCCATATCCTCAGGTGCCATCTTTATTTGATTATAACCGGAAAATCCATCCATAAACGAAAAGATATTGAACTTAGCAGTATTATCTACCAACAAATCAATGTGTGGTAGTGGAAAATCATCTTTTGGACTTGCTTTATTCAAATCTCTATAGTCAACGCACATTCGGACTTTTCCGTCTTTCTTTGGAACAGGCACGATATTGGCCACCCATTGAGGATATTCTACGGTCACAAGAAAACCAGCATCAATCTGCTTTTGAACCTCTTCTTTAATCTTCACTGCCATGTCAGGATGAGTTCTTCTCAATTTCTGCTTCACGGGTGAACATTCAGGCTTTAATGGCAAATGGTGCTCCACAATACCGGTATCAAGACCAGGCATGTCTTGATAGGACCAAGCAAACACGTCAACATATTCTCTAAGAAGCTCTACCATCCTCTTCTTAACATCTGACTGAAGCAGTGCCCCAATCTTGACTTCTTTTTTATCATCATCGGAACCCAGATTAACCAATTCCACCGGCTCTTCATGAGGCTGAATGGCCTTCTCCTCGTGCTCAAGCAACCGAGAAATCTCATCAGGAATTTCTTCAATATCCTCCTCTTCCGCTTCAAACACAGGGAACTCAAAGTTGGGAGGGGGCATATGGTCATTGTTTCCAATGGGTTTAACAATCAATCTGCACAATGATTTTATGTTTGATTTTAGAATATGAACAAAAAAATGAAAATATTATGCAGATAAGAGTGATTATAACATTATTATACTTTTTTTCGGTTTTTTTTATGTTACCATTTTTCAGAAGTAAAGCAAAAAAGGAAAACAACATATGGATAAACAGAAAAACATTTTATTGATGATGATAAAAGTTGAAACAAAGCCCTCACAAATTCACTTTCACCTTGGGCAGAGTGAAAGGATTTTTGAAAGAAACAAAAACAAATTACTTTGAAACATGAACAACAGTAGGAACATCAACAGCGATCCAATTCTGGCATATCAATCCACGTGTCACAAAGTTGGGCATTTCTTCCTCTTGGTCATCTTCGAGAATTGCAGCTGTAGAATGATCTTTGCAATGGATGAACCCAGCACTTCGAAAGACTTCATGAATACTCTTCAGCTCATTTTGGGTTGAACCAGATATAAAACCCAAACCAGCTCTATCTTTTTTCTCAGCAACTTCAATGATTCGGCCCCATCCATCAGCTTGGCCATTATCCACTGCACGTTGTGCATCTTTTAGAGAAGACATGGACACCCCATCCTTCTTAACAGCTTTATCAACCACAGAAAGAGCCTGAAACGGAGTTCCAATATCCTCTTCCGCATCGATATAAGAAAAAGACGACAAACTGCTTACCAACATAGCCTGTTCTCCACCAACAACGACAAGTTTACCATTCTGCACGAATTTTAACTTTTGATGCAGTGTCGAAGTAACAGCTCCAGCTTCATGGATCCATGGGCGTCCTAGAAGACAACTGTAAGCAGGACGAATATCCATGACTTGAAAAGTGATCTGGAAAAAACACGGACCAATCTTGATAGGGAGATCAACCTCTCCAATCACGGTTTTCCTCGATCCATCAAAGGCTTTCACAATGACCCCACTGAACCTCATAGGAGTACCTTGATAAGATAATCTGGACAAAGTAGATTTTGGCATCACATTCAACGACGACCCAGTATCAACCAGCACATTGGATAGAGCGTCTTCCTGGCAATTCATGGAAATATGGAGAGCCAAATTATGATTTCTTCCATGATCAGTCAACTCTTCATCACAAAAACTCAGATTATTACACGCAGTGATATTGGCAACAATGCTATCAAACTGATTAACAGTCACATCATGATCTACATAAGCTTGTTCCAATACTTTTTGCAATGATTCACGATGAGCCTCAGAGCTCATTAACAGAGATAAAACAGATATTTTTGACGGTGTATGTAACAATTGATCCACCACATTATATTCACTCTTCTTGATCAATTTCAATACCTCATCATTATCTGACTTCTGATTTACACCACTTGATTGACCAGACTCTACAGAAGTCTTCAACTGAATTTGCTTACTCCCAGTATCTTCACTTGTCTTTGAAGGCACATTATCAAATACTCGACCACTTCTGGTTACACGTCCGACATCAGCGATAGTCACAACTGAGGGAAGAGAAGGAATGGGAACCTCTTTTCCATCCTCCAACATAGTAGCATTGTATTTGTAGGGAACAGCTTTATCGGATTCATACGGCGTCGGGCCAGGCAAACGGATAACCAAAGGCGTCACAGCAGATTTCTGACTGTTGTAAGAAATTACAACCCGCTCAGGAATATTGAAACGTGGGACTATGACATTCACCTCGTTCTCCACTTCATTTCTGTTTGCAGTAACTTGAATCAAATTCTCATCCATCATCTTTTGTAAGTCCCTTTTTACAATCACACACCCTCGAGGGTTTACAGAACAAATACAACAGGCGGCATAATCATGCTCAATATCATGGAACTCACTCAAAGTAGCATGCATTTCAACAAGCGATCTCCGAATCCAGCGAATGTCGAAAATACGGTATGTACCAGGACAACCATATACCATATTAACAGTTGCATTACCATGCTTAGGAAACGGATTTGATTGCACATTAGGGTTGGTATCTTCAAAAGACAGAATACCGCTTTTTACGAGCTTTGCAACTTCATGCTTCAGAGGATAGCAATTTTCGATATCGTGTCCCGGGGCACCTTGATGAAATGCGCAATGAGCATCTGGCTTATACCACCATGGAATTTCAGTTGGAACAGCCGGCGGATCACGAGGTTGAACCAAATTATTCTTTATTAAAGCCGGAAAGAGCTCAGTATACGTCATTGGAATGGGATCAAATTGTGTTTTCCTCTGTGTACGACCTTGTTGAGTTGTCTTCTCTTGGAAACGTGGTTGATAACTTGCAGTAGCTTGAGCGGTAGGGGTGTTACTGACAACAGGCATAACAGATGCTACTTGTTGCTGACGACGACTACCATTGTTGTTCACAACTCTGCGTCTTCTAGACCTTTCCTGAGATATAGCATTAGTTTCTCCCTCTTTTTTCTTAGGGAACCCAACACCAGGCTTTTTTGTACTTCCAGAATTTCCTTCTTTTATCAGACGTCCCTCACGGACAGCTTCCTCTAATCTCATCCCCATATTAACCATTTCCGTGAAATCACTAGGAGCGCTCGCTACCATCCTTTCATAGTAAAATGAATCCAGAGTCTTCAGAAAAATCTTGGTCATTTCTTTCTCTTCCTTCGGAGGGCTTATCTGAGCTGCAATCTCACGCCATCTTTGCGCATATTCTTTAAAAGTTTCTTTCTCTTTTTGAGACATTGCACGAAGCTGATCACGGTCTGGCGCCATATCGAGATTATACTTATACTGACGAACAAAAGCTTCACAAAGATCATTGAATGTCTTGATTTGTGTACTATCGAGTCCCATATACCATTTCAGCGCAGCACCAGTAAGACTATCTTGAAAATAGTGGATCAACAACTGATGGTTGTCAGTATAGGTAGACATCTTTCTAGCATACATAATCAAATGACTTTGCGGACAAGTGTTCCCTTTGTATTTTTCAAAATCTGGAACCTTGAACTTAGCGGGAATCTTCACATTTGGAACAAGGCAAAGCTCATGAGCATTCTTTCCAAATAACTCCTTTCCCCTTAAAGCCCTGATTTCTCTTTGCATTTCAGCAAACTGATCTTGAAAGTCATCTATTCGATCCATAACATCCAAACTCTCGCTCGGAGCAGTATGGAAAATTTGTTCTTCAGTATAAGGCATAGCGTGAGTTACAGGCGGTGGCACAGGTATGACAGTAGGAACAACCGGAACTTCAGCATTAGGAACAACATTAACCACAGGAGGTGGTACAGCCATGACAGCAGGGAGTCTAGAACCTTCGGGAACAGGAGGGCGATATCCCTCTGGCACATAATTGTTAGGCATGCCCCAAGGGAAACCAACAGGCATTTGATATTGAGAAGTATTAATCGGGGCCACAGAAATGGGCGTTGATCCGATTTCAGAAATCACAGTTCCTTGGACAGGAGGAGGTAGTGGTGGCTGATTCTGAGCAGCCACCAGAGCTTCCATTGCTGCAGTCAGTCTTTCCAAACCATCTTTCAGAGTTGATACCTCTTCACGGAGCTCGCGATTCTCTTGTTGCAACTGATCCATCTTTTTCTTAGAGCTAGCCCGAGTGTTGTAGTGATGCGACAGCTTGACTGAAGGAAGGCCAAAAGAAACAAATAAGACATCTGGAAAAGGCAACACACAATGCACGATGATGCGAATGCAAATGCAAAATGCAGGTGTTTCAACCAGTTTTCAAGGATTTTTAAGATATAAAGCAATTACAAACATCATAAAGAAAAATAACACTTCTTGAAATACTGATAAACATCTCATTTCATTGAATATTGGAAAGAGTTACACTTGGAAGTACAAAATACAATAATATCAAAATAAGAAAAAGCTAGGTCCTAAGGAACATCTGATGACGATCCAAGCTGATACTTCCTTCGGAGTCTCTTAATCTCTTTCTCATAGTTGTGCTTCATGGTGATCTTCTCTAGCACAAGCTGATCCACAATACCCTTCCAAGCACCAGAAGTAGGAGGATGTGCTGATGGAGTAGTAGAGGAAAATAAATCCTCTGCATGCCTCTTCACAGCGCGCCGCTCAAGTAACTCTATCAAGTCATCTTTCTCCTTTATCTGTTTTTGCAATTCCATCTTCTCTTTGTCAGAAGCTTGAAACTTACTTTCCCACATCTCTTTCTCTTCCTTCATCTTAGCCAAAGCGTCTTGAAGTGTCTTCACATCATCAGAAGAAACAGGGATTGCCGTAGGGAGTGGCGTAGAGATCACAGTAGTCAGAGGTTTCTCAATAGGGTAAGGCATCTTAAGCTCCATAGCCCTCTTCTTCACCCAAAGTGTGTAAGGTTCCAAAGCAATGCAAACTTGTCTTCCAAGCTCCCCTCTACCCAACCTGTGAATCTTAGTCCAGGCATGAGTCATTCTTCTTCTCAAACCAAGAGAATCATCCCCTCCTTGAAAGAATAAACCCTCTAATAAAATATTCTTAGGCCTATCCTTCAGCATATATCCCAGCTGACGGCGAGCTAGACTCGGGTTGTAGTTAATTCCGCCTTGTATTCCAAGAAGAGGAACATTGGCGAATTCTCCACAACTATCAATAATCCGGACGTTATCGTAAACCGAAGAAGACCAAGTGATATCAGTATGCGTAAGAGACATAATCCTTTGAGACCACCTTAAGCAATCCTTGTTTTTCCTAAAAGCAGATGTCTGAGGTAAGTGTGAAACGAACCAATTATACAGCAGAGGTAGACAGCAAACAATGGTACCGTTTCCCTTAGAAGTCCTACTATGGATGGAAAAATAAGTATCACCAAGCAAAGTTGGAACAGGGTTCCCAATCGAGAAAATCCTAATAGCATTAATGTCCACAAAATTATCAATATTAGGAAACAAGACTAGTCCATAGATGAGTAAAGCCAATATAGCCTCAAACGCCAATGTGCGACCAATGTCAGCGAATAAAGTAGCCTTCTCGATCAAGAACTTAGCAGTCAAACCCTTGAGGCCTCCCTTAGTCTTTAGATTTGTATCAATATCCGACTTCGTCAAATGGGTAGCTTCAGCGATATCTTGAGGCTTAAGAGCTTCCTCCAAACCAGTATACGGAACTTTATCAGAAACCGGTACACCCAACAAATAAGCATATTCTTCCAAGGTCGGCATGAGCTGATAATCGGGAAATGTGAAGCATCGGTAAATAGGATCATAGAACTGCATAAGGGTATTCAGAATTCCATCTTCAATATTGGTAGAAAGAACAAATAAAAGTCTCCCATAACGAGATAAGAAGCCTGAACGATCATCTACCAAGGACACTAGCTTTCTCAACTCTGTAAGATCAGGAGCCCGAAAACCGTACTTCTGAGTGTTTCTCCTTCCAATATCCATAATTAACAATATCTGCGATGTTTGCAAAAGAAAATCTCTGAGATCCTTAAAAACCAGCTGAAACACAATGCTCATGAATGCATGAGTGCAAGATGCAACACCCACAAACAAGACATACAAAGCACACAGGTTCAAAGGTTCGGCACGAGCATGGAGCCAAAGGTAAGAATCAACCAACCCACAATGGTATGTACTATGGTTATATCATCACCTGTAGAACAAGGTTCTAAAAAGTTCCCAGAATCATAATTCCATCTTTTGGATATTATCGGCTTAAACGACTACTCGTCGGCCAACAATATTCTCAAGAGAAACTCATCTGAGTGTGGTATCGCGTAACGACCAATTCAAGTCTACACCTGAACAGCCACCGCACCACGTCCTAATAAGGCCAAGATGGGTTAAAGGGTTCTAAGGTCCTCAGCTTCTCAGGCTCCCAGTCGGAAAAAAGTAATATCAATTACGACTACTCGTAAGACATCAGTAATTTCCAAAGGGGCCTCCACCGAGCGGGGGATCTCAAGTCAGCTTAGTAAGGACTACTCCACGTAAGCCAACAAGACTATACCACCCTCCTATCATAAGTGCACTCAAGTCCGGGTTAGGACTTATCTCACCACACAAATTACCAGGCACCAAAACAGAACAATCAATAACAAACAAGTCAAACATAAAGCGAGAAATAAATCAAAGTAGGCGAAACCCACTAGGAACCGTTGGAGTCCCCAGCAGAGTCGCCACTTTTCTGTAGCGGTAAAAATCGTGAGTATAAGTTATTGACTAACTTAACTCAAAGAAAACAAGAGTCGCCACCGCACTTTTATTTTTATCCAAATAAAGGAAAGGAAAAAGAGCGAACAAAACCAAAGAGTTCTAAAATAAGAACACGAGACAGAGGTCGGGGTAAGGGGGTTGGTTACGCAATGGGAAGGTGTTAGCACCCAAAACGTCTATAGTACTCTATAGGAGCCCTTTGAAATATTTACGCTTTTTGGTTTGAAAGTGGTTTGTTTAAAAAGAGATTGGGGAGATGAGAAGAGAATTATTTTTTATATTTTTGTGTTTGGAGAGACTTATCGTCTCATGCCTACGTACCCATAAAGTGCAATATGGAATCAAAACCCCGTAGTTCGTGGTACAAATGACAAAATTTTGTTGGTTTTGATTGATTTTAGATGTTCAGACAAGTCGTCATTTCAAGGAGAAAACTGCGACTATCCACCCACGAGTATTAAGACAACATTTGCGTCACATAAAGATGGAGGATTTGCTTGGATTATCAACAAGACTATCACTCAACATCAACGTGGAAAATGTCAAAGTCTTAATAATATGGGGAATAGGAGATTTACATCTCAACTATAGAAATGAATCATGTCTAAACTTTATGAAAAGTTTTAAAGTGAAAAGTGCATAAAGGCACAAAAAGGGTTGATGAGTTTTTATATTTTTTATGTCTTTTGAAATTGGTCAAAGCATGATTAACATTGATTGACTTTTATTAAGAAAAACAAAGTTTAAAAATCACTTGACGAAAGTCAAGGTTTTATTGCGAAAGCGGTTTTGAAGTTTGAAACCAAGAAGGTTTTGAAAAAGGGAGAAAGTTTTGAAAATTTAAGAAGGGGAGGAGATGAAGTGACTATCCTAAAAATCAAAATAAGAGCTAGAGATAAGAAAGATCTAACCGACTTATAGCACACTCCAAAGCAAGCAAAAAGATTTCCATCCGATTTAAAGCATAAGCCAAGGATCGAGCCAAATAAAGGCTAAGATTCAAAATACTCCAAGCATAGGGAAGAAAGTCCTAATCCTAAGTCCAAAATGTCCATGAAGTCCAAGGTCTAAGAATGGTCCAAGAGTATAACCACAAAATTAATAGCACCAATTTTTTTAGATGTTTTATCCTTTATTAGTGTTTTGAACAAAGTATGGTCCAAGTGGACAAAAGAAAAATGACATAAACATAAACAAAGATATGGTATGAAATGATAAAATGGAAGCATAAAAGTAAAAAATAAGGAGTAAGTAAAGAATATAAACAAAATTAAACAAGGATATTGTTAGTGAATTAGTGGTTAGTGGTTAGAACATATGATCAATGATGATTAATTCTTGCACTTAGACCAAGATTAATGAAAATTCATTAGAGGATTGATAGAATCAAAGCCTCCTAACAATGATTTTCATAGGTATTGGACTTAAGACAAGCAACTAATCATACTTGGACTTACAAACATAAGTTTGAGCCACGAATGATCATTTTTCGATTAAGGGACACTTTAGCGCTATGTTAAGCAATCGTAATCGGGTTTATGTAGAAACCACGACTATCTGAGGCCGGTCAATAAAATGTTAGTGTTAATACATGTTAGAGAAGTGATATGTAAATCACTCTCCTAAAACATGCCACACAAAAAGAAAAGAGGTAGTGATCTCATCATAATCAAGATTTTTCATCAATTAATCAAAGGTAATCTATCACTATTCCAAAGTACGGAGAATTATCTCAATGATCATTCGTCCATAGATTTGAAATAATGAAGATTAAACAACTTTGATAATCAACAATCTATGATCCATAGATTTCATCGATCAAAAAAAAAAAAAAAAGAAGAAAGAAAATTAAAATGAAAAGAAACCTCAATTTGAATCTTAAATTGATTAAATCATCATCAATATCGATCACCTCTCTTGGTGGATAAAATCGACACCCAAAGTCCATTGATATTGATGAAATCTTATCAAAACTCAAGATTCAAAACAACCAACAATTAATCCGAATTAATATATTTTTCAAATAATTTTTCAAGAGTTTTATTCAAGAGTACTATTTAAAATATAAACTAGTAAAAAAAAAGAGAAAAAAAAAATGTGGAAAGGAGGCCCACACGGCCCAAGTTCTTAAGAAAAAATAAAAAAAAGAAAAATAAAATTGAAATAAAGTGAAAAGGAAAAAAAGAGAAAGAGAAGTTTCAGAAACATCATCTTCTTCATTTTTACACGCGACACTGTTCACATCATGCTAGCAAATCGAAGCTTGCTCAAATCAAAGCGGCGGGACGCAAAACCAACACGGTTGTGATCGGAATCAAGCGTACATCTCAAATGTGTTATCAATTTTGTGTAATGGTGCTTGGATCGACCGAATCGAAACCGCAAAGTCTCGATAGAAAACTCCAAATTACCTTTAATTCAAGGTGAGCAACGCTTCGATTCTTCTTCTTTTTCTTCTTTCCAAAGAACGGTTGTTGATTTGCGTTGAAATTTGTTGTTGTTGGTGAATTTGAATTTTGGAGTTGAAACTTTGATGAAAGTGAAAGAGGATTGAGTCGGAAGGTTGTTTAATATGAAGCTTGAAATATGAATTTGGAAGTGACAAAGGTTTGAGGAAATTTGAAGGAAGGGAATTGGAATATTGAATTGAAGGTTTATGAAAGGTGAATTGGAGAGTTGAAACTTGAAGATGAATTCTGGAGTGAATATTTAGAGAAAATTTTGCAGAACTTTCTTGGCTTAGAAAAGCTTACTCAATTGAAGGTTCAAAGCTCTTATTTATAGGTGAAAAGAGAGTGAATTCAATTGTCGTTTCTTGAATTTTCATTGCGTTTTGTTTCGATGTTATGCGTGATATGTTGCTGCACTTTTATGTGTCGTTTTGACATTTAATTTGCAGCTTGTTTGGCTCATTTTGGATTGTTAATTGTTGGCTTGCAAGAGGCTTGAACACGAGGGAGTTCGGCTTGGCACGTGAAGGCACGGAAATTTCCAATTTGTAGCATGTAACATGAGTATCATAGCATCATGAAATGAAGATTTAACTTGATAAATTCAAAGCTTGTGAATTATTTCAAGTTGCTTCATCATCACGTCATTTTTCTTGTCAAGTGTTTGTAATCATGGCTAGATTTTGGAATTACATGGGCATTATTATTCACATGTAGGGTGAAGACTTGTTGTATAACTTGTGTGAATTCATGAAGCAATGTTTCAAGGGTTTGTGTGAGTTTAATCATGACATGGCTCACTTCTTGGCATTTGTAACTTGAATTAGCTTTTTCATGTCATAAAAAATAGTAGCATGAGCTTGGTGTAGTGAAGCAAGATTTCATGGATTTAAGACTTAATTCATGGCTTGTAACTCCTTCACCAATTTCCTTTGCATTTTCTTTCCTTTGTACCATGGGCTGAATTTTGTAAAATGGGATTTGAATTTTTAGAAGTGTGTTGGTAAACATGATTAATGAATGATACTAAAGTGGATATTGGAAAAAAATATGGACATTTGAAATTGCATTTGAATTGAATTTGGATATTAATATGGGTAATTGGAATAAAATGGATAAGAAAATTTGGATGAAATGGGAATTGAAAAATTTGTTTTAGAAATGAATAGTTAGTTAGAAAAATTTTTTTGAAAATTGGTTATGGATATGAAAAATGGATTATATATATATATATATATATATATATATATATATATATATATATATATATATATATATATATATATATATATATATATATATATATATATATATATATATATATATATATATATATATATATATATATATATATATATATATATATATATATATATATATATATATATATATATATATATATATATATATATATATATATAGATTGGATGGATGGGTTTAGAAAAGAAATGATTAGAAAGAAAGGAAAAAAATGGATAAAGGTGAGCTTAGGAAAGAAAAGGATCTTAAATCTTTGAAAATATGCCTTAAATTTCAAGCAAGCCATGAACCATGAATCTTCCAACTTGAACTAAACCTTGAATGAAACAAGCTCTTGAGAATTTGATGCCATGATGAATCCAAATATCAATACTTGCATCTCAATCAATCAAAAGGCCATGATTTAACAAAATTCTCCTCATATTGATGATCTAACCATGAAAGTGAATCCTTGAAGAATTTTCATTGAAGATATTGACTTGTGAAGCAAAGAATTAGGAAAAACCTCGAGATGATGATGAACTTGCAATAGAGAAAGAATAATACTCTTGAAATGAAACTCTAGCACCATTAACTTCAACTGAGGAACCATTACCAATGCCCAAGCACAATGAACTGAAACCTTGATTCTCTTGTTCTTGAGAAATCTTTGATGAAGACATCATTGTAACTTGATAAATCTGACTTTGAACCAAACTTCTCATGCATCATTGCTCGATAACCACGAGATAACTTGACCTTGGATACACACATTTTCTGAGAAAATAGCCCACCGCCACAACCAATTTGCAATTGAAGCAATCTCTTGATAGTTTGACCAAGATGAGGTCAAACTTCCTTCTGATTTAGACTTGAATGAATGTCCTTGTCATCAGTCTCCCTGCAAAACCCTAAACACACAGAGAAGAAGAAACAAAAAAAAAAAAATATATTTTTGGTATTTTGATTAGATGTTAGTAAACAGAAACAAACATAAAGCAAGTATGAAACAACAAGGAACCTAAGAAAAATCAAAAAGTATGGTCTTGTTTGTGTATGCAAAAATGAAAATGCAATGTGGGATCTTAGGGGTAAAAATTAGGGTATTACAGAAAGGTCCTATGAAATCAATCCCCCATACATCGAAGACTTCTACTTCTAAAATGCCTTTTTGGGGCATCTCATCGCGTCTTGAGATGTTACCAGTGCGTTGGCACCAATCACAGTTTAGTATTACGATGTGGACATCTTTCCAAAGGTTAGGCCGGATTGTAAGATCTTAGCGCAAGTATTTGAGGTACTTGCATGCCCACCATAAGGAGCAGAGTGACAATGAGAGATGGTGTCTTCTATTTCTTCCTCTGGGAAACATCGACGGAAAATACCGTTGGATCCTCTCTTAAAAAGCAGGGGTTCATCCCAATAATATTGCTTTGAATCATGGAAGAATTTCTTCTTTTGTTGATAGGTTAAGTCCGATGGAAGTACGCATGCGGCTAAGTAGTTGACAATGTCAGCATACCAGGGCAAGGTTATGTGTGCATAGATAGCTTCCACGACTTCTTCTATTTTTGTTTCTTTCGAGGTTAGATCTGGCATATCGCTTTCTAACTTGGCTACCAGATGTTCATAAAGGAAATCATCATTGATAGGCACTATTTCTGGTTTAATACCTTCTATTCGGGATAAGTGATCTGCCACTACGTTTTCAGTTCCTTTCTTATCTTTGATTTCTAGATCAAACTTCTGTAACAGTAGGATCCATCTCAATAATCTTGGCTTGGCATCCTTTTTGCTTATTAAGCACCTAATGGCGGCGTGGTCTGTGTAAATGATTATTTTTGCTCCTACTAAGTAGGAACGAAATTTGTCAAGAGCGAACACAACATCTAGAAGTTCTTTCTCCGTTGTGGCGTAGTTCATTTGGGAGGAATCTAAGGTTATACTAGCGTAATAGATTGCATGAAGTTTCTTATCCTTCCTTTGTCCTAAAACTTCGCATACGGCATAATCGCTCGCATTGCACATGATTTCAAATGGTAGGTTCCAATCTGGTGGTTGCATGATTGGTGCGGTGATAAGGGCTGTTTTTAGTGTTTCGAACGCTTTCAAGCAGTTTTCGTCGAAGATAAACTCAACATCTTTCATTAATAGACCAGTTAGAGGTTTTATGATTTTTGAGAAATCTTTTATGAATCGTCAGTAGAAACTGGCATGTCCTAAAAAACTTCGTATTTCTCGTACGATCTTTGGAGGTTGAAGATCTTTTATAATTTCTATTTTGGCTTTATCAACTTCAATCCTCTTATCAGATATTACGTGTCCTAACACTATTCCTTGCCTAACCATGAAATGACATTTTTCCCAATTAAGAACAAGATTCACTTTTGCACATCTTTCGAGTACCATCTCTAGGTTTGACAAATATCCTTCAAAACTCTGTTCGCATACAGAAAAGTCATCCATAAACACTTCCATGATGTCGTCTATAAAATATGCAAAGATTGTCATCATGCATCTTTGGAATGTTGCGGGAGCATTGCATATTCCAAACGGCATTCGTCGGTATGCAAAAGTTCTGTAAGGACATGTAAATGTAGTTTTTCTTGGTCATCGGGGTGAACAGGGATTTGGAAAAATCCCAAATAACCATCTAAATAGCAGAAATATGAATGTTTGGCCAGTCTTTCCAACATTTAATCGATGAAAGGTAAAGGGAAATGATCTTTTCGAGTGGCTTTGTTCAGTTTTATGTAATCGATGCACATTCTACTTCCGGTCATAACTCTTTGCATTATCGATTCACCTTTCGAGTTCTTTACCAAGCTAACGCCTCCTTTCTTGGGTACACATGTACCGGGCTGACCCATTGACTGTCGAAGATCGGATATATGATTCCTGCATCTAGTAGCTTTTTTACTTCGTCCTTAACTACAGTGCTTAGGATAGAGTTGATTCTTCTCTGATGTTCTCTAAAGGTTTTACAGTTTCCTCTAGCATAATTCGATGCATACAAATAGAAGGACTTATTCCTTTAAGGTCAGTGATGTTATAGCCTAACGCAGTTGGATATTTCCTCAGGACATCTAACAGTTTTTTGGTTTCTAATTGTCCTAAGTCAGCGTTGACTATCACTGGTCTTTTGAGTTCGGTGTCTAGGAATTCGTATATAAGGTTTTTAGGTAATACTTTAAGTTCTAAAGCTGGGTTCTTTGGACATGGCATGTGATTAGGAGTGAGTGCTAAGCTTTCGCTTAGACTGTCATCTTGGTATGGTGCACGCCAATTGTCATCTTCACGAATTTTTGGGATTTGGATTTTCATTATGTCCGAATACGTGGTCTCTTCCTTCTTCAGTTCTCTTATGCATTTGTCAATAACGTCAACCAGATAGCAAGTGTCATCTATGGCTGGTGCTTGTAAGAACTTGGTGAGGATGAATTCAATTTTTTCTTCTCCAACTTCAAATGTTAGCCTACCTTTCTTTACGTCAATAATAGCTCCGGCTGTGGCTAAGAATGGTCTTCTTAAGATAATCGGAGTGACTGAATCTTCTTTAATGTCCATGATCATGAAATTTGTTGGGATGTAGAATTGACCTATTCGTACTGGAATGTTTTCCAGTATACCAACGGGATATTTGACAGATCGGTCAGCTAATTGAACGGACATCTTAATTGGTCTTAATTCTCCCATATTTAGCTTTTTGCATATATATAAGGGAATAATACTAATGCTAGCTCCTAATTCTCATAAAGCTTTGTCTATGACGAACTTTCGAATGACACAGGGTATGGAGAAACTACCTGGGTCTTTCAGCTTAGGAGGCATGTTGCTTTGGATTATTGCGCTACACTCAGCAGTAAGTGTAACTGTTTCATTATCCTCGATATTTTTCTTGTTAGATAAGATTTCTTTAAGGAATTTAGAATATGAGGGCATCTGAGTGATAACTTATGTAAAAGGAATTGTAATGTTCAATTGCTTCAGAAGTTCAACAAATTTCTTAAACTGCCCTGTGGTTTTGGAATTTATTAATCTTTGAGGATAAGGAATTTGTGGTTTATAAGGTGGTGGAGACACATAAGGTTTTTCTTTTTCTATGGCCTCTTGGTCGTTATCTTCCTTCTCTTTTGGTTCAGACTCCTTCTCTGTCTGTTTAACAGGTTTTTGATACATGGCTGGGTCTTGACTCCTAGGATCTATCAGTTCGTCCAGTTCTTTTCCACTTCTTAATATTACTGCGTTTGCATGACCTTTCGAATTAGGTTGTGGTTGTCCAGGAAATGCGCCAGCGGGTGCAGCAGTAGGTGCTTGTTGTTGAGCCACTTGTGATATCTGTGTTTCAAGCATTTTGTTATGGGTGGCTAAAGCGTCTACTTTGTTGACTAGTTGCTTAATCTGCTTACTAGTATGAATGTTTTGATTCAGGAATTCCTTATTTGTCTGAACTTGGGTAGCTATGAAATTTTCCATCATCAATTTAAGGTTGGATTTTCTAGGGACGTTAGGAGCAACTACGGCTGGTTTTTGATATCCTGGTGGTGCAACAGGTGTTTGCTTAGGTGCATACAATGCGTTATCACTTTTGTAAGAAACGTTCAGATGGTTTTTCCAGCCTGGGTTATAGGTGTTCGAGTAAGGGATTCCTTGAGCATAGCTCACTTGGTTTCGATAAAAAGATTCTGAATCTCTCTACGAAGTGAGCTATGCTCAAGGAATCCCTTACTCGACAAAAAGTTCTGTGTTCGAGTAAGGGATTCCTTGAGCATAGCTCACGAGTAAGGGATTCCTTGAGCATAGCTCACTTCGTAGAGAGATTCAGAATCTTTTTGTCGAAATCCGTTGATTTGAGCTCTTAACATAGTAGTTTTGCTTGGCGGAAAGTATCGTGCTAAGAAGACGTTCTTCAGCTGTTCCCACGTAGTAACAGAGTTAGATGGCAAGGATTGCAACCAAGCCCAAGCTCTATCTCTAAGAGAAAGGAAAAAGACGTAATCGTATCGCGTCTGGAGTTACACCATTTGCTTTCACTGTGTCTGCGTACTGCACAAACTTAGTTAAGTGTTCATTCGGATCGTCCGTTGGACTTCCCGAGAATTGGTGTTGTTGTATGGCTGACAGTAATGAAGGTTTTAACTCGAAGTCATTTCGATTGATAGCAGGGGCGACAATGCTACTATGAGGCTCTTGTTGAGATAGGGTAGCGTAGTACTTCAGAGGTCTGTTCTGAGGTCCTTCTGCCATATTTGATTCTTCAACAGGATCATGAGTATGAGCGAGAAGATCAAGAATATTATGTTTACGTTGATACGCTATTATGAGGCATCTTAGATGTAAGAAGCGCTCTAGTTTGGCGATTGGTGGTTGTAAGTTGTCGCTTTGTGAGCGAGTACTTGGCATACAATCGACGAACGAAAAAAGGAAAATAAAATGGTTGCCTTAGTCTATACAGTGCAACAGAGAATTACACTATTGACTAGACGAGTCCCCAACAACGGCGCCAAAAACATTATCGAGACTTTCTGAATCTAACGGTACTAACTGCAACCGCACAGTCTATTGCGTAGTAATGAAGATATCGATCCCACAGGGACTGGTAATCAAACTAGTGTTATTGTTTGTTACTATGTTTAGCTACGGCGGGAGGTGTTTTAAGAAAATAGATGCTAAGTTATGAAATCTAAGGGAAATAAAGGTTATTAGTTTAGAAATATCGATAGAGGAATATCAGTATGTAACGCCTTAATTATCAGGGATTCGACAGATCACGGGTGCTGATTTAATTTTTGCAAATGCTTTTCAGGAGAATATACTCATTTAAAGACATTTGCCTCACGCTGGTTATTGACTCGCTGTCCCATTCGGGGTTAAAAATAATTTTTGAAAATAAATAAATTCTGATTAATTTGTAAAGTGTTCTCGCTGTGTTTAAAATTAATGCCTAGTTTTTACTATCCGGTTCAAACCCCACGCTTTCACGTGCCGGCTCGAACCTTAATAAATTTCTCACTTTCATGACAAAACCATTATAAATAGCTTCTCACTTTCGTGACAAAGGTTATTTAGAAAATTAGATTTAAAAACTACAACTAGAAACAACGTTTGTAAAAAGGAAAGGCGCACCAGATATTATCGAATCCTGTCCTACTAATTTGATTACATACCGATATAAATAAACATAAATAATAAAACGGTATAACCTGCATACTGAATAATAAAACAAGCATTGGATTAATAAGAACCTGTAAATATTATTGATACTGGATAGTCGATCCTCCACAATGTCGGCAGGATTCTACTATGGTGAAACAAAATGCGGAATGAAATAATAGTGCTTTGGAAACTGAAGGAAAAATGAAAGGAAAAGCAAAAGTAGTACAAAAATGGCTTCAACGGAAATTTGGAAGCAACACAGTATGTGAATATGAAGCTCCCCATTTTTCAGTTCCAACTCCCGTCCTTTTATATCCTTGGTAGCAAGAGAAAATATTGGAAGAAAATACGTTGAGGGAGAGAATTCTCAGGGAAGGCATACTGAATCATGCCTAAATTCTATCCCCTTCGTTGCCACGTTTCTATTCTAAACGGTGTTACTAGTATTAGGACAGTGACGATCGTGGCCGGGATGTGACAATCGTGATGCGTATGATGGTCGTGATGGGCTGTGACGACCGTCACACCTCCAAATCTTGCATTATGTGGTTTTCTGGCCTTTTTCTCTTCTTTTGTTTCTTCCTTTAGCATTTTTCTATATCTTGCTCATTTTTAGCATGAAAATGAAATACCTGCAAAAAACACTTGCAAGCTTGCAGAATAATCGAAATTTGGACTGAAATAATACAGTTAATCATTGGAAAATTCGGCAAATATAAGATACATTTTCACGTTATCACAAACACAATATGTTGAGAAAGTGCTTGATAAGTTTAAACTCTTAAGCTTTAAGGAAGTGATCAATCCATTTGATCCTAGTTGCAAACTTTAAAATAAATGATGGAAGAGCTGCGACTAAATTGGAACATGCAAGTGTGTGTAATGTACTAAACCGACATAGTATTTGCAATTGGTAAAATGAGTAGATTTTACTAGCAATCCAAATGGTGAGCACTAGAAGGCCATCATTAGTATTTTCAGATATCTTATGAAAACCAAAAATATTGGTCTCCATTATGGTATATTTTCTGTCATATTATAAGGATATACCAATGCGAGTTGGATATCGAGTGTTGAATATCATAAATCTACATTTGGGTGGAGATATTTACACTATCGGGGGTGAAATTTCTTGGAAGAGCAAGAAATAAATGTGGATCACTCTCTTAACCATTGAATCAGAATTTGATGCTCTTGCTTTCGCTGGTGAAAAAGCTAAATGGTTAAGGGACCTTCAGTTGGAAGTTCCATTGGCTAAAGAAAATGTTTCAAATATGTTGCGGTAGTCAAACCACTTTAACTAAAGAATACAAAATGCGTATAGCAGAAAGTCTAGGCAAGTAGGACATATATATTATTTCGTGAGAAAATGGATTAAGGATGTAATCATTCACATATATACAACCGGGCTATAATTTTCTTGATCCATTTACTAAGACACTGGCCAAAGACTTAGTATAAACAACCTCGAGAGGAATAGGGTTGAAACTCCTTGAGTAAGAGTTCCAACAGCGGTGGAAACCTAATCTTACGTTAATAGAACATTAACCTCAAGATTCAGTGGGTAACAACAAGTCATTGATTTGGATGTTTATCGAACATTTCGTGATAATGTTGACCTTTAAAATAAGGGTTGAGTTTTTATTTAAAACTCTTAATGAAGTTCAATACCAAGGGTATGTGTCTCATGGAAAATGAAACAAAATTAATTTCACCTATGTGAATTTTAAGAAGGTGTCGTCTCAAAATGAGAGTTGGAGTTTCTCTCACGAAAAATTCATGAAATAGGAAAGTATATGACCATAAATAAGTACTAAGCGAGATATGTAGGGGAAGAAGCCTTAAAGAGTGTGTGTAAGGTAACGCCAGTCTAATCATATTGATTAATGGCTTAAAAGCACTGCTACCTAACATTCCGATTAAACTTTATGTTATCCTCATTAAGGTTAAGCTTAAAATCGAAAGATACTTAAGTGTATTAACACTCTTTATACTTCATTTTATAGAACTAGACTTGTCATTATTAGAATAAGTGGGGGATTATTGGAAATTAATGGACAATTAATGCCCATGGGTGTATTCAAATATGAGAAAGTTAAAGAGGATAAAAGTGCCCCATAGACAAAAGTAGAATTTGCCTTTAATTTGTCTGAAGAAAATTTGGTCAGTTATTACACTAAACATCCACTAGTGGAAGTTTCCGTTAAATTTATCTCGGGCTACTGAAAGTTTGAATTTCGAATTCAAAATATACAACACTTCATAAAGTGGTGCATAATGTAACTATAGGAAAACCATTGCAATCTTATGATGAAAAGGTGTTGTTTCATCAAGAGTTGTAAACTTGTGAAACAACACATGCATGACCTATAAATACATTATTCAGAATCCGAAAATCATACAACAACAAAATTACATAATCTTCACTAAAATTCCATACATTCTTCCCTATATTCGAATTTTCATCAGTCTTGTGCAAACTCGAGTATAGGCTGAACTATCCTGGGTATTTCTGCGTTCTAACTCTAAGACATTTGAGAGTGCTTAAAATACTTTTAAGAAAAGTGATTTCGTTCATGATTCTAGCCTCGATCCATTCGATTTATATTAATTTTCTAATATGAATTATAATAGTTGTGGCTATAACAATTGATATTTGTTGATAATGAATTTTGAATTGTTGCTGAATTTTATGTTTGTTGTATGTTAAGGGTTTGAGATGATGATGGTAAGGTATGAAATTATGAATTAATTGGTTTGATTATATGAATATAAATGGTTATTGATATTGGTATGTTTATGATTGAGTTTAAAACCATGAAATATTTTTGGTGACGATTTCATGGACGTTTTTGGGGTTGAAGAAGATGAAAATCATGCTGGAAATTTATGAAAAATAACAACTTTTTAGTAACGCCTTTGGTGCATGATTTTGATCACAACTCTCAACTCGTAAATCATTTTAGAATGGGGTTTAAAGAGTTGGGTAGCTGAAACAGAGGGATATAACTTTATTTCAGGGATAAAATATTTTTGGTGAAGATTTCATTGACGCTGTTGGGGTTGAAGAAGATGAAAATCGGTTTTGATCATAACTTTTAACTCGTAAATTATTTTGGAATGGAGTTTGAAGCTTTTGGTAGCTAAAATAGAGAGATATAACTTTATTTCAGGGAAAAATATTTTTGGTGATGATTTCATGGACGTTTTTAGGGTTGAAGAAGATAAAAATCATGCTGGAAATTTCAAAAACACAACAAATTTTTAAATAGAGGGATATAACTTTGTTTCAAAGATAAAATATTTTTAACAATTTTATCAGAGATCGGTAGCATGTGTGAAAGATGTGTATGAGGTGACGAATATGGACGAAGTTCGTATTGACAGATTATTTGATGTGTTATGAATGATTGGGAGGGTGTGTTTGATTGTATTGGTGATAGTCCAAAAGGGTGTATTACATTAATCATGGTTGCAATTGAATGATCGATTGTGGATCAGTAAATATTATTATAATTATTGTGTTAATTTATTATTACAATGTCATGCATTCATTGTTGATATGTTGAAGGATATAAGTCATAGGTCCGAAAGAGGACGAAAGACTTATCTGAAACTCATAAGGGGGAGTTCGGGATTCCGAAGGGGGATCGGGTTCGTATGATGAACCATCAATGAGAATTGGTACCACATGTATCGTGTAATGCTGTCGATTCTCATTGCATTATAACTATGTTGTGCTTGTGCGTTTGTTGTGGTGAGAATGAGATTATGAATGAATGTGACTTGTGTTTATAAATACCACTCTCTTAAGAATGAATTTCTCACCCCTTTTGTGTTTGTTGTGTGTGTGTTTCATCGGAGTACAGAAAAACAGGTATCTGAGTAGTTGGAGATGTACCTCATGTTACTATCGGTTGAGTCTACTAGCGGAGTTGCTCTGATATGTAACACCGGGGATTTTATTTATGTTATTGTGTTATGTATCTTTTAATTTAAAGTAATTATTGAACAACTTTTGGTTTGAGTGATTTGTTGAGGCTATAAATGTCATACTTTTGTTTAATTCTGTTGTTTGGATTATAATTTTTGATTAAATGAAGTAGGATTTAGACTTCTTAAATTGTGAAGTGACATCCTACTTGAATAAAATTATATTATATTTATTAATTATTTAGTCGAGAAATAGAATGTTACATATTTCATTCTGACCATTATTCTCGCGACATCCATCTTACGTTGTCTTCTAGTTTCATCATCACAACATATATAAATTCATACCAATGAGGTAATAAACTCAAAGAATTTAAAAGCCCATGCATGGTATGGAATCCTATAGCATCTAAGCCATGTTACACGTTCGTTATCCACATCCTCTGATCTTCACTAACTAATCTCAAAGAACCATTGACTTTATCATTCTCCTGCCTCGCTAACTAACGCCTCAAACTCCCGTTCTTCCACTTTTTTCAAGAGGCATAAGTTAGAATCTAAGAGTCACTTTTATAGTAAATTATCCCTCAAATGTTGAAGACTTTCTGAATGTTATACATCATTCCCGGATCCTCAAATGAATATTTTTCTAAATCTTGTTAGATCTCCCACCTCCATGTTAAACTCCAAATGAGCCAATGTAGGTTTCAACTCCCTCTTTCTTGTTGGTATATGTATTTTCAGCAAAAGCCTCTCAAAATTTATTTTACTAAGAATTCATTAAAATTTTTAAACTTGTGAATATCAATAGTCTTCTAAAAACTTATGAGAAATCTCAATTAAAATATTAAATATTGAATTTCATTGTTCGGGAAAAAATTGTGATTGCCTTAATTGAATACTACAAAATAATTTTAGAAAATTCTTGATTGAATAGCACACAAAATTTTAATTTTAATTATATTATTATTATTTTTTAATTTTTTTTTTATTTTTAATTATTATTATTTATTTTTTTTTTAATTTTTTCGAAATCTCAATTCAATACATTCCTAAAATATTTTTGTTGTTATACATTGAATCAACTGTCCACATTGAATATTTTTGAATTGAATCACACGTCACAAATATAGTATTAAATGTTTTAAAAGTTATTATTATTTTTTATTTTAATGGTTACTAAGATTTGAAGTTTTTCTCTTTTAATAGTGACTAGAGTAACTAATAATGTCAATTTGAATTTCTGTGTGGATTATTTTTTCAGAGCTCTATGTTTCCGTGAAAATGAAGATGGAAGGGAAAGTTCATTCGATGACATTTTGGGACGGGGATTAGGACAGTGCCCTCTGGCCCGTGAATTTCTCGACCCCGACTATATTATTTAAATTTATATATAATTATATAATGTTGCATGTTTTTTTTTTTTATAAAAATAATGATTAATATATTAGAAAATGAAGAGTTATCCATGTATATTTTTTGGATTTGGATCATCTCTTTTTTTATATATCATGTCATCTCTCATATTTCTCTCTCCTATTATTCATTATAAATTCTGAACCGTTAGATTAGAAACATGAGAGATGACATGATATATAAAAAAGGAGAGAATCCAAATCCATATTTTTTGTTTTGTTTTATTGTATGATGTATTGTTTGACTATTCAATACATACAATGTATATATTGTCTCCTCTTCTTTTTTTTCTCACTTCTATTTGTCTCCTCCATTTCTCATCTTCTTTGTTCTCATCATCACAACAACCACTCTCCTTTATTTATTGTGCTTATGTTAATTACTCTTTAACTTTAATATACTTCAATTAGTAATTTATTTTTCATTCAATTAATAAATTAGTGGTTATATTTTCGTAACTGCAAGTGTTTTTATATTATTTATTTATTTATTTATACAAGATATGTTTTAATTTTAAAAAAAAAAGAAAAAAAATATAATTTTTTTTTAAGACTCGATCTCCATGGATCTCCGATTCTACGTGGAGATTTGTGGAGATGGGGATGGAGAATAATATTGTCTGATGGCGGAGAACGAGGACGGGGATAGGAAAAACATTAAGGAACAGGGTGAAAAGTGAAAAAATATCATTCACACATTCTCTATCCCGTTGACACCCTAATTTTATAATTATGATTCATAATTAATAATTAATATTTTATATTAATTTTCATGGCACTCTACTGAAATGTTAGATGAAGAATAGCGTTACTTTCAGTTTTGTTGCTCTTGATTTGAGGTTATTTTAGATTGAACTTATGAATGGTCTTTTCTTTTATTTGTATTTAGTTATGGTATAAAAATATATTTTTTATAACTATTAATATAACACAATAAAAAATATAAATATAAATGTATCTATGTTGTATAAATACCATATAATGTTTTTTTTTATTCAAACCTATTAATATAACACAACTTGTTAATTGTATCCAAGAAGAAGTTTAGGAGACGGTGATTAAATAGCGTTATAACCTATACACATATAAAGTACTGAAAATAACAAACTTTATCTTTTGTTTTTTTTTTAGCATAACAATTTCGGTTTTCAACAATATTTAAACATTAAAATCTCAACAAACTTTGATTCTTATATGCATTTAAAGTCATAAAAAAATAACTCACTTTAATTATATTAATCTTTAATCATAACTATTTTTAAATTCAAGTGCTATTTTTATAGATTAATTCCTAAAATATCTCTAGAACCGTTTTTATAGATTAATTTTTAAAATATCTTTATAAATATTTATATGGTATGATTTAATTAGATACACGTATAAAAAATACTTTTACATAATCAATCCATAGTTATGCATAAGTAATTAATATAATTTGTTGAGATTTTAAAATTTTTTCCTTTGATATTATATTAAAACCAAAATCAAATTTTTTTTATGGAAATTGTATTATTTGTGTTTCAAGTTAATGTATTTTTTTTTCGGAATAGGGAGGGCTGAAGCGAAGAAAGAAAAAGAATCTAAGAAGTTATCACTCGGGGAACAGAAATCTCCCCTACATCATTCGCAAGTAATCCAACTATATTATCTTAGTACTCATGATAAATTCTAAAATATATGTCATGCTGAAGGCTTATGTTCACTATAGTATTTGCACAACAATTAACTTCTTTATAAATAGGTTTGACTCTCACATCCTAATCTTCATTCAATATAAATTTTATTTGATGCAAAATAACACTACCTTTTCTGATGCATGAAGTTTTCTTGTTGATAGTTTTTATGACTGTTTTTTTATTTTTTGCGGTTTGAAGCTCAATCTTCTTATATGTTGAAGTGTAATCCAAATTCACATTTAAGATGTATTTAAATTTGTTTTTCATTTAGTTGTTCTGATGGTATAAATACTAAACTCAAGTTTCAGTTGTATAGAATTTCATTGTAATTGTTTTCAATTAGAGAGTAAAAGTTAGTTACTCAATTCCCCCCTCCCCCCCCCCCCTCTCTCTCTCTCTCTCTCTCTCTCTCTCTCTCTCTCTCTCTCTCTCTCTCTCTCTCTCTCTCTCTCTCTCTCTCTCTCTCTCTCTCTCTCTCTCTCTCTCTCTCTCTCTCTCTCTCTCTCTCACTCACTCACACACACACACACACACACACACACACGCATGCACGCACACGCACACGCACACACTCTCTCTCTCTCTCTCTCTCTCTCTCTCTCTCTCTCTCTCTCTCTCTCTCTCTCTCTCTCTCTCTCTCAACCTTGTGCTCCAACAATTGGTATCTAGAGCTCCAATTCAGATTTGGGAACGGGAAACACGAGTGTACGTGAGGCATGTGTGATTGATTATGTTTATTTAATTCATAGTGAATTAAAGATTATTTCTTGATTCTGAGGGATTAGGGAACACGAGTGTTGGTGAGAATTGAGTGAATTTGCACAAGAAGGAAGATAAACGGAGGAAACGGTAACTTGAACACAAAGCATCCAATATTTGATGGAAAAATTGGAATCGGTGGTGATTCAGATGCATGTGTTGTTTGGCGTTCAAGATGTTCTTGATCTCGTCAATGATGGTTACACAACGGTTGCAGCAGATGCAACAGAAGCACATAGAAATGCACAAAGAGAAATGAGGAATAAGGATCATAAGGTGTTGTTCTATATCCATCAGCGTGTGGATACAAATGTGTTTGATAAGATCGTTGATTCAACGATGGCGAAGACTGTGTAGGACACATAGATATAGTGCTACAGTGGTGATACATCAATGAAGAAGGTGAAGCTTCAGTCTCTACGTAAGCAATATGAGAGTCTCAACATGAAGAACAATGAGAAGGTACCTGATTACATTGTGATTTTGATCACAAATGAGATAAAATCTTATGGATAAACTCTTACTGAATAAGTGATCATTGAAAATGTATTGAGATCACTTACTCCTCAATTTGATTACATTGTTGTAGCAATTGAACACTCTAAAGACCTCGACACCATGATAATTGAAGAGATGTAGAGTATTCTATAGGCACAAGAGTTGCATCTGACTGGGAGAAACTCTAAAAGAGGTGTAGAACAAGCTCTAAAAGCTTCTTCTGGTAAGAAAAATCAGAAGTAGAGTTGGTCAGAGGCCAATAAGAGGCATGATGGCGGCTATTAGAAGTCAGAAACCTCCAACTCTGATGAGATGAAACATCATAATGGAAAGGAGAAGTTTGACAAGAAGAAGGTTCGATGCTACTGTTGTAAGAAGTTTGGCCACATTGCTATTGATGTTGGTCAAACAAGGAAAGAAAATCAGAAGAAGAAAACATATCCATATGAGAGTTTGATGATGAACATATGCTATTGATGGCTTTTGAATATGATGGTGGATATTTGGTAGATGGTGATATATGGACACTGGCTGCTCAAATCACCTAACTAGAAACAAACAATGGTTGATTTATTTTGACTCTAGAAATAGGACAAAGATCCAATGTACTGATGATAAGTATCTTAATTCTAAAGGAATGAGAAATGTCAAAGTCAGAGTGAAGAATGGCAGAATTGTTCTGATCAAGGATGTTTGGTATGTTCTTGGCATGAAAAGCAATCTAATGAGTGTAGGTCATCTAATTAGGAAAGGTTTTTCAATTACTATGAAGAACAATCTCTTGAAGTTGTATGATTTTGATTAGAAGCTGATTATGCAATCTAAATAGGGAAGCAACAGAACATTCAAAGTGAATGTGAAAATAACTGGAACTAAATGCATTAGTGCTGAAGGTGCCAGTGAGATGTGGCATAAGAGATTTGGGCATCTGAACTTTAGAGGCATAGGGCACCTGAGTTTTAAGAAGTTGGTACATGATATTACTGAGATTGTAAAGCCTAATAAGTCATGTGAGATATGCATGAAAGGCAAACAACCTAAATTTCCATTTTCATTAGAAGTGGCTCCAAGAGAAAAACATGCTTTAGGAGTAGTGCATTCTGATGTATGTGGACCATTTGAAGTAACTTTCACGTTGAGGAAACAAGTACCTTGTGTCATTTGTGGATGAGTTCATAAGAATGACATGGGTATTACTCATCAAGTTTAAGCACAAGGTGTTTGCTGAGTTTCAGAAGTTCAAGGTGAAGGCTGAAAAACAAAGTGGTCAGAAGATGAAGATTCTCAAAACTAATGGTGGAGATGAGTACAACTCATCATAGTTCAAAAGGTTCTATGAAGATAATGGAGTTGAACATAAGGTGATTGTTCCATATATTCCACAACACAATGATCTTGCTGAAAGAAGAAACAAGACATTGCTTGATATGACAAAGAGCATGTTGAAAGAGCATAAGCTCCCTCACACCTTATGGGTATAAGCTATCACTGCAGCATATGTGCTAAACATGTGTCCCACAAAGAAGTTGAAAGGAGTAGTCCATATTCAGAAGTGGACTGGAAGCAAGCAAAATGTGAACCATCTGAAGGTGTTTGGTTCTGTTTGTTATAAACATGTCCCATATGCTAAGAGAAGTAAGTTGGATGACAGAAGCAAAACCATGTTGCTTGTAGGGTACCAAAGTACAAGTTCTTATAAGCTTTATTGTCCAGTCACCAACAAAGTTGAATTCAACAAAGATATCATTATGAAGGAAACAAAATCATGGGATTGGAACAAATCTCATTCCAACTTTGGTGCAGTGTTAACGCCTGAGTTATCTTTTGAAGATATTTCATACTCTGAAGGAGAATCTGCCTCTGAAGGAGATTCTGCCTCTGAAGATGAGTCTGAAGAAAAGTCTAAAGGAAAATTTTCCTCTGAATATGATTCAGAGTTTGAAGGTGACTCTGAGGCAGAAGCTGAGTCTAAAGGTGAGTCTGACTCTGAAGGTAAATATGATTCTGATTTAGATTATGATGATGATCTAGACTCTGGTGATAATCATACATCTGAAGATGGTCATGCTTCTGAAGGTGGTCCATCCTTTGAAGGTAGTCCAACATCTGATATTGTTCTAGCATTTGAAGAATATTTTGAACAAGTTCAGAGGCCATAAAGAATTAGACAAATACCAAGAAGATTTGCAGAGTTTGACATGTTGCAAGATACTGAGATAGACTCCGAAGAGGAAGTCATTTAGTGTGCCATGTTTGTAGGCTCTGGACCACTTAGTACTAAAGACACTGTTTAGAATAAAGTGTGGCTGAAGGCCATTGTACGCATCGCTGTGAAGAGGGGCCGACAAGGACTGAAGAGTCGCCACTGCTTGTTATTTATCCCAAAGAGAGGGAAAGGAAACGATCAGAGAAAACCTACGAAAAAGGGAAAAGACAGGTCATCACAACCAAATCTTGGGTTCGGGAGTCGGTTACGCAAGGGGAAGGTATGAGCACCCCTCACATCCGTTGTACTCAACGGGATCCACGCTTGTTGTCTATCTAAAAGGGCGCTACACTATCAAAGAACTGGTTCACAGGGACAAAAGAAAAGAAAAGAGACTCGATAGAGCATCTCCGCTCTATGCCTATGTATTCCCTCGTGCAATGGGAAAGTCAAAGTCAACGTAGTTAGGAAAACTACGGGTGAAAAAAGAGGGGGGGGGGGGGGGAAGGTTGCTCGCCAAGACATCGTCGTCTTATGCCTACGTATCCTTATCTGGTATGAGAAATCAGAGCAAACGTAGTTCGGGCTGACACGACCACATATTGGTTCAAGTGTTTTAACTGAGTAGGGTTAAACCTTCGTTCTAGCAGATAGGTGTATTGCTGCTCGACCATTGGAGACTTAGGTGTTACCTGTTTGCGGTAGAACCAAGAGTTAACACACTCTTTCTGAAAATGGTTTTCAATTAATCCCGAAGGATAAAAAGGTTTGATGTTTTGTTTTTTTAGTTTTTAAACAAGAAGTGAATTGAGTTAAGTTTGTAACTCATGTTGCACTAAAGACTATGACTTGAGAGCGAATGCGTCGCATATCGCCCAAAGGGCATACGCTAAACACTCTAGACAGTTGAGAGGAGGCCCCCAACTATCATTCCTCAAGTGCTTAAGGCTCGTAGCATACAACACATGTTATCCTTTATTAGATGTTTTAAAGTGTTTAGGAGATGAAAAGAGAAAGACACAAACTAAGGGGAAACTGAACCTTAATGTTATCATACACAATGCTCCTAAAGTTGGGATAAAAGGGAAGAAACTATCCTAATGTTATCATGCAAAGGATTGAACACCTACTGTCTCTCCTACTCCCATCTGAAACAGAGGGACTAGGAATCCTAGGGGGATGATGGCAAAAGACCAAGTAAACAACAGATAATTCACTCACAAACGAAATTAAAAATGAAAAGAAGTTGACTTAAACAAGTCAAAAGCAATGCAAATATGAGATGTAAGATGCAAAGAAGGAATACAAGACTCAAGACATGCAACAAATATGAAGCAAAAGGTTTAAACAAAAGGACTTAAACAAGTCAAAAAGAGTGAGATGAAATGGGAGAAGTTACAACTCCTACAACCATTCAACCATCAATCACTATAACCAAAGTCAAACACAAAGTAAGACCAAAAGGCCATGATCAAAAGGGAGGTGGGAAAGATAGGCTTGGGCAGCAAGAGACATACAAAACATCTCAACCAAACCACTCAAGTTGACCATGTAAAAGAAAGGAGCAAAACAAGGCAAGAAGAAAAGGCATCATTCAAGGTAAACTCAAAGAATGTGGATACCAAATCACCTTGAATGATGTTCAAACCTCAAAGGGAAGAAGTGAAACACAATGTAAATGATCCAAATCAAAGTTGAAAACAAAGCACAAACATCCACCAGGTCATGGAAAGTGGTGGAAACAAAGTTTCATCACCAATTCAACACTTAGAAACAAGTGGAAATGCCTAACTCTTAGGTAACTTGTGAAATAATTTGAACAAATGTATGACCTAACAAATGGAAAACCAGCTCCTTGATCAAGTTATGAACATGTAACAACACTCACAAGATGCATATGGGATCATTAGAAATCATTTCCCAAAGAAACTAGGTCAAGCTATATTGTATCAACTCCTTCAAAGTGACTTGACTTGCAAGGTTCACCAAAAATGGAAGGATTGTTCAATAAATGTCAAATATATTACACAAAGTAGCTAAGACCAAAGGCAAATAGAAGCCAAAGTTTCAAAGTGAAACTCACCTCAAGGCATCACCAAACAATTCCATTGTTAAGGGTGCTCCACCTTATCGGGGGTTTATCGAGGGACATGAAAAACCAATTCAAAATCAATTGTAAAATAATCAAACATGGACCAAAACCACCCTCAAAGATGCCTCAATTCCTCACCTAAGTGAGGGAGAAACCATGGTCATAGGGGATAAAAATTAAAGTTCAAAAGGTCATGATCAACCAAGGTATGAACCAAAAAACACATCACATTGTAAATTCAAAATAAAATAATAAAATAAGTGGTAAATAAAAATAAAAATATTGGAAAATTAAATGACATGCCAAACTGTTAGAAAAATACTTTTTTGGATTTTTATGAATTAAAGAACTATTTTTAAATGAATAAAATAGAGACAGCAATAAAAAGAAATAAAAATGAGGAACAAATAAGGAGGGGTGTAATGAGTAAAAACCAAGTGAACTGAAATGCTTGTAACTGCGCCTGGGCCCCAAAACATTGGGGTGTGAATAATAAATATGACAAAGCCTAATACCCAAGTTCAGATGCCATGTTGTCCTCATTAATTGACGTGGCACTGGCGTGTAAAAATGATAGGCTCACAACATAACACCTCATAACATTTAATTCAAAAAGGGGCACCAAAGGCCACCTCAGATCGTCTCTAACCTCTAGACGCCGGAACCCTAGTTCCGGTCGTCTTCTCCGGTGACCCCTCACCGAAGTTGGATCAAACATGCCCAAAAATGAAAAAGACTGGTACCCCTCGACTCAAAATTTCAAGAGGATCTGAAATCCAAGCTCATATTTTAAAAATAAGGTCGTTTTCATGGTGAATCGAGGGCAAACAGTTGGAACACCATAAACTAAAACTTCACAAAACTCAACCAAAATGATGTGAAAACATTGGCTACTTAAGTAGGACTTCAGATGTACTCAGTATGCTCCTATTAAGTGCCTAAAATGATGGGAACAAATTCAAGAAAATACCTAGTGGAGTATGTCCATTGCTTCTTCTATGCTTGCTAAAACACAACCAAAAGATGCAGAATAACTCCTTGACACTTGTAGAAACTTGAGCTATGCTTGAATGGCCTTGAATCTCCTTGAACCTTTCAAACCAGTTTGAACAGGTATGAACCAAAGTGCTCATAGTTGGCTTTTCTTGCAAACAGATGGTAGAGGAGGTTATGGTGAAGATGAATTGAGAAAAATCTTGATGAAAGGCTCACTGAGGTGTGTGTTTCAAAGGATAATCTCAAAGAAAGCAAAGATAGAAAATTCTGATTTTCACACAAATGGAGGCTCTAATCTGCTAGGGTTTTTCCTTTTGGCTTATATATGAAGTAAAAGTGGAATTAGGGACTTTAACTGTGGTGAAAAATCAATGGAGCATATGTTGTGATCAAAGGATTTTTTTGATTCAATGGTTGATGATGAACCTCACACGAGTGGCCTTTGCATTGTGGTTGTTTTCCTTAGTGGAAGGAGAAATCAGAGGGAAATTGTGAGGGTTAGAGTAGTGGCTGCTTGTCCCTTTCCTTCTTTGAGCAAGAATTTTCAAAATCAAACCATCATAGTACATGTCTTGTTGGCCTCATTTTGGCAATGTTTAGAGTGCACAATTTGTTACCTTATGTGCATGAAATGAGAATAAGACAATGCTGCAAGGCTGATTTGAGAAACATGCCAATATGACTTATGGATCATGCCTTGAAATGTTTTCCAAACCACCATCTTTGAACCATTGTAGCTTGATGTACAAGGCTCATCTTGATTGGAACTTGGGCTCAAATGAAAAATTGCATGGTAAGGAAAAACTTTGATGTTGAAAAAAGTTTGATTTGGATCTTGGAAGGTCATGAAAATTAAGATTGAAAGTCATGACATAAAATCTGCCTTGAAATAACTTAGAAAAATTCTAAGTTATGAGTTTTGATCCATTTGAAACCCCCACTTTGAACTTCCATATCTTGAGCTTTAAGCATCACATGAGAGACTTCTAGTAATGGATGGAAATCTTGGAACAAGGCCTACAACTCTCATGTGGGACAAAATTCCATTTGGCAACAAGAACTTGATGAAAATTGGCATGGAAACTTGGTCCAAAAATCTGTCCAAACTTGCTAACTTTGATGTCTTTGAAAACCCTAACTTTCAAACATCATAACTTGAGCTTTAAGAATCACATGATGATGAATTGGCACTCAAAAGAAAGCTCAAAATATGAGGAACAAGTTTGATGTTGGACAAAAGGAGCTATAGCACACCTCTCCTCTCAAGGAGCTTTGACAACTTCATAATGATACCACACACTTAATGACTTGCACTAATGCCTCTGCTTGAACTTGAAGCCAATAAGACTCTCATCTTGGATGGAACACAAACAATCTCTTGATCCCCTGTAAGAACAATGCTATGCAGATGCAAGATGCTAAAATGGAAATGAAACATAAGCCAAAGCAAGGAAAGAGGTTGGTCAAATTTTGGGGTACAACAACCATGAAAGAATAACTTAAGGCTATAGAAAGAAACAAGACTTAGGAGTTGACCGAGCTTCCAAAGAACAAGAAAGACATCAGCATGAGATGTGTTTACAAGTTGAAACTGAAGCTAGATGGATCAATTGGAAAACATAAAGCAAGGTTAGTAGCTAGAGGATATCTATAGAAATCTGGATTAGATTACTTTGAGGTGTTTATGCCTGTAGCTACGCATGAAACAATCCGATTGGTGATTGTTATAGCTGCTAATAGAAATTGGCCTCTGATACATTTAGATGTGAAATATGCATTTCTTAATGGTCCTTTACAAGAAGAACTTTATGTGTCACAACCTCTTGTATTTGTGAAAAAGAATTAAGATTCAGAAAGTGTGAGATAGAGTATGGTGTTTCTGTTTAAAAAATATCTGATAGCAATATGATTATGGTGTGTCTCTATGTTGATGACATAATTCTAACAGGGAGCTATTTAGGTGAGATAGTCAAGTTCAAAAAGGTGTTGATGTATGAGTTTGAGATGATTGATATAGGAAATATGGAACATTTTCTAGGGATGGAGATTCTATACTTTGATAAGGGTATAATTTTGCATCATCTGAAGCATGAACTTGAGATTCTGAAGAGATTTGATCTAATAAATTGTAAGTTTGCAATCACACCAACTGAAACAAATCACAAGCTGGATTATGATGTTAATGGTAATGATGTAGATGTTATAACTTTTAAACAGTTGGTGGGCTCATTGAGATATATCCATAACATCATACCTAACATCTGTTATGTAGTTAGAATGGTTAGTAGGTTTATAAACCAACCAAATTGGTCTCATTACCAAGCTGCTGTCAAGATATTGAGGTATATTATTGTTGCACCCCAAAATTTGCCCAACATTTCTTTACCTAGCTTATGTTTCATTTCATTCACATTAGCATTATCATTTGCATTTTGTTGACATGTATGCAGGAGATTAAGAGGTATGATTACCAATTAAGAGCTACACAAGACTATGAAGCTAGATAAGAAGGTTATTCAAGTGTTCAAGGGTTGATATCCTTGTCAGAGAAGTTAAAAGAGCCTCAGAGAGAGTGATTGAAACCAAGAGGGTGTGTCTCCTAACTTGAGAGTTGTGGAAAGCCATCAGATGATTCTGAAGCCATGAAGTTGGACTTGATGTCTTGAGAGAGCTCATGATAAGAGTTGAAGATCACTTTGAGGCCTAGACAGGTCATTGTGCAAGACTAAGAAGCCTCAGCCATGATTGGTGCAGCTAGGGTTTGACTGGGTCAACCCTAAGTCAACTGATGATCTGAAGAAGGTTGAGACCTAATCCAAGATCCATGTGATCATTGATGGATAAATTGATATGTTATAAGGATTATTCCAAGGTTAACTCATCATGATTGAAGAGTTTGATAAGTTTCAGGCTAGGGTTTCTAAGACTTGACAGTGTAAAATCCCCTAGCTGGACCCCTGACTTCCAGGCTATTTAACTCAAGATATGATTGTCATCTCACCTTGACCCTAACATGATTGTTGTATAGAATGATATTAGCTTTAATTTGAGTACTAGAAGTCCTTGATAGGATTCATAGAACTCAAGTTATGAACCAGACAAGTTACAAGTCATCTGAGGCATGTGAATTTGGAGCTTGAAAGTTACCCAACTTGCCTGACATTTTTGCTCTAGAAGGATGATTCCTAAAAACTTTTGGTCAACATGAATGTTGTTCCTTATTCGCTTAGCTTTCTAAAGAGTACTAGAAGTCCATGATTGGATTTATAGAACTCAAGTTATGGCTTTGACAAGTCAAGGGTATTTTGGGTATTTGGGCATTACATGTCATTTTGAATTATAGGTCAATTTCACTATCTTGCATGCTTCAAATGGAGTTTTGTTCAACATGAAAGTTGCTCAAAATGATGTTTTTAGCTTAGCCAAGTATCAAGAGTCCATTGATATGGATTAGAACAAGCATTGGTTGAAGAAATTTCACAAAAAGACCATTTTAATGAATTAAAAGGGAAAAATTCAAAACAATTGATAATTGAATGATTTCAAGCCAAATTTGTGCTCATTTTGATTGGAAAATAAGTTCTAAACACTTTGGCATTATTAGAATTTTCATTTGGGGCTTGGTTCATGGTGTTCCAATTTGTGACTTCATGAATAAGCTACACATCCCAAAATCATACCATTAAGCTCCAAACCAATTTTCACAAGTCAAAGTCCAAACCTTACCTTGGGATCCAAGCCTAAGTAGTACTTAAGTGATCTACTCCAAAACAAAAAAAAAACCCTCACAAATTTCATTTTTCATTTTTCAAGAATTCTCTCACTCTCTCAATTCTCTCAATTTCTTTATTCTCCAAACCCTCACTCATAGCTCCTTGTCATCGGATCCATTGATTTTTCATTGAAATCAATGGAATCTTGAGCATAAACCTCCACTCATCATCATTATCGGATCAAGTTTCGTAATCAATTTTTGTGCAAATTGAAGTTGGATATTGGAGCGTAAGTTGGAAGCACTTATTCGGAGCAATTCGGATTCGAAGTGTTCGATCTTCATCTTCTTGCAAGAATTATTGTGGATCTTGAAATTTTCCGTCTAATCTTGTTCGGATCTTTTCAAATTCACTTGATCAACGATCACTGGATCAAATCACCGATCCGTAGGTTGGTTTTCCAATTTAATTTAACCATTTGATTGTTGTTTTTTAATAGCATTAAAATTCTGTTTTGTGTGCTGTTTGATTTTAATTCATATAAAATAGCAAGATTGGTTAGAAAAATATGATAAAATTCGTGGATGGTCCTTATCATGTCTATGATCTTTGTGCACAATTGGATTTTAGTTTCGTTTAATTTTCAATTTGATTTCGTTTTTCTCCTTTAGTTGGATAATAAAATGTCAAAAACTGCATAGTTTCTTGCCGATTTTTGTTCTGGAGTTTGGTATAGTATTTGGACTTAATTCTATGCTGGTTTGTTATAGACATATTAAGGAACTCCCAGAAATTTTTAGGATAATTTTTAGGTAGCTTTACGTTCTGTTTTGAACTAGATCTTTAGAGGCTTCCCCACTTGATTTCCCTTTTGACCATTTTTGGTGTGTGATTTCTTTAGTGCCTTTAAGCTTTGTTTTAGCCTATGGTTTTTCTAATATAGATACCTAACATGCTTAGGTTACCCTAGAAATTTTCCTAGGATTTTAGAATTAGTTTTGGTATTTTAGATTGAATTAATACTTAGGCTAGTCTTAACATGTTCATAACATAGCCTTTCCTTTTGATTGATTTCATTGATGACTTTTAGCATGAGATAAACTTTTCATTCCTTTTGATTGTTGTTATATGCATGTTGATGATGCTATGTAATTTTTGTTATGATTTTTAGATGATTTTAAATAAGGTTTTAGGGTAGTTGTTTAGGAGTGTTCATGAATGGATCCCTTTAGTGTACCCTTGAAGCTTTAGATTTAGTTTGAACCTTTTTACTTAGGTTTAACCTCTGATTTTTCTACCATAGAATGTTGATACATGTAGGATAGTATAGTATTTTTCTTGGAATTTTTAGAAATGATTTTCTATTAAGTTCCTATTTTACAAGTTAACCTTAGATTAGGTGATCCTAACTAGGTTAGATGCATATATTAGGCTTGTAAATGACCTCTAGATGATTCTAGGTCCCATTTCCTCTCTTGATAGATTGGTAATAGATAGAAGACTCCTTCTAAAACCCTTGATTTTTAGGATAGATATCCTTAGAATGTATCATTTGTGGGTTCTTTAGAAGCTTAAATAGGTGGATGATTCTTCCTATAGAGGTAGTTTCCTCTTCAATTTTTCCTTGCTTGATTGGAATCCATCTTGTGAGCAATGTTTTCTCCTGTGGAGGAGTACATTGCACTATCATAAAGGGGTTGAGTCCATGAAAACTCCCTCTCTCTCTATAAAGAAAATGGAGTTGGTTGAGTGTCTGTGGTAAGTTCCTGTGGAACTTACCTTGCTTCTCATCTCCATTCTCCTAAAATTTTCTCATTCATTCTTTCTTAGGAACCTTCATGAGATAGCATAGTCCCTCCTATGGGGGGAATTTTGCACATCTCTTGAAGGAGCCAAACCCCTAGGATCCCCCAAAATCTCTTAGTTTGTTGAGTGCCTGGAATAAGTTCCTGTGGACCTTACCCTGGCCTCCCAACACCCAATTTCTTTCCTTAGGTTAGAAGCCTTGTATGATTACTTGTGTATTGAATCCATTATTTGTCATAAGTCCTTTTCCTCATTCATTGATTGAATTGCTTGTTGCATTAGGATAATGTATGAGTAGAATAGTTTAAGATAGGAGCATGACTGCTTAGAGGTTGAGTGAGTCTCCCTCTGCTTGTTTGCATTAAGGGTTGAGGTGATCCTCCTCTTACTTGTGTGTTGTTTTTCTTTTTCTACTTGACGTATTTGCATAATAGAGATTGAGTGAGCTCCCTCTGCTTGTCTGTTTTGTCTGTTTTTCTTTTGTTAAGAGGTTGAGTGGGTCTCCCTCTGCTTGTATTGCTGCATTGCATGTGCATCTTTACTGTTTACTGTTTAAGCTGATGCTTTATCTGTTTCTGTATCCCTTTGGCATGATCCCCTAGGAATCTCACTTCCTTTGATAAGGAAGTGATGATTAGAACTTTAGGTTGAAACCTATGCATGATAACTTCTAGGAGTTCCCTGTTTCAAACCTCAACCGTAGGATGAATCCTTGGCATGACAACATTAGGACTTGACAGTCTCCCCGTAGAAGTCGTTCTCTTCTTATCTCAAAACAACAGTAAAAAACGTAATAAAGGCAAGTTAGTACACGCGCGTTACGAGCCTTAAGCTACTTGGGAAGTGATGATTGAGCGGTCTCCTCTCAATCATCTAGGATGTTTAGTATAAGTCCTTTGGACGCTATACGATGCATTCGCTCCTAAGTCATAGTCTCTAGTGCAGTACAAACTACAGACAACCATAAAAAGCAGTTCTTCCGTAAAAGACAGAAAACAAACTGCAAACCCTTTTGCCCTGCGGGCCCATAATTCAAAGGAAGCTTTTCTGAAGAAAAGAGTGTCATTAACTCCCAGTTCTACCGCAAACGGTAACGCTTAAGTCTCTAAGGGTCGAGCTGCGTACACCAAACTGCTCGAACTGTTTGTTAACCCTACTCAAAAAACAGATGAATCTGAATCCCCGTAATCCGTATTATCCCGAACTACGTAAGCTCTGATCTCTCATGTCTGTTGAGAGTACGTAGGCACAATGCTGATGTATTGGCGAGCCACCTTCCCCGTAACCCGTAGTTAGCCGAACTACGTTGACTCTGATCTCTCATTCTATGATGAGAAGTCGTAGGCATAAAGCGCGACGCTTTTCCGAGTCATTTTATTTTCTTTTCCGACCAGACCTTTAGTGTAGATAGATATAACCAACCCGTCAGATAAACACAACAAGCGTGGATCCCATCGAGTACGATGGACGTGATGGGTGCTCATACCTTCCCCTTGCGTAACCGACTCCCGAATCCAGACAATGGTTGCGATGACCTTGTCTTATACCTTTTCGTCAGGTTTTTCCGATCGTTTCCTTTCCCGTTCTGAGGGATAAATAACGAAATGTGACGACTCTTCTGTTTTGCCGGCACCTTATTTTCGCGGTAGCGACAGCTGGCGACTCTGCTGGGGACTGCGATGGTTCTCTAAGCGAGTCTCGTCTTGGATTCTCTTCCTGGCTATCTGGGTCATCCCTAGCAGCTGGCGACTCTGCTGGGGGCTCCAACGGTTCCCTACGCGAGTCAATCCTAGCGCTTGCGTGTTTACCTGTTGGGTTGTGTTTGTTTATCGCATTTTACTTCCCGCATTTTATTTTCAGTATGATATGATTATCTGTGTTGTTGTGGGAGGGACTCTGATGAGTGATAAGCCAGACCCAGGCTTGAGAGCTACATAGTATTAGAGCAGATTAGTGGTGAACCTGCATGTTAGGCATGCACTAGTTCCCACGCAATATGCACTCAAACGAGATTCTTTGAGATGATTTCCACTTCCAGCCTAGTGGGCCGTCGAAAGGATTTCAGATCTAAGGATTGTCGACTCTGGGAACCGATCATTTGTGATTTAGCTGAGTGAGGCCACTTCAAGAGATGACGATGCCACACCTTCTGGGTATCGTATCATCGTTTCTTGAAAGTTTGTGACGCTGATGACCGCATAGGATGCTATACCTTTTCCGTGATTAGGTCCATACCTGTGAGCAGGGTCGGGTTATTGCAGGAAACCTTAACCTCCAGACAACCTGGTTTTCTTGACAGTGAATCAGTATTGTTGGTGTCAGAGGGTTCTCGTCATCAGAGATGTGTTTGTTCCTGACAGAGCAGAATTATGGGCCTCTTCAGTCAACAACGCAACACTCTTGATCTCTTGTTGCGTCTTTGCATTTGCATTTGCATCATCATACCATGTTTGCATTTTGCATCTAGCATTCTCATTTGCATTGCAGGTTGTTCTCGACAGCTTCATGTTCTTATCTCTGCTTGGTTTGCATAAGTGACAGGATTGAGCAGGTCAGATTCCACAGATATCCCACTCAAGGTAATCAATAAATGACAATGGATCAAGTTCAAGCTGAAGTGCAGGAGTTCAGGGCTCGCCTGACTCAGTTCATGGAAATGATGCAGGGCGTCGCAGCAGGACAAGAACAACTAAGAACCATAGTTCAACCGTTGATGGCACGGGTGAACGAAGAAGGTGTTGTCCAGGGAGGTGCTGGTATTATCCCTCCTGTTGGTGGTTCTGTTCCACCTCTTATCCCTGTTGTTGTTACACCTCCGGACGGAGGCGCTGAGAATGGAAATGGCAATGTTGTTAGTGGGAGTACCCACCCTGGGCCTAGAACCATCGGTCCTCGCTGGGAAGATCACCAAAGCGATATCTTTTCCATGAGAGATATGGGAGCGGCCATGCCAACTGAAGCTGAACAGAGTTTTAAGCTAATTGAAGAGAAGATGAAGGCCTTTGAGAATCAGAACTCTGTAGGCCTTGATATGTCTGATATGGGTCTGGTTCCAGGAGTCAGAATTCCTCCCAAGTTCAGAGTGCTAGAATTCGACAAGTACAAAGGGACAACCTGTCCTCGAGTCCACGTCCGAGCATACTTCCGAAAGATGTCTGCATATTCTGAAGACGAAAAGCTGCTAATGCATTTCTTCCAGGATAGTCTGACCGGGGCATCATTGGAATGGTACATGGGGCTTGAGAGAACCCACATCCGTAGTTGGAAAGAGTTTGCCAAAGCGTTTGTGCGTCATTATCAGTATAACAATGATCTGGCACCAACCAGGATACAATTGCAGAGTTTATCACACAAGAGTACTGAGAGCTTCAAGGAGTATGCCCAGAGATGGCGAGACTTGGCAGCAAGAGTACAACCTCCCTTGATGGAGAGAGAGTTGAATGACATGTTCACGGCTACACTTCCTGGTGTGTATTATGAAAAACTGATAGGTTGCATGACTGTAAATTTCTCAGATCTGGTAATAGCAGGGGAAAGGGTCGAAAGCGGTATCAAATTGGGAAAGATCCAAGCCGCTCCTGTTTTTGCTAAAGATGCAAAGAAGCCGCATGTTGGAGAAACTAGTATTGTGTCTACTTCAGCTGCTGGTCAATGTTCAGCCCAAAGCCAACAACCTCGTGCTCCTCGACAGCAAAACAATCGGCGCCAAAATCAAGATAGGCCCCGTAACAACCTGGAAAGGAGGACTGCTCCTCTTCACCACGTTCCAATGCCGCTCATCCAGATTCTGCCGCATCTGATTCAACACTCGTTGGTGGAGCCTAAAGCTCTCGAACCAAATCCAGAGCCCTATCCTCCGGGATACAACCCCAGTGCTCAATGTGATTATCATGCAGGATCCCAGGGGCACGCGACTGAAGATTGCAAGGCTTTTCAAGCCAAAGTGCAACACTTGATGGACCAAGATTACATTTCCTTTTCCGAAGGAGAGCTGGTTGTGCACATTGACCTCTCGTCTGATTGAGTTTGGAGACTTCAAGGGTTGCATCTCCCTAGTCAGTGGTTCAAATACAAGAAGCCCGATTCTCGAAAGCTGGCAATCTGCATTTTATCATGTCATTTCTTTACATTTGTAGTTTCTTTCCTGTAGAATTGCAAATTTCGTTTGTAAAGCATGATTGTTTTTCAATTGATATTGATAATGAAATAAATATGCATGTTTTGAACTAATCCATTCGTGTTCACTCTATTGCTTTCTTTTATTTCAAACGCTTGTTTAAGTGGAATCTGGGGAGGATGACGAAATCCAGTGATGCGTAAGCTTCCGATGCTATGCTTTTGAACAAAAAAAAACCTGTTGATGATGTACAGGCATTGTTTCAATTCCCAAACACCGGAGATATAAGGAAGAGAATCCTTTGTTAACCCCTTTGAGCCTAGTTGTAGAAGTTTCTTTCTGAAGATAAAAAACCCTCAATCTTAACCCGGGGCAGGGTAGGTGTCAGTTGATTTGACCAAGCGTTCAAATTACAACAAGGAGTGTCCGTTCGAGGATCAATCACACCACTATAGGTCGTACCTAAAACCATGATGGTTAAACCTGGCCGATCAGGAGTGAAAAGTCACAGTCTCTTTAACAAGTCATACGAGCCGATGCCATACGATTTGTTCAAAAAAAGAAGAAAGAAAGAAAAGAATAAAAAAAGAAAAGCCCGCTAAGTCGAATCTTGAAAGCAAGCGACTTAGGCAAAAATTAGGGTACCCCGCTGGACTTCAAAATCGAAGAAACTTAAGAGAGTTAGTCCAGGCAAAAGTTAGGGGAAAACGAAAAAACAAAAAAACGAAAAATGAAAGGCGAAAAAGGATTACGAAAGAAAATCCCCAAACAAGAACAAAATCGTATGGCTATCGGTGCCCAAACAAAAACGAAAAGCGAATGACTATCACTCCGAAAACTTGTGGTCTCCTGAGCCGTCACTCCGGTCATATAACCTTTGAAAGAGGAACGCTAAGGTCGAATTAGTTGAACGTAGGATCGGAGAACATCAAGGAGAATGGGTGGGTTAAAATGAATTTTGAGCCTATATCCTTTCTTTCTTAAACCGTGAACCTGACCACGTTACAACCTTTAAAAGACCTAACTGAAATAGGTTTGTTTCGAGAGCATACTTCGGTAAAGGTCGCATCGGAACTGACTCATAGATAGGATTCCCATTACAGCGTTGTATTGATGTTGACAATATTGATGAATGATTTCATATGTTTTATGTCATAAATTTTTTTCCAGTGAACAGGAATGGATTTTGAAAACTGCCATATGCATTGCATTTGATATGTCTTTTATGCAGAACAACTTATTTTACTAGCGAGTAAGCGCTTGGCAGCAGGAAAGTTTCCACAATGGAAAGTCTGATCAGGATAGGATGCAGAACGCCTGAGTATTCCGGTGAACCGGGGCAAGCTATATCAAATAATCACGGCATGGGAGTCAACCATCCAGAAGTCAGGGCCAATCACGTCAAGATTTGATGAATCTCTCGCAGCCAAGGGTACTACTCCCCACAGATCAGCCCATGAGGGACAAAGTCATGACGAGGCTGGGGCAGGTCACCCCGAGAGCGCCGAAGCTATCCTTGTCCTGAAGGCAGTTAAGCTGAAGCACCTTCTCGAGGTTTGAAATGCTAAGGTAGTACACGTCAAACCAGCGGAAGTATTGAAGGTACAGACCTCCTCGCAAGAGAGTTTTGCAGAAGTCCCACAGGCTGGGGCAAAATTGGAAACGACGGAGTCGTCCCTGTCCATATCATCAGAGCCAGGTAAGCAAGGATGATTCCTTTTCTGATACCGATTCTGGGGCAAGTCGTCTCGAGTGCGTCTTATGGCAAGATTGCTTTATCCGTGAGTTAAACTAAGCCGGGGCAGTTCCTCAAGCAGGTGTATTTTTGCCCCCCAGTCAAAGTTGAACGTCGGAGAATCGTGTCGTCACCCATATCAAATAACTTGAAACTTTCAGGGAATCAGTCTTGTCTGGCCAACCCTCAAACCAGTTCTCGTCCGGTATATGTCAAAATGTTGAACCAGTCCCCGCCTGGTCCCTTTTGTGGTAGTTCGCTGTTTAATCAGTCCTCGTACGGAAAGCACAGTTGCAAAGTCCAATTCTTGTTTGGCAAACCCGAAGTCAATCCTATTTGATATTCGAACCAGATATCCAGTTCCTGTCTGATATCCATAATCCGAAATCAGTCCTGTCTGATCTCCTTACCCGAAGTCAAACTTGTCTGATATTCGAGCCAGATATCCAGTCCCTGTCTGATATCCATAATCCGAAATCAGTGTCTGTCTGATCCCCAACCCGAAAATCAATCATGTTTGATATTCGAACCAGATATCCAGTCCCTGTCTGATATCCATAGTCCAGAATCAGTCCTGTCTGATCTCCTTACCCGAAGTCAATCTTGTTTAATATTCGAGCCAGATATCCAGTCCCTGTCTGATATCCATAATCCGGAATCAGTCCTGTCTGATCTCCCAACCCAAAAATCAATCCTGTTTGATATTCGAACCTAATATCCAGTCCCTATCTGGTATCCATAATCCGGAATCAGTCTTGTTTGATCTCCTTACCCGAAAATCAATCCTGTTTGATATTCGAACTAGATATCCAGTCCCTGTCTGATATCCATAATCCGGAATCAGTCCTGTCTGATCTCCCAACCCGAAAATCAATCCTGTTTGATATTCGAACCTGATATCCAGTCCCTGTCTGATATCCATAATCTGGAATCAGTCTTGTCTGATCTCCCAACCCGAAAATCAATCCTGTTTGATATTCGAACCAGATATCCAGTCCCTGTCTGAAGTCCATGATCCGAAATCAGTCCTGTCTGATCTCCCAACCCGAAAATCAATCATGTTTGATATTCGAACCAGATATCCAGTCCTTGTCTGATATCCATAATCCGGAATCAGTCCTGTCTAATCTCCCAACCCGAAAATTAATCCTGTTTGATATTCGAACCAGATATCCAATCCCTGTCTGGTATCCATAATCGGAATCAGTCTTATCTGATCTTCTTACCCGAAAAGCAATCCTGTTTGATATTCGAACCAGATATCTAGTCCCTGTCTGATATCCATAATCCGGAATCAGTCCTGTCTGATCTCCCAACCCGAAAATCAATCCTGTTTAATATTCGAACCAGGTATCCAGTCCCTGTCTGATATCCATAATCTGGAATCAGTCCTGTCTGATCTCCCAACCCGAAAATCAATGTTGTTTGATATTCAAACCAGGTATCCAGTCCCTATTTGATATCCATAATCCGGAATCAGTCTTGTCTGATCTCCTTACCCGAAGTCAATCATGTTTGATATTCGAACCAAATATCCAGTCCCTGTCTGATATCCATAATTCAGAATCAGTCTTGTCTTATCTCCCTACCCGAAGTCAATCCTGTTTTATATTCGAGCCAGATATCCAGTTCCTGTCTGATATCCGAAACCAGAAATTCGTGCTTGTACCGGAGATTATTTCTTGTCTGACGACTCGACCTGTGACACCAATTCTCGTCTGGTGGTGCACCCATGAATGCTAGTGTCTGTCTAGTATTTCCCCGTTTAAATCCACTCTCGTCGGTAACCTTCCGTTCAAGGTTCAGCTCCAGCTTGGAAAACCGTTTCAGAATCCAGTGCTTATCTGGCTTGCCATTCTTTTGAAGATTAATCCCTGTTTGATAAGCCCTCGACCGGTAGTCAGTCCGTGCCTGACCTACTCGGTTAAAATCCATTTCTAGACTGATGTCCAAGTGGTCCATTCTTCCAAGCAAGATGATTCCTTCTTCCCCAGCAAGTTCAGCAGTGTTTTCGCCACCGAGTCTGAATAGAGACCGTGAGCATTGATATGTCTCCCCAAGCAGAGATAGATTCTCCCAGATCAGGTGTATCCCAGGCAGGATCGTCATCTCCCCAGCTGAGTCATGCGCTGAGGCGTATGTTCATTTCCAGCACTGGGTCAGTGTGCAGTTTTCTCGTAGAAGACTATTCGCAAGTATGCGGCTTCCGATAGTTTTAGATTGAAGTCTCCAGCGGAATTGAAATTCCCCACAGAGTTGTACTATCCCGGTAGGTAGGAGTGATTCCAACGTCCGGTTACGATCCTCGGCCGAGTTTGCAGTTCCCCAAGAGAGCTGAGTCCGTGAAAGCCGTTCAGGCCATGATTAGTTTTCCCTAGTAGAGAGTACTGAATAACTGATGCTGTAATTCCCCATCGGAGTCGTTATCTCCAGGAAAGTTTTTAGTTGCGAAGGCCGTGCAGTTTATTTCTGCGATTGACAACGTTTTCCTCAGCAGTTGTGGTTCGTATACCTAGTTGAGCAGGTCAGGTTCTCGTAGAACTCTGTTCCCCTGCAGCAGTCGTCTGGAGTTCGTATCCCCAAGTTCAATCCGATTGAGATTGGTATGACCTCTTCTCCTCGGCAGGATGATTCCTTCTTCCACCAGAGTGGTTCTTTCTCCTTGACTGGAGGCTTTTCCCTTCAACATTTATTTTACTGATGGGGTCATAGCATTTTGCAGGATTGCATAGCATTTACCCTAAATGCATAGCATTTCCACCGTGTGGAGCATTGCATCATTGTCAAACATATGCATATGAAACACGAGCTAGGTCGTTACCGTTCTTGTTTTGCAGGTGTTCCTCCGCAGAATGGTTTGCTCAAGATGATTCTTGAGTTCCCCAACGAAGTGTTTGCTTAAGATGATTCTTAAAACTCCCCAGTGAAGTCGGCATAATGTTTGCTCAGGATGATTCCTGAAGTCCTCGACAAAGTGTTTGCTCAGGATGATTCCTAAAATCTCCAGCAGAGTTATTGGTTCAGGGTAATTCTTGAAATCCCCGACGGAGTTATTTGTCCAAGATGATTCTTGAAGTCCTCAGTAGAGTTGATTCACCCGGAATGATTTTTGGATCCCCGAAGCAGAGTTACTTGATAGATCTCCAGAATCCCCAGCGGAGATGTGTCATCCCCAACAGGTTCTAAAAAGAGAAGTTGAAATTTCCTTGAAGACTTGATGATTGAAGTCTGGCAGTAGTGCCAAGCCCCTTAACTTACTGATGAAGTCCGACTGCGATGTCGAAGTAGTTCTTCTAGCTGACGCAGAGTGCCTGACGGAAAAAGATTGTGTATCCTTATTGATCCGTGAATGACGAAGGATCCCATTTCAAGACTTACTACTGAAGTCCAACTACGAGGTCGAAGTAGTTCTCCCAGCTGACGCAGAGTGCCCGACGGCGAAAGAATAGATATCCCTATTGGGTTCATGATTGACCAAGGATTCTATTTCAGACTTTCTAACGAAGTCCGGCTGACGCCCGAGATATTCTTTGAATGCCCGACGACATAATTAACTTGATTGTTAAAAAGTCCATAACGACCTGATGAGTCCCGAAGAATCCTTCTGCCGCAGTGTCGCAGAATTCCTGACAGCAATATCAACTATGTATCACCAGTTACCGAGTGACCGGTGATCCCTTGATGATTTGAGGAAGAAGCTGTAGCGAAATTTGATAATCATCCCAACGGAGATTCGAGAGTAGCCCTTCACCAGTTACCTAGTAACCGGTGACCCCTTATTGACTTACTGATAAAGTCCGACGAAGATATTGTCGACGTTCCTAGCGACATGCTGAGTCCATAGGCGACGATAAGGAATTCTTCTGCAGTGGCGCGGAATGCCTGACGGCAGAATCAGCCATCATTCACCAGTTACCGAATAACCGGTGATCCCTTATTGACTTACTGATGAAGTCCGACGAAGATGTTGTCGACGTTCCTAGCAACATGATGAGTCCATAGGCGACGATAAGGAATTCTTCTGCTATGACGCAGAATGCCTGACGGCATGATCAACCATCCATTAACAGTTACCGTGTAACCGGTGACCCCTCGATGACTTGAGGATGAAGATCTACAGCAAAATTAGATGATCATCCTGACAGAGATTTGAGATTAGACCCTTCACCAATTACCGTGTGACCAATTCCCCAACAGAGTTGCTGTGCAACTGTCATGCTCAGTTTTTGAAGATGTGCCTACCAATCAAAGTATCATTTACCTGTGCGGTGGAAGATCGCCTGTTACCGTGTAACCAGTGATCCCTTGATGATTCGAGGATGCAATGATATCAGATAAATCAGAGAATCATCCTGACGGAGGTCCAGATCATTATTTCTCCAATTAGTTGCCGTGCAACTGCTATTTCAGTTTCCGAAGATTTGTTCCCATCAGAGTACAGTGTACTTGTGCAGTTGGCAAATTTCCGGGTTTATTGGTATTCAACCGTCTTTTACCTTGATTGTTTGAGAGCCGTTCGCTTCTCACCCAGTCAGGTCTAAGCCGTTTGAATAGGGGCAGCTGTTGCACCCCAAAATTTGCCCAACATTTTTTTACCTAGCTTATGTTTCATTTCATTCACATTAGCATTATCATTTGCATTTCATTGACATGTATGCAGGAGATCAAGAGGTATGATTACCAATTAAGAGCTACACAAGACTATGAAGATAGCTAAGAAGGTTATTCAAGTGTTCAAGGGTTGATATCCTTGTCAGAGAAGTTAAAAGAGCCTCAGAGAGAGTGATTGAAACCAAGAGGGTGTGTCTCCTAACTTTAGAGTTGTGGAAAGCCATCAGATGATTCTGAAGCCATGAAGTTGGACTTGATGTCTTGAGAGAGCTCATGAGAAGAGTTGAAGATCACTTTGAGGCCTAGACAGGTCATTGTGCAAGACTAAGAAGCCTCAGCCATGATTGGTGCATCTATGGTTTGACTGGGTCAACCCTAAGTCAACTGATGATCTGAAGAAGGTTGAGACCTAATCCAAGAGCCATGTGATCATGGATGGACACATTGAGATGTTATAAGGATTATTCCAAGGTTAACTCATCATGATTGAAGAGTTTGAGAAGTTTCAGGCTAGGGTTTCTAAGACTTGACAGTGTAAAATCCCCTAGCTGGACCCCTGACTTCCAGGCTATTTAACTCAAGATATGATTGTCATATCACCTTTACCCCAACATGATTGTTGTAGATCATGATCTTAGCTTTAATTTGAGTACTAGAAGTCCTTGATAGGATTCATAGAACTCAAGTTATGAACCATACAAGTTACAAGTCATCTGAGGCATGTGAATTTGGAGCTTGAAAGTTACCCAACTTGCCTGACATATTTGCTCTAGAAGGATGATTCCTATGAACTTTTGGTTAACATTAATGTTGTTCCTTATTCCCTTATCTTTCTAAATTGTACTAGAAGTCCATGATTGGATTTGTAGAACTCAAGTTATGGCTTTGACAAGTCAAGGGTATTTTGGGTATTTGGGCATTACAGGTCATTTTGAATTATAGGTCAATTTCACTATCTTGCAAGCTTTAAATGGAGTTTTGTTCAACATGAAAGTTGCTCAAAATGATGTTTATAGCTTAGCCAAGTATCAAGAGTTCATTGATATGGATTAGAACAAGCATTGGTTGAATAAATTTCACAAAAAGACCATTTTAATGAATTAAAAGGGAAAAATTCAAAACAGTTGATAATTGAATGATTTCAAGCCAAATTTGTGCTCATTTTGATTGGAAAATAAGTTCTAAACACTTTGGCATTATTATAATTTTCATTTGGGGTTTGGTTCATGGTGTTCCAATTTGTGACTTCTTGAATAAGCTACACATCCCAAAATCATACTATTAAGCTCCAAACCAATTTTCACAAGTCAAAGTCCAAACCTTACCTTGGGATCCAAGCCTAAGGAGTACTTAAGTGATCTACTCCAAACCAAAAAAAAAACCCTCACAATTTTCATTTTTCATTTTTCAAGAATTCTCTCACTCTCTCAATTCTCTCAATTTCTTCATTCTCCAAACCCTCACTCATAGCTCCTTGTCATCGGATCCATTGATTTTTCATTGAAATCAATGGAATCTTGAGCATAAACCTCCACTCATCATCATTATCGGATCAAGTTTCATAATCAATTTTTGTGCAAATTGAAGTTGGATATTGGAGCGTAAGTTGGAAGCACTTATTCGGAGCAATACGGATTCGAAGTGTTCGATCTTCATCTTCTTGCAAGAATTATTGTGGATCTTGAAGTTTTCCGTCTAATCTTGTTCAGATCTTTGGAAATTCACTTGATCAACGATCACCGGATCAAATCACAGATCCGTAGGTTGGTTTTCCGATTTAATTTAACCATTTGATTGTTGTTTTTTAATGGCATTAAAATTCTGTTTTGTGTGCTGTTTGATTTTAATTCATATAAAATAGCAAGAAAGCTTAGAAAAATATGATAAAATTCGTGGATGGTCCTTATCATGTCTATGATCTTTTTGCGCAATTGGATTTTAGTTTCGTTTAATTTTTAATTTGATTTCGTTTTTCTCCTTTAGTTTGATAATAAAATGTCAAAAACTGCATAGTTTCTTGCCGATTTTTGTTCTGGAGTTTGGTATAGAATTTGGACTTAATTTTTTGCTGGTTTGTTATAGACATATTAAGGAACTCCCAGAAATTTTTAGGATAATTTTTAGGTAGCTTTACGTTCTGTTTTGAACTAGATCTTTAGAGGCTTCCCCACTTGATTTCCCTTTTGACCACTTTTGGTGTGTGATTTCTTTAGTGCCTTTAAACATAGTTTTAGGCTCTGGTTTTTCTAATATAGATACCTAACATGCTTAGGTTCCCCTAGAAATTTTCCTAGGATTTTAGAATTAGTTTTGGTATTTTAGATTGAATTAATACTTAGGCTAGTCTTAACATGTTCATAACATAGCCTTTCCTTTTGATTGATTTCATTGATGACTTTTAGCATGAGATAAAATTTTCATTCCTTTTTATTGTTGTTATATGCATTTTGATAATGCTATGTAATTTTTGTTATGATTTTTAGATGATTTTAAATAAGGTTTTAGGGTAGTTGCTTAGGAGTGTTCATGAATGGATCCCTTTAGTGTATGTACCCTTGAAGCTTTAGATTTAGTTTGAACCTTTTTACTTAGGTTTAACCTCTGATTTTTCTATCATAGAATGTTGATACATGTAGGATAGTATACTATTTTTCTTGGAATTGTTAGAAATGATTTTCTATTAAGTTCCTATTTTACAAGTTAACCTTAGATTAAGTGATCCTAACTAGGTTATATGCATAGATTAGGCTTGTAAATGACCTCTAGATGATTCTAGGTCCCATTTCCTCTCTTGATAGATTGGTAACAGATAGAAGCCTCCTTCTAGAACCCTTGATTTTTAGGATAGATATCCTTAGAATGTATCATTTCTGGGTTCTTTAGAAGCTTAAATAGGTGGATGATTCTTCCTATAGAGGTAGTTTCCTCTTCAATTTTTCCTTGCTTGATTGGAATCCCTCTTGTGAGCAATGTTTTCTCCTGTGGAGGAGTACATTGCACTATCATAAAGGGGTTGATTACATGAAAGCTCCCTCTCTCTCTAAAGAAAATGGAGTTGGTTGAGTGTCTGTGGTAAGTTCCTGTGGAACTTACATTGCTTCTCATCTCCATTCTCCTAAAATTTTCTCATTCATTCTTTCTTAGGAACTTTCATGAGATAGCATAGTCCCTCCTGTGGGAGGAATGTTGCACATCTCTTGAAGGAGCCAAACCCCTAGGATCCCCCAAAATCTCTTAGTTGGTTGAGTGCCTGGAATAAGTTCCTGTGGACCTTACCCTGGCCTCCCAACACCCAATTTCTTTCCTTAGGTTAGAAGCCTTGTATGATTACTTGTGGATTGAATCCATTATTTGTCATAAGTCCTTTTCCTCATTCATTGATTGAATTGCTTGTTGCATTAGGATAGTGCACGAGTAAAATAGTTTAAGATGAGAGCATGACTGCTTAGAGGTTGAGTGAGTCTCCCTCTGCTTGTTTGCATTAAGGGTTGAGGTGATCCTCCTCTTGCTTGTGTGTTGTTTTTCTTTTTCTACTTAACGTATTTGCATAATAGAGGTTGAGTGAGATCCCTCTGCTTGTCTGTTTTGTCTGTTTTTCTTTTGCTAAGAGGTTGAGTGGGTCTCCCTCTGCTTGTATTGCTGCATTGCATGTGCATCTTTACTGTTTACTGTTTAAGCTGATGCTTTATCTATTTCTGTATCCCTTTGGCATGATCCCCTAGGAATCTCACTTCCTTTGATAAGGAAGTGATGATTAGAACTTTAGGTTGAAACCTATTCATGATAACTTCTAGGAGTTCCCTGTTTCAAACCTCAACCGTAGGATGAATCCTTGGCATGACAACATTAGGACTTGACAGTCTCCCCGTAGAAGTCGTTCTCTTCTTATCTCAAAACAACAATAAAAAACGTACTAAAGGCAAGTTAGTACACGCGCATTACGAGCCTTAAGCTACTTGGGAAGTGATGATTGAGCGGTCTCCTCTCAATCATCTAAGATGTTTAGTATAAGTCCTTTGGACGCTATACGACGCATTCGCTCCTAAGTCATAGTCTCTAGTGCAGTACAAACTACAGACAACCATAAAAAGCAGTTCTTCCGTAAAAGACAGAAAACAAACTTCAAACCCTTTTGCTCCGTGGGCCTATAATTCAAAGGAAGTTTTTCTGAAGAAAAGAGTGTCGTTAACTCCCAGTTCTACCGCAAACGGTAACGCTTAAGTCTCCAAGGGTCGAGCTGCGTACACTAAACTGATCGAATTGTTTGTTAACCCTACTCGAAAAACAGATGAATCTGAATCCCCGTAATGCGTATTATCCCGAACTACGTAAGCTCTGATCTCTCATGTCTGTTGAGAGTACGTAGGCACAATGCTGATGTATTGGCAAGCCACCTTCCCTGTAACCCGTAGTTAGCCGAACTACGTTGACTCTGATTTCTCATTCTCTAATGAGAATACGTAGGCATAAAGCGTGACGCTTTGCCAAGTCATTTTCTTTTCTTTTCAGACCAGAGCTTTAGCGTAGATAGATATAACCAACCCGTCAGATAAACACAACAAGCGTGGTCCCATCGAGTACGATGGACGTGAGGGGTGCTAATTTCTTTCCCTTCCGTAACCGACTCTCGAATCCAGACAATGGTTGCGATGACCTTGTCTTATACCTTTTCGTTAGGTTTTTCCGATCGTTTCCTTTCCCGTTCTGAGGGATAAATAACGAAAGGTGGCGACTCTTCTGTTTTGCCGGCACCTTATTTTCGCGGTAGCGACAATTATGAGTACTCTGAGGTATGGAGTTTTGTTTCTTTCTGGTGCTAAATCTAATTCAGAGTTGATGTGTTATTCAGACTCTGATTGGTGTGGAGATAGAGTTGACAGAAGAAGTACTGTTGCGGTGGAAATAGGATATCAAACTATTAATTAGTTTGAATCACAATTCTTGATTCACAACCGCTCTTTGATTTATCCGAAGGAAAAGGTCAAAAGAGGAAAAACCTAATTTTGCATCGTAAACACAATGCGGGGAGAGACCTAGGTAAGGGGTTGGTTAAATTTAGGGAAGGTATTAGCACCCTAAACTTCTGTAGTACTCTACAGGAACCTTTTGTTTATTTATGCTTTTTTATTTTTATTTATTATCTGCTTTAATATATATTGAGCTAAGGGATAGAGTGACCTAAAGACCTAAGGGTTAGTCCTAAGTTTACTCGGCACGACGTCGCATCTTGTGCCTACGTATCCTGGATAGGGAATGGAATCAGAGTAATCGTAGTTCCCCTCGAACGGGAGGTTAGAAGAGTTCCCCTCGAACGGGAGGTTAGAAACTTCTTGACTCTGGTCAAGGTTTCAATGGGGGATAAACATATCTTAAGGACATGCTTACGTGGAGTATTTGAAACTCCTATTTCTACGTTGAATTTGTTAATTCAAAATTAGGGTTGAAATTAGGGATTCCACGGTGGGAAACCCTAAATAGAGTACGGCGACTCTTTGACCTCCTAAAAGCTAGGGTAAAGGGTATTTTCGTCCACGGCGGGACGCCTAAACTATTAGGGTTTGAAATGGTCAAAAAATTAGGGTTATTGACTCGACGGTCAAACTGTTAAACCTAATCCTTCGGAAGGTAAGACGGTAAAAACATGCAAGCAACAGAATTATTACATGGTAGGCATAAAAGAATATGAAAAATAAAGCAAGCAGAAAAGGAAAGCATCGCGACCACTCGCGTAAATTACAGATTCCAAAAAAAAAACAAAAATAAATCGCGACCATGGCCTCGCGTAACTTACATCCATGGGAAAATTAAATGCGAACCGTACGGGATTAATACCCAAGGACAGCAGATGAAAATTAAACGGAAATATTAAGCATTTTTATTTTAGCATTTTTTTTTGTTAGAAAATTAGAATGAAAGTGTGAAATGTTTAAAAATTTAAAAAATGAATAATGTCAGAAATGTTAAAAATTTATTAAGAAAAAATAAATTAAGTTTTAAATTGAAAAACAAAAGTTAAGTTTTAAATTGAGAAAAGTTAAGTTTTTTTTTTATTTATAAAAATATATTGGTTTTTTTTTTATAAATTCTTTTGTTTTTTTCTTATTTAAAAAATGGTTTAAATCTGGTTAATTTATTTACGGAAAGAATGGATTTTAATTTAAAAAGAAAAAGTTAACTCAACTTTTAAAATAAGGATAAGTTAGAACGTTGGTTTAAATAAAATACATGGAAAAGTTGTTTTTTTTTTTTAAGAAGTTAGTGGGTTTTTTTAGAAATGAATTGATTTACGTTAAGCTTAATTTTAGAAAGAAAAATGTTAGTTCATGCTTAATTTACCCTCTAATTAAATAACATGTGAATCCAATAATAAGCTAAAAATAAAATGTAAAAAAACATTAGAACGTGTGCTATTAAAGGTTCCCCCAGACCCACTTCCTGAACATGCTTCTTCTTCTTCTAAGTACCGTCGCGACGGCCATTAACGGAGCTTTAAGCTTCGATTCCTCATCCCTGTCCTTTGCATGTCGCCGTTTTCTTGTCCCTTCTCACCTGAAATATTCAAAACGACAAAAATACATGATAACGGAAACAAAACGAGACTCACCTTTTCGCGATCCGACTGTGAGATGGTGAAGTTTGATCTGATTATGGAGACGGATCGGTTCGTTTGAAGACGATGATGAGAAGCTTACTCTTCTCTGAGTCTGCACCGCAGCTCCGATGGCGGCGCTGCCTCAGATCAGTTCCGACGGCTATGTTGTCTCGGCGGCTCGCGGTGGCTTCGTGTGCTTCGTGTACTTCACCCTCTTCTTCTTTCTACTCGGATGATGATGAAGAATCGTTGAGATTCTCTGAATCCGTTTTCGGTCGCCGCCGTCTTTTGGATCTCTGTTCTTAGGTTTTTTTTTTCTTTGATGGTATTTATGAGTTCTTTATATGCTGTTTGATTTATCTGGTGGACCTTTTGAATCCGCGACCTATTCGCCGGATTTGTGGGACGACTTGTTATTGAGTTTGTTGGATGGTTTGCTTATGATTTTCTGCTGAGATATTCACGGAGAAAAAAAATTGCGGTTTGTTGGGCTTGTTTGACTTGGCCGAGTTTGCACTTTCGGTTTGTTTGGCTATTGTTCATTGAAACGGTTTGTGGGGCTGAATTGGTTTTGAACTGGTTTCCTCAAACTGGTTTGATTTTATGAACTGTTTGGGAATTGTTTTCGGAAAGGTTGGCGTTACGGTCCGACTTTTCGGGCAAACCGGCTTTCCGAATAAGCGCTTTTGGCCAAACAACTTATTTCGACATAATTTTCCTCTTCCTCTTTCGGTAACCTCGGTAAGAGCAGACCGTTGCCGGATAGGCCATTGGCCGAGAAAGGGCACTCGGTGATGACACCGTTCTGAGAGTGTCGAACTAACCATTAAAATTTGTCCTTTTGTCTTGTTTTGCAGGTACGAACAATATCGGGAACTCGGAATCAGATAACCGGAAGCATGAAAATTTTTAGAAACTTTTATATTTTTATGAAAAAATGTAATTTTTTTATATATTTTGTAATTTTATTTAGTTACTATTTATTTATTTTTTTGTTTGTGAAGAACTAAATTTATTAATAAAAATTCTCTACTTATTCATCACTTCCATAATTACAGTCTTTTCTTTATTTATCTATTTTAAACATGCAAATGAGAATGAAGACTAATGCAAATATATGCTTTTTATCTAAAATATAAAATAATGATAATATTAAAAATGGAATTAATAATACAAGATAAAAATGCGAGCAAAATGCAATGAAGTTATATATTTTTTTTTAGAATGAAGTTATGTAAAATGAAATGAAAACAAAACTCAAAGTGAAATAAAACTTAAAATAAAATGATTTTCTCTTTTTTTTGAAACGAAAAATAAAAATAGAACTAAATGAAATTAAATTAATATAAAAACACCCAAATGGAAAGAAGTTCCACCTTTTATTATTAATTTATAATAATTTTTTTTAATTTATCCGATTAGCTTTGCTTCCGACACCATTTCCGATTAAAACCTCCCAACTAGATCAAACAAACCAAAATTCATGATTACGGCTCACAATTCAACTGGACGGCCGAATGTGAATAAATGACCGTTGTGCCCTTTGTGAACCCGAGAGTGCCATATGATATTTTCCGGATGATAGCATTGGTACAGGCCTAGAATGAGGTAAAACAACAAAAGCAGAGAAATTCAATTACGGCAAAACAGCGCTGACCGCGGTACTGAAAAATTCAATGTGTCTCTCTGACGACGAGATCCCATATCCTGAACTAACTTGGCCCCCGATCATGATTAAATAGGTATATTAATTCTAGACTCGAGTCAGAATAAATTCACTACTTCCCCTTTAAAAGTTGAATGGCAGGTAGCAGGAGAAACAGAGAAATAAATGTTTGTTGAAACTAAATTCCGCAGAGCAAATCCTTGCATTTGACTTGAACCAAACCAAATTAATATCTCAACATAGTCAAACCCACATGACAAAATAACTGCCTCGGAAATCTACTGACGACAGAGTCTCAACCCACTGAATTGATTACCGTATCTCAAAGATCCTAATGCCAAAATTACCGTGAATTTCTGTTCACCTTCAAAGAAAATAAAGAACTCCGAGACGGAGGTTCTGATTACTCAAAAAAACCCGGCGACAACTCATCTTCAAAAATAGTCAGCAAACAACCTCAAAATGACCATTTTGCCCTTTAACAACTAAAGTGTACCGGACGCGGTTCCTGCAAAACGAAACAAGCTACGTAATTTGTTAATAGTTAGCTGATGCAAAAATGAGATGACATGTGACAGGAATCGACTAATATGAGGGTAAAATTTGGGGTATTACAGTTGCCCCTATTTAAATAGCTTCACCAGATGATTTGAGCGACAAAGCTCGAGAAATCATGGTGGAGGGATTTAAATATAGATAACCGAAAATTTTGCCCTTAGATGCAGTGATATGCAATACTGTGGACAAAATGAAAATAAACTATAATGTTGACAATGCCATGAATTTAGTATGGTGCGTATGATGGACTGGTAAATGCAAATATGCAGACGACACGACGACATAGGGGACAGACGCGACGAACGAACCACATTGGGAATACGACGCACTAGGTGACAGCACGACACTGGGGAATTCTAAAGTGATAGTCAACTGGTGTGAGTACGACCAATTTTCACCTTTAGAAAGGAAAGGTAAGAGCGAGATCCTCAATGGAGATGGCACCGATGAGACGGCTTCCACTGGGGAAAATATAGGAGTAATTATTCAACAGGTTCAGGCGTGACCGACTGATATTCTAGAGTAAAAAATAAAACTAGATCTGCACGAATGTAGGATCGATTAACAAGATGCTGGAGCATTGAGCAAAGAATAACATCCGAGCTTCTGGAAACTTTCCCTCGTGACAGGATCAAACGGAATTTAGGAATCCGTAGAAAAAATACAGGGTAAAACCGGCTGTATGCCAAAATAAATGGTCTTAAATGGGAAACGCCCTGATAAGCTTTCTCGAGAGAGAACTGTCACTTATCGTTGGAAGGGACTTATATGCCAAACTGGATAAGCTCTCAAATAAAGAGACTGCTGCTTATCTGTGGATAATAGATTGATTGATAATATAAACTTCTTCACGTCTCAAGTCTGTGCTCCCTGGACATGATTCAGTTTCTTCTTTGTCTAAAGGATAAAATAAACTTCTTCATAATTCGAGATCGGTGCTCTCCCGAATATGATTCGGCTCCTTCTTTTACTAAAGGGTAAACGAACTTCTTCATACTTCAAGATCTGTGCTCTCCTGAATATGATTCCGCTCCTTCTTTTACTAAAGGGTAAACGAACTTCTTCATACTTCAAGATCTGTGCTCTCCTGAATATGATTCCGCTCCTTCTTTTACTAAAGGGTAAACGAACTTCTTCATACTTCAAGATCTGTGCTCTCCTGAATATGATTCGGTTCAAAAACCTCCCTGCACTTCAAAATGAAAAGGAAAATGGAAGCCCATCTGCTCGATGGAGATGGCCATTTATTGCGAGTCATAATGAAGATAGGATAAGCTTCTCGGATGAGAAATGCCGCTTATTTGCAAGAGTGGCAATAATAAGCTTCTCGGGTGAGAACTGCTTGTAGAGGTGGTGACAGGTAATGTAAATTGTAAAGAAAGTTGTGATGATGGCAAATATCTAGATCACTGAGTGATAGCAGGTAACATAAATTGTAAAGAAGGTCGTGATGATGGCAAACATCTAGATCACTGTAATATAAATTGTCAAGAATGTTGTGATGATGGCAAACATCTAGATCACTGTAACGTAATAATGAGCTCCTTGTATGAGAAGATCAATTGTAGAGTGTATTGTAAAGTGTAAGGTAGGTGATAAGCTCCTCGACTGGGAACTGTTGCTTGTCTATTGTGCAATGTAGTGATAAGCTTCTCAGGCGAGAACTGTCGCATATCTGCAAAGGATTGTAAATGCTTTTCTTGAGAGATAGTGCAAAATAAATGCACATCCAGGTATGTTCGGTGGCCGACAGGACTGAAATTTGATCTAGAATTGGGCTAGAAAGAACTGATAAACAAAACTCCATTGAGGAAACGAACTCGAATGGGGACTACCTTATCTTAACGCGGAAAGGTAACGAAAATAACCATCGTCCACGAGGGTTGAACTCTGTGGGGAAACTGGAAACAAGTAGGTATTTTATGCTTAGGGCTGACAATCTACTTGGAGAGAGCGGACAAACCCAGTTACTCGACGGTAACGACAAGGATGACGACAAATAGCAAGCATGAAAATGCTAATGTGTATGCCAAAGTGTATACGAATGTGTATGTTCATGTGTATGACAATGAAATGAAAATGAGTATGTAATGCTCATGCTTATACTTATGATGACAAAACAGATGAGAGAGGAGACATGAGATGAAATAAACATCTCGACAGGAATACCCAGTGACCTCTGCAACAGTACATCTATTAGAGGATAGGAATAGTTGATGGTAAGACCGAATCTGGCTTCAAAGTTAAAATTTCCCTGGGGAGAAAAGATCATGACTTCCACACGGGGATACGATACGACTTCACTGGAGAGTATGATGCCCTGACTTCAACGGGGGATTCATGACCTCCGCATGGGGATAAGATGTCATGGCTTCACGTGAGGGATTGATATCATGAACCATAATCAGCTCAAGAACTCTTGGATCACAGACCTCCGGGGATAAAATAAATATTCGCTGTATAGGGAAGGTGTGGAGCTAGACAGCTTCATGGAGATATTGTAGCAACTTCTTGGGAAAAAATACCTCGGCTTCCTGGGGACAAGGTATATCCGACTGGGGATAAGATATATCAAACTTCCCTGCGGAGAGTTCATCAGACTTACTGGGGAGAAATCAATAGACATTCTTGGGGAAGGCATCTTGACCTCTTGGGGAGAATATGTCAGTCTCCTGGGAAGTATTTCCTGAGGAACGTAAGGCAATTTCACTGAGGAACAAATAATTTTGCTGAGAATGGGGTTCAAGAACATATATCACTTGGAGGATACCGGGGATATCTCTGCAGTCTTGAGAGTCACTGGGGATTTATCGGATGGATCCCAAAAATGTTGTCAGCTTAAAGTCTCACTGGGGACTGTTACTGGGAAGATGCTGGTATGATCTCTACTGTCTTGGAGATTACCGGCTCAGCCCAAAGTGTTGTCAACTTATAGTCTCGCCGGGGACTGTGTCGGCTTAAAGTCTCTCTGGGGACTGTGTAGAGGCAATGGTTAAGATGTAGATTCTGCAATGATGAGATTTACTAGGGAATGAAGACCACCGGGAGAAAGATCCATCGGGTGCATGAAAATGTCGTGAAACAAGCTAGTTTTGATCTTAATGGACTTCGGGATAGTCGCCATTTTGAAAATATCATGCCCCAGAGTATCTGCTTCGTGAGGAAAAGTCAGCTCAAGAGGATTTTACAGAGAAACATGGAGTCCAGATGCCCCACTGTTTTCCAACTCTTGGAGAGATTTGTCAGATCTCGACGTAACTGGCTCAGATCGACGGTGACGTGATTGAGTCTTCAAAAATAACTCTTAAGAATGTCAGGCTCACATTGATGAGAAAACTGGAAACCATCTGCCCCTGTTTAGCAGGATCTGTGACATCTATATGTAAGTTTCTAAGATATCAGGCAAAACTGACACGCGTGAAATGCTATCCTGAAACTATCAATGCAACAATATATTTGTCTTGAAATTTTTGTTTTTGAAAAAGATATCGCTATAACTCGCGAACGAAATCACTAGCTAGGATATGAATTTAACTTGTAATGCCAACGGTAAATTGAGTATAACTCGTAGGAGTCAGGAAACGTTATCTCGTCGAGTACGCTTTCAAAAGAAACCTTACCTCAATTAGGTCTTTTAAAGGTTGTATCGCGGCTTGGTTCACGGTTTAAGAAACAAAGGATAAAGGCTCGAATTTATTTGTACCCACCCCTCTTCGTGATGTTCTCCAATCCTATTCAGTTAACAAGATACGAGCACTCATATCTTAATCGGGTTTGATATGGTCGAGAACTCATTAAGGCTTTGGACATGGCAGTCACTCACCTATTGTCTTTTGTGTTTGGTCACACGACTTTGTTCTTTTTTTTTGGGGATTCTTCATTGTAATCCCTTGTTTTTGTTATATTTTTTCATTCCCTAACTTTTGCCTGGACAACATTTTTTGAATTTGACTTTGGAGTCCAGCGGGATGCCCCAGTTTTGCCTAAGTCTCCTTCATAGGTTTTGACTTAGCGGGCTATATTTTTTTTATTTTTGTGAATGAGTCGTGTGACTCTTTTGAAGGTTTGTGACTGCCCCACTCTTTAGGTAGTAGAGGAATAGTCATTGCATTTTGACTTCTTAAGATGCTAAGGATAGATTCTCGACGATTCGCTCCTCCTTTTTGAGGGTTTGAGCGCTCGATTGGTTGTACTGAAAAAACTACCCTGCCCCAGGTTAAAATAAGGGTTTTAATTTGGAAAAGAAAACTCCTACTTCAAGGCTCAAAGGGGGTAAAGAGGGATTATCATCCTTATATCTCCAGTGTTTGGGATTCGAAGCAATGCCTTACATCATCAGCAGGTTTCAATCGGAAGCATACGACAAGAGATTTGATGGTTTGGTTCATCATCCTCCTCCCAATTCTCTATCAAGGCAAGAGATCGGGTAAAGTTGGCATTATAAGTTTATGGAAAAAATATTTTTGGAGTGAAACGAATGGATTTATTCAAGACAAATATGCATTGCATTAATTATTCAAAATAAACGAGTTCATACATGCTAATTATGCTTAATCAACGAAAATAACATATAAATAAGCAAAATGTAATGTCTCAAAGTCCTTCAAGATGTGTTTATGAAGTCTTCGTGTCTGAGACCGGCATGGTAGTGGTTTCCTCTGGCGGAGCCTCGCTGGAAGGAGTCGTCTTGCTTGCCCCAGCTACATCTGTCATTACTTCATTATCGGTCTTCAAATCTTCACTCAGAATAACTCTCCCAGATTCTCTGTTGATCGGGGTCGCATCATCTTGAGGATTGCTGAAATGAAAAGGACTAGGAATCTGAAGAACTACCGGCTTCGGCTGATTCACTGTATGTGTCACTGGCTAAGATCTATTGAAAACAGGCTTTGCAGAGCTTGATTCTGGCCCCTGGGATGCCCTGAGAGGAGTCTTGACTTTCGACTGAGGATCGTCAAAAGACAGAACCTTCTTTTCTAGAAAATCTCTGATAATATTCTTAAGCGTGTAACATCCTTCCAAATCGTGACCAGGCGCACCCTCATGAAATAAACAATGAGCGGAGGTATTGTAATTGACAGGTACTGGATTGGGAGGTGGATCCAAAGTTCGGGTAACAACCAGACCTCGTTGCACTAAGAAAGGATACAACTCAGTGAACGTCATTGGGATCGGAGGACAAGGCTTGTATGGTCTCTTATTTTGATGAGGTATCGTCTCCTTTGATGGTTGGCACACGGGAGCGTTGGGCACTCGTTGACAGTTGACAGGAGCTTGTGCAGGCTGATAAACCGGATGTTGATAGACCGGAGCCGGTGGCCCGGGCTGATATGTAAGAAATTGCTGACTGAAAGGAGGTACAACAGTAGCTACATAGGGTTGTGGAGCATACTGAACTGGATAACCTTGAACATAATTCTGCTGAGGTTGCCAAGGTTGGTGAGTAGCCATCGAGCGATTCCTCGGACGTGTAGGTCCTTTATGGTGGTCAACGCTCGGAGTTTTGCACTTTGGAGGAGTAACTCGTCGAACTGGTTGAGCGATGGTAGGACGCACCAAACTGGATTGAAAACCATGAGGAGGTACATTTGCAACAGTAACGGCTGGTTGAGGATCTACAACAGTATGGGTGATCTCAGAAACAACAGTGGGCTGAGAATCCAGCTTTGCATTAAGAGCTTGTAGCATCTCCATAATCTTCCTCACACTTCCTTGAAGATCTTTGAGTTCATGGCTGACACGGTCTATCTCTTGAGCTTGTTCTTCCATCCTTTTTCGAGCTTGGGCTCTAGTATTGTACTGATGCGGAGGACCCAGGGTGACGAAACTGACAGGCGAGAGAACCGAGAATAAGAAACCGGGAGACACATGTGATGCAAAAATATGATGCAAAAATGCGAAATGCGAATGGAATGATTTCATGGAATTCAAATATTTACGAATATTGCAGAATAACAAAGAAATTTTATTTATTAATTAAAAGTCGATTACAAATAATATTCTTAGAAAAGTCTTGGCATAATAGCTAAATAAAAGCTAATAATGACCCTAAGGAAGCTTCCTGTTCTGCCCCTTGCTCTGCTCTTCGGGCTAGGCCTTTTTGAGGATGAGCCTATCTTCAAAAGATAAATCGAGAGTTAGAGGAAAATAAATCCTTCATCAAAACCAAGCAAGGGTATGTTGGAAAAGTCTTCACAATTGTTGGTGATTAGTGTCCTTGATGTCGGATGACTTCGAGCATATGGCTTTAGCCACGATCTTATCCTTTAGGGTCTTTCTCCAAGAAAGGGAACGAAGACTCCTTCAGAATAGGTAACCCCACCAATTGAGAGTACTCTTCTAGGGTAGGCAAGAGCTGGTACTCGAGGGATGTAAGGAAAAGATAATCTGGATCCTAGAACTGTAACAAAGTCGAAAGGAAACCTTGGTTTACTTGAGGTTTCAACAAAAATAACGGCCTTCCATACTTGTTTCTGGATCCTTTATTGATCTTGAACCAAAGCTCCTAGCTTCCTTAGGTCATCTAACTTAAGTCCTTTAAAAGAATATCTCAAAGTTTTTTTTGTAATCCATCGTATCCTGCAATATTCATAAATAAGGTTTGAATTCCATGAAATGTGATGCAATGTGATGCTTTGATGGATGCAATGCACATATATACAAAGTCCTAGGTTAAAGGTATGTGCAAGGAGTTAGGGTCTACCCATCCCCATAAGGTATGTACTACGGTTAGTTGTACCTGCAGAACAAGGGTTCTAAAGAAGTGCCCAAAGTCATCAGTCCATCCTTCGGATATTATCAACTTTCCAACTGACTCGGAGGTCAATAATATTCTCAAGAGAACCTCTTTTGAGTGTAGTATCGCGTAGCAACCATTGTAGGACTACTCCCACGCACTACGTCCTACATAAGGCCAAGGTGGTGTTAAGGTAACTACGGTCCTCAATATCACAGACTCCAATCGAAAATAGTAAAAGTTTTCACGACTAACTCGATCAACCGAACCATTTTCGACAGGGTCTCAACTGAGCGGTGATTCTCGAGTCAACTTGGTCGGGACTCACTCCCGGCAAGCCTCGTCGAATATCTCACCATCCTATAATAAGGTCACTCAAGTCCGGGTTAGGACTTATCTCACAATAACAGGGTACCCCCCAAGCAAGGCACAATAATACATATATAGATAATTAATAATATAAAAGCACGCAATAAACAAAATATGGGTAACCCTTAAAATTATGGCGGTCCCCAGTGAAGTCGCCATTTTCTGTTGCGGTGGAAATAGGATATCAAACTATTAATTAGTTTGAATCACAATTCTTGATTCACAACCGCTCTTTGATTTATCCGAAGGAAAAGGTCAAAAGAGGAAAAACCTAATTTTGCATCGTAAACACAATGCGGGGAGAGACCTAGGTAAGGGGTTGGTTAAATTTAGGGAAGGTATTAGCACCCTAAACTTCTGTAGTACTCTACAGGAACCTTTTGTTTATTTATGCTTTTTTATTTTTATTTATTATCTGCTTTAATATATATTGAGCTAAGGGATAGAGTGACCTAAAGACCTAAGGGTTAGTCCTAAGTTTACTCGGCAAGACGTCGCATCTTGTGCCTACGTATCCTGGATAGGGAATGGAATCAGAGTAATCGTAGTTCCCCTCGAACGGGAGGTTAGAAGAGTTCCCCTCGAACGGGAGGTTAGAAACTTCTTGACTCTGGTCAAGGTTTCAATGGGGGATAAACATATCTTAAGGACATGCTTACGTGGAGTATTTGAAACTCCTATTTCTACGTTGAATTTGTTAATTCGAAATTAGGGTTGAAATTAGGGATTCCACGGTGGGAAACCCTAAATAGAGTACGGCGACTCTTTGACCTCCTAAAAGCTAGGGTAAAGGGTATTTTCGTCCACGGCGGGACGCCTAAACTATTAGGGTTTGAAATGGTCAAAAAATTAGGGTTATTGACTCGACGGTCAAACTGTTAAACCTAATCCTTCGGAAGGTAAGACGGTAAAAACATGCAAGCAACAGAATTATTACATGGTAGGCATAAAAGAATATGAAAAATAAAGCAAGCAGAAAAGGAAAGCATCGCGACCACTCGCGTAAATTACAGATTCCAAAAAAAAAACAAAAATAAATCGCGACCATGGCCTCGCGTAACTTACATCCATGGGAAAATTAAATGCGAACCGTACGGGATTAATACCCAAGGACAGCAGATGAAAATTAAACGGAAATATTAAGCATTTTTATTTTAGCATTTTTTTTTGTTAGAAAATTAGAATGAAAGTGTGAAATGTTTAAAAATTTAAAAAATGAATAATGTCAGAAATGTTAAAAATTTATTAAGAAAAAATAAATTAAGTTTTAAATTGAAAAACAAAAGTTAAGTTTTAAATTGAGAAAAGTTAAGTTTTTTTTTTATTTATAAAAATATATTGGTTTTTTTTTTATAAATTCTTTAGTTTTTTTCTTATTTAAAAAATGGTTTAAATCTGGTTAATTTATTTACGGAAAGAATGGATTTTAATTTAAAAAGAAAAAGTTAACTCAACTTTTAAAATAAGGATAAGTTAGAACGTTGGTTTAAATAAAATACATGGAAAAGTTGTTTTTTTTTTTTAAGAAGTTAGTGGGTTTTTTTAGAAATGAATTGATTTACGTTAAGCTTAATTTTAGAAAGAAAAATGTTAGTTCATGCTTAATTTACCCTCTAATTAAATAACATGTGAATCCAATAATAAGCTAAAAATAAAATGTAAAAAAACATTAGAACGTGTGCTATTAAAGGTTCCCCCAGACCCACTTCCTGAACATGCTTCTTCTTCTTCTAAGTACCGTCGCGGCGGCCATTAACGGAGCTTTAAGCTTCGATTCCTCATCCCTGTCCTTTGCATGTCGCCGTTTTCTTGTCCCTTCTCACCTGAAATATTCAAAACGACAAAAATACATGGTAACGGAAACAAAACGAGACTCACCTTTTCGCGATCCGACTGTGAGATGGTGAAGTTTGATCTGATTATGGAGACGGATCGGTTCGTTTGAAGACGATGATGAGAAGCTTACTCTTCTCTGAGTCTGCACCGCAGCTCCGATGGCGGCGCTGCCTCAGATCAGTTCCGACGGCTATGTTGTCTCGGCGGCTCGCGGTGGCTTCGTGTGCTTCGTGTACTTCACCCTCTTCTTCTTTCTACTCGGATGATGATGAAGAATCGTTGAGATTCTCTGAATCCGTTTTCGGTCGCCGCCGTCTTTTGGATCTCTGTTCTTAGGTTTTTTTTTCTTTGATGGTATTTATGAGTTCTTTATATGCTGTTTGATTTATCTGGTGGACCTTTTGAATCCGCGACCTATTCGCCGGATTTGTGGGACGACTTGTTATTGAGTTTGTTGGATGGTTTGCTTATGATTTTCTGCTGAGATATTCACGGAGAAAAAAAATTGCGGTTTGTTGGGCTTGTTTGACTTGGCCGAGTTTGCACTTTCGGTTTGTTTGGCTATTGTTCATTGAAACGGTTTGTGGGGCTGAATTGGTTTTGAACTGGTTTCCTCAAACTGGTTTTGAACTGGTTTGATTTTATGAACTGTTTGGGAATTGTTTTCGGAAAGGTTGGCGTTACGGTCCGACTTTTCGGGCAAACCGGCTTTCCGAATAAGCGCTTTTGGCCAAACAACTTATTTCGACATAATTTTCCTCTTCCTCTTTCGGTAACCTCGGTAAGAGCAGACCGTTGCCGGATAGGCCATTGGCCGAGAAAGGGCACTCGGTGATGACACCGTTCTGAGAGTGTCGAACTAACCATTAAAATTTGTCCTTTTGTCTTGTTTTGCAGGTACGAACAATATCGGGAACTCGGAATCAGATAACCGGAAGCATGAAAATTTTTAGAAACTTTTATATTTTTATGAAAAAATGTAATTTTTTTATATATTTTGTAATTTTATTTAGTTACTATTTATTTATTTTTTTGTTTGTGAAGAACTAAATTTATTAATAAAAATTCTCTACTTATTCATCACTTCCATAATTACAGTCTTTTCTTTATTTATCTATTTTAAACATGCAAATGAGAATGAAGACTAATGCAAATATATGCTTTTTTATCTAAAATATAAAATAATGATAATATTAAAAATGGAATTAATAATACAAGATAAAAATGCGAGCAAAATGCAATGAAGTTATATATTTTTTTTTAGAATGAAGTTATGTAAAATGAAATGAAAACAAAACTCAAAGTGAAATAAAACTTAAAATAAAATGATTTTCTCTTTTTTTTGAAACGAAAAATAAAAATAGAACTAAATGAAATTAAATTAATATAAAAACACCCAAATGGAAAGAAGTTCCACCTTTTATTATTAATTTATAATAATTTTTTTTAATTTATCCGATTAGCTTTGCTTCCGACACCATTTCCGATTAAAACCTCCCAACTAGATCAAACAAACCAAAATTCATGATTACGGCTCACAATTCAACTGGACGGCCGAATGTGAATAAATGACCGTTGTGCCCTTTGTGAACCCGAGAGTGCCATATGATATTTTCCGGATGATAGCATTGGTACAGGCCTAGAATGAGGTAAAACAACAAAAGCAGAGAAATTCAATTACGGCAAAACAGCGCTGACCGCGGTACTGAAAAATTCAACGTGTCTCTCTGACGACGAGATCCCATATCCTGAACTAACTTGGCCCTCGATCATGATTAAATAGGTATATTAATTCTAGACTCGAGTCAGAATAAATTCACTACTTCCCCTTTAAAAGTTGAATGGCAGGTAGCAGGAGAAACAGAGAAATAAATGTTTGTTGAAACTAAATTCCGCAGAGCAAATCCTTGCATTTGACTTGAACCAAACCAAATTAATATCTCAACATAGTCAAACCCACATGACAAAATAACTGCCTCGAAAATCTACTGACGACAGAGTCTCAACCCACTGAATTGATTACCGTATCTCAAAGATCCTAATGCCAAAATTACCGTGAATTTCTGTTCACCTTCAAAGAAAATAAAGAACTCCGAGACGGAGGTTCTGATTACTCAAAAAAACCCGGCGACAACTCATCTTCAAAAATAGTCAGCAAACAACCTCAAAATGACCATTTTGCCCTTTAACAACTAAAGTGTACCGGACGCGGTTCCTGCAAAACGAAACAAGCTACGTAATTTGTTAATAGTTAGCTGATGCAAAAATGAGATGACATGTGACAGGAATCGACTAATATGAGGGTAAAATTTGGGGTATTACAAGTACTTATGGATATTTCTTTAAGTATATGGGAGATCTTATTTCTTGGTGCTCCAAGAAGAAATTAGTGGTTACATTGTCGACCTGTGAAGTTTAGTACATTGCACGTGTTTTTCTTCCTGTCAAGTCGTTTGGATTATGAACTTCTTGTAGGATTTGAAGATCAAGGTGAGTCAGCCTGTAAGGCTGATGATTGACAACAAACACGTTGACACAAGGTTCCATTTTCAACGCAATTAGGTTCATAATGGAGTGCTTGAAGTTGTTCACTGTAGCACTCAAAAGCAACTTTGAGATGTGCTTACTAAAGCTATCAAGACTAAAGACTTTATCCATTTGAGAGTTGGAATTAGTTTTTTTGGTTTTAGTCTTGAATGTGGATTAAGGGATAGTGTTGAAGTGTAATCCAAATTCAAATTTAAGTTTCGTTTAGAGTTATTTTTTTCATTTAGTTGCTCTGATGGTATAAAAATTGAACTCAAGTTTCAGTTGTAACAGATTTTCATTGTAACCATTTTAAGTTAGAGATTAAAAATTAGTTACTCAATTTTCTCTCTCTTCCATCTTATTCATCTTCAACCTTGCGCTCCAACAGTATATCTGTTATCCAAATCAAACTAAAGGCCTTATAAACCCCCCTCCCCCCATAACTCAGTGCTTCCAATTTTTTTGAAAAAGCCTCCAATCCATCTACCTCTTTTGTTACGACTCAAACCTCCACAACCGACACTCTCATTGCTCTTAGACACTCCATCAATGTTGATCATTATGCTATCGTAATATGAAGATTTCTATTTGATATGAGCAAGAATCTTGTTGCTAATACTAACACTATTTTTCCTCTTTAGGCTTGTGAAATAGAAACTTGCCCTGTTGTGAATGTGACCCACCATATCAATTTGCATCACAAAGGTATCATCATGAATCTTTTTATTGAACCAAAACCATGTATAGTGACAATTTGTTGCCCACAAAGCTTTCCAATCCTCGATCTTCCCTTGGCCAAGATTGTTGTGTAAGCTTAACTAAATCCAATCTTGTAAAGTTACACCAAAAAATAAATTCTAGCCTGCTTCTCTAACAAAAGAAAGCCAAGTTGTTTTCCCAGCAACATAATCTCTCAATGTATGAAGCACACTTTTAATCTCAATTGAGCATTCCGAGCAAGAAGGGTACTTGATTTTCATCTAACTAAGCTGAAGATTTGTTAAGAGGCTATCATGCTTAACTGACCAAATAAACCCTTTGTTACATTTCAGACAGTTCAAAGACCATATACGTTTACAAATTCTGCTTTGCTTTTGATCAATAGTGATAGAACTCAACAAATTATATGCACTTTCAACAGAGAAATCACCATTTTTTGAGTCTCTCCATAAGCGAATGTCCTTACTATTGTCAGATCTAGGAGGGTGGATGGACAAGGTTTCCTTAATAATATTTTAAGGTAGTAAACTAGTAAGCATATTAGTTTTCTAGTCCCCATTACCTATTACAATTTCCATTATTTTGAGAGAAGGAGACCGACATGGCTATTTGTTAGGGCATCAGTAAGAGCTCCTAAATGGAGCCACAAGTCATTCCAACTATTCATTGTCTCTTCGTTACCAATATCCTAGTAAGTATGTTGATGTAGCAAGTTCCAGTTCTTCCATAGGTTCCTCCATAAACAGGAGTAATTCGTCTTGGTGGCTACATATCTCACGTTCTCATTTCCTCTGCCATATTTTCATCTAAGGACATTACACCATAATCTATTCTATCCATTCATGAATTTCCAAGCGAGGTTAAGTAGACACGCTTTATTATTATCACTAAGTTTTTAAAACCTAGTCCCCCCACCATTTTAGGAGTGGTGAGAGTACTCCACTTGACAACATGTGTAACATCCTAAACCTCGACTCTTATATAAAAGAGAATTTTCACTAATTAGGATGCTACTCAAAACAAATTATGCACTTCATGAAAAAATTTCAAACTCACAGCAGAAACTCGAATAATCCTCATAACATCAAATAATAAATTAAAGAAACCATTTAACGATAAATAAACTCCAAATGAAAACTCAAAATAAATAACGCACCCGTTCCCATAATAGATAAAACCGACTAAAAAGCGATAAATATAAAATAAATGAAGAAAGCTCCAAAGTCGTCTTCCATTCACAGACGACTACTCCTGCTGAGTATATGTACAACAATTACACAAAACCAACAATCAACCAGTATAGACATGCTCATAGCAAATGGCATTCATGCAAAAATTGAACAGACCTAAACAATAGGCTCAAACACCAACACAAAGGCAAGCTAGCAGTATTGGCAACAGAAATTGCAAGAACAACAGAGCTGAACATCTTAGCTGGTTAGTCACATCAATAACAATGTTAACCCAGTGTTTTGAAGGTTAACAAGTTCATGGGTGAAAACTGAACTGAAGCAGTTAACAAGTCTTGGCCATTAGCCTAAAAAAAGTCATGGATGAGGCCTATCCAACAAAAGAGTCAACAGACTCGGCATGTAAAAATGGATTTGACAGGTTTACTTACACACAGCTAGCAGCAGGTTTCATGTAAAGAAGAAATATAAGGATAGTCATAAAATATACATTATGCAACAAACATAAGCTTGACATAACAATGTCAAATCTAAATCTCATCATCTGTTTCAACAGCAGCTGTGTGATTCACCAAGAATCAACAATTCCAAAAGCCTCTAGTACAAACAATGGCAGCACCACACTTAAAGTTTTATCCAAACAAAAACAAGCCAATGTTTTAAAATGAAGTTAACCAACTCCAAAATTCCAAGAACTCAGAACGGGCCTATGACAGTCCTACTCTCATCAGAAAAACACCAGCAGAGAACCTAATGAACCCTGTCATCCTAGCCTTAAACAGCCTTCTTAAGATAACCTATTAATCAAAGCTCAGCAGGCCTGAGACATCCAAAATAACTCCTACTTGCAGCAGGCTACCTGCACTAAGCAGCCCTCAACTCTCAAACACTAACTCTAGGAACAGCCTTATGCATAAACTCCAAATGCTAGGAAACTTCAAGAAACCAACACAATCAATAGGTAAAACCCAATCTAGCTTATGGCACTTCAAAAGAGTTAACAAAACTCAAAGATAAGACAACAAGGGTCATGAGCCCCCAACAAAGGTTGGACAGCAGAGATGCTATGCAAAACACTATAATGAAAACAATAAGAACGTGCCTCAAGGGTATAAATCCAACAGCAACATGAACCAATTTGGTTTACCACCTCATACATCAAGGTTCTAAGCAAACAAAACCAACTGAAAACACGAATCCCTACTGTCTCAAGCAGTTATGAACCTGGATCAGCAGTTCAAAGATACATATTGAATGAAGGATGTGGTCAAAACAGGATATTTGGTTCTTAGCAGGATGCTGGCACAAAACTTAATCAAATGGCCAATACTACAAACCAAACAGATCAAGGAAGATATGGTTGTAAGGGCATACTACTGCTACCTGACAGTTATCAAAATGTTGAACCTAAACCCAACCAACAAATCCTAACAAGTCTAGACTTGATCCTACTCTTCATCAAGGTATCAACCAAAAAGGATTAAACAAGGCTCTTGTGGGAACTGGACTGGTTTAACTCTCAACAACCTGGACAGTGAACCTAAACAACAAGATAACTTCAATGAAATTGAGAGAAACTCTAATCTGTTATGAACTCAAGGTAACGGCCCTCTCTTCACATGAATCAACATTAAAACTCAGAGCCTAACCTTAAAAGGTCTAGAGGCAAACAACAATCTAGAACATCAAAACAACTGTAAACTTGCTATCCAAATCTAGCTCACCAAACAGTCACAACAGCAAAACTGCTCTCAAAGATTTAGCAGACCATAAACCTCAAGATCACCAACCTAGCTACCTACTTCTAAACAACAAACTCAAGTGTCAAGCACAAAACTGACAAAGCCAGCCAATGGAGTATTGTTGGCAGCCAAAGACCTAAACAGAAACAACCACCTAATGAAAACAACAGCACTCTAAAGGTCAACATGAGCACAACATAAACCAAAGCAAACCCAGCTCACACACATAACCAAAACCATCTGCTTTCATGGTCCCAAACATAAATGAAGCACACAACCAGTTTACACTCTCATGGCAGTTCCAAAATTGATAATCCAACCTTGCCTCACAACCAACTCCTAGCTACATTGGACAACTAAAAGTCATGAAATCAACCTGTTATGAATTCCAAGTCTCAACAGCCTCTAAACAAAAAGCACATAAGTAGGAAGAGCTCAATGAGTCTCTAATCCAAATTCAACCCTGCTACCCTTAATGTCCAACAGCATACCAAGAGCTCCACTTAAATCAAACTTAAAACCAGTCAACAGCTTCCCAAAACAGAATTACCTTCAAGGATCCAAACAGATGTGAGGTACTCAATAACAGCAAACAAACACAAGCTAACAAAGCTCCAAAAGCATGACAGTATTAAGCATGACATTAAGACATTTGTGACAAAACCAACCAACTCAAAACAAAACCTCACTCATGATTCACAATACATGGACAACATATGATAAGGGCATATTCATGGCATATTCATACTCAAAATAGTTAACCAACACCACAACAGAACTTAGCACATGTTTTAATGCTACTGATGCAATAAATCATGGTTTTGTGATGCTTACCTCTTGCAGCTTCCAAAATAAGCTAGCAGCAAAACTCACAGTTTTGAAGCTCCTAGCCACCAACTTCTCCCTTTGCAAATAGCTCCCAAGTAGTATTGGGGTGATAAATTTGTGATGAAAGGTTTAAGAAATGGTGAGGAAATGAGTGATTTTCGTGGGAATTTTCTCAGAGAAGAGCAAAATACAGATTTGGGATTTCTTCAAAATGGAGGCTAGGGTTTGGTTCAGCTGAATGCTTTGCTTAAATAGGGAGGGAGAAAGGTAAGAATCAAGCTTTTCATGGTGAAAAATGGAAGGGTTAGATGCAGCAAGCCAAAAGAGAAATTCAATCTATGGTGGATGAAGGGCCAAGGACAATAACATGCTAACAACTTTGTTTTCTTCTGCAATGGAGGGGGAAAGGCAGAAGGACTGCATAATGGGCAGAGAGAGGCTGCTTGTCCCTTCCTCTTTGAGCAAGAGAAATTCAAAATGTTACAAAATGTTACAAGCTTGGTTGGTCCTATTTTGGCAAAGTTTGGTGGGAAAAGTTGGCAATTCATGCACATGACTTTGGAGCAAGGCTATGATTCTGCATGAATACTTGCAATACCTACCAAAATGAATCAAAATACATGCTTTGAAAATATGCTCAAACCCCCAACTTTGATCAATGATATCTTGGCACTCAAAAATCCAATTGCCCTAAACTTGAGTTCTTGGTAAAGAGGGCATGGAGTATAACAACTTTCATATTGATGATAGTTCCATTGGATCATTGGAAGACCATACAATTTGAGGTTGAAAATCATGCCACGAAATCTGTCCACAAATAACTTAGAAAAATTCTAAGTTATGAATTTTGTCTTATTTTTTCTCAACTTTGCACATCCATAACTTGAGCTTTTCAAATCCAATGGAGGACTTCTTGTACTCTTTGGAAAGCTTGGAGCACACTCTACAACTTTCATTTGGGTCAAAGTTTCATTTGACATCAAGAAGGTGATGAAAATTGACTTGCAAAGTGGTGCAAAAATTTGTTCAAACTTAACAGTTTTGAAATCATTGAAATCTCCAACTTTGATTGATCATAACTTGAGCTCCAAGTATCATATGACTATGAATTAGTACTCAAAAGAAAGCTTGAGATATAAGGAACAACTTTGATGTTTGCCAAAAGTTCATTTGAAACCTTTATCATGAATAGAAATGGCCTTGAAGATGGCTGTTCCAAACATAAAACTTTCCAAAAATGGAAAGTTTCTAAAACCCTAATTCCAAAAATGGCAACTTTCAACAACCTTTGATTTTTCATGATTTCCTTGACTTTTCTTGATCAAATTCCACCCATTGGTCATATTGAACTTAAGGATCATGATCTTGACCTCAAGAAGTCAGGAGTTGACTTTTTTGATGCACAGTTGACTTTTCTTCGAATCTCTCGATTTTCAATCAACTGAACAATTGGAGCTCTTTTGATTAAAATTTATGATCGAACTCTCATCCTCAAACATCTTTGGACATATGGAGGGCCATGGAAACAAGTGTGCTCCAAGAAACAAATTTTATCCTGATTAAAATTGAAACCCTAATTCCAACCCTTTTTGGCCTGGGCATTGTGCAAATGAACTGAGTAACCCTTCCACTTCACTAAAACCTCTGAGGTACTCAAAAAACTTCCACCTCTTGTTCACACTAGTGATAAGACCTTATGGACCCCTTGACAATCTTCTGATGGTTTGTACCAGTGCCTTTGCTTGAGCTCGAAACCAATAAAGACTTTCCTCTTGGGTGGTACACAAACAAACACTTGATCCCCTGTAAATGCAAAATGCTATGCAATGCAAAATGCTAGAACAATGAAACATAAGCCAGAGATTAGGAAAAGAGGTTGGTCAAATTTTGGGGTGCAACACATGGGTGTATTCAAATATGAGAAAGTTAAAGAGGATAAAAGTGCCCCATAGACAAAAGTAGAATTTGCCTTTAATCTGTCTGAAGAAAATTTTGGTCAGTTATTACACTAAACATCCACTAGTGGAAGTTGCTGTTAAATTTGTCTCGGGTTACTGAAAGTTTGAATTTCGAATTCAAAATATACAACACTTCATAAAGTGGTACATAATGTAACTATAGGAAAACCATTGCAATCTTATGCTGAAAAGGTGTTGTTTCATCAAGAGTTGTAAAGTTGTGAAACAACACATGCATGACCTATAAATACATTATTCAGAATCCGAAAATCATACAACAACAAAATTACATAACCTTCACTAAAATTCCATACATTCTTCCCTACATACGAGTTTTCATCAGTCTTGTGCAAACTCGAGTATAGGCTAAATTATCCAAGGTATTTCTGTGTTCCAACTCTAGGACATTTGAGAGTGTTTAAAATACTTTTAAGGAAAGTGATTTCGTTCACGATTCTAGCCTCGATCCATTCAATTTATATTAATTTTCTAATATGAATTGTAATAGTTGTGGGTATAGAAATTGATATTTGTTGATAATGAATTTTGAATTGTTGCTGAATTTTATGTTTGTTGTATGCTAAGGGTTTGAGATGATGATTTATGATGATGGTAAGGTATGAAATTATGAATTAATTGGTGCGATTATATGAATATAAATGGTGATTGATATTGGTATGTTTTTGATTGAGTTTAAAACCATGAAATATTTTTGGTGACGATTTCATGGACGTTTTTGGGGTTGAAGAAGATGAAAATCATGCTGGAAATATAAGAAAAATAACAACTTTTTAGTAACGCCTTCAATGCATGATTTTGATCACAACTCTCAACTCGTAAATCATTTTGGAATGGGGTTTGAAGAGTTGGATAGCTGAAACAGAGGGATATAACTTTATTTCAGGGATAAAATATTTTTGGTGAAGATTTCATTGACGTTGTTGGGATTGAAGAAGATGAAAATCATGCTGGAAATTTCAGAAAAATAGAAACTTTTAAGTAACGTCTTCGTGCACGGTTTTGATCATAACTTTCAACTTGTAAGTTATTTTGGGGTGGTGTTTGAAGCTTTTGGTCGCTAAAATAGAGAGATATAACTTTATTTCAGGGAAAAAAATATTTTTGGTGATGATTTCATGGACGTCTTTAGGGTTGAAGAAGATAAAAATCGTGCTGGAAATTTCAAAAACACAACAACTTTTTAGTAATGCCTTCGTGCACGGTTTTGATTATAACTTTGAACTCGTAAATTGTTTTGGGATATGGTTTGAAGTATTGTGTAACTTAAACAGAGGGATATAACTTTGTTTCAGAGATAAAATATTTTAAACAATTTTATCAGAGATCGGTAGCATGTGGGAAAGAAGTGTATCAGGTGACGAATATGGGCGAGGTTCGTATTGACAGATTATTTGATGTGTTAGGGATGATTGGGAGGGTGTGTTTGATTATATTGGTGATAGTCCAAAAGGGTGTATTATATTAATCATGGTTGCAATTGTATGATCGATTGTGGATCAGTAAATATTATTATAATTATTGTGTTAATTTATTATTACGATGTCATGCATTCATTGTTGATATGTTGAAGGATATAAGTCATAGGTCCGAAAGGGGATGAAAGACTTATCTGAAACTCAAAAGGGGGAGTTCGCGATTCTGAAGGGGGATCGGGTCCGTATGATGAACCATCGATGAGAATTGGTACCACATATGTCGTGTAATATTGTCGAGTCTCATTGCATTGTAACTATGTCGTGCTTGTGCATTTGTTGTGGTGAGAATGAGATTATGAATGAATGTGATTTGTGCGTATAAATGCAACTCTCTTAAGAATGAATTTCTCACCCCTTTTGTGTTTGTTGTGTGTGTGTTTCATTGGAGTACAGAAAAACAGGTATCTGAGTAGTTGGAGATATACATCATGTTACTATCGGTTGAGTCTACTAGTGGAGTTGCTCTAATATGTAACGCCGGGGATTTTCTTTATGTTATTGTGTTACGTATCTTTTAATTTAAAGTAATTATTGAACAACTTTTGGTGTGAGTGATTTGTTGAGGCTATGAATGTCATACTTTTGTTTAATTCTGCTGTTTGGATTATAATTTTTGATTAAATGAAGTAGGATTTAGACTTCTTAGATTGTGAAGTGACATCCTACTTGGATAAAATTATATTATATTTATTAATTATTTAGTCAAGAAATAGGATGTTACATATTTCATTCTGACCATTATTCTCGCGACATCCATCTTACGTTGTCTTCTAGTTTCATCATCACAACATATATAAGTTCATACCAATGAGGTAATAAACTCAAAGAATTTAAAAGCCTATGCATGGTATGGAATCCCATAGCATCTAAGCCATGTTACACGTTCGTTATCCACATCCTCTGATCTCCACTAACTAATCTCAAAGAACCATTGACTTTACCATTCTCCTGCCTCGCTAACTAACGCCTCAAACTCCCCTTCTTCCACTTTTTTCAAGAGGCATAAGTTTGCACCTAAGAGTCACTTTTATAGTAAATTATTCCTCAAATGTTGAAGACTTTCTGAATGTTATACGTCATTCCTGGATTCTCCATCACTCAAATGAATATTTTTTTAAATCTTGTTAGATCCTCCACCTCCATGTTAAACTCCAAATGAGCGAAGGTAGGTTTCAACTCCCTCTTTCTTGTTAGTATATGTATTTTCAGCAAAAGTCTCTCAAAACTTATTTTACTAAGAATTCATTAAAAATTTTAAACTCGTGAATATCAATAGTCTTCTAAAAAATTATGAGAAATCTCAATTAAAATATTAAATATTAAATTTCATCGTTCGGGAAAAATTGTGATTGTCTTAATTGAATACTACAAAATAATTTTAGAAATTCTTGATTGAATAGCACACAAAAATTTTATTATTATTATTATTATTATTATTATTATTATTATTATTATTATTATTATTATTATTATTATTATTATTATTATTATTATTATTATTATTAATTTTTTCGAAATCTCAATTCAATACATCCCTAAAATATTTTTGTTGTTATACATTAGATCAAGTGTCCTCATTGAATATTTTAGAATTGAATCACACGTCACAAATATAGTATTAAATGGTTTAAAAGTTATTATTATTTTATTATAATGGTTACCAAGATTTGAAGTTTTTCTCTTTTAATAGTGACTATAGTAACTAATACTCTATGTTTCATATATGGATGTCAATTTGAATTTTTGTGGGGATTAATACATACAATGTATATATTGTCTCCTCTTCTTTTTTTCTCACTTCTATTTGTCTCCTCCGTTCCTCATCTTCTTTGTTCTCATCAACACAACAATCACTCTCCTTTATTTATTGTGCTTATGGTAATTACTCTTCAACTTCAATATACTTCAATTAGTAATTTATTTTTCATTCAATTAGTAAATTAGTGGTTATACTTTCGTAAATGCAAGTGTTTTTACATTTTTTTTTTGTTATTTATATAAGATGTGTTTTAATTTTAAAAAAAGAAAAGAATATAAATTTTTTTTAAGACTTGACCTCCATGGATCTCTGATTCTTCGTGGAGATTTGTGGAGATGGGGATGGAGAATAATATTCTCCTATGGCGAAGAACGAGTACGGGGATGGAAAAAACATTGAGGAACATGGCAAAAAGTGAAAAAACATCATCCCTACATTCTCTATCCGGTTAACACCCCTAATTTTATAATTATGATTCATAATTAGTAATTAATATTTTATATTAATTTTCATGGCACTCTACTGAAATGTTAGATGAAGAATAGCGCTACTTTCAGTGTTGTTGCTCTTGATTTGATTTGAGTTTATTTTAAATTGAACTTATGAATGGTCTTTTCTTTTATTTGTATTTAATTATGGTATAAAAATATATTTTTTATAACTATTAATATAACACAATAAAAAATATAAATATAAATGTATCTATGTTGTATAAATACCATATAATGTTTTTTTTATTCAAACTTAAAATGATGCTAAATTATCATTTTTCATAAAGTAATTAAATTCACAGTTTTATAAAATTTATGTTAAATAAGTACAAAGTTTTGATTATTTTAAATATTTAAATTGAGTTTTGTGATTGAGAAAATATTTGAATTGAAGGTATTTAAAGTTAAGGAATTGAAGATATTTGAATTGGATTCAGACTTTTATTTATAAGTATTTAAATAAAAGTTTGTTGAAAAATTTAATATATATATATATTTCTATTTGAAAGAGAGATTGTTAGAGATCTCATCTAATTCATCTCATTTAATTATATGTATTCTAATTTAAAAATTACTATCTCAGTATAATTTTTAACTTGTAGGATTAATTTTTATAATCGCTGGTATCCGATTTATAGAAAAAAATCAAAATATTTCCGCTCTTTTTTAAATAAGAGACTAGTAAATCGATAAAAGTTAATTTATTTGATTAAATTAATCAAATATATTAATTTCTTTTATATAATTTTAGAAGGGTAGGTTAAGTTTATAGTATATGAATATTCAAATAAAAAGTCTCACATTAAAAAAAATTCATCAAAAATCAACTTACTTTTAAATACCAACTTATTCAATTATTTTATATAAAAAAAATAAATTCTTACTTGTATAAAACAAAGCTATTACAAAAATCTCAATATTCCAATACACTTTCACATATATTCAAAGTGCAAGAGAACTGACTTCATCATCTTTCCAACTTCCTTCCTCATACTTGAACCACCTTGGACGTCCACCATCAATTTTTGTTCGTTGGCACATGATGCATGATTCTTTGCTACACATGAGAAACTCACGCAACCTAGAAACCTTGTCACTTATACTACAATCACTCTCACTAATAAACCTATATCCTTCATAACTCTTATTACTATCATTCACAAAACAAGAATGAGAAATGTTAAGCACTTGTAAATGTTCAAGTTTATCTAAAATTAAAATAAGAGCTTCTTTATCCAACTCTGAACATCTAATACTCAGTACTCTTAACTTTGGAAGATACATAGTGAGAGACTTAGCAAACCCTAGATGAAAACGCCCCATAACCTTTAGTTCTCTGAAGTTCTTGCAATTCTCTGAAATTTCTTCAAATACATATTTTGGATCGGCTATACTAGGCATCGTCATTGACTCTAGATCTTTCCAACCCCTAATCGCCATTCGCATTGATATTTTCTTGACTCTATTCCATGATAGAAAGACTAATCGTCTTACAAGTGGACACCTGCAACAACATATATTAATGACTTCCATGGTTGATGGTGGTGTAAAACTTTTTATAAATTTATTATTACATACCTTTTAGCTGTGTACATGAATTGATCATCTGCGAGATACAAATCGTGATGAAAAATCAAATTCTTGATATTTCCTCTACTGGAATTCAATGCAATAAACAAGAGATTATATAAAACATTATCAAAGCCAGAATGGACCCAAACGAACGGCGCAGATCCAGTCCTGACAAAATCAGATTTCAACATGGAGAAATCTAGGGTTTGCCAAAGCTCGTTATTAGCTTTTCCCCATGCTTCTAGAAAACGAGCAACAGCAAAAGTTGATTCAAAGATATCTATATGCTTGAAAATTTCAACATACAGATCAGTGTTGACATTCTCCATGAGCTTACTCATCATCTTCATCATGTGGTTTTCTTCACCACTTTTTTTAACTTTCTTTGTGTCAAGTCTTTCAAATTCGCTGCACATGAGAAAATTAATTTTAATCACAACTTGTTAGTTGTATTCAAGAAGAAGTTTAGGAGACGGTGATTAAATAGCGTTATAACCTATACACATATAAAGTACTGAAAATAACAAACTTTATCTTTTTTTTTTTTTTTTTGAGCATAACAATTTCGGTTTTCAACAATATTTAAACATTAAAATCTCAACAAACTTTGATTCTTATATGCATTTAAGTCATAAAAAAATAACTCACTTTAATTATATTAATCTTTAATCATAACTATTTTTAAATTCAAGTGCTATTTTTATAGATTAATTCCTAAAATATCTCTAGAACCGTTTTTATAGATTAATTTTTAAAATATCTTTATAAATATTTATATGGTATGATTTAATTAGATACACGTATAATTACACAATCAATCCATAGTTATGCATAAGTAATTAATATAATTTGTTGAGATTTTAAAATTTTTTGCTTTGATATTATATTAAAACCAAAATCAATTTTTTTTTATGAAAATTGTATTATTTGTGTTTCAAGTTAATGTATTTTTTTTTTTTTTGGAATAGGGAGGGCTGAAGCACAGAAAGAAAAAGAACTAGTAAGAAGTTATCACTCGGAAAACAGAAATCTCCCCTGCATCATTCGCAAGTAATCCAACTATATTATCTTAGTATTTATGATAAATTCTTAAATATATGTCATGCTGAAGGCTTATGTTCACTATAGTATTTGCGCAACAATTAACTTCTTTATAAATAGGCTTGACTCTCACATCCTAATCTTCATTCAATATAAATTTTATTTGATGCAAAATGATACTACCTTTTCTGATGCACGAAGTTTTCTTGTTGATAATTTTCATGACTTTTTTTTTTTTTTTTTGCAGTTTGAAGCTCAATCTTCGTATATGTTGAAGTGTAATCCAAATTCACATTTAAGATGTATTTAAATTTGTTTTTCATTTAGTTGTTTTGATGGTATAAATTCTAAACTCAAGTTTCAGTTGTAATAGAATTTCATTGTAATTGTTTTCAATTAGAGAGTAAAAGTTAGTTACTCAATTTTCCCTCTCTCTCTCTCACTCACTCACTCACACACTCTCTCTCTCTCTTTTATCCATCTTCAACCTTGTGCTCCAACAATTAGTATCTAGAGCTCTAATTCAGATTTGAGAACGGGAAACACGAGTGTACGTGAGGCGTGTGTGATTGATTATGTTTATTTAATTCATAGTGAATTAAAGATTTGAATTGAAACAGAATCACATTTCTTGATTCTGAGGGATTAGGAAACACGAGTGCTGGTGAGAATTGAGTGAATTTGCACAAGAAGGAAGATGAACGGAGGAAACGGTAACTTGAACATAAAGCATCTAGTATTTGATGGAAAAATTGGAATCGGTGGTGATTTAGATGCATGTGTTGTTTGGCACTCAAGATATCTTGATCTCGTCAATGATGGTTACACAACGGTTGCAGCAGATGCAACAGAAGCACAGAGAAATGCATAAAGAGAAATGAGGAATAAGGATCATAAGGTGTTGTTCTATATCCATCAGTGTGTGGATACGAATGTGTTTGATAAGATTGTTGATTCAACGATGCAGAAGACTGTGTAGGACACACAGATATAGTGCTACAGTAGTGATACATCAATGAAGAAGGTGAAACTTCAGTCTCTACGTAAGCAATATGAGAGTCTCAACATGAAGAACAATGAGAAGGTACCTGATTACATTGTGATTTTGATCACAAATGAGATAAAATCTTATGGATAAACTCTTTCTGAATAAGTGATAATTGAAAATGTATTGAGATCACGTACTCCTCAATTTGATTACATTGTTGTAGCAATTGAACACTCTAAAGATCTCGACACCATGATAATTGAAGAGATGTAAAGTATTCTATAGGCACTACGCCAAAATTGATACTTTGTATCACCTAATTTAATAGCGCTTTAAAAAAAGTGTTATTAAAAAAGAAACAAACACATCTATAATAGCACTTTATGGTCGAACGCTATTATAAAGTGTAGACAATGTGATTTTGATAGCACTTTATTAAAAAGCGCTATTATTATAAAGGAAACAAACATATCTATAATATCACATTTAAAAAAAATACTATTAAAAAAGAAACAAACATATTTATAATAGCACTTTATGGTCGGACGCTATTATAAAGTGTTGACAATATGATTTTGATAGCACTTTATTAAAAAGCGTTATTATTATAAAGGAAACAAACATATCTATAATAGCACTTTTAAAAAAAGTGCTATTAAAAAAGAAACAAACTTATTTATAATAGCACTTTATGGTCGGACGCTAGTATAAAGTGTTGACAATAGAGGAGTAGAGAATGTTATTTTGATAGCACTTTGTAAAAAAATGCTATTATTAAACTTCACTAAGATAGCGCTTTTTTTAAAAAACGCTATTAAACTTGACTAAGATAGCGCTTTTTTTTTAAAAAACGCTATTAAACTTTACTAAGATAACTGTTCATTTTCACGAAGAATATCCTAAAATCTTCTTTCCCCTTCGTTCCCAGATCCGGCCACCAACATTTCCTTTCCTCTCCTTAATTCGCAATCGAAACCCTCTTCTTCACAAAATAGAGAAGACCCTTCACCCTTGGCCATCACCATCTTCTTCATCCATTTTCGTCGCCGACCCTTTCCTCTCATTTTTTTGCCGTCAAACTATCCCCCACCGTTGTCATCTTTAAGCTTCTCCTTCATCATTCTTTTCACCATCACCAACCCATATCTCCGAACCAGAAAACCCTTCAACCACACTCCTTCAGCTCCGCCATTGATACCCTCATTTTCCTGATCTGAAACGGCTCTCGAGTCCACTTCCAACATCAAGCACCGGTTTCGACGACAATAGCTTTGCGATAACGGCGACAGACGAGTAACAGCAACTTGCGGCTTCGATGATGATGATGATTTGCAACATTGGAGTCGGGAAGGGGAAATTTAGGGATTTCATATCCACGTTTAGTTCGTCTGGTGGTCGGAAAACCTCTAGTGATTCTCGAGGTGGATCATCCAAAACGACGCCGTTTTTGAGTTTTGCTGTTGTTGAGGTTGAATTAGGGTTTAACACCGGGAATGTAAATCCTTCTGTATAAGGTACTCTTACGGTTGTTACCACTGGTTGGAATCTTTGAGATTTAGTTACAAGAGTCGGTGTTTGATCCATGTTGTTGTTAATCCAGTTGTTCATCGGTGGTGGTGGTGGTGACGGGGAAACCGGTGAAGGGATTTTGATACTATTTTTGGGTAATTCTGTTGACTTTTTTTCTTTGACTTGACATGATTTTTTACCTGTGCAAGGACATTTTCTCCTTAAAAGCCAAATGGGTTTGGAAAGTGATGTTCTAAACATGTTGTTGTTGCTAGGGTTGGGATTCGAAGGTTTTTTTATGTTAACTGAGATAGCACCTGCTGGGTGAGATAACAAACCTTGTTGACTATTCCAACTAGCTTTTGATGAAGCTGTAGGTGTTGCAGTATGGAAGGATCAAGCTCTATATTTTTTGATGTGTGAATAACTATCTACCGTGGAAGAAGCAGAGGAGTATCTTGTGTTATCTGGTATAACAATGTTCTCTGTTAATGTTTCATTGTTTACATTAACCATCACAGGTGAAACTCTGCTATTGTTATTGCTGTTACTGTTGTTCTCTCTTGATGGGGACTTTGCTTAGTAACGAGATTGATCCGGTTGCTCATAAAGAAGAATACCAAAGACTTGCTTTTACAGCCACATTTTTCTCCCTAGTTCAAATTGACTCACGTATTGATTCATAAAGCACCTGTTACTTTATTTTGAAACCAAAGCCATTTACACACTGAAAATTTAAAATTTTAAGAAGGCATTTAAAGTAGTAGTATACGTCAAAGATGCTATTGATACATTTAATTTTTCATAATATGTATGCAATTGAAAATCTTTAATACGTAAACTTATATAATTTAGGTTACATGTTATGTTGATATATGTTGAAAGTTGTTATTATAATGCTAGACATATTTCTACAAAACAATGCATATGTATGGTATAAGAAAAGAAACGTGTTTGATGGTAGTATTTTAGAATGTGATACCATATTGTGCAAGAATGTGATGTAATGTAACATGATATGGTGGTATTTAATTAATTGTGATTCAAATTTAATACAAAAATATGAATATATTGGCATTGCATTAAGTTATATATATTATATTGAAAGTTCGAAAAATAATTACGTAAATGAGCACAAAAGAATTGTAAATAAATTCATATATTTGTTACAATGTTAGCGATATTGCTTCAAACAATAATATAAATATAGTGTATAATTATCTTGTTGTTATAATTAATTTTTGAAATTATTTATAAGGAAGAGGAAGAATATGCTAACCATTAAAATGATCAAATCTTTGAAGTTCATGATTTTAAATTATGTAATTGAGTTTTGATTGGTATTGTATGTGAATAACATGTTTGGGTTCAATGAGACTTATTATTTTAAGTCATATAAAGATTATCCAAAGATGAATCATGACTTATATAGACTTTTGAATTTGGAATCTAATGTAATTATTGATTCCCAAGAAGTGAGGTTCTTTAAGAACCTTATCACAAAGGATAAGTAAGAGATTCTGAAAAACCAAGGATCAAAGACCGAACAAAAATAAGTCTCAAACTTATTTCCTTTATCTTATGGAAGGAGACAATAAGAATTTTATTTGGAAAATTCCTATTGTTCTTCAAGTGGAAGATGATCATAAAACTTAAAGGGAAAAATTAGCTTCAAAGGACTTATCTTTTTTGAAAGATGTTATCCAAGACGTAATGGATTCAACAACGTCAAACCAAACATGGAAATTTGTCAATCTACCTAAAGAATTAATACCCATTGGATGAAAATGGTTGTTCAGAAGGAAGTATCATAGTGTGATGGCACATTAAATACATACAAGTCTAGATTAATGACCAAGGGTTTTAGACAAAAAAATGTGTTGATTATTTCAACACGTATGGACTAGTAGCAAGGACTATGATGATTAGAGTATTGTTTGTATTAGTTTCTTTGCATGACCTTATAGCTCATCAAATGGATGTCAAAATGACATTCATAAATAGAGATCTCGATGAGGAGATTTGCATGGGGAAACTAGAAGGTTATGTACTTCCTAGTAATGAACAAAAGGTGCGTAAGCTTGCTATATCCTTTTATGGATTAAAACAAGCACTGTCACAGTGACATTAAAAGTTTGACTTTGTCATTGCAAGATTCACCAATTAATGGGGAGACACACAACTTAAGGGGAGTTTTTTCAATCATAATACAACATAAATTCAAATATTTTGTCATCATCAAAAAGGGGAGATTGTGAGGAATACATCTTATATCTAGTTCAATTTTGATGAAAACAAAGATTATCAAAGGAGAAAAGGTTCAAAAGCATCATGCGCATCAATGATGAAGTTGATCAATAAGGTTTAGCATATAAATTCAAGTGAAGATATGAGACAAGTGAACATAAATAAGGTGCTCATTGCAATTTATACTATACTACTTTAAATTGCTCATAATTTCATCTAAAACCTTCTTACATCATCATGCATGATTATCTAAAAACATTCTTCATCCGATTCTTGTTACAAGTGTTTGTACACAAAGTTATGTGTGAATATTATGATATTCATTTCTATCCATGTTGATTATATGATTGATCATTAGCAACAAAATGAATAGAATTTTAGAAAGAAAGAGGTTTCTAACTTCCACATTCAAGATGAATGATCTTGGACTAGTTGACACACTTTTGCAGATCAAACTAAAGCGAAATAGTGGGGGTTATGAATTTAGTCAAACACATTATGTTGAGATAGTGCTTGATAAGTTCAAACTCTTACGCTTTAAGAAAGTGATCACTCCATTTGATCCTAGTTGCAAACTTCAAAATAAATGATGGAAGAGTTGTGACTAAATTGGAACATGCAAGTGCATGTAATGTACTAAACCCGACATAGCATTTGCAATTGGTAAAATGAGTAGATTTTACTAGTAACCCAAATGGTGAGCAATAGAAGGCCATCATTAGGATTTTCAGATATCTTATGAAAACCAAAAATATTGGTCTCCATTATGGTAGATTTTCTGTCATATTAGAAGGATATACCAATGCGAGTTGGATATCGAGTGTTGAGTATCATAAATCTACATTTGGGTGGAGATATTTACACTATTGGGGGTGAAATTTCTTGGAAGAGAAAGAAATAAATGTGGATCACTCTCTTAACCATTGAATCGGAATTTAATGCTCTTGCTTTCGTTGGTGAAGAAGCTAAATGGTTAAGGGATTTTCAATTGGAAGTTCCATTGGCTAAAGAAAATGTTTCAAATATGTTGCGGTAGTCAAACCACTTTAACTAAAGAATACAAAAAGCGTATAGCAGAAAGTCTAGGCAAGTAGGACATAGACATTCTTTCGTGAGAAAATGGATTAAGGATGTAATCATTCACATATATACGATCGAGCTATAATTTTCTTGATCCATTTACTAAGCCATTGGCTAGAGACTTAGTATAAACAACCTCGAGAGGCATAGGGTTGAAACTCCTTGAGTAAGAGTTCCGACAATGGAGGAAACCTAATCTTACGTTAATAGAATATTAACCTCAAGGTTCAATACGTAACAACAAGTCATTGATTTGGATGTTTTTCGAACATTTCGTGATAATGTTGACCTTTAAAATAAGGGTTGAGCTTTTATTTAAACTCTTAATGAAGTTCAATACCAAGGGTATGTGTCTCATGGAAAATGATACAAAATCAATTTCACCTATGTGAATTTCGAGAAGGTGTCGTCTCAAAGTGAGAGTTGAAGTTTCTCTCACGAAAAATTCATGATATAGGAAAATATATGACCATAAATAAGTGCTAAGCGAGATATGTAGGGGAAGAAGCCTTAAAGAGTGCGTGTAAGGTAACGCCAGTCTAATCATATTGATTAATGGTTTAAAAGCACTTCTACCTAACATTCCGATTAAACTTTGTGTTATCCTCATTAAGGTTAAGTTTAAAATTGAAAGATACTTAAGTGTATTAACAATCTTTATACTTCATTTTCTAGAACTAGACTTGTCATTATTAAAATAAGTGGGGGATTGTTGGAAATTAATGGACAATTAATGCCCATGGGTGTATTCAAATATGAGAAAGTTAAAGAGGATAAAAGTGCCCCATAGACAAAAGTAGAATTTGCCTTTAATTTGTCTGAAGAAAATTTTGGTCAGTTATTACACTAAACATCCACTAGTGGAAGTTGCCGTTAAATTTGTCTCGGGCTACTGAAAGTTTGAATTTGAATTCAAAATATACAATACTTCATAAAGTGGTGCATAATGTAACTATAGGAAAACCATTGCAATCTTATGCTGAAAAGGTGTTGTTTCATCAAGAGTTATAAACTTGTGAAACAACACATGCATGACCTATAAATACGTTATTCAGAATCCAAAAATCATACAACAACAAAATTAAATAATCTTCACTAAAATTCCATAATCTTCACTAAAATTCCATACATTCTTCCCTACATTCGAGTTTTCATCAGTCTTGTGCAAACTCGAGTATAGGCTGAATTATCCTGGGTATTTCTGCGTTCCAACTCTAAGACATTTGAGAGTGCTTAAAATACTTTTAAGGAAAGTGATTTCGTTCACGATTCTAGCCTCGATCCATTCGATTTATATTAATTTTCTAATATGAATTGTAATAGTTGTGGCTATAGCAATTGATATTTTTTGATAATGAATTTTGAGTTGTTGCTGAATTTTATGTTTGTTGTATGTTAAGGGTATGAGATGATGATTTATGATGATGGTAAGGTATGAAATTATGAATTAATTGGTGTGATTATATGAATATAAATAGTGATTGATATTGGTATATTTATGATTAAGTTTAAAACCATGAAATATTTTTGGTGACGATTTCATGGACGTTTGTGGGGTTGAAGAAGATGAAAACCATGCTGGAAATTTAAGAAAAATAACAACTTTTTAGTAACGCCTTCGGTGCTTGATTTTTATCACAACTCTCAACTCGTAAATCATTTTGGAATGGGGTTTGAAGAGTTGGGTAGCTGAAACAGAGGCATATAACTTTATTTCAGGGATAAAATATTTTTGGTGAAAATTTCATTGACGTTGTTGGGGTTGAAGAAGATGAAAATCGTGCTGGAAATTTTAGAAAAATAGAAACTTTTTAGTAACGTCTTTGTGCACGGTTTTGATCATAACTTTCAACTCGTAAATTATTTTGGGATGGAGTTTGAAGCTTTTGGTAGCTTAAATAGAGAGATATAACTTTGTTTCAAGGAAAAAATATTTTTGGTGATGATTTCATGGACGCTTTTAGGGTTGAAGAAGATAAAAATCATGCTGGAAATTTCAAAAACACAACAACTTTTTAGTAATGCCTTCGTGCACGATTTTGATTATAACTTTGAACTCGTAAATTATTTTGGGATATGGTTTGAAGCATTGTGTAATTTAAATAGAGGGATATAACTTTGTTTCAGAGATAAAATATTTTAAACAATTTTATCAGAGATCGGTAGCATGTGTGAAAGAAGTGTATGAGGTGACGAATATGGACGAAGTTCGTATTGACAGATTATTTGATGTGTTATGAATGATTGGGAGGGTGTGTTTGATTATATTGGTGATAGCCCAAAAGGGTGTATTACATTAATCATGGTTGCAATTGTATGATCGATTGTGGATCAGTAAATATTATTATAATTATTGTGTTAATTTGTTATTACGATGTCATGCATTCATTGTTGATATGTTGAAGGATATAAGTCATAGGTCCGAAAGGGGACGAAAGACTTATATGAAACTCATAAGGGGAAGTTCGGGATTCCGAAGGGGGATCGGATTCGTATGATGAACCATCAATGAGAATTGGTACCACATGTATCATGTAATATTGTCGAGTCTCATTACATTGTAACTATGTTGTGCTTGTGCATTTGTTGTGGTGAGAATGAGGTTATGAATGAATGTGATTTGTGTGTATAAATATCACTCTCTTAAGAATGAATTTCCCACCCCTTTTGTGTATGTTGTGTGTGTGTTTCATCGGAGTACAGAAAAACAGGTATCTGAGTAGTTGGAGATGTACCTCATGTTACTATCGGTTGAGTCTACTAGTGGAGTTGCTCTGATATGTAACACCGAGGATTTTCTTTATGTTATTGTGTTACGTATCTTTTAATTTAAAGTAATTATTGAACAACTTTTGGTGTGAGTGATTTGTTGAGGTTATGAATGTCATATTTTTGTTTAATTCTGCTATTTGGATTATAATTTTTGATTAAATGAAGTAGGATTTAGACTTCTTAGATTGTGAAGTGACATCCTACTTAGATAAAATTATATTATATTTATTAATTATTTAGTCGAGAAATAGGATGTTACATATTTCATTATGACCATTATTCTCGCGACATCCATGTTACGTTGTCTTCTAGTTTCATCATCACAACATATATAAGTTCATACCAATGAGGTAATAAACTCAAAGAATTTAGAAGCCCATGCATGGTATGGAATCCCATAGCATCTAAGCCATGTTACACGTTCGTTATCCACATCCTCTGATCTCCACTAACTAATCTCAAAGAACCATTGACTTTACCATTCTCCTGCCTCGCTAACTAACGCCTCAAACTCCCCTTCTTCCACTTTTTTCAAGAGGCATAAGTTTGCACCTAAGAGTCACTTTTATAGTAAATTATCCCTCAAATGTTGAAGACTTTCTGAATCACTACAAGAAAAACATGATTTAGCTAGGGGTTAAACCCCTCACTAACCCAAAAAACCCATCACAAAACAACAATTTGCAAGGGGACAGGGCCCATAGCTAATCAGGGCATCGCAAATAATTGGTGAGGGGATAAGCCCCTCGCAAAAATGGCTAAGGGATAAATGTAATACCCCAAATTTTACCCTCAGATTAGTCGAGTCAGGTCGCATGACATCTCATTTTTGCATCCGCTAAATAATAACAGGTTACGTATGTAATACCCTAATTTTTACCCCTAAGATCCCACATTTCATTTGCATATCATTCCACAAACAAGATCATACTTTTTGATTCTCTCAGGTCCCTTGTTGTTTTTTTTACTTACTTTATGTTTGTTTCTGTTTACTAACATCTAACCAAAATACCAAAAATATTTTTCAATTTGTTTGTTTCTTCTTCTTCTCTGTGTGTTTAGGGTTTTGCAAGGAGATTGATGGCAATGACGTTCATTCAAGTCTAAATCAGATGGAAGTTTGACCTCATCTTGGTCAAACTATCAAGAGTTTGCTTCAACTATAAATTACCCGTGGTGGTGGGATATTTTCTCAGGAAATGTGATTGTTGAAAAATCAAATTGTCTGGTGTTAAAATCCATCAGTTTATTAAGCAGTGTTTTATGAGAAGTTTGTCCTAGTTTTAACCAGAGATTCAGAATTTTGTCTGTACAAGTCGGGTTTGGTGGATGTTCAATCAAGATGTTTGTTTTAGGATACAAGTCCAAAGTGCTCATTCAAGTGTGCCATTTCCAAGTGATTTTAAAGGATGATTGAAGGTTGTCAAGAGTTTAACAAGACAAGATGATTGCCACAATTCAAAATCCAATTTTCAAATGTCAATCAAACTGATGTTGTGCTGGTACATATAATGTTAGACTTTTTGATGATTCAGAGAAATTCACAGTTGTTGACAGACTCACTAAGGACACCTTGCATATACTGGAACCAGCATCCATTTCTTTAGAGTCTACACAAGAAGAGGCCAACGCCCGTGAATCCAACACTAGAACTTCCACTGCATACGGTGTTGACTTAGTTTATGGTGGCTATTTATTCTTGCTTGTCATGATGAAAGAAATAAAGCTGTCTATTGAAGCCGTTCAACAGAGGGTTAGCATAGTCGTCTCTGAGCTCCTGTCCCAGCTGAGCTCCTGTCCCAGCTCCAAGATTGGAACAACAGACGCCAATTTACATCCCCCACTGACTTCCATGCTGATGGGGTGAATGACTTTTTTATCTCTCAGGCTATTATAGAAAATGCGCAAGCAAATGAAATTTTAAAGCAGGCCGCATTCTTGATACCATTTACAAGCAGGTTTAAAATTTTCACTTCTCAACTAGCTGCTGCTAGGCAAAGACATGGATCTCAGGATGTATTTACTAGAAACCGGTTCAGAATAAGACGTGATCATATTTTGGAGGATGCTTATAATCAAATGAGTCAGTTGTTAGAGGATGATCTCCAAGGACTGATTAGTGTGACTTTTGTCAATGAGTTTGAAGTTGAAGTCAGTAAACAGGATTCTAAATGATGATGTGAATGCTAAAGCTTCTTGGATGCCGTAGATCACCGGCTAACCGTCAACCCGGAAGAGCTTTTATAATACAAGTTGCAAATGAAGTGGATAAAACGACTTCAAAATTTCATCAAACAAAAAGTCAAAAAACGACACACGCAAAAAATGCAGGTTACAAGATTTTAGTGTCTGAATATGTCAACCATGTCCTTGGTGCTACCATTCTCAAGATTCTGGAAGCAGAACATCCTACGGCTGAGCTTTTGTTTGAACCTGCTGAACTTCAAGATAGAGAAGTTGGAGATAGTACTACTTCCGTCGTCATTGTGAGGCGAAGCGTGTTCTTGGAAAGTTGTGCGTGAAGAAATGAACCAGGAGGATTCTGGTATGAATGGTATTTGCTGCATTGATGAATTTGACAAGATGAACATAAGAGATCAGGTTGAAATCCAAGAGGCCAATTTGAGACAGCTTGATGATAAAGATCTAACAGTTGTTCAAGCAGCTTTAAATGTTGATGGCCTGCAAAATGTACTAGGTGCTTTTAAGCTTATCGAGACACTGCAAACTGTGATAAGAAGATATGTTGGCAAGCTGCTGTCTGGTTCAACCGATAATGCAAGTCTAACTGGAGAAGTCGTTGTCACCTGTTTAAAGAAAGCCATATCATATTTCCATGATCATTCTGATTACTTGAAGAAAAAAACATTGCCGCCATGATTTGAATTTAAAAGCTCTTGTACTAGTCAACAAACTTACCTGGCCACTTTGGATGCTGGAATTAGGCATCGGAATAAGGCTCTATCTTCTGTAGGAGGTCATTTAGAAAAATGGATGGACATTGATTTCAAAGAGTATCAGTTACGCTGTGAACTTCACGGCCACGAAGACGACGTTCGTGGAATAACCATCTGCGGCAATGGCGACATAGCCACATCATCCAGGGATAAAACCGTTAGGTTATGGTCTCAGGAAAATCGCAAATTCGTCTCTTCCAAACTTCTTGTAGGTCACACCAGCTTCGTCGGTCCGTTGACATGGATTCCTCCGAATTCCGATTTGCCTCAGGGCGGTGTCACTTCTGGCAGGCATGGATACTCTTGTCTTGGTTTGGGACTTGAACACAGGTGGGAAGTTTCATACACTCAAAGGTCATCAGTATCAGGTCACCGGCATTGCGTTTGATGATGGAGATCTTGTTTCATCCTCCATTGATTGTACTTTGAAACGGTGGAGGAATGGGCAATGCGTTGAGACATGGGAGGCTCACATGTCAGCGATTCAAGCAGTTATAAAGCTACCCACAGGAGAGCTTGTTACAGGTTCAAGTGACACTACTTTAAAGACTTGGAAGGGAAAAAACTTGTTTACATACTTTTAAAGGACATTCAGATACAGTTCGTGGCTTGGCTGTGATGTCTGATCTAGGAATCCTATCTGCATCCCATGATGGTTCTCTCAGATTATGGGCAGTAAGTGGTGAAGTGTTAATGGAGATGGTTGGTCATACTGCAATTGTTTATTTAGTTGATTCACATGCATCAGGACTTATTGTCAGTGGTAGCGAAGACCGTTTTGCAAAAATATGGAAAGATGGAGTTTGTGTTCAGAGCATAGAGCATCCCGGTTGTGTTTGGGATACAAAATTTATGGAAAATGGGGATATTGTGACAGGATGTTCCGATGGAGTTGTACGCATTTGGACCATAAATCAAGATTATTTTGCTGACCAGCTAGAGCTTGATTTATACACTTCGCAACTTTCGCAGTACAAGTCTAGCAGAAAGAGGGTGGAGGATCTAAATTTATCAAACTTGTGTGTTGATCTTGTACAGTCGCTCGTTGATATACTTATTTCTTCGCAGGCTACTTTGGTTAATTAGGACAATGACAAGAAGGAAGTCATCAGCATATGCAGGCATACAAAAAATGCCAGTGACGGTATATCCACCAACAGCACCACCATTATATCTGGTGCCAATATAGCTATATGGTTACTGTTTGTTCTTGCTAAGCCATGATGAAAAAGCTAGAATTGCAATAATGGAGGCTGGAGCGATTGAGATTCTCATTGACAGGATTGAAAATTTTCCCTCACAGTACAGTCAAATTGACTATAAAGAAGATAGCAACATGTGGAGTTGTGCTTTGTTGTTGGCAATATTATTTCAAGACAGGGATATCAAACAAGCACATTGCTGCTGATGAAAAGGTAGAAACTTTTGAGCTTGACTATGATGGCAAACGAGATAGATGGAATGGGTATGATGCATCAACGATCCGAATGATGTTGAGACTGAATTCATTGATGGTCTTATGGAGACATATCCTACATTGCATTTTTTAGATGGATATCCTAGTGTGAAGGTTGTGTTCCGTGCAGATGTTTATCCTGGTCCACCATATGATAAAGTTGCAGTCATATCTGGAGGTGGAAGTGGCCATGAGCCTGCTCACGCTGGATTTGTGGGGGAAGGAATGCTGACTGCATCCATATGTGGCGATGTCTTTGCTAGTCCAACTGTTGATGCTATTCTTGCTGGGATCCGAACTGTAACTGGCCCAATGGGATGTCTTCTTATTATAAAGAACTATACTGGTGATCGTTTGAACTTTGGTTTGGCTGCTGAGCAAGCAAAATCTGAAGGTTATAAAGTAGAGAGTGTGATTGTTGAGGATGATTGTGCTATACCTCCACCTCTAGAGATGGCCGGAAGAAGAGGATTGGCGGGGACTATTCTGGTTCATAAGGTTGCAGGAGCTGCTGCAGATGCTGGTCTTTCACTTGGTAATGTTGCTGCGGAAGCAAGATATGCGTCTGAAAACGTGGGAACAATGGGCGTTGCTTTAAAAGCGTGCACACTCCTTGGTAGGATTTTTACAGATCGTTTTGGGCCAACACAAATGGAAGTTGGTCTTGGAATTCATGGGGAACCTGGTGCGCATGTGACTGATATACAGCCTGTTGAGGCAGTGGTTTCTTTGCTTCTGAATAAAATATTGTCCAAGGAAACAAACTATCTTCCAATATCTCGGGGTGAAAGAGTGGTACTCATGGTCAATAGATTAGGCGGCACCCCCTTAATGGAACTAATGATTGCAGCAGGAAAAGCAGTTCCTCAATTGATGGTGGAGCACAGATTGGCTGTTGATAGAGTTTATACTGGGTCATTCATGACTTCTCTTGATATGGAAGGTTTATCAATTTCTATCATGAGGGCTGACCGGTCTATTCTTCAACGATTGGACGCTGAGACGAAAGCTCCTTATTGGCCTGTTGGAGTTAGTGGTAATCGTCTGCCTGCAAAGATTCCTGTTCCAATTCCACGACCTCGGTCAGCAAAGATTGTTGAGCCACAGAGTCAGCCTCTGAAACTAACTGAGCAAGGACAACTTCTTGAGCTAGTCATTGTAGCTGCTGCAACTGCACTTACACATCTCAAAGACACTCTAAATGAATGGGACTTTAAAGTTGGTGATGGTGACTGTGGGTCAACTATGTACAAAGGTGCAAAGGCAGTTCTTGAGGACATGAAAAATTACCCTCTGAATGATGCTGCAGAAACTGTCGGTGAAATTGGATCAACAATTGGAAAAACATCAGGAGTCATCAAGCCACATGATAAAGTTGTTATTTGCCAGAAAGTTGGTGATGCATCTGTTGTTAAGATTATCGAGCTTGAAGATTAAGAGATTCACACCGTTAACGTCTTTTTGTCTTTTTGGTTGGTCATCACCAAGTTTTGAGAGGAGCAGATTTGAAGTTATCTCCACTGGGTTTTGGTGGCTAGTTATTATATACAGTTTTATATACTGAGAATGAAGATGAGGTTTCAACCCTATACTATTTGCATACTATCTATGATGATGAGTGGAATAATTTTGTGAGGAAAATACAGTCCCAGGAGATTGAAAATGAAAATTTGAAGCTATAACAAGTACAATTGTCAGAAGAGAATAGTGGATTGCATGTATAGAATCAGAAAACTCTCTGAAGAAGATTCTTATGCCAAAGAACTGGCCTCAGCTGCTGCTGTAGAATTGAAAAAAACTTGGCTGGGATGAGGCAACAAGATTTGATTAAACATCACATAAACCAAGCCGTGCGAACCATAAGTCAGCCATGAAAGCCAATCAATGTTATATAATCTGAGCTGAAATCAATAAACCAGAAAATCCACGTCACACAAGAGCTAAAAAATGAAAAAATCAAAATGATGTGAAAGATGCACATGGGTCACGCACTATTCACACAAAGCATCAAATGAAAACGCAATGAAAAAACACAAAACGGCAAAACTTTTCACTCACTCTCAATCTATAAATACCACACATACCTCATTCATTTTTTCAAGCTTAAAAAGCCAGAAAACCCCTGCTGAAAACTTGCCAATATTCATCTTCAAGCTTTAACCGAGCTACCTCCATCAATTCCCAAATTCACCGTCCTTCACCATCCTTGTTCATATATCCTCCAATTCAAACGAGAACAACCGGATCTTGTAATTTTTTTTCCGCAACGTATTTCAACATCACACCACACCAATTCAAGCTCGGTTCGAAACATGGCAAGAAGGAGAAGAAATTAGAAGCGCGTGAATATTTGTTTTGAAGGTAGTTTGATGGATTTCGTTTTCCCGATTCAAGTTCGTCTTTGCATATTTCCTTGAATTGTTGGTACTGCCGTGAAGAGCTCTTGATTGCAATCCGTTCCATGTAATTTTCGTATCCCGCCGCTCCAATTTATGAAGAATTCTGTTTATCCATGGCGGTGAAAGTTGTCGTGTGTTCTGGAGAAGATGATTCAATCCACTTTACTTTTTTTGTTTTATTTTAATCTTTTTTTAAACAGATCTTGGGTCGCGAGGCCTTTTTAACTATCATCACCACGTTTTTTACTTTAAACCTCCCTCTTTTTTTTTTAAAGCTTTTCATTCAATTTCATTTTCTAATATTTGTTTTCTTTTGAAATAATTTTTTTTCTTAAAATAGATTTTGTTTTTGGATCTTGAATTTTGATAAGATCTCATCAATATCAATGGACTTTGGGTGTCGATTTTATCCACCAAGAGAGGTGATTGATATTGATGATGATTTAATCGATTTAAGATTCAAATTGAGGTTTCTTTTCATTTTAATTTTCTTTCTTCTTCTTTTTATTTTTGATCGATGAAATCTATGGATCATAGATTGTTGATTATCAAGGTTGTTTAATCTTCATTATTTCAAATCTATGGATGAATAATCATTGAGATAATTCTCCGTACTTTGGAATAGTGATAGATTACCTTTGATTAATTGATGAAAAATCTTGATTGTGATGAGATCATTACCTCTTTTCTTTTTGTGTGGCATGTTTTAGGAGAGTGATTTACATATCACTTCTCTAACATGTATTAACACTAACATTTTATTGACCGGCCTCAGATAGTCGTGGTTTCTACATAAACCCGATTACGATTGCTTAACATAGCGCTACAGTGTCCCTTAATCGGAAAATGATCATTCGTGGCTCAAACTTACGTTTAAAAGTCCAAGTATGTTTAGTTGCTTGTCTTAAGTCCAATACCTATGAAAATCATTGTTAGGAGGCTTTGATTCTATCAATCCTCTAATGAGTTTTCATTAACCTTGGTCTAAAGTGCAAGAATTAATCATCATTGATCATATGTTCTAACCACTAATTACTAATTCACTAACATTATCCTTGTTTAAATTTGTTTATATTATCTTCTTACTCCTTATTTCTTACTTTTATGTTTCCATATTATCATTTCATATCATATCTTTGTTTATGTTTTATGTTATTTCTCTTTTGTCCACTTGGACCGTACCTTGTTCAAAATACTAATAAAGGATAAAAAATCTCTAAAAAAAACTTGGTGTTGTTAACTTTGTGGTTATGCTCTTGGACTACTCTTAGACCTTGGACTTCATGGACCTTTGGACTTAGAATTAGGACTTTCATTCCTATGCTTGGAGTATTGTGGATCTTAGCCTTTATTTGGCTCGCTCATTAGCTTATGCTTTAAGTCGGATGGAATTCTTTTTGCTTGCTATGGAGTCTGCTACAAGTCGGTTAGATCTTTCTTACCTCTAGCTCTTATTTTGGTTTCTAGGATAGTCACTTCATCTCCTCCCCTTCTTAAATTTTCAAAACTTTCTCTCTCTTTCAAAACCTTCTTGGTTTCAAACTTCAAAACCGCTTTCGCAATAAAACCTTGACTTTCGTCAAGTGATTTTCAAACTTTGTTCTTCTTAATAAAAGTCAATCAATGTTAATCATGCTTTGACCAATTTCAAAAGACATAAAAAAATACAAAAACTCATCAACTCTTTTTGTGCCTTTATGCACTTTTTCACTTTAAAAATTTTCATAAAGTTTAGACATGATTCATTTCTATAGTTGAGATGTAAATCTCCTATTCCCCATATTATTAAGACTTTGACATTTTCCACGTTGATGTTGAGTGATAGTCTTGTTGATAATCCAAGCAAATCCTCCATCTTTATGTGACGCAGATGTTGTCTTAATACTCGTGGGTGGATAGTCGCAGTTTTCTCCTTGAAATGACGACTTGTCTTTACATCTAAAATCAATCAAAACCAACAAATTTTTGTCATTTGTACCACGAACTACGGGGTTTTGATCCCATATTGCACTTTGTGGGTACGTAGGCATGAGACGATAAGTCTCTCCAAACACAAAAATCTAAAAAATAATTCTCTTCTCATCTCCCCAATCTCTTTTCAAACAAACCATTTTCAAACCAAAAAACGTAAATATTTCAAAGGGCTCCTATAGAGTACTATAGACGTTTTGGGTGCTAACACCTTCCCATTGCGTAACCAACCCCCTTACCCCGATCTCTGTCTCCTGTTCTTATTTTAGAACTATTTGGTTTTGTTCGCTCTTTTTCCTTTCTTTTTTTGGATAAAATAAAAGTGCGGTGGCGACTCTTGTTTTCTTTGAGTTAAGTTAATCAATAACTTAAACTCACGATTTTTACCGCTACAGAAAAGTGGCGACTCTGCTGGGGACATTTAGGTTCCTAGTGGGTTTCGCCTACTTTGATTTATTTATTGTTTTTTTTGTTTGACTTGTTTGTTATTGATTGTTCTGTTTTGGTGCCCGGTAATCTTTGTGGTGAGATAAGTCCTATACCCGGACTTGAGTGCACTTATGATAGGAGGGTGGTATAGTCTTGTTGGCTTACGTGGAGTAGTCCTTACTAAGCTGACTTGAGATCCCCCGCTCGGTGGAGGCCCCTTTGGAATTACTGATGTCTTACGAGTAGTCATAATTGATATTACTTTTTCCGACTGGGAGCCTGAGAAGCTGAGGACCTTAGAACCCTTTAACCCATCTTGGCCTTATTAGGACGTGGTGCGGTGGCTGTTCAGGTGTATACTTGAATTAGTCGTTACGCGATACCACACTCAGACGAGTTTCTCTTGAGAATATTGTTGGCCGACGAGTAGTCGTTTAAGCCGATAATATCCAAAAGATGGAATTATGACTCTGGGAACTTTTTAGAACCTTGTTCTACAGGTGATGATATAACCATAGTACATACCATTGTGGGTTGGTTGGTTCTTACCTTTGGCTCCATGCTCGTGCCGAACCTTTGAACCTGTGTGCTTTGTATGTCTTGTTTGTGGGTGTTGCATCTTGCACTCATGCATTCATGAGCATTGTGTTTCAGTGGGTTTTTAAGGAACTCAGAGATTTCTTTTTGCAAATATCACAATTTTTTTTTTAGAATCATGGATATTGAAAGAAGTAACACTAAGAAGTACATTTTCACAAGCTTTGACTTACAAGAGTTGAGAAAGCTTGGATCTTTGGTATCTAGTCCTGTAGATTTCAAATGCTGTTTAGGAAACTGTTGATTATTCTGAGGACTGATGTTGAAGAGGGGATTCTTAATACCTTGGTCCAGTTCTACGATCTGTTGCATCGTTGATTTATTTTCCGAGATTATCAACTATTTCCAACTTTAGAGGAGTATGCCTATCTTATGGGTGTGTAAGTCTTCATTGAGTTTCTTGAGCGACGTGTCATGAAGAGATCAAGGGATCCAGAGGATTTATTTTCCTCTAGCATATCATCATCTGCTCATCTTCCTACCTCCGGTTCTTGGAAGGGTATTGTGAGTCGACTCGTGAAAGAGAAAGGCACCATGAAGATCAGTTATGTAAGATAAATCAAGAGGCTTCACAAGAAGTATCAGCTCAGAGTTGGGTCGTTTTCAGACAAAATTCATTAGAACTAGATTTCTTTCTCTCTTGTGTTGTAAGATTGATGAAATTGTACTTCAAAGCTGTAATTCTTTCAATATTAATGAAATGAGATTTTTGGTATATCCAGTGTGTTATCTTAATGTAATGTTTGCAAATTGCTTTATAGTTCCTTGAAAACTTGCATTTGCATTTGCACATCAAGCATCATTCTGCATTGTATCTTGCCTTTCCTGGGTGTCTTATTTAATTCTCGTTCTTGGTCTTTGTTCAGATAAGTTGTCGCATCACTACAATACTCGAGCTAAAGATGGATCAGTTGCAACAAGAGAATCGCGAGCTTCGCGAGGAATTGGCTACTTTGAGGGATGGTATGGAAAGGATCTCTACTTTGGTTGAAACTCTGGTTGTTGCTCAGAATCAACTTTCTCCTCATGTTTCTCAGACTCCACTACAAAAGACTGTGATTTCTGAAATCATTTCAACACTCATTTCTGTGGCTCTCATTAGCGCTTCCAGTCATGTTACCGAGATGTGTCTCGAAGAAGGTGTCCAGAAAGGATGGTTGACCAAAAGAAATGGTTCTTCTAACAGTTCTAAGAAGTATGGAAATGCTTTTTCCAAGAAGAAAGAACAAGCTGCTAACGCTATTTCGCAAGAAAAGCGTAGAAGATCTCGTAACAAAAGTAAGCAACAACATACACAACAAAAGATTGATCAGCAAAGTTGTGTTCAAAACCAAATGCAGTTTGATCCGATTCCGATGTCGTATGCATAATTATTTCCTGTCTTAATACCGAAGAATCTTGTGAAGACCAGGTCTCCTCCTGCTGTTCCAAAAGATATTCCATGGTGGTATAAACCAGAGACTCGTTGTGCTTTCCATCAGGGTGCACCAGGGCATGGTCTTGAAGATTGTTTTCCTTTGAAACATGAAGTGCAAAGACTAGTGCAAAAAGGAATTTTGTTTCTCAAAGGCACAAACGTCCAAGTCAATCTGCTACCCGAACATGGTAATGTCGCTGTAGTTGAGATGCATACTGCAACTCCGAATCATTTCAAAGAAACTCAAGTCCGTCCACCACTTTTTGAGAAAGAATTGTTCAAAATCCAATATGGTTCGAATGGCCAAACTAGTGGAGAAAATTTTGTTAGTGATTCTCAAGTGGGAGAAAATGTTGAGGTTCATGCAATTCAGAATTCTTCTCAGATTCTGCAAAATCCAGTCTTGAATGAACCAAAAGGAGAGACTCGCCAATTTGATTCAATCCCAATGACTTACAGTCAATTGTGGTCTTATTTTTCCCGAAACTCGGTAATGACACCCAGAAAAACCAGAGTCATGAAGTCTCGCTCTCATTGGTACAATCCAAATATCAGTTGTGAGTTTCACGATGGGGTAATGTGCCATCCGATTGAGGAGTGCAAGGTTTTCCAAGAAATGGTCCAAGAGATGATTGACGATGAGGTGTTGACTTTCGAAGGAAGAAGCCCATTCTTGAATGGAGCGCCTTTATGTTGATAAAATATAAAACTCGAGGAAATGCATATTGCTGGTGTTAGTGGAGTGACCTGTAGCGGTCGTGCATTTGCTTCTGTTTCTCCAAATAAAGTTGAGGGTGTTCTTTCAAGCTCGGATTGAGATAGTCTCCTCAGATCATTAGTTCATTTACTGCAATTTTATTTGTAATCTCTCATGTTTGTTAATGCTCTGTTTGCTTGTAGAAACTTGTTTGATTTTGAATATTAACCATAATACAATGAGTATGTTTGTCTTGAAGAAATCCATTTGCATTCGCTCATAAATTGTTTTCCTGCATTTGCAATACCAACTTGTTTGAACTCTTGGAGGAAGGATGATGAGGTGAAAACGCAAAATTTCTGGTTATATGCTTTTGAATAAGACCCTGATGATGATGTAAGGCATTGTTTCAAATTCCCAAACACCGGAGATATAAGGAAGATAATCCCTTGTTAACCTTTTTGAGCCTCGAAGTAGGAGTTTCCTTTCTAAATGGAAAAAACCTCACATTTTAACCTGGGGCAGGGTAGTCTTCAGTTAAATTGACCAAGTGTTCAAATTTCCAAAAGGAGTGTGTATTTAAGGACCAACCGTGATGGTTATCCCTCATTCCAAAAGAAAGAGACAATCACAACCCTTTTAACAAGTCAGATAAGCCAATGTCACGTGATTTGTTCAAAAGAAAAATAAAAAGCCCGCTAAGTCGTACAACTTGAAAACAAGTGACTTAGGCAAAAGTTAGGGCATCCCGCTGGACATCAAAAATTCAAAAGAATTGGTCCAGGAAAAAATTAGGGAAAAGAAAAAACGCGAAAAGCGAAAAGAAAGGATTACAATGAAAAATCCTGAACAAATCTTGTGGCTACAAAAGAAAAAAAAAAGGGGGGTGACTGTTATTCCTTGAAAAGCCTTATTGGATCTTAAACCATCATTTTTATCAGTTCCTCAACCATCAAAATCTTTTGAGGGATGAACAGTTGTGTCTAATTAGCTGAATATAGGATTGAAGAACATCACGGAGAATGGGTGGGTGCAGATAAACTTTGAGCCTAAATATCCTTTTTTCTGAAAAACCGTGAACTAGACCACACTATAACCCTCGAAAGACCTAATTAAAGAAGGGTTTATTTTGAAAGCATACTTTAACGAGATAGCGTTCCTGACTCCCATGAGTTGTGCTAAAAGACTTTTGTTGGTATTGCATGTGCATTCAAAAATCAATGTCACATCTTAACTAGTGATTCGTTCACAAGTTTTTTACGACATGTTTTCAGTAAAAAAAACTTCAAGATAAACATATTTAATTGCATTAGAATTATCATTCTCAGAATTAAGCATTTTTCTGCTTACATACATTATTTGACATCATGGAAGCTTACATATGCGTATCAGTGATGAACATAATTTTTTGAAGCCTGAAAATCTGATGAGTAATTGGCAAATCGTTTCAAGGAATGATCATATCCAGGGGCATGTTTCTTGAAGACTTCGTTGAGCTTGAGCAAGTTTGTTTTCCCAGTTGATGCTTTCGCAGGGGCAAAGCTTGAATACTCCATCAGTAAAAGAATATGCCGACTACAGTTAATCTGGGGAAGTTACGTTGAGATTCGACGAATCTCTCAGAGTTTGAAGATATTGGGGCAGATTATTTCAAGGTATTATGAACTCGATATTCTCCCAATTAGAGTTTGTCCTTGTTGATGTTCTCCTCGATACAGTCTGTTGACAATCTCTCAAGCAAAGTTTGGTCTTATTGATGCATTTCTCAGTTGGGCACTAGTTCAAGCCTTTTTAACTTGGATTCCCCCTGCAAAGTCTTGATTCAGATTCCTTCAATTTGAGCATGGTTCTCCTTCCCTAACCTGTTTATGATCAAGCATATTTAAGTGTGAATGTGATTGTTGGATCCCATCATGTTCTGTGATAAAACTTGAAGAGGAATCCCTGACAGGTTTCTACCTCCTCCGTTATGATTCTTTGCTCTTATGGCCAATTTGAACCATATTTCCTTTCTAAGAAGTATTGATATAGCAGTCAATTGTTGGGTTTTCTCTCACCCTGTGTTGAGCTTTAAAATCCCCTGCAGGTTGACTTTTTGCTATGATGTTAACTTCTTAATTATCCCCGCAATTCCAAGTTATTTCTCTCGAGGTTGTTAGTACCCAGAGAATTATCCTTGTCGATCTCGTGAAGAGGATGTGCATTTATTACAAATGGTTGTGAAAGATAGGATATGACCCTCATCAGGTTCTTATTCTCCTCAGTAGAGTTTGTTGATGTTTTCCTCAGCAGAGTTATTTCTTGCTCCTCTGGTAGAATTTATTGGCAGTTCCCCAGTAGAGTTGTATCGAGTTTTCTCTAGTAGGGTTTGCTGATATTACCTTAGTAGAGTTTGGTTCCTACGGATGACCAGACAAGTATTGATCAGTTTTCCACAGCGAAGTCGTGATTCAAATCTTCTCCAGATGAGTATGTTTCCTTCATCCAGCCAGGTTATGATCAGACAGTTGAGTAGTTTGAGGACCACCTCTCCTTGATGTTATTGCCCATGCGGAGACTTGTCTTTAATGATTCCTAGCAGAGGTTATGCATATTTACTTTGGATTATTCCACAAGTAGAGAACAATGTTGCTTACTTCTAAGAAGTGTTGACATAGCAGTCACCTGTCGGGTTTTCTCTCACCTTGTGATTGGGTGTTGATTTAAAATCCCCCACAGTTTGACTTTTTGCTATGATGTTAACTTCTTATTCCCCAGGCAGAGTTGGAAAATTTATGTTGCTTTGTTTTCTCCAACAGTTTTTTCCTCGAAGCGGAGTTCATATTGTTGAATTATTGATGGTTAAAGATTGATCTTTGGGGTCTCCTCCCCAAGCGGTATCTCCATTTCCTCAGCGAGGTTTGAGCCTTGTAGTAGGATTTATTTTCCTTTGATGGCTCTTGTGTATCTCTTGCAGGGTTTCTGTTGCTGATCCCCAGCATGATCTCCAATGATATCTCTAACTTGCGGAGATTAGCCGAGTATTTCAGTGGTGTTGTGATGTTTTGTTCACCCTCTGTTTGCCCTTTTTGTCTGTTTTGTCAGCATATTCATACTCATATGCATTGCATGCGCATTCATTTTGGTTGAGCATAGCATGTTCTTGTTGCATTGTATATCTTGCATTTTTTTGGTGTTTCCCTTTCGCCGGTGTTGTTATCCCCGCGGAGTGCGTGTGTCCTCTCTCCATTAGAGTGTCCACCCTTAAGCAGAAAATACCTATCATTTTTAATTCCCCACTGAGTTTATGCCTCGTGGAAGATGTTTGTTTAGCTTTCCGCCCCAGCTTTTATCTGGATGAAATTGTTCCCCAGTTGAGTTATTTCCTCATTGGGTCGAGTCTTGTTTGACCATTTCTCTCCAGTTTGTTCCTGGATTGAACTTTGGTCTCTTGCAGCGGTTATTTTGGATTTCCCTGGGCTGTGAAACCTGGATGATGAGAAGGTATTTTTGAGGATTTATTTTCCTCGGAAGGAATCTGTTATTGATTCCCATCAGAAGATGAAGATTTGATTTCCCCAACGGTGTTTTGATAACACTCTCTTGGTGATTGCTTGTGCGACTTCATGTGACAGTCTCTTTATTTGAGCAACTTGTATGTCTCCAACAAGATAAACCTCACCCCAACAAATGGTTGTCTCTTTATTTGAGAAGTTTGTTGTGTGATTTGAGCTGCCCATTGACTGGTAGCAGGTATTTCTTGTGAGTTCACTACCTAAATTTTTCTACCTAGTACTGGGTATCCGGTAATGTTTCTTCACCTTTCGAGTATGTTACCTCTATTGACTGGTAATATTTCTCACCCCTTTTGGTTGGTTATGCTTTACCCATTTGACCGGTAAAAGATAATCCTTCCTCCCGAGCTTGTTGCCTTTATTTTCTGCCTAGTGATAGGTAGTAGGTAGCATTTTGCTCATCCTTTTTGGTCAGTTATCGACATATATTTCTACCCAGTAATCGGTAGTCGGTAATCTTTCCTTGTGAGTTCATTACCCAAAATTTTCTACCTAGTACTGGGTATCCGGTAATGTTTCTTCACCCTTTTGAGTATTTTGCTCATCCTCTTTGGTCAGTTATCGACATATATTTCTACCCAGTAATCGGTAGTCGGTAATCTTTCCTTGTGAGTTCATTACCCAAAATTTTCTACCTAGTACTGGGTATCCGGTAATGTTTCTTCACCCTTTTGAGTATTTTGCTCATCCTTTTTGGTCAGTTATCGACATATTTTTCTACCCAGTAGTCGGTAGTCGGTAATCTTTCCTTGTGAGTTCGTTACCCAAATTTTTATACCTAGTACTGGGTATCCGGTAATGTTTCTTCACCTTTTGAGTATATTGCCTTTATTGTGCTATCTATTGATTGGTAGTCGGTAATATTCTCACCCCCTTTGGTTTATTACGCTTATTTTCTACTCAGTAACCAGTAGAAGCATTTTACCTGTTCTCTTTGGATCGACTATATTCGCCCAGTAACTGGAAGTTGGTATCTCTTTCCCTGTTGAGTCGTTTCCTTTCCTTTATCGGAATAGGATCTTGTTTTTTTTGTTGTGGAGTCTCTTTCCTTCTTTTTCTCCAGTGTTTATTTTACTCCTGTGGCATTTTCTCCCCACAGAGGTCTTGTGTCTGCATATCATTAGCATAATCATATCATTTTGTGGTCACTTAGGGCCAAAAATTGGGTTTATTGTTATATTTAAGTCTCTTCTATCTGGTCGAGACAAAGATGTCAATCTTCATATCTCCGGATAGAAGAATCTTAAATAGGGGCAACTGTAATACCCTAATTTTTACCCCTAAGATCCCACATTTCATTTGCATATCATTCCACAAACAAGATCATACTTTTTGATTCTCTCAGGTCCCTTGTTGTTTTTTTTACTTGCTTTATGTTTGTTTCTGTTTACTAACATCTAACCAAAATACCAAAAATATTTTTCAATTTGTTTGTTTCTTCTTCTTCTCTGTGTGTTTAGGGTTTTGCAAGGAGATTGATGGCAATGACGTTCATTCAAGTCTAAATCAGATGGAAGTTTGACCTCATCTTGGTCAAACTATCAAGAGTTTGCTTCAACTATAAATTACCCGTGGTGGTGGGATATTTTCTCAGGAAATGTGATTGTTGAAAAATCAAATTGTCTGGTGTTAAAATCCATCAGTTTATTAAGCAGTGTTTTATGAGAAGTTTGTCCTAGTTTTAACCAGAGATTCAGAATTTTGTCTGTACAAGTCAGGTTTGGTGGATGTTCAATCAAGATGTTTGTTTTAGGATACAAGTCCAAAGTGCTCATTCAAGTGTGCCATTTCCAAGTGATTTTAAAGGATGATTGAAGGTTGTCAAGAGTTTAACAAGACAAGATGATTGCCACAATTCAAAATCCAATTTTCAAATGTCAATCAAACTGATGTTGTGCTGGTACATTTAATGTTAGACTTTTTGATGATTCAGAGAAATTCACAGTTGTTGACAGACTCACTAAGGACACCTTGCATATACTGGAACCAGCATCCATTTCTTTAGAGTCTACACAAGAAGAGGCCAACGCCCGTGAATCCAACACTAGAACTTCCACTGCATATGGTGTTGACTTAGTTTATGGTGGCTATTTATTCTTGCTTGTCATGATGAAAGAAATAAAGCTGTCTATTGAAGCCGTTCAACAGAGGGTTAGCATAGTCGTCTCTGAGCTCCTGTCCCAGCTCCAAGATTGGAACAACAGACGCCAATTTACATCCCCCACTGACTTCCATGCTGATGGGGTGAATGACTTTTTTATCTCTCAGGCTGTTATAGAAAATGCGCAAGCAAATGAAATTTTAAAGCAGGCCGCATTCTTGATACCATTTACAAGCAGGTTTAAAATTTTCACTTCTCAACTAGCTGCTGCTAGGCAAAGACATGGATCTCAGGCTGTATTTACTAGAAACTGGTTCAGAATAAGACGTGTCATATTTTGGAAGATGCTTATAATCAAATGAGTCAGTTATTAGAGGATGATCTCCAAGGACTGATTAGTGTGACTTTTGTCAATGAGTTTGAAGTTGAAGTCAGTAAACAGGATTCTGAATGATGATGTGAATGCTAAAGCTTCTTGGATGCCGTAGATCACCGGCTAACCGTCAACCCGGAAGAGCTTTTATAATACAAGTTGCAAATGAAGTGGATAAAACGACTACAAAATTTCATCAAACAAAAAGTCAAAAAACGACACACGCAAAAAATGCAGGTTACAAGATTTTAGTGTCTGAATATGTCAACCATGTCCTTGGTGCTACCATTCTCAAGATGCTGGAAGCAGAACATCCTACGGCTGAGCTTTTGTTTGAACCTGCTGAACTTCAAGATAGAGAAGTTGGAGATAGTACTCTTTCCATCGTCATTGTGAGGCGAAGCGTGTTCTTGGAAAGTTGTGCGTGAAGAAATGAACCAGGAGGATTCTGGTATGAATGGTATTTGCTGCATTGATGAATTTGACAAGATGAACATAAGAGATCAGGTTGAAATCCAAGAGGCCAATTTGAGACAGCTTAATGATAAAGATCTAACAGTTGTTCAAGCAGCTTTAAATGTTGATGGCTTGCAAAATGTACTAGGTGCTTTTAAGCTTATTGAGACACTGCAAACTGTGATAAGAAGATATGTTGGCAAGCTGCTGTCTGGTTCAACCGATAATGCAAGTCTAACTGGAGAAGTCGTTGTCACCTGTTTAAAGAAAGCCATATCATATTTCCATGATCATTCTGATTACTTGAAGAAAAAAACATTGCCGCCATGATTTGAATTTAAAAGCTCTTGTACTAGTCAACAAACTTACCTGGCCACTTTGGATGCTGGAATTAGGCATCGGAATAAGGCTCTATCTTCTGTAGGAGGTCATTTAGAAAAATGGATGGACATTGATTTCAAAGAGTATCAGTTACACTGTGAACTTCACGGCCACGAAGACGACGTTCGTGGAATAACCATCTGCGGCAACGGCGACATAGCCACATCATCCAGGGATAAAACCGTTAGGTTATGGTCTCAGGAAAATCGCAAATTCGTCTCTTCCAAACTTCTTGTAGGTCACACCAGCTTCGTCGGTCCGTTGACATGGATTCCTCCGAATTCCGATTTGCCTCAGGGCGGTGTCGCTTCTGGCAGGCATGGATACTCTTGTCTTAGTTTGGGACTTGAACACAGGTGGGAAGTTTCATACACTCAAAGGTCATCAGTATCAGGTCACCGGCATTGCGTTTGATGATGGAGATCTTGTTTCATCCTCCATTGATTGTACTTTGAAACGGTGGAGGAATGGGCAATGCGTTGAGACATGGGAGGCTCACAAATCAGCGATTCAAGCAGTTATAAAGCTACCCACAGGAGATCTTGTTACAGGTTCAAGTGACACTACTTTAAAGACTTGGAAGGGAAAAAACTTGTTTACATACTTTTGAAGGACATTCAGATACAGTTCGTGGCTTGGCTGTGATGTCTGATCTAGGAATCCTATCTGCATCCCATGATGGTTCTCTCAGATTATGGGCAGTAAGTGGTGAAGTGTTAATGGAGATGGTTGGTCATACTGCAATTGTTTATTCAGTTGATTCACATGCATCAGGACTTATTGTCAGTGGTAGCGAAGACCGTTTTGCAAAAATATGGAAAGATGGAGTTTGTGTTCAGAGCATAGAGCATCCCGGTTGTGTTTGGGATACAAAATTTATGGAAAATGGGGATATTGTGACAGCATGTTCCGATGGAGTTGTACGCATTTGGACCATAAATCAAGATTATTTTGCTGACCAGCTAGAGCTTGATTTATACACTTCGCAACTTTCGCAGTACAAGTCTAGCAGAAAGAGGGTGGAGGATCTAAATTTATCAAACTTGTGTGCTGATCTTGTACAGTCGCTCGTTGATATACTTATTTCTTCGCAGGCTACTTTGGTTAATTAGGACAATGACAAGAAGGAAGTCATCAGCATATGCAGGCATACAAAAAATGCCAGTGACGGTATATCCACCAACAGCACCACCATTATATCTGGTGCCAATATAGCTATATGGTTACTGTTTGTTCTTGCTAAGCCATGATGAAAAAGCTAGAATTGCAATAATGGAGGCTGGAGCGATTGAGATTCTCACTGACAGGATTGAAAATTTTCCCTCACAGTACAGTCAAATTGACTATAAAGAAGATAGCAACATGTGGAGTTGTGCTTTGTTGTTGGCAATATTATTTCAAGACAGGGATATCAAACAAGCACATTGCTGCTGATGAAAAGGTAGAAACTTTTGAGCTTGACTATGATGGCAAACGAGATAGATGGAATGGGTATGATGCATCAACGATCCGAATGATGTTGAGACTGAATTCATTGATGGTCTTATGGAGACATATCCTACATTGCAGTTTTTAGATGGATATCCTAGTGTGAAGGTTGTGTTCCGTGCAGATGTTTATCCTGGTCCACCATATGATAAAGTTGCAGTCATATCTGGAGGTGGAAGTGGCCATGAGCCTGCTCACGCTGGATTTGTGGGGGAAGGAATGCTGACTGCATCCATATGTGGCGATGTCTTTGCTAGTCCAACTGTTGATGCTATTCTTGCTGGGATCCGAACTGTAACTGGCCCAATGGGATGTCTTCTTATTATAAAGAACTATACTGGTGATCGTTTGAACTTTGGTTTGGCTGCTGAGCAAGCAAAATCTGAAGGTTATAAAGTAGAGAGTGTGATTGTTGAGGATGATTGTGCTATACCTCCACCTCTAGAGATGGCCGGAAGAAGAGGATTGGCGGGGACTATTCTGGTTCATAAGGTTGCAGGAGCTGCTGCAGATGCTGGTCTTTCACTTGGTAATGTTGCTGCGGAAGCAAGATATGCGTCTGAAAACGTGGGAACAATGGGCGTTGCTTTAAAAGCGTGCACACTCCTTGGTAGGATTTTTACAGATCGTTTTGGGCCAACACAAATGGAAGTTGGTCTTGGAATTCATGGGGAACCTGGTGCGCATGTGACTGATATACAGCCTGTTGAGGCAGTGGTTTCTTTGCTTCTGAATAAAATATTGTCCAAGGAAACAAACTATCTTCCAATATCTCGGGGTGAAAGAGTGGCACTCATGGTCAATAGATTAGGAGGCACCCCCTTAATGGAACTAATGATTGCAGCAGGAAAAGCAGTTCCTCAATTGATGGTGGAACACGGATTGGCTGTTGATAGAGTTTATACTGGGTCATTCATGACTTCTCTTGATATGGAAGGTTTATCAATTTCTATCATGAGGGTTGACCGGTCTATTCTTCAACGATTGGACGCTGAGACGAAAGCTCCTTATTGGCCTGTTGGAGTTAGTGGTAATCGTCTGCCTGCAAAGATTCCTGTTCCAATTCCACGACCTCGGTCAGCAAAGATTGTTGAGCCACAGAGTCAGCCTCTGAAACTAACTGAGCAAGGACAACTTCTTGAGCTAGTCATTGTAGCTGCTGCAACTGCACTTACACATCTCAAAGACACTCTAAATGAATGGGACTCTAAAGTTGGTGATGGTGACTGTGGGTCAACTATGTACAAAGGTGCAAAGGCAGTTCTTGAGGACATGAAAAATTACCCTCTGAATGATGCTGCAGAAACTGTCGGTGAAATTGGATCAACAATTGGAAAAACATCAGGAGTCATCAAGCCACATGATAGAGTTGTTATTTTCCAGAAAGTTGGTGATGCATCTATTGTTAAGATTATCGAGCTTGAAGATTAAGAGATTCACACCGTTAACGTCTTTTTGTCTTTTTGGTTGGTCATCACCAAGTTTTGAGAGGAGCAGATTTGAAGTTATCTTCACTGGGTTTTGGTGGCTAGTTATTATATACAGTTTTATATACTGAGAATGAAGATGAGGTTTCAACCCTGTACTATTTGCATACTATCTATGATGATGAGTGGAATAATTTTGTGAGGAAAATACAGTCCCAGGAGATTGAAAATGAAAATTTGAAGCTATAACAAGTACAATTGTCAGAAGAGAATAGTGGATTGCATGTATAGAATCAGAAAACTCTCTGAAGAAGCTTCTTATGCCAAAGAACTGGCCTCAGCTGCTGCTGTAGAACTGAAAAAAACTTGGCTGGGATGAGGCAACAAGATTTGATTAAACATCACATAGACCAAGTCGTGCGAACCGTAAGTCAGCCATGAAAGCCAATCAACGTTATATAATCTGAGCTGAAATCAATAAACCAGAAAATCCACGTCACACAAGAGCTAAAAAATGAAAAAATCAAAATGATATGAAAGATGCACATGGGTCACGCACGGTTCACACAAAGCATCAAATGAAAACGCAATGAAAAAACACAAAACGGCAAAACTTTTCACTCACTCTCAATCTATAAATACCACACATACCTCATTCATTTTTTCAAGCTTAAAAATCCAGAAAACCCCTGCTGAAAACTTGCCAATATTCATCTTCAAGCTTTAACCGAGCTACCTCCATCAATTCCCAAATACACTGTCCTTCACCATCCTTGTTCATATATCCTCCAATTCAAACGAGAACAACCGGATCTTGTAATTTTTTTTCCACAACGTATTTCAACATCACACCACACCAATTCAAGCTCGGTTCGAAACATGGCAAGAAGGAGAAGAAATTAGAAGCGCGTGAATATTTGTTTTGAAGGTAGTTTGATGGATTTCGTTTTCCCGATTCAAGTTCGTCTTTGCATATTTCCTTGAATTATTGGTACTGCCGTGAAGAGCTCTTGATTGCGATCCGTTCCATGTAATTTTCGTATCCCGCCGCTCCAATTTATGAAGAATTCTGTTTATCCATGGCGGTGAAAGTTGTCGTGTGTTCTGGAGAAGATGATTCAATCCACTTTACTTTTTTTTGTTTTATTTTAATCTTTTTTTAAACAGATCTTGGGCCGCGAGGCCTTTTTAACTATCATCACCACGTTTTTTACTTTAAACCTCCCTCTTTTTTTTTTAAAGCTTTTCATTCAATTTCATTTTCTAATATTTGTTTTCTTTTGAAATAATTTTTTTTCTTAAAATAGATTTTGTTTTTGGATCTTGAATTTTGATAAGATCTCATCAATATCAATGGACTTTGGGTGTCGATTTTATCCACCAAGAGAGGTGATTGATATTGATGATGATTTAATCGATTTAAGATTCAAATTGAGGTTTCTTTTCATTTTAATTTTCTTTCTTCTTCTTTTTATTTTTGATCGATGAAATCTATGGATCATAGATTGTTGATTATCAAGGTTGTTTAATCTTCATTATTTCAAATCTATGGATGAATAATCATTGAGATAATTCTCCGTACTTTGGAATAGTGATAGATTACCTTTGATTAATTGATGAAAAATCTTGATTGTGATGAGATCATTACCTCTTTTCTTTTTGTGTGGCATGTTTTAGGAGAGTGATTTACATATCACTTCTCTAACATGTATTAACACTAACATTTTATTGACCGGCCTCAGATAGTCGTGGTTTCTACATAAACCCGATTACGATTGCTTAACATAGCGCTAAAGTGTCCCTTAATCGGAAAATGATCATTCGTGGCTCAAACTTACGTTTAAAAGTCCAAGTATGTTTAGTTGCTTGTCTTAAGTCCAATACCTATGAAAATCATTGTTAGGAGGCTTTGATTCTATCAATCCTCTAATGAGTTTTCATTAACCTTGGTCTAAAGTGCAAGAATTAATCATCATTGATCATATGTTCTAACCACTAATTACTAATTCACTAACATTATCCTTGTTTAAATTTGTTTATATTCTCTTCTTACTCCTTATTTCTTACTTTTATGTTTCCATATTATCATTTCATATCATATCTTTGTTTATGTTTTATGTCATTTCTCTTTTGTCCACTTGGACCATACCTTGTTCAAAATACTAATAAAGGATAAAAAATCTCTAAAAAAAACTTGGTGTTGTTAACTTTGTGGTTATGCTCTTGGAATACTCTTAGACCTTGGACTTCATGGACCTTTGGACTTAGAATTAGGACTTTCATTCCTATGCTTGGAGTATTGTGGATCTTAGCCTTTATTTGGCTCGCTCATTAGCTTATGCTTTAAGTCGGATGGAATTCTTTTTGCTTTCTATGGAGTGTGCTACAAGTCGGTTAGATCTTTCTTACCTCTAGCTCTTATTTTGGTTTCTAGGATAGTCACTTCATCTCCTCCCCTTCTTAAATTTTCAAAACTTTCTCTCTCTTTCAAAACCTTCTTGATTTCAAACTTCAAAACCGCTTTCGCAATAAAACCTTGACTTTCGTCAAGTGATTTTCAAACTTTGTTCTTCTTAATAAAAGTCAATCAATGTTAATCATGCTTTGACCAATTTCAAAAGACATAAAAAAATACAAAAACTCATCAACTCTTTTTGTGCCTTTATGCACTTTTTCACTTTAAAACTTTTCATAAAGTTTAGACATGATTCATTTCTATAGTTGAGATGTAAATCTCCTATTCCCCATATTATTAAGACTTTGACATTTTCCACGTTGATGTTGAGTGATAGTCTTGTTGATAATCCAAGCAAATCCTCCATCTTTATGTGACGCAGATGTTGTCTTAATACTCGTGGGTGGATAGTCGCAGTTTTCTCCTTGAAATGACGACTTGTCTTTACATCTAAAATCAATCAAAACCAACAAATTTTTGTCATTTGTACCACGAACTACGGGGTTTTGATCCCATATTGCACTTTGTGGGTACGTAGGCATGAGACGATAAGTCTATCCAAACACAAAAATCTAAAAAATAATTCTCTTCTCATCTCCCCAATCTCTTTTCAAACAAACCATTTTCAAACCAAAAAACGTATATATTTCAAAGGGCTCCTATAGAGTACTATAGACGTTTTGGGTGCTAACACCTTCCCATTGCGTAACCAACCCCCTTACCCCGATCTCTGTCTCCTGTTCTTATTTTAGAACTATTTGGTTTTGTTCGCTCTTTTTCCTTTCTTTTTTTGGATAAAATAAAAGTGCGGTGGCGACTCTTGTTTTCTTTGAGTTAAGTTAATCAATAACTTACACTCACGATTTTTACCGCTACAACGTAGTCTGTTTATTTTGCAGGAATGACATTAGGTGTACTTCACCGGTGAAAAGGGAAAAACGGTAATTTGCGCAGTATTTACTGAGAGTTGTGGAGGATGAGTTGTCGCCCGGGTTCTTCGGAATAATTAAACTCCGTCTCTGAATTCTTTATTTTGAGAATGAACAAAAGTACAGTGAATTTTGGCATCAGAGTTGTCGAGATACGGTAATTTACTCAGGAGCCGAGTTTCTGTTGTCAGTAGCTTTCAGGGCTGGTGCTTTGTCATGCGCATATTTTTCTGCTTCCCCTGCTTTCTGCTATCTTAAGCTCCAAAAGAAAAGAAATATTTTCTCTGCTTCCTTCTTTTTGTAATTCGTTCAAGACTATTACGGATTCTATCATCAAGCCTGATTTTAAGTTGGGAATAAATTAGGTTTATATCAGTTACGTGAAACAGTGCGTGTTGGAATAGAAAGGTTGATTCGACTGATTTTTGAGATTTATTCATATGGTGAATTTAAGCGTATGGAAAGGGAATAGAAAATAATCTTGATATAAAGGTATTTGAATGTTTTATTCATAATATTTTGGAGGAAATGATTCGAAATAAGAAATGTTATTGAATTTTATTTTGTAATATTTTTATTACGAATTACAAAAGAGAAAAGAAAGTACATTTTCTATCCTAAAAGTTTCTTATTTCCTAAAGATTCTTCACGTTCGAAAAATATGTTCCATGCCCGACTTTTGTTTTTTCTTCTCATTATACCTGCAAAAAACCGACACAAAACAGGACAATCAATGTTAACGTTAGAAAAAATTATATTTTCGACACCCTCAGTTACACATCATCGGGTGTCGGGAGGGCACAACAAAAGCCGCGACCGACTCCCATTCCAATCCTCTACCTCGGCGTCGAACCGGTAGTATCTGTCCTTTCGGGACAGCCGAGAAGAAGAGGATAAGAAGTATTTTGATAACACGAAATCGTATATATATTTTGATGCATAATTCAACTAAAGTTTAACCGTTTTCGATCCGATTTCGGGTTATTTCCGTGTTATTTGTCTGATGTTTTGCAGGTATTCAACGATCACGTCTAAACAAGGCAACATGAAGAAAAGAAGCAATCTCAAATGAAATATGGACGAAAAAAGAGTGAAAACATCATGAAAAGCGCAGAAGGCTGTTTTTGCTGATGTGACGACCGTCACAGCTCCATGACGAGCGTCACACGGGTGACGATCGTCACACCTTGTGACGACCGTCATGCAGGCAAAAACGCCCCACTTCAGTTTCACGTAACAGAAGCAGTTCCAATTCCCACAGAGTGGACCACTACTCCCTGATTTATCTGCCTCAAAGTCCACCATCTTCAATGATAACCGTTAGAATTCCACTTCTATAAAAGGGGAAGAAGGGGACCTCAGAAGGAGAGCCGCATTCATACAACGAAGTGCTGCCAAATTTATTTCTAGAGCATACCTTTCCAGTTTAATATTCTTATTTGTTTCTCTTTACTTTTTCTGCATTCCTTTCATTCTTCTGTAATTTCTACTTTCATTGTACGATCAAATTGGCATAGAGACCACAGTCCTGCCAACATCTGTGGAGGATCTGCCCAAAGGCCAATTGGAATATTTACAGGTTTCTCATTTCAATCGTATTTCCAGTTTTATTATAATACAAATTATTATTTATTGTTTTTATTTATGTTTTATCTTTCCCAAATCCATGTCTAGCTAAATTTAAGTAATCGATATGTGGTAATAATTCGAATGGGATTTGATAACAACTGGTTGAAAAAAACTTTCTTTTCAAAAGTAATTTATGGTCTGAGTGTTTAAAATTAATTTACTGAATAAACTTCGTCGCGAAAGCGAGAACTTATTTAAAAGTAGTTTTGCCACGAAAGTGGAAAATTAATTAAGATACGAACCAACAAGCGAAAGTTGCGGTAAGGTCAGATAGTAAACACTAGTCACTCATTTTAATAACAGCGAAAGCACTTTAAAATGAATTAGAACTTAGAGATTTCCAAAAAATAATTTTAACCCCGAATGGGATCCGAAAGTGTACGTTTGGCCCTTAGAATTATGATTAGCGTCAATAACCATCGTGAGGCGAGAGTCTTCAAATCACCATTTTCTGCTTAAATAAACTTTGAAAATTATTTCATACACCGGTAACTTGTCAAATCCCTGAAGAACACAATTACTGCATATCGATTCAATCATTTATAATCTAAGTAGCATTCTTAGTTCCCTTTTAGTGACAATCTTATTTCCTTAAACATATTCTACCTAGATAAACATAGTAACTCCCGAGAACACTAGTTTGATTACGAGTCCCAGTGGGATCGATATCTATTATTACTACGCGATAGACTGTGCACTTGCAGTTAGGTTGTATTAGACATAGAAAGTCATGATCAAGTTTTTGGCGCCGTTGCCGGGGACCCGTTTAGTCAATAGTGTAACCTTCTGTTAGGCCGTATAGACTAGGTTAACAATTTTCATTTTTCCTTTACTAGTTCTGTCGATTGTATGCCAAGTAATCGCCCGCAAGGCGATATCGCAAAACCTTCAGTCGCAGAACTAAAGCGCTTCTTACATTTAAGAAGTCGAATCATTGAGTACCAACTAAAACAACTCAAACATAACTTTCCGAACCTCTCACTCCCATTCCCAAATCCGAAGAAGAACCAACGATGGCTGAAGGACCTCCAAACAAACCGCTGAAGGCATACGCTACACCCTCTTAGATGGAGCCTAGAAGTAGCATTGCTGCCCCAGCTATTACCCGAAATGATTTTGAGCTAAAACCATCATTGATGTCAGCAGTACAACAAAACCAATTCTCAGGAAACGCAACTGAGGACCCGAACGAACATCTAACGAAGTTTGTACAATACGCAGACACAGTGAAAGCAAATGGAGTAACCCCAGACGCGATAAGACTTCGTCTTTTCCCATTCTCTCTTAGAGACAGAGCGTGGACATGGTTAAAATCTTTACCATCCAACTCCGTTACAACGTGGGAACAATTGAAAAACGTCTTCTTAGCGAGATATTTTCCGCCAAGCAAAACTGCCATGCTTAGAGCTCAAATCAACGGATTTCGACAGAAAGATACTGAATCTCTTTACGAAGCATGAGAACAATTCAAAGATATGATGAGAACATGTCCTCACCACGGTCTAGAAGACTGGGTGACAATCCATACTTTCTATAATGGGCTTCTATACAATACTAGATTGACAATAGACGCTTCCGCGGGCGGTGCACTTATGGATAAGCCATACGATGAAGCCTATCAATTAATCGAAAACATGTCACAAAACCATTGCCAATGGGGAGGTGAACACACTCCAACAGAGAAAACCACAGCAAAAGGTGGGATGTACGAGATCAGCAGTCTTGAAAAGTTCAACGCTAAAGTAGATGCTCTAGCACAGAAAATTGATAGTCTGACCGTTAACCCCACTGCAACTGTTGCTGCAGTAACTCCAAATTGCGAGTTATGCGGAAGCACCACTCATAATGCACCCGAATGCCCATTGCTAGCCGGAATCCCACCAGACCAGGTAAATTATGCTCAAGGAAATCCCTACGCAAATACCTATAACCCAGGTTGGCGAAATCATCCAAACTTTTCTTACAAAAGCGAAAATGCATTGCAAATGCCTACTGCTCCACCAGGATATCAGAAACCAGCTGCTCAGACTGCATCTAGGAAATCAAACCTCGAGTTGATGATGGAAAAATTCATAGCTACTCAAGCTCAAACAAACAAAGAATTCCTAAATCAAAACGTACACACTAGCGAGCAAATTAAACAGTTGACCGGAAAAGTAGACGCTTTAGCCACCCACAACAAAATGCTAGAAACACAGATATCACAAGTGGCTCAACAGCAAGCCTCTATTGCCGCACCTGCTGGCACATTTCCTGGACAACCCGAACAGAATCCAAAGGGCCAAGCAAATGTTGTAATACTAAGAAGCGGAAAAGAATTGGACGAACCGATCGATCTGAGGACCGAAAACTCAGCCATGCAACAAAAACCAACTGAACAAGCAGAAAAGGAATCCGAGTTAGAGAAGAAGGAAGACAACGAGAAGGAGGATACCGCAAGTGAAAAAACTCAAGCACCTCCAGCGCCATATAAACCACCTATTCCTTATCCTCAAAGACTAATAAACTCCAAAACTTCAGGACAGTTTAAGAAATTTGTAGAGCTCCTTAACAGCTGAATATTACTATTCCTTTTACAGAAGCGATAACTCAAATGCCGTCATACGCTAAATTTCTCAAAGAAATCCTGTCGAATAAGAGAAAGATCGAGGATAACGAAACAGTTACACTTACTGCAGAGTGTAGCGCCATTATTCAAAACCGCATGCCTCTTAAATTAAAAGACCCGGGTAGTTTCTCCATACCCTGCGTCATTGGAAAGTTCGTGATAGACAAAGCTCTATGCGACTTAGGAGCCAGTATCAGTGTTATGCCTTTATCTATATGCAAAAAGCTGAATATGGGAGACCTCAGACCAACCAAAATGTTCGTTCAATTAGCTGACCGATCAGTAAAATACCCCGTCGGAATACTGGAAAACGTTCCAGTACGCATAGGACAATTCTACATTCCAACCGACTTCATAATCATGGACATCAAGGAGGACACTGTTACCCCAATTATCCTAGGAAGACCATTCCTAGCTACAGCCGGAGCGATTATAGATGTGAAGAAAGGAAGGCTAACATTCGAAGTAGGAGAAGAAAAGATAGAGTTCATTCTCACCAAGTTCTTACAAGCACCAGCCATAGACGATACCTGCTATTTAGTAGACGAAATTGACGAATGCATAAGAGAACTTGAAAATGAAGAGACCACGTATTCAGAAATAATAAAGATTCAAATACCCGATATTTCTGAAGACGATGATTGGCGTAAACCGTATAAAGACGGCAGCCTAAGCGAAAGCTTAGCACTGACCCCAAACCATATGCCAGGTCCGAAGAACCCATCTTTAGAACTTAAAACACTACCCAAAAACCTTAGATATGAATTTCTAGACGATGAACTAAAAAGACCAGTGATAGTCAACGCCGACTTAGGACAACCAGAAACCGAAAAGCTATTAGAAGTCCTAAAGAAGTACCCCACCGCGTTAGGCTATAACATAAGCGATCTAAAAGGTATAAGCCCTTTGATCTGTATGCATCGAATTACAATAGAGGAAGACTCTAAAACCTCTCGAGAGCATCAGAGAAGACTGAACCCCATCCTGAGCACTGTAGTCAGAGATGAAGTAAAGAAATTGCTAGATGCAGGAATCATCTATCCGATCTCCGATAGTGAATGGGTAAGCCCAGTTCATGTCGTACCGAAGAAAGGAGGAGTCACAGTAGTTTAAATTGAAAAAGGCGAATCAATAACAAAAAGAGTCGTGACCGGCAGCAGGATGTGTATTGATTATAGGAAGCTTAACAAAGCCACACGCAAAGATCACTTCCCGTTACCCTTCATAGACCAAATGTTGGAAAGATTAGCCAAACACTCATATTTCTGCTATCTAGATGGTTACTCAGGATTTTTCCAAATTCCCATTCATCCTGATGACCAAGAAAAGACTACATTCACCTGTCCTTATGGTACTTTTGCTTACCGCTGAATGCCGTTCGGACTCTGTAATGCTCCAGCAACCTTCCAAAGATGCATGATGGCAATATTTGCAGATTTCATAGACAACATCATGGAAGTATTTATGGACGATTTCTCGGTATGTGGACAAAGTTTCGAAGGATGCCTACAAAACTTAGAAATGGTATTAGAACGTTGTGTAAAAGTAAACCTCGTCCTAAATTGGGAAAAATGCCATTTTATGGTCCGACAAGGAATAGTTCTGGGACATGTCATATCAGATAAAGGAATTGAGGTAGACAAAGCTAAAATAGAGATTATAAAAGATCTCCAACCTCCAAAATCCGTACGAGAAATACGAAGTTTTCTAGGACATGCCGGTTTCTACAGTAGATTTATAAAAGATTTTTCGAAAATCACAAAACCTCTGACCGGCCTGTTGATGAAAGATGCTGAGTTCGTCTTCGACGACGACTGTTTAAAAGCATTCGAAACATTAAAATCAACCCTTATCACCGCACCAATCATGCAACCACCCGATTGGCGACTACCGTTCGAAATCATGTGCGATGCGAGTGATTATGCTGTAGGCGCAGTTCTAGGACAAAGGAAGGACAAGAAACTCCATACCATCTACTATGCCAGTAGAACCTTAGATCCTACCCAAATGAACTACGCTACCACAGAAAAGGAACTTCTAGCAGTTATATTTGCGCTTGACAAATTCCGTTCTTACTTAGTAGGAGAAAAAATTATCATATACACAGACCACGCTGCCATAAGGTACCTAATAAGAAAAAAGGATGTCAAACCAAGACTATTGAGATGGATCCTTTTATTACAAGAGTTTGACTTAGAAATCAAAGATAAGAAAGGAACCGAGAACGTTGTTGCAGATCACTTATCCCGAATAGAAGGCATCAAACATGAACCAGTACCGATAAATGACGATTTCCCGTATGAACGTCTGATAGCCAAATTAGAAAGTGACATACCCAACTCAATCTCGGAAGATCCAAAATTCGAAAAAGCCGTAGAAGCCGTCTATGCCCAAGTCACATTACCTTGGTATGCTGACATCGTTAATTACCTCGCTGCGGGCGTGCTTCCACCGGATCTCACTTATCAGCAAAAGAAGAAATTCTTCCACGATCTGAAACACTATTATTGGGACGAACCTCTACTCTTCAAGAGACGGGCCGACAACATATACCGTCGATGTGTCCTAGAGGAAGAAATAGAAAATATCATTTCCCAATGCCATTCAGCACCGTATGGTGGTCATGCTAGTACATCCAATACATGCGCTAAGATTCTCCAAGCCGGCTTATTCTGGCCTAACCTCTGGAAAGACGTCCACATCGCTGTGCTAAAATGTGATCGATGCCAACGAACTAGCAACATCTCACGACGCGATGAAATGCCTCAGAAAGGAATCTTAGAGGTAGAAATCTTTGACGTATGGGGAATAGATTTCATGGGACCATTCCCACCTTCTTTTGGTAATAACTACATACTCGTCGCTGTCGATTATGTGTCTAAATGGATAGAAGCCATAGCTGCTCCAACAAACGACGCACAAGTAGTAATCAAACTCTTCAAAAACACAATCTTTCCTAGATTCGGTGTACCCAGACTCGTCATTAGTGACGGCGGATTTCACTTCATATCGCGAATATTCGATAAACTTCTCTCTAAATATGGAGTCCGACACCGAGTAGCTACACCTTATCATCCGTAAACTAGCGGACAAGTAGAGGTATCGAACATAGAAATAAAACAGATATTGGAAAAGACTATTGCTACCTCAAGGAAAGATTGGTCGTCAAAGCTACAAGAAGCTTTATGGGCTTATAGGACCGCTTTTAAGACACCAATAGGTACTACACCCTACAAATTAGTTTACGGTAAATCCTGCCATCTCCCTGTAGAATTAGAGCATAAGGCCTTCTGGGCCATTAAGACACTCAATTTCAACTACACCGAGGCAGGAGAAAAGCGAATCTTGAACTTACACAAGTTGGAAGAACTTCGATTAGACGCTTACGAAAATGCCCGTATCTACAAAGAACGAACTAAAAAGTGGCATGATAAACGTTCAGTCAGGAAACAATTCAGTGTGGGAGACATCGTATTGCTATTTAATTCAAGATTAAAACTCTTCCCAGGTAAACTAAAATCTAGGTGGTCTGGACCTTATGAAGTGACTAAAGTACTTCAGAGTGGAGCTGTTGAAATTACCGATAAGATGAATGCACCGTTTATCGTAAACGGGCAACGTCTAAAACATTATAATAAGAATGACAACAACCCTCAAGTCAGCAGTATAGCATTGCTTAAGCTTCCAGCTCAAACACCCGAATAGCTTCTCACCAAGCTATCGTCAGGCTTTAGACGTTAAAAACAGCGCTTACTGGGAGGCAACCCAATTTCCCTCGTTATTGTATTTCATTTTTCTTTAAAATTTTACTTTGAAAATCCAACAAAAATTCTAAACTTATAATTACTACTACTTTCTACTTTCGTTTGTTTTCATATTTTTATTTTTATTTTATTTTTCTCTTTTGTCTTTTGTTTCTACCGCTTTTCGTTTTTAAAAATCCTGACTTCAAACTCCTGTTTTAAACTTTTCAGGATTTTTAAAGTCTTCAAAACATTCCTTCTGTTTTCTCCGAGTTACCTACGAGTATGGCCGAGTACGACTTCACAAAGGTTCACTTTCGAGGACTAGCTCAAAAGGCAAGATTTGCAGCACTAACCGAAAGAGAATTCGCCTTAACGCTGTATTATGATAAGGCTACCATGGATAAACTAGGAATCACAGATAGCATTCAATACCTGTTCAATCAACTGGGTTGGGAGAACACTTCTCTGAAAACACGTTTTGCTACCTATAAGGATATTACCTATGAATTCCTTAGTTCTTTCAGATACATACCCAACTATGGTTTTGGATCCAACACAGAGCTGATTACCTTCCGAATGTTTGGAATGGACCAAACCCATAGCCGGATGTCACTAGCTAACCTCCTAGGATTTCCTAGCGGACCGCACGTGTTCATCAGTGGAGAAGATGACGATATTGATTTTCAACTCGATCAATTCTGGGGTAGAATCACAGGCGACTATCACCCTGAACCAGACAGAATGTATAATGATGATATTCATAACCCATCTTTCAGATACTTCCATAAGATACTAGCTCACACCTTGTTTGGGAAAGAAGAAAATATTACTACAGTATCTAAAGAGGAGTTATTCATCATGTTCTGTGCTTCTCAGGGACGTACAGTAAATGCAGTGCCTTTCATGATGAGATCTTTCAAACGCCTCACGCAGGAACCACAGACACCTATTCTTATAGGAGGCCTCGTGACAATGATTGCCCACGAGCTTGGCCTTAGATTCCACTTAAATGCAAGCACTCGTTTTGGCACCATCCGACCCATGAATATACAATTCTGCTTTAACAGGCGCATTTTAGGAACTATGGGACCTGGACCGTATGAGTACCTCATTAACGAAAAACCAGTACCGCTATTCACACTGTCTGATCATCTGATGACAAGTATCCACAACAAGGACAACTGGCTCTATGAATTGGATGAGCCTATGGGACCTCCTTCACCACAGTCAACACCACAGAACTATATGTATGACAGTGACCACATCTCTGAGGCACACGACTATATGTACTATGAGGATGCTGTATCCGAAGCCGAAGTAGACCCTATGACTCCTCCGCACTACAACACCTATCCTGAGCCTATCCCTGAGGAGACCACCGACAAAATGGATACTGTTCTACTCCGATTGGATAACGTGGATGCAGCTCTGACTACTGTAAAAGATGACATCGCAGGCATACACAGCGAACTGGTAGGCTTCATGGATTTAGTCTGTGACCAGCTCGACTACTACGCACGGAAATTCGATGAGTTGAAGACACGAAAAGACTAGATACTAGTTTTAGCATTAGATTCAGTTTAGTTTAGTTTAAGTTTAGTTTCGTTTAATCATTTGTAATTTTTCGCATTGTTAGTTTTCTTTATGTACTACATACAATCATTTCAATTTCATGTTATTTCAATTATAGTCTTTATTCAATTATTATGTTTCTATGTTACTCTTTGTTTGTTGGTTGCTATAATACATTGCCATATCAATACTAGGCCTTAAAGTCACTGCAAGAACGCCCTCAGAGCAAAATTCTGCGTTCTGCAGATTTTGCTGCCGTGACGACCGTCACAAGACCCTGACGAGCGTCACGCGGGTGACGACCGTCACACATACGTGACGACCGTCACGAACCCAAAACTGCTATCTGATATAACAGGGTTGCGTTTTCTCTCCCACTACCCCCATTTCAACTTCCAATCATCAGAACTCCTACCCCTCTACAAATTTTCTTTCTCCCACATTGCACCATATATTTCAACTCCAATCTCAACTTCCAACCACACTTCTGTCAATTCTTCCCACTTTGCAGAAAAACCCCAATCTTCAGAACCCTCTCAATCTTCCAACAATGGCGAGAAATGCAGAAACCCCGGATATCAGTAACATTGTCTTCAGCGAAGGTGACTTAGGCGACAGACAGCGGGCAAACTACATCGCATTCCATCAAAGGTCGCTCCAGCCGACTCATTATCCACACATTCCGTCGCTTACGGAGCTCGGACTCCTTGAAGGCGTAACTTGGATGCTTCAAAGAGCAGGCATCTGGAATCTCTGCACCAATCCCCTGCCAACATACGAACAACTCACTCTCGAGTTCTTGAGTTCGTTTACTTACGTCACATCCAGCGGCGACCTTAGCCAGCACTCAGGTGCCGCATGCTTCCGGATGTTCGGCACAAACTACCAGGTGAACCAGAACCAGATCGCCACAATCTTACAACTCCCTCGAGGCGACAATGCTCACCGCCGCATCACCGATCAATTCCAGCACGAAGCTTTCGCGCTGTGGTACCAGTTGACCGGCATCAATGCCGATGGTTGGGACTCTCTGCACGCCACACATATCCATAACCCAACCATCCGGTACTTTCACAGAGCATTGAGCAACACAATCTTCGCCAGGGACAGAAACCACAAGGTGAACTCGAAGGAGCTCTTCTTCCTCCATTGCGTCTTCAACAACGAGCCTGTCAACGCCGCTCCGTTCCTGCTGGCTCACATTCAGGCCAATTGCAACCGTGGCTCGAAGCCATTTTACTTTGGCGGGATTGTCACTGCCATCGCACTTGGGCTGAACTTAGGTGACCGCCTCCAGCATCTCCATTCCATCCCCTCGGTGTTCCTTGACACCGACCACTGCAGAGCCTCCCACCTTATCCGCTCCAGAGCTGACGGCAAGTACCATCCGGTAGTGCGTGGCAAGACCGTCCGAAGCATCATCCTTCCGTCCCACACCCGAACACACCCAGAGGATCGTACCAACTGGTTATTTGACCTCACTGCCCCTCCTGCCGCCGCTGTTCCTACTCAGGACCACACCCAAGGTTCTGACGATGAAATCCAAGCTGAGTTGGACAGGTCCTAGAAGCCGGAGGCATCGCAGCCTCCTCCTCCCGAAGGTACATCCTCTCGCCGCCGCCGCCATCATCCAGTGCCTGACTACACCTAAGAGGACCTCCGCCGCTCTCTCGACCAGCAGGCCCAGATACTCGCTATGCTGCAGCAGCAGAATCAGCGAGCAGACCAGTTCGAAGCTTGGCACCGGACTCAAATGCAACAACTTCAAACCGGCCAAGCTACCATTACTGAGAACCCGGCGAATCTGACTTTGCAGGTCGAAGGACTCCGGGACACCGTTTACCACACAGGAGCTATGAGTTATGAGGACCGAGTAGCCCTTGCCAGAGCCAGAGGACGCCAGCGTGGACGTGACCGAGGTAGCGGACGTGATTAGTCATCCATCTTTCCTTATTTGTTCACTATATTTCCAGTTTATTTGTACTTTCATTTCAGTTGTATCTCCCTCTCGCATGCTTCAAAATCAGTGGGGACACTGATTGAGATAGTGTGGGAGCGAAGCCTTTATTTCCATTCCACTATTATTTCCATTTCACTGTACTTTGAATTTCGTAATTTCTATTTAAACATTTTCTATTTTTAGCAAATAAAGCTCGTTTATATATACTTTTTCCGTCACGCAAACACCCCCCACATTATTCAACGTAAACAAAAATTTTCGTTTGTTCCTCAAAAGCAAAAGCATCACGAGAATGCACCCGAGTTCAAAACAAGTTTTGAAACTCCAAGGAAACGACAGTTCTAACAAAACCAGTACCGTCCTGACACCTTAGATCTCCGGTTTATGCGAGTCGGTTTCACTACCTACGTGTACCAAAGTCTCAAGTGTCTACGCAAACTCAGCCCCAAGTAGTTTATACTAGCAGTCAGCACCATCCTAAAACACTTCTAAGCAAGCGACCGATGCAGATAAGTGTATGATCTCCAAAAAGATGAAAAATCATGAAAAGAGAGCTAAATAGCCCAAAAATATAAGAAAAGTTTCCTTCTAAGTTAGGTGCTCCTCACCCGAGCATTTAGCCCAACGGCACGAAAACTCATTGAAAAATCAATGACATAAGCTTATGATCAATGAAGAAGATCAAAAACAGAAATGAGATCATATTCACTAACAGGTCGACTTGCCATGAAAGTGTACGGACAACGGGCTTAATGTGATTGCGCTAGAACAAACAGGGTGAACTTGCCGCGAGAACCTTGACACCAAGCTACAGTAGCATGACTGGGACCGATTTGCATAAAAAGGAGACCTCCGAAGACTTGTAGTCCAGTGTCGTCATGATACTCGTCTTGTTCCTACCAAGAATCCCAGTTTTTCCCAACTCTGCGAACGAAGAAGCTGCCTCGTGCTTGCCGACCTTTTCATGTTTTAATTGAGGACAAGCAAAGATTCAAGCTTAGGGGAGTTTGATAACACGAAATCGAATATATATTTTGATGCATAATTCAACTAAAGTTTAACCGTTTTCGATCCGATTTCGGGTTATTTCCGTGTTATTTGTCTGATGTTTTGCAGGTATTCAACGATCACGTCTAAACAAGGCAACATGAAGAAAAGAAGCAATCTCAGATGAAATATGGACGAAAAAAGAGTGAAAACATCATGAAAAGCGCAGAAGGCTGTTTTTGCTGATGTGACGACCGTCACAGCTCCATGACGAGCGTCACACCTTGTGACGACCGTCATGCAGGCAAAAACGCCCCACTTCAGTTTCACGTAACAGAAGCAGTTCCAATTCCCACAGAGTGGACCACTACTCCCTGACTTATCTGCCTCAAAGTCCACCATCTTCAATGATAACCGTTAGAATTCCACTTCTATAAAAGAGGAAGAAGGGGACCTCAGAAGGAGAGCCGCATTCATACAACGAAGTGCTGCCAAATTTATTTCCAGAGCATACCTTTCCAGTTTAATATTCTTATTTGTTTCTCTTTACTTTTTCTGCATTCCTTTCATTCTTCTGTAATTTCTACTTTCATTGTACGATCAAATTGGCATAGAGACCAGAATCCTGCCAACATCTGTGGAGGATCTGCCCAAAGGCCAATTGGAATATTTACAGGTTTCTCATTTCAATCGTATTTCCAGTTTTATTATAATGCAAATTATTATTTATTGTTTTTATTTATGTTTTATCTTTCCCAAATCCATGTCTAGCTAAATTTAAGTAATCGATATGTGGTAATAATTCGAATGGGATTTGATAACAACTGGTTGAAAAAAACTTTCTTTTCAAAAGTAATTTATGGTCTGAGTGTTTAAAATTAATTTACTGAATAAACTTCGTCGTGAAAGCGAGAACTTATTTAAAAGTAGTTTTGCCACGAAAGTGGGAAATTAATTAAGATACGAACCAACAAGCGAAAGCTGCGGTAAGGTCAGATAGTAAACACTAGTCATTCATTTTAATAACAGCGAAAGCACTTTAAAATGAATTAGAACTTAGAGATTTCCAAAAAATAATTTTAACCCCGAATGGGATCCGAAAGTGTACGTTTGGCCCTTAGAATTATGATTAACGTCAATAACCATCGTGAGGCGAGAGTCTTCAAATCACCATTTTCTGCTTAAATAAACATTGAAAATTATTTCATACACCGGTAACTTGTCAAATCCCTGAAGAACACAATTACTGCATATCGATTCAATCATTTATAATCTAAGTAGCATTCTTAGTTCCCTTTTAGTGACAATCTTATTTCCTTAAACATATTCTACCTAGCTAAACATAGTAACTCCCGAGAACACTAGTTTGATTACGAGTCCCTGTGGGATCGATATCTATTATTACTACGCAATAGACTGTGCACTTACAGTTAGGTTGTATTAGACATAGAAAGCCACGATCATATTTCCGGCCAGAAATGATTATCGGATAAACGTCTATTTCGGAAATGGATTTGCCAGCAAAACAGATTTTAATCCATATTCAGTTTTCTGTCAAGTAAGTAATTGGAAATCCGAATTCAAACCCAGATGCCAATAGGTTTGAACCCGAGATGTTTCAAAAGAATCAATTCGCATCGGCAAGCAAAATCCAGAGTGCAGAACCAAATACCAAACAAATCCGGACCCAGATATCTGAATATCTAAATCCAAATCCATTTTGCTATCAGGTAAACCGTATGGATATCCAAGAAGGGATTGAAATCTGAATGCAATAGCAAATCCAAACCTGTATCAGAACAAAATCAGTTTATGAAAACAAAACCAGTTCAGGAAGTAAATTGAAAAAATAGTTCAAACTGATTTACACCAGTTCATAGGCCGTTCAAACACTACAACAAGTCATCCGTGAAAATGTCAAATGAAATGCTACGTTTCTGGAAAATCCAGTTCAAACAAGCCAAAGAAACTGCTGCGGATCCATAAGGAACAATAGCCCACAAATCACAAAGAGGAGGGGATATAAATATTACCGTAAGAAGGGTTACGAAAAAACCCTAACCAAGTTGAGAAGGGAGTTCACAGCGGCGGCCAATTGACGTTCAAAGGGTTGAAAGACTGTAAATCACCATCATTGAAATCAGAAGAAACCAACACAAAAAAGGATCCGAAGACCCTCACGAGCCGTCATCGAAAGGGGTTTTCGAAGCCACTCAACCCAGACGGACGAGAGGTTCGCCCACAGCCGCAAACGAGTCCGATCGAACTCAAAAGATCAAAGGAGATCTTCATCATCGTCCATCTGTCTTTTGTGTCACAACAGCATCACACATACGAAGCTTTCAACCATCAAAGCCACAGCCTCAGAATCACTCATCATCGGCCGGAGTAACTACGCAAACAAACCGCTTCAAACCTCCGTCGGAGGTGAGCAATTTGTAGATATTGTTTGTTTTATTTTTCAGGTGCATGCAGAATAGAGAAGAAGAAGAGTACGAAATATTTCACAGAGGTTAGCCATGGCAGCGGAAAGAACAAGAACAAACGCCGGAATAAAAGCGGAGAAGAACTGCCGCCGCTGTGATGAAATAAGGTTAAACCCTAAAAAGCTTCTACGATTCCCTTTTATGTGAAGGGCGACCCGTTTTGTTTTTGTTTTTTATTTATTTATTTTTTTATTTTTTTATTTTGTTTTATTAAGTACTGTAATTGTTGTAAACCTTAACATGTTTGGAAAATTAAAAAAAAATAATAAAACTAACATTTTTTATATATAACGTAAAAATAACTCCTTTTTTATTAGAAACTTTTTTTATTAATAATTAGGAACTCTTTTTTAATTAATAATTAGAAACTTTTTTTTAAATTAATAGTTAGAAACTCTCTTTTAAGTTAATAATTCAAACTCATGTTAAGTAGAAATAAGAACCTTCTTTTATGTTAAAAATAAATCTTTTAAAAAAAAAAAAGAGAGAGCAAGCTAAAAATTTTTAATTAAAACCCTTTGTAGCTATTAAAGAATAAATATTTTTTTTGAAAATTAAAATTAAGATTAAACTTCCTTCTTTAAAATTAATCAAACCATATCTCCAAATTGCACTTTGGCTCTTTTCCATATTAATGGTTTTTCGCTAACATTCTCTGTTTCTCTTTTCCAATCCTACATAAATTATGATTCATGTTTGTTTCGAATTATTTTGGTTCCATAGATGTATTTTACGCGAGGCCATGGTCGCGATTTTACTTTTATTTTTATTTTGCATTTTCTTGGGATTTGTAATTTACGCGAGTGATCGTCGCGCCGCTTTATTTACTTTACGCATTTCGATTCCTGCCATATAATATTTTGCCATGTTTGCATGATTACCGTTAATTGTCGCCTTCTGAAGGATTAGATTTAGCAGTTTGACCGCTGAGTCAATAGCCTTTTCCCTTGACCATTTCAAACCCCATTAGCCTAGGCGTCCCGCCGTGGACGAAAATACCCTTTACCCTAGCATTAGGTCAAAGAGTCGCCGTACTCTATTTTAGGGTTTCCCGCCGTGGAATCCCTAATTTTAATTCAACATTTCAACGTAGAAATAGGAGTTTCGAAACCCCACGTAAGCGTTTCTTAAGAAATGCTTACTCCCCATTGAAACCTTGACCACAGTCAAGAAGTTTCTAACCTCCCTTTCGAGGGGAACTACGATTACTCTGATTCCATTCCCTATCCAGAATACGTAGGCACAAGATGCGACGTCTTTCCGAGTAAACTTAGGATTAACCCTTAGGTCTTTAGGTCACTCTATCCCTTAGCTCAATATATATATCAAACAGATAATAAAATAAAAAAGCATAAAATAAACAAAAGGTTCTTGTAGAGTACTACAGAAGTTTAGGGTGCTAGTACCTTCCCTAAGCTTAACCAACCCCTTACCTAGGTCTCTCCCCGCATTGTGTTTACGATGCAAAAATAAGTTTTCCCTCTTTTGACCTTTTCCTTCGGATAAATCAAAGAGCGGTTGTGAATTAAGAATTGTGATTCAAACTAATTAATAGTTTGATATCCTATTTCCACCGCAACAGAAAATGGCGACTTCATTGGGGATTCCATAATTTTAAGGGTTATCCCTACCTTGTTTATTGCATGTTATCTATTTTATTATTTGTTTGCTTGTATATAATATGTTCATATTGTACCTTGCTTGGGTGGTGTCTATTTTGTTGTGAGATAAGTCCTACACCTGGACTTGAGTGACCTTATTATAGGAGGTGAGATATTCAACGAGGCTTATAGGGAGTGATTCCCGACCAAGCCGACTTGAGAATCACCACTCAGTTGAGACCTTTTCAAAAATGGTTCGGTTGAACGAGTATTCGTGAAAACTTTTACCATGGTCGATTGGAGTCTATGATATTGAGGACCGTAGTACCTTAACACCACCTTAGCCTTATCTAGGACGTAGTGCGAGGACTATGAGGGAATATTCCTGAAATAGTCGCTACGCGATACTACACTCAAAAGAGATTCTCTTGAGAATATTATTAACGACCGAGTTAATCGGGAAATTGATAATATCCGAAGGATGGATTGATGAGTTTGGGCACCGCTTTAGAACCCTTGTTCTGCAGGTACAACTCACCTTAGTACATACCTTATTGGGATGGGTAGACCCTAACTCCTGGCATATACCTTTAACCTAGGACTTGTGAACATGTGTGCATTGCATCCATAAAGCATCATTTTGCATTACATTTCATGGAATTCAAGCTTTATTTATGAACATCGCAGGATACCATGGATTACAAAAGGAGAAATACTTTGAAATATACCTTCAAGAGTCCTAAGTTGGATGACCTAAGGAAGTTAGGAACTTTGGTTGAAAACCATGGAAGGTTCGCAAATAAGCATGGGAAGCTGTTGGATTTATTGAGACTCCGAATGGACAAGGGACTTCTTTCCACTTTGTTACAGTTCTATGATCCGGATTGCCATTGCTTCACCTTCCCCGACTATCAGTTATTGCCTACTTTAGAAGAGTACTCTTATTTGGTTGGCTTACCTATTTTGGAGGACTCACCCTTCCCCTTCTTGGAAGAGGACCCTAATGAGCAAGACATCGCTAAGGCTATAGGCTTGAAGGCATCCGACATCAAGGACATCATGATCTCCAAAGGTGGAACTCTTGGGTTACCTACAAATTTCCTAATCAAGAAAGCTCGATACTACGCTGATTATATGAGCAAGGATATATTTGAGGCAATCTTCACCTTACTTGTTTATGGAGTGGTACTCTTCCCGAGTTTTGAAGGATTCGTTGACCTTAACACCATCAAAATCTTCATGATGAGGAATCCGGTGCCGACTTTATTGGGTAATACTTATCATTCTGTGCATCTCCGAAATTTCCATGTCGGAGGGATGATTACATGTTGTGTTCCTTTGTTATACAAGTGGTTTATTTCGCACTTGCCCAAGTCTGCTCCTTTTCTGGGTCTTGACAAAGGACTTTGGTCACAAAGGGTTATGGCCCTAACCCACTCGGATATCGATTGGTATAACCGTGTGTACGATGGAATACTAATTATTGATGGTTGTGGGGACTTTGCTAACGTACCTTTGCTTGGATTTAATGAAGGGATCAGCTATAATCCGGTTCTAGCCCGCCGACAACTAGGTTATCCATTGAAGGAACCGCCTAAAAGTGTTCAGGTGGAGAAAATCTTTTTCAAGGACAATAAAGAACTTCAAGACCAGATTGTTTCTTCCTGGCGTCATTTGCGTAAGAAAGGTAAAGCAAGTCTAGGAACGCTGAATTGTGTGTCTATGGAACCATATCTTCGGTGGGTCCGAGAACGAGCAATCAAGTTGAAGATGCCTTATCCTCGCTAAGAGCCTCTACCTCCAAGAGAAGAACTTGTTCAGTATTTCATGTCCGAAGCGGAAACATTGAAGATCGAATTGAAGAAAGCTCAGCATGAAGCAGAAATATGGAAGGAAAAATACCATGTGATGGTCAGCGAATACGACGAACTTCAGAAACAACTTCAGTAAAGGAATGAAGAGGTACCCTCCTACAAGAAGAGAAGACTCTACGAGGATTTATTTTCCTCCGATTCTCCGCCTAATCGTCAAAGTCATGAATAGTGCTTCCGTAGGGCTTTCTAGAATTTTAGTTGTCTATTTTCATTGAGACTTTTCTTTTAAGAATATTATTTGTAATCCATTTTTCAATCAATAAATTTTTTTTGTTATCCCGCAATGCTCGTAAATACTTGAATTCCATGAAATCATGTCATTCACATTTCGCATCATATCTTTGCATTACATGTGTCTCTCGGTTTCTCATATTCGGTTCTCTCGCCTTCCAGTTTCGTCACCCTGAGTCGATACAATACTAGAGCTCAAGCTCAAAGAAGGATGGAAGAACACGCTCAAGAGATGGATCGCGTTAACAACGAGCTATCAGACCTTCGAGGGAGTGTAGGAACAATTATGAAATTGCTCCAGGTTATCAATGCAAAGATGGATACTCAGACTACTGTGGTTTATGAGATTAACGCTACTGTTGTCGTAGATCCTCCGGTTGTTTCTATTGAGAATCTGTTTTCTTATGGTCTTTCGCAGAGTTTCATACATCCGCCTGTTGTTGCGTCAGTTCAACAAACCGTGCCTGTTGCACAAAGTGGTTAACAAGTTGTGCCCGTTATACAGAACGTTCAACAGAGTGTGCCTTTGGTTTCTGAGCCTCCGAAGGTAGTCCCTACTTTCACACAAGCTAATGTCTGCACTCATGTGCAGCCTTATCTCAATGAGCCTGTTTATGAAATTCTGGATGATGATGATGGAGGATACCAACCGCGTGATAGGCTCCGTAAAGAGGTGGTTACTATTGATAAAAGATTAAGAAAGATGGAAGGAGACCAGATCTTTGGTGCTGCCGCTAGAGACATCTGTTTGGTTTTCGGCCTAGTTATTCCGCCAAAGTTCAAGACTTCGAACTCCGACTGCTATGAAGGGACTACTTGTCCGAAAATCCATTTGATAATGTACTACTGTAGGATGGCTGCTCACATGGAAAATGACAAGTTGATGATTCACTGTTTTCAAGATAGTCTGAAAGGTGCTTCGTCGAAGTGGTATTTGACATTGGACCAGTCTCGCATCAAGTCTTTTCAGGATTTGTCCAATGCTTTTATTAAGCACTATAAGTACAATATGGATCTAGCTCCCGATAGGAGACAACTGTTGAGTATGACGCAGAAAAGTTCTGAGACCTTTAAGGAATATGCCCAGCAGTGGAGGGAAATTGCTTCTCAGGTTGAACCTCCGTTGACTGATAAAGAACTAGCTGATTGGTTCGTTGACACCGTTCGTCCCGAATTCTATGAGAGGATGGTGGGTAGTGTAACCACGAATTTCGCTGATATTGTTGTTGTTGGAGTAAAGGTTGAAATGGCTATGAAGAGTGGAAAGATGTCTAGTGGTTCTAGCAGTACGAGTTCGAAAGACCAAGCCAAGAAGACTTCCGTCAATCCTCAGAAAAAGAAGGAAGGAGAGACTCATGATGTGTCTTCAGATAGGAGAAGGAATAGGCAGTATCAATATCCTCCACAGTATGCCCAACCCCAGGGTTACCCGATTCAGTATGCACCACCTCCGTATGTAGCCGCTGTCGCACCATCCTTTAGTCAGCAAGCTCCTCAAGCTCCTGGTTACCAGCCTATGCCGCAGGCTCCTGTGTATCCGCCTCCGGTTTATCAATAACCTCCGCCTAACTATCAGTAAGCGTCCAATGCTCCAGCAAATCAACAACCGAGGAATCAGGCACCTCGCCAGAATGCTCCAAGGAGACTATACAAGACTTGTCTGTCGATTCCAATGACGTTCACCGAGTTGTATCCTTACTTAGTGCAATGAGGTTTGGTAACTACTCGAGCTTTGGGACCGCCTCCGAATCCTTTTCCAGCCAACTACAACACCGCCGCTCATTGTTTATTTCATGAGGGTGCGCCCGATCACGATTTGGAGAACTGTTATGCTTTGAAAAACCTTGTGAGGGATCTGATGGAAAAGAAGATTTTGTCGTTCAACGATCCTCCGCCCAATGTCAAAAGTAACCCTTTGCTTGACCATGGGGCTGTCAATGCCATTGATACTTCGTCTGAAGAGAATTTTATCCTTGATGTAGCTCAGATTAAGACTCCGCTCAAGGAATTCCATTCAAAGTTGTTTGAAGCAGGCCTAGTATCTGTCTCCCATATCGGTTGTACGAGCTGTGAAAGAGGTGATAAAGGTTGTGTTATGGTTCGGAAAGACCTACAGAGGTTGATTAATGATGGTTTCCTGCAAGTAGTTAACAAGGCGAAAGTAGTATCTGCGATTGAGCCTACCTTTAACTTGCCCAAACCAAGGGGAAGGATGCCAGTGTTTAATCTGCCAGCACCAAATTCTGTCATGTCGGTGTTCAGCATACCGACTCCTATCACTCCAACAGTGGACCAGCCTAAACCTTTGATTATCCAAAAGCCAAGTCCATTTCCATTCAGTGATCCCAAAGCAGTACCTTGGAAGTATGATGTAACCGCGATTGGCAAAGAATCTGGGAAGGTCATTCCAAGAGAAGAAGTGAAGATTGATGGTGAAAGTGTGACTAATATAGCTGGGGCAAGCAGGATGACCCGCAGTGGTCGCGTGTACACTCCCCATTTTAATGAGGCTCCACCTAAAGGGACAACTAGTAACACTGTCGTGCCTGCCAGAGATAAAAATAAAGAGGCAGCCAATAAGGATGAAGATGCTGAATTCCTAAGGATCATCAGGAAAAGCGACTACAAAGTTATTGATCAGCTTCATCAGACTCCTTCAAAGATCTATATTCTATCTTTGTTACTGAATTCACCCGCTCACAGAGCTCAAGATATTACTACCGGTCAGTTTGATAGTGTGATCGCCAATATTACCGCCTGTAATACTCTCAGCTTTAGCAATGAAGAGCTACCTAAAGAGGGTCCAAATCACAACCGTGCATTGCACATATCAGTAAAGTGTCAAGAGGATAATTTAGCTAGAGTGCTTGTGGATACCAGTTCATCTTTGAACGTCCTGCCCAAGAGAGTCCTTAGCAAGTTGGCCTATAAAGAGACTATGGTGAAGCCTACTTCGTTGATTGTCAAGGCTTTTGATGGTTCTCGTAGAGCTGTGATTGGAGAAGTGGAACTTCCGATTCTGATTGGTCCGCATGTTTTCAATATCACTTTCCAAGTCATGGATATCAATCCCAATTATAGTTGTTTGCTTGGAAGACCTTGGATCCATGCCGCTGGGGCAGTGACTTCTACCTTGCACCAAAAGATGAAGTTTGTAGTTGATGGTAAGCTGGTTATTATACATGGTGAGGAGGATTTAATGGTTAGAAACTTATCGTTGTTCCGGTATATTGAGGCTGATGAAGACGCTTTGGAAACTTCATTCCAGGCACTCGAGATTGCTAATGTTGTTTTAGTGGAAGTCGAAGAAATTGCAGGAGTCTAGAGTAATCCATCTTTTTCATCTTTGAAGAGTACCAGATCAATGATCGACAGGGGCATTCCTGAAGGTTGGGGAGAAGTAATCAATATTAAGACGAAGAGTGACCGCTACGGGTTGGGTTACAGACCAACTCACGAGAAAGTTTCCGCATCTGTCAAAGGGCGTCCGAAGGTTTTTCAATAAGTGTTTGTCCGCGGAGGTTTTCAAGTTAATGTCATCAGCAACGGTGACGAAGATGAAGACCTGAGCAGTCTAGTGTTCAAGAGTGACGCAACTTTGAGCAACTGAGAGGCTATAGAGATTCCAGTCATTTTCCCATTGTCAAAGTAATTTAATTTTTCATATGTGTTTTCAAATCCATAGCTCTGCCTAAGGCTATTGGATCGCTTTGTACGGCCACCTTTCATTTCAAACAATTATTAATAAATGCATTTTGTTCCCATTCCATCTTATTTCATTAGCGTTTTTTCGTTTTCACCTTTTTTGAAATTGGCAATCTTTTCAAAAAAAAGCTAAAAGCATTTTCATTTTCTCTCGCATTTTCATTGATCATTTAATAAAAATAAGCCTTTCAGCATGCAGTGACATTACAACCCTTGTTGAATCCGATGACTCTATTGTCTCTCCTGATTGGGATTCACCCATTTACCAAGATGAAGATGAGGGTGAAGAAGATTTTTAGGTACCCGCGGAACTGACGAGATTGGTTGAGTACAAGTACACAGAGCTTCAACCGCACAAGGAGCAGGTAGATTTGATTAATCTCGACACAAATAAAGACAAGAAAGAGGTCAAGATTGGTGCAGTACTTGGGGCAGAGGTCAAGCAGAGATTGGTCAAGCTGTTGAAGAATTATGTCGACGTGTTTTCACGGTCGTATCAAGATATGCCTGGTTTAGACACAGATATTATAGTTCACAAGCTACCGCTTAAGCCAGAATGTCCGTCGGTCAAGCAGAAACTTCGAAGAACGAGACCTGACATGGCTTTGAAGATTCGAGATGAGGTTAAGAAACAGTTGGATGCGGGTTTCCTTGCGGTTGCGAAGTATCCTGATTGGGTTGCCAACATTGTTCCCGTACCCAAAAAGGATGGTAAGGTTAGAATGTGTGTAGATTACAGGGACCTGAACAAGGCCAGTCCAAAAGACGATTTCCCTTTGCCTCATATTGACACACTTGTCAACAACACAGCTAGCTTTGCAGTTTTCTCATTCATGGATGGTTTCTCAGGTTATAATCAGATCAAGATGGATCCGGCCGACAGAGAAAAGACTACATTCATCACTCCTTGGGGAACCTTCTGTTACAAAGTTATGCCCTTCGGTTTGAAGAACGCAGGGGCAACTTATCAACGTGCTATGACGGCTCTATTTCATGACATGATGCACAAAGAGATTGAAGTATATGTGGACGATATGATTGCCAAATCTCATAATGAAGAGGAACATTTGGTTCATCTGTTGAAGCTGTTTGAACGAATCCAGAAATATCAGCTGAAACTAAATCCTGCTAAGTGTACTTTTGGTGTCAGATCTGGAAAGCTACTTGGTTTCATCGTCAGCCAATGAGGAATCGAGGTAGACCCTGATAAAGTCCGAGCCATTCAAGACATGCCAGCTCCACAGACTGAAACCCAAGTCAGAGGTTTTCTTGGACGTTTGAACTACATCTTCAAGTTTATATCTAACCTGACTGCTACTTGTGAGCCGATATTCAAGTTGCTTTGCAAAGGTCAGACTGTTGATTGGAATCTGGATTGTCAGCGTGCATTTGAAAAGATTAAGGATTACTTACAAGAGCCTCTTGTCTTGATGCCTCCTGTTCATGGAAGAGCGTTATTTATGTACCTCACTGTGCTTGAGAAGTCTATGGATTGTGTACTTGGGCAACACGATGAGACCGGACGAAAGGAACACGCAATATACTATCTAAGCAAGAAGTTCACTGATTGTGAGAACCGATACTCACTTTTGGAGAAGACTTGTTGTGCGCTAGCATGGGCTGCTAGGCGTCTCGGGCAATACATGATGTGTCATACCACCTTGTTGATTTCGAAAATAGATCCAATAAAGTATATTTTAGAGAAGCCTGCTCAGACAGGGAGGCTTGCTCGTTGGCACATGTTGTTATCAGAATATGACATCCAGTACGTACCTCAGAAAGCTATCAAAGGAAGTATCTTGTCAGATTATCTTGCAGACCAACCAGTCGAAGATTATGAGCCTCTTAAGTTTGACTTTCCAGACGAAGACATTATGTGGGTAAATGATTTCGAAGAGCTAGAACCAGAGCCCGAGGATGGTCCCGAACCGGGTCTCTGGTGGAAAATGATGTTTGATGGTTCCTCCAATTACAGTGGGCATGGCATAGGCGCCGTTTTGATGAATCCAAAAGGTGGCTATACCCCATTTACAGCAAGGTTAGAGTTTGAATGCACGACCAATGTCTCCGAATATGAAGCATGCATCCTTGGCCTTGAAGCAGCTATTGACCTCCGAATCAAGCTACTGGAAGTGAGCGGAGATTCAGCGTTGGTTATTTATCAAGTGAAAGGTGAATGGAAAAACAAGAATGAGAAGCTAGTCCCTTACAAAGCCTACATTGTGGAGTTGATTAAATACTTCGATGAGATCAAGTTCGAACATATTCCGAGGACTGAGAATCATATTACTGACGCCTTAGCCATGCTAGCATCCATGCGGAAGGTAAAATTTGTCAATGAAGCGCCACTCATTCGAATCGAGCGTAGAATGGAACCCGCCCATTGTTTGTTGATTGAAGAAGATGAAATTGATGAAAAGCCTTGGTTCCACGACATCAAGAATTATTTGCTGACACAAGAGTATCCAGCAAATGCTTCTTATCTTGACAAAAGGACTTTGAGAAGACTGGCATCCAAATTCTTCATCAGGAATGACGTACTATACAAACGAAACCACGACATGGTTCTGCTTAGATGTGTTGATAGACGTGAAGCGGACATGTTACTCCAGGAGATTCATGAAGGGACATTCGGAACTCATGCCAACGGTTATGCCATGTCCAAGAAACTCTTGAGGGCTGGATATTACTGGTTAGCTATGGAATCAGAATGCATCCGATACGCTAGGAAATGTCACAAGTGCCAGATTTATGCCGACAAAATGCATGTACCTCCGGCACCGTTGAACGTTTTGACTTCACCGTGGCCTTTTTCAATGTGGGGCATTGACATGATTGGGGCAATTGAGCCGAAAGCTTCTAACGGTCACCGGTTCATTCTAGTTGCTATTGATTACTTCACCAAATGGTTAGAAGTCGCATCTTATGCCAATGTGACCAAGCAAGTTGTTGCTCGATTCCTTAAGAGAGAAATTATCTGCCGCTACGGAATTCCGAGCCGAATCATAACCGACAATGGTACCAATCTGAATAACAAGACTATGAAAGAGTTGTATGACCACTTCAAGATCGCGCACCATAATTCGTCACCCTATCGTCCTAAGATGAATGGAGCTGTTGAAGCCGCTAATAAAAACATCAAGAAGATCCTACAAAAGATGGTCAAGACTTACAAGGATTGGCATGAGATGTTACCGTATGCGTTGCATGGATACAAAACTACAGTCCGAACTTCAACAGGGGCAACCCCTTTCTCATTAGTATATGGAATTGACGTTGTCCTCCCCATTGAAGTTGAGCTACCTTCCTTAAGGGGATTGAGGTAAGCCAACCTAGATGAAGCCGAGTGGGTTCAAGATAGGTTGGATCAGCTGAATCTCATCGACGAGAAGCGTCTGACAGCTATGTGTCATGGTCAGCTATACTAGAAACAGATGAAGAGAGCCTTCGACAAGAAAGTCCAAATCCGTGAGTTTCAGCAAGGAGAACTTGTACTCAAGAAGATCTTGCCAGTTCACAAAGACATGCGCGGGAAATGGATGCCCAATTACGACGACCCATTTGTTGTTAAGACAGTCTTCTCTGGAGGATCGCTAATTCTTACAACAATGGATGGAGAAGAGCTCGCCCATCCTGTGAATTCCGATGCAGTCCGAAAATATTATGCCTAAAGAGAAAAATAAAAAAATAATAATGTGGCTCGCTAAGTTGAAAACCCGAAAGGGCGGCTTAGGAAAAAATGAGCGTCCCGGTGGATTGGAAACCCGAAAGGGAGGTCCAGGCAAAAGTTAGGGACAAAGGCATTTCACTGCATCGGACGACACCGAGCATTGCAGACGCATTTACAGAAGTCCATTTTCAAATCCCATCGCTCTCTTCAGAAGCAAGGTTGTGGATAGTCTTAGTCGTTAGGGTCAGTAGGTCGGTGGATTCAATAGAACCTTTCCCATATTGCCAATTTCAAATTGTAATTTCCCATGGAGCTATGCCTTTAGCAAGCTACCATTCTTCAATAAAATTTACCTTTTTCTATTCAATTTCCTTGTTCATATTATCTCCATTTTATTTTTGTTATGCAATTTGCTTTTGTTAATAAAATTTGAACGTGAAAAGTGTTTTCAAAAATTTTAAAATTATTTTCTCGAAGATACACTTGGAAGTGAAAGTTACTTTGACTCATGGTAATCTGTAAAGGATCTCTTCGCTCCCCGGTAAGTCTCATTGTTGCATAAGCATTTGTTCGTTACCAGCATCTTCCCGGTGATAGTCCCCAGCGAGACTTTAAGCATTTGTTCGTTACCATCATCTTCCCGGTGATAGTCCCCAGTGACTCCCAAGACTGCAGAGATATCCCCAATATTCTCCAAGTGATATATGTTCTGGAAGACCCATTCTCAGTGGAAGCATCTGTTCCTCAGTGAAATTTCCTTACTTTCCTCAGGAAATACTTCCCAGGAGACTGCCATATTCTCCCCAAGAAGTCAAGATACTTTCCCAAGGAATGTCTGTTGAATTCTCCCCCAGCTAGTCTAATGAACTCTCCTCAGAAAGTTTGATATCTTTTATCCCTAATCGGATGTACCTTTTTCCCAGGAAGCCTCGGTATTATTCCTAGAAATTTGCTACACTATCTCCGTGAAGCTGCCGAGCTCCATATCTTCCCCATACCACAGATATTTATTTTATCCTTGGAAGTCTCTGACCCTAAGAGTTCTTGGGCTGATTATGGTTTGTGATAGCAATCCCCAGTTGAAGTCATGGTATCGTACTCTCCAGTGAAATCGTATCCCTGTGTGGAAGTCATGATACTTTCTCCCTAGGGAAGTTATAACTTTGAAGCCAGATTCGGTTCTACCATCAACTTTTTTCTATCCCTCTGATAGATTTACTAGTGCAGAGGTCGCCGGGTATTCCTATTGAGATGTTTATTTCATCTCATGTCTCCTCTCTCGTCCGTTTTGTCAGCATATGTATAAGCCTAAGCATCGCATACTCATCGCATGACATTTTCATACACACTAACATACACATTAGTATACACTTTGGCATGCGCATTAGCATCTACATTATTTTGCTATCTGTGTCATCCGTTGTTGTTACCATTGAGTAACTGGGTTTGTCCGCTCTCTCCAAGTAGATCGTCAGCCCTAAGCATAAAATACTTGTTTTGTTCCAAGTTTCCCCACAGAGTTCAACCCTCGTGGATGATGGTTATTTCTGTTACCTTTCCGCGTTAGGATAAGGTAGTCCCCATTCGAGTTCGTTTCCTCAATGGAGTCTTGTGTGTTAGTTCTTTCTAGCCCAATTCTAGATCGAACTTCGGTCCCATCGGCCACTGAACCTACCTAGACGTGCATTTATTTTGCACTATCTTTCAAGGAAATCATTTTACAATCCTTTGCAGACAAGCGACAGTTCCCGGCCGAGGAGCTTATCACCTACATTAAACCTTAAGACGTTGAGTCTCCGTACTCATTCTTGAGCGTCCCGCCGCGGACATATCATTTAAACCTAGAGAAGTTGAGTCGCTGTACTCATTCTTAGGCGTCCCGCCGTGGACATATCATTTAAACCTTACGAGTTGAGTCGTCGTACTCATTCTTGGGCGTCCCGTCGTGGACATATTCTTTCCTAAACCTTGAGAAGTTGAGTCGCCGCACTCATTCTTGGGTGTCCCGCCGTGGACATATCATTTAAACCTTAAGACGTCGAGTCGCCGCACTCATGCTTGAGCATCCCTCCGTGGACGTATCCTTTCCTAAACTTTAAGACATTGAGTCGCCGTACTCATGCTTAGGCGTTCCGTCGCAGACCATTTTATCCTTTAGTAAAAGAAGGAGCTGAATCGTGTTCAGGGCGCCGACCTTGAGATATGAAGAAGTTCATTTTATCCTTTAGTAAAAGAAGGAGCTGAATCTTGTTCAGGGCGCCGACCTTGAGATATGAAGAAGTTCATTTTATCCTTTAGTAAAAGAAGGAGCTGAATCGTGTTCAGGGCGCCGACCTTGAGATATGAAGAAGTTCATTTTATCCTTTAGTAAAAGAAGGAGCAGAATCGTGATCAGGGCGCTGACCTTGAAGTGTGAAGAAGTTCATTTTATCCCTTAGTAAAAGAAGAATCTGAATCGTATTCTGGGCGCCGACCTTAAATATGAAGAGGTTTATTTATCAGATGAGTGACAATCCCTCCAGCGGAGCTCATCAACCAATTTTTCATCTATTATTCACAGATAAGCCACAATCTCTTTATTTGAGAGCTTATCCAATTTGACATATAAGTCCCCTCCGACGATAAGTGGCAGTTCTCTCTCTCGAGAAAGCTTATCAGGGCATTTCGCATTTAAGACCATTTATTTTGGCATACAGCCAGTTTTACCCTGTATATTTTCTACGGATTCCTAAATTCCGTTTGATCCTACACGAGGGAGAGTTTCTAGAAGCTCGGATGTTATTCTTTGCTCAATGCTCCAGCATTCTGTTAATCGATCCTACAGTCGTGCAGATCTACTTTTTACTTTTTATTCTAGAGTATCGGTCGGTCACGCCTGAACCTGTTGAACAATTACTCCTAGATATTCCCTAGTGAAGGCCGTCTCATCGGTGCCATCTCCATTAAGGGTCATTTTCTTACCATTTATCTCTAAAGTGACAATTGGCCGTGCTCGCACCAGTTGACCATCATCTTTAGAATTTCCCGGTGTCGTGCTGTTTTCCTAGTGCGTCGTATTCCCTAGTGTGGTTCGTTCGTGGCGTTTGTCCCCTGTGTCGTCGTGTCGTCCGCAATCCACATTTTATCATTCCAGCATGCGCATCACATTAGGTCCATGGCATTGTCAGCATTAGTCTGTCTCGTTTTGTCCATAGCATTGCATGTCACTGCATCTAAGGGTAAAATTTTCGGTTATCTATATTTAAATCCCTCCACCATGATTTCTCGAGTCTCTGCCACTCAAATCATCCGGTGTAGCTATTTAAATAGGGGAAACTGTAATACCCCAAATTTTACCCTCAGATTAGTCGAGTCAGGTCGCATGACATCTCATTTTCGCATCCGCTAAATACTAACAGGTTACGTAGTCTGTTTATTTTGCAGGAATGACATTAGGTGTACTTCACCGGTGAAAAGGGAAAAACGGTAATTTGCGCAGTATTTACTGACAGTTGTGGAGGATGAGTTGTCGCCCGGGTTCTTCGGAATAATTAAACTCCGTCTCCAAATTCTTTATTTTGAGGATGAACAGAAGTACAATGAATTTTAGCGTCAGAGTTGTCGAGATACGGTAATTTACTCAGGAGCCGAGTTTGTGTGGTCAGTAGCTTTCAGGGTTGGTGCTTTGTCATGCGCATATTTTTCTGCTTCCCCTGCTTTCTGCTATCTTAAGCTCCAAAAGAAAAGAAATATTTTCTCTGCTTCCTTCTTGTTGTAATTCGTTCAAGACTATTGCGGATTCTATCATCAAGCGTGATTTTAAGTTGTGAATAAATTAGGTTTATATCAGTTATGTGAAGCAGTGCGTGTTGGAATAGAAAGGTTGATTCGACTGATTTTTGAGATTTATTCATATGGTGAATTTAAGCGTATGGAAAGGGAATAGGAAATAATCTTGATATAAAGGTATTTGAATGTTTTATTCATAATATTTTGAAGGAAGTGATTCGAAATAAGAAATGTTATTGAATTTTATTTTGTAATATTTTTATTACGAATTACAAAAGAGAAAAGAAAGTACATTTCCTATCATAAAAGTTCCTTATTTCCTAAAGATTCTTCACGTTCGAAAAATATGTTCCATGCCCGACTTTTGTTTTTTCTTCTCATCATACCTGCAAAAAACCGACACAAAACAGGACAATCAATGTTAATGTTAGAAAAAATTATTTTTTCGACACCCTCAGTTACACATCATCGGGTGTCGGGAGGGCACAACAAAAGCCGCGACCGACTCCCATTCCAATCCTCTACCTCGGCGTTGAACCGGTAGTATCTGTCCTTTCGGGACAGCCGAGAAGAAGAGGAAAAGAAGTATTTCCGGCCAGAAATGATTATCGGATAAGCGTCTATTTCGGAAATGGATTTGCCAGCAAAACATATTTTAATCCATATTCGGTTTTCTGTCAAGTAAGTAATTGGAAATCCGAGTTCAAACCCAGATGCCAATAGGTTTGAACCCGAGCTGTTTCAAAAGAATCAATTCGCGTCGGCAAGCAAAATCCAGAGTGCAGAACCAAATACCGAACAAATCCGGACCCAGATATCTAGATATCTAAATCCAAATCCATTTTGCTATCAGGTAAACCGTATGGATATCCAAGAAGGGATTGAAATCCGGATTCAATAGCAAATCCAAACCTGTATCAGAACAAAATCAGTTTATGAAAACAAAACCAGTTCAGGAAGTAAACCAAAAAAACAGTTCAAACTGATTTACACCAGTTCACAGGCCGTTCAAACACTACAATAAGTCATCCGTGAAAATGTCAAACGAAACGCTACGTTTCCGGAAAAGCCAGTTCAAACAAGCCAATGAAACCGTCGCAGATCCATAAGGAACAACAGCCCACAAATCACAAAGAGGAGGGGATATAAATATTACCGTAAGAAGGGTTACGAAAAAACCCTAACCAAGTTGAGAAGGGAGTTCACAGCGGTGGCCAATCGACGTTCAAAGGGTTGAAAGACCGCAAATCACCATCATCGAAATCAGAAGAAACCAACACAAAAAAGGATCCGAAGACCCTCACGAGCCGTCATCGAAAGGGGTTTTCGAAGCCGCTCAACCCAGACGGACGAGAGGTTCGCCCATAGCCGCAAACGAGTCCGATCGGACTCAGAAGATCAAAGGAGATCTTCATCATCGTCCATCTGTCTTCCGTGTCATAACATTATCACACATACGAAGCTTTCAACCATCAAAGCCACGGAATCAGAATCACTCATCATCGGCCGGAGTAACTATGCAAACAAACCACTTCAAACCTCCGTCGGAGGTGAGCAATTTGTAGATATTGTTTGTTTTATTTTTCAGGTGCATGCAGAATAGAGAAGAAGAAGAGTACGAAAAGTTTCACAGAGGTTAGCCATGGCAGCGGAAAGAACAAGAACAAACGCCAGAATAAAAGCGGAAAAGAACTACCGCCGCTGTGATGAAATAAGGTTAAACCCTAAAAAGCTTCTACGGTCCCCTTTTATGTGAAGGGCAACCCGTTTTGGTTTTTTTTTATTATTCTTATTTATTTATTTTGTTTTATTAAGTACTATTGTTGTAAATCTTAACATGTTTGGAAAATTAAAAAAAAAAAAACTAACCTTTTTTATATATAACGTAAAAATAACTCCTTTTTTATTAGAAACTTTTTTTTATTAATAATTAGAAACTCTTTTTTAATTAATAATTAGAAACTCTTTTTTAAATTAATAGTTAGAAACTCTTTTTTAAGTTAATAATTCAAACTCATGTTAAGTAGAAATAAGAACCTTCTTTTATGTTAAAAATAAATCTTTTAAAAAAAAAAAAGAGAGAACAAGCTAAAACTTTTTAATTAAAACCCTTTGTAGTTATTAAAGAATAAAGCTTTTTTTTTGAAAATTAAAATTAAGATTAAACTTCCTTCTTTAAAATTAGTCAAACCATATCTCCAAATTACACTTTGGCTCTTTTCCATATTAATGGTTTTTCGCTAACATTCTCTGTTTCTCTTTTCCAATCCTACATAAATTATGATTCATGTTTGTTTCGAACTATTTTGGTTCCATGGATGTATTTTACGCGAGGCCATGGTCGCGGTTTTAATTTTATTTTTATTTTGCATTTTCTTGGGATTTGTAATTTACGCGAGTGATCGTCGCGCCGCTTTATTTACATTCCGCATTTCGATTCCTGCCATATAATATTTTGCCATGTTTGCATGATTACCGTTAATTGTCGCCTTCCGAAGGATTAGGTTTAGCAGTTTGATCGCCGAGTCAATAGCCCTTTCCATTGACCATTTCAAACCCCATTAGCCTAGGCGTCCCGCCGTGGACGAAAATACCCTTTACCCTAGCATTAGGTCAAAGAGTTGTCGTACTCTATTTTAGGGTTTCCCGCCGTGGAATCCCTAATTTTAACTCTAATTTTAATTCAATATTTCAACGTAGAAATAGGAGTTTCGAAACCCCACGTAAGCGTTTCCTTAAGAAATGCTTACTCCCCATTGAAACCTTGACCACAGTCAAGAAGTTTCTAACCTCCCTTTCGAGGGGAACTACGATTACTCTAATTCCATTCCCTATCCAGGATACGTATGCACAAGATGCGACGTCTTGCCGAGTAAACTTAGGATTAACCCTTAGGTCTTTAGGTCACTTTATCCCTTAGCTCAATATATATATCAAACAGATAATAAAATAAAAAAGCATACAATAAACAAAAGGTTCCTGTAGAGTACTACAGAAGTTTAGGGTGCTAGTACCTTCCCTAAGCTTAACCAACCCCTTACCTAGGTCTCTCCCCGCATTGTGTTTACGATGCAAAAATAGGTTTTCCCTCTTTTGACCTTTTTCCTTCAGATAAATCAAAGAGCGGTTGTGAATTAAGAATTGTGATTCAAACTAATTAATAGTTTGATATCCTATTTCCACCGCAACAATAAGCCCCTCGCAAAATGTAATGGAAAAAAATCATCATCCTGCACCACAGACGTAGACACAGACTAGAGGCAGAGAGAGGCTCAGAGCTGTCAGAAAAGATTGCGAGGGGATAAGCCCCTAGCTAAATCACGTGATTCCTGAATTTAGTGAGGGGCGAATCCCCTAGCCAGTTGTATCATGCATTTGCGAGGGGTTAAGCCCCTAGCCAGCTGTCCCACGATTTGAGATTTGCGAGGGGTTAACCCCTAGCCAATAAGTATATTCTTTTTTTTTTTTTAAATTTGTAATTAGATTGTTATAATTATATTAGAATAATAATATATTATATAATAAATTTTTATTATATTTTATAATTATATTATTATAATTAGAATAATATAATTATATAATAAAAAATATATATTTTAATATAATTATATAATAAATAAAAATATATATTTTGTAAAAATAATATATTTTGTAAAATAAATATTTTGTTTTTAAAAATAATATATAATATGTTTTAGTAAAATCTGTTTACAATAAATAAATATTCTGTTTATAATAAAATCTGTTTATAATAAATTTAAATAAATAATATGTTTATAATATATGATTTAATAAATAGTCTGTTTTAATAAATAATATGTTTATAATATCTGTTTTAAGGAAATATGTAAATAAATATTTTGTTTTAATATGTTTATAAAATATTTTGTTTATATGTTTTAATAAATATTCTGTTTTAATATGTTTATAAAATATGTTAATAAATATATACTGTTTTAATACTAAAATTTTAATAAATATAATACTAATATGTTTTAATATGTTTATAAAATATTCTGATTTATAATGTATGTTAATAAATATAATACTAATATTAATATTCTGTTTTATAATATAATATATACTATTTTATAATAGTTTATAAATATATATATATATATATACTGTTTTATTATATACTAATACTAATATTTTAATTAAAATCTTTTTATTAATATTCTAATACTAATAAATATAATACTAATATTTTAATAAAATCTGTTTATTAATATACTAATACTAATAAATATAATACTAATATTTTAATAAATATAAATATTCTGTTTTAATAAATATAATATATGTTAATAAATATAATACTAATATTAATATTCTGTTTTATAATATAATATAAATATATATACTGTTTTATAATATACTAATACTAATAAATATAATACTAATATTTTAATTAAAATTTGTTTTATAATTAAATATATATACTGTTTTATTTAAATAATATATAATACTAATATTTTTATAACAATATATTAAAATATGTTTTATAATATAAATATTAAAATCTGTTTTATAACAAAAGATATTTTTCTTTACAAAATATATTTCAAAATATATATAAATATTAATATGTTAAGAAAAAACAGCCACCAACATAAATTTTTCTTTACAAAATAAATTTCAACAGCCACCAACATAAAATTTTCTTTACAAAATATATTTTATATTTTCTTTACAAAATTTTTTATACATCAACAGCCACCAACATGCGTCAACATAAATTTCAGCATAAAAATATATATAACATCTTAAAAAAAACAGAAGTGTGTACCTTTAGATGCTCTCCCAAATTCGTAGTTCCTCTTTACAAAAATTAGATAGCTTTATATATCATCCACAGTACATGCAACACAACAAATAAATTAAAAAAAATAATTAATAAATCTAAATAGTAAAATAAATTATAAATACGAAAATAATATAAATAAATAAAACAACTCACTTTTATGAAGAGAGAAAAAAATGGTGGAACATGGAAGGAAAGAAGAAAACTAGAGAAGAAAGAGAAGAAAATGCAAAGTAAATGGCTGATAGGTTTGGAAATGGGTTGGGCATTTAATAGTGTCATTTGCGAGGGGATGCCCCTAGCTACTGTTGGCGTGTGGCAGACACTTGGCAGAGGAATAAATACCTTTTCAGAAGGATTTGACTAAAGTAGGACCGTTGGTGAGGGGATGCCCCTCGCAAATTGTAAACTGTGACGTGGTGAGGGGCTAGCCCCTCGCAAATGTTCAACCTTTCCTACCTATTTCCGCTCTGAACCCTCGTAAAAGCATTTTTCAAATTTCAAAAAAGTTTTACCCCCCTTGTTTGCGAGGGATATCCCATTGCTAACTATTTTTATTTTTTTCCTCCCTATTTTGTGTTTTGCGAGGGGTTTAACCCCAAGCAAATGTATTTATTTTAGTGAGGAGTTTCCCCCCTAACCCACTCCCCTAACTAATTTCATGTTTTCTTGTAGTGAATGTTATACGTCATTCCCGGATTCTCCATCACACAAATGAATATTTTTCTAAATCTTGTTAGATCCTCCACCTCTATGTTAAACTCCAAATGAGCGAAGGTAGGTTTCAACTACCTCTTTCTTGTTGGTATATGTATTTTCAGCAAAAGTCTCTCAAAATTTATTTTACTAAGAATTAATTAAAATTTTTAAACTTGTGAATATCAATAGTCTTCTAAAAACTTATGAGAAATCTCAATTAAAATATTAAATATTGAATTTCATTGTTCGGGAAAAAATTGTGATTGTCTTAATTGAATACTACAAAATAATTTTAAAAAATTCTTGATTGAATAGCACACAAAATTATTATTATTATTATTATTATTATTATTGTTATTATTATTATTTTTAATTTTTTTGAAATCTCAATTCAATACATCCCTAAAATATTTTTGTTGTTATACATTGGATCAACTGTCCACATTGAATATTTTTGAATTGAATCACACGTCACAAATATAGTATTAAATGGTTTAAAAATTATTATTATTTTTTATTATAATGGTTACCAAGATTTGAAGTTTTTCTCTTTTAATAGTGACTAGAGTAACTAATACTCTATGTTTCATATATGGATGTTAATTTGAATTTCTGTGGGGATTATTTTTGCGGAGCTTTGAAATTAGAGATTTTTGTCTACGTGAAAATGAAGATGGAAGGAAAAGTTCATTCGATGACATTTCGGGACAGATGACATTTCGGGACAGAGATCAGGACAGTATCCTTCCTCCGGCCTGTGAATTTTTCGACCTCGATCATATTATTTAAATTTATATATAATTATATAATGTTGCATGTTTTTTTTTATAAAAATAATAATTAATATATTAAAAAATGAAGAGTTATCAATGAATTATTTTTTGTTTTGTTTTATTGTATAATGTATTGTTTGACTATTTAATTATTTAACTCTAAAAAAAGTGCACTCAATACATACAATATTTTCGTAACTCCAAGTGTTTTTATATTTTATTTTATTATTTATACAAGATGTGTTTTAATTTAAAATAAAAGAAAATAATATAACATTTTTTTTAAGACTCCATGGATCTCCGATTCTCCGTAGAGATTTATGGAGATGGGAATGGAGAATAATATTCTTCGATGGCGGAGAATGAGGACGGGGATGGGAAAACATTGAAGAAAGGGGCGGAAAGTGAAAAAACATCATCCACACATTCTCTGTCCTATTGACACCCCTAATTTTATAATTATGATTCATAATTAGTAATTAATATTTTATATTAATTTTCATGGCACTCTACTGAAATGTTAGAGGAAGAATAGCGCTACTTTCAGTTTTATTGCTCTTGATTTGAGATTATTTTAGATTGAACTTATGAATGATCTTTTCTTTTAATTGTATTTAATTATGATATAAAAATATATTTTTTATAATATTAATATAACACAATAAAAAATAAAAACATAAATGTATCTATGTTGTACAAATACCATATAATGTTTTTTTCATTCAAACCTAAAATGATGTTAAAATATCATTTTTCATAAAGGAATTAAATCCACAGTTTTATAAAATTTATGTTATTTATGTTAAATAAGTACGAAGTTTTGATTATTTTAAATGTTTAAATTGAGTTTTGTGATTGAGGAAATATTTGAATTGAAGATATTTAAAGTTAAGGAATTGAAGATATTTGAATTCGGACTTTTATTTATAAATATTTAAATAAAAGTTTGTTTAAAAATTCAATATATATATATATATATATATATATATATATATATATATATTTTTATTTGAAAGAGAGATGATTAGAGATCTCATCTAATTCATCTCATTTAATTATGTGTATTCTAATTTAAAAATTGCTATCTAGTATAATTTTTAACTTGTAGGATTAATTTTTATAATTGCTTGTATCCGATTTATAGAAAAAAATTAAAATATTTCCGCTCTTTTTTAAATAAGAGACTAGTAAGTCAATAAAAGTTAATGTATTTGATTAAATTAATCAAATATATTAATTTCTTTTACACAATTTTAGAAAGGGTAGGTTAAGTTTATAGTATATGAATATTCAAATAAAAAGTCTCACATTAAAAAAAATTCATCAAAAATCAACTTACTTTTAAATACCAACTTATTCAATTATTTTATATAAAAAAAATAAATTCTTACTTGTATAAAACAAAGCTATTACAAAAATCTCAATATTCCAATACACTTTCACATATATTCAAAGTGCAAGAGAACTGACTTCATCATCTTTCCAACTTCCTTCCTCATACTTGAACCACCTTGGACGTCCACCATCAATTTTTGTTCGTTGGCACATGATGCATGATTCTTTGCTACACATGAGAAACTCACGCAACCTAGAAACCTTGTCACTTATACTACAATCACTCTCACTAATAAACCTATATCCTTCATAACTCTTATTACTATCATTCACAAAACAAGAATGAGAAATGTTAAGCACTTGTAAATGTTCAAGTTTATCTAAAATTAAAATAAGAGCTTCTTTATCCAACTCTGAACATCTAATACTCAGTACTCTTAAAACAAAAATATGAATATATTGGCATTGCATTAAGTTATATATATTATATTGAAAGTTCGAAAAATGATTACGTAAATGAGCACAACAGAATTGTAAATAAATTCATATATGTGTTACAATGTTAGCGATATTGCTTCAAACAATAATATAAATATAGTGTAGAATTATATTGTTGTTATAATTAATTTTTGAAATTATTTATAAGGAAGAGGAAGAATATGTTAACCATTAAAATGATCAAATCTTTGAAGTTCATGATTTTAAATTATGTAATTGAGTTTTGATTGGTATTGTATGTGAATAACATGTTTGGGTTCAATGAGACTTATTATTTTAAGTCATATAAACATTATCCAAAGATGAATCATGACTTATATAGACTTTTGAATTTGGAATTTAATGTAGTTATTGGTTCCTAAGAAGTGAGATTCTTTAAAAACCTTATCACGAAGGATAAGTAAGAGATTCTGAAAAACCAAGGATCAAAGACCGAACAAAATAAGTCTAGACTTATTTCCTTTATCTTATGGAAGGAGATAATGAGAATTTTATTTGGAAAGTTCCTATTGTTCTTCAAGTGGAAGATGATCATAAAACTTATAGCAAACAATGCCAGCAGTAGTGTCTCCCCTACTAGTTTTCTTGCCATCAGTCGCTTTCTGTTTCCCTTTGCCAGCCGGAGGACCATAAGGTTTACCGCGAGTCTGATGCAACTTACTTCTCCTCTCGCTCAACAGCTTGTAATGAGCATTGCTATCTTCTTCATAAATCCTACAGCTTTCAACCAATGAATCAAAAACACGGATCTTCTGATACCCGATTGCTTTCTTGATTTCAGACTTCAATCCATTCTCAAACTTGATGCATTTAGAGAACTCAGCGGTTTCAGCGCTGTAGTGCGGATAAAACTTAGCCAACTCCTTGAACTTCGCCGCATATTCAGTAACAGATTTGTCTCCTTGCTTCAGTTCAAGAAATTCAATCTCTTTCTTACCGCAAACGTCTTCCGGGTAATACTTCTTCAGAAACTCCCTACGGAATACAGTCCAAGTAATCTCCTCACCTGCAGCTTCCAACACCGGACGGGTCTCTAACAACCAGTCATCAGCTTCAACTGCTAGCATATGAGTCCCATAACGAACCTTCTGCGCTGGAGTACAATCCATCACACGAAAGATTCGCTCCATCTCCTTCAACCATTCCAACGCACCATCAGGATCATGCTTACCCTTGAAGGTAGGCGGATTCTCTCGTTGAAACGTTGCCAAACTGCGAGACCCAGCATCTCCAGTAGGATTCGGTTGATGTTCCATAGCATTAGCTAGAGATTGCAGCGCGGCAGCAATTGTAGCATCATTCCTTCCAGCCATTTCACTTAAACTGCAACTGCCAATCGTCAGATTTCGCAAATAACGGAACTCTCGTGCTAGGCACGACGACTGACTCAACGACACTAAACAACTTGGCCGAACGAACCGACTTGCTCTGATACCACTAATGTAACACCCCAACTCTAATACTTGCGGATAACAGGAAAGACAACAACTCATATAACAAACAGAGTGCAACAGCATAAAAATTTCACGCATGACGATCGTAATGAAGGTGTGACGGTCGTCACACGTTCATAATTCTTCATATCAGAGATGTTACATTCAACTGAACAGACAATATGCATTTATGCAACCACATTCAAATGACATACGTAGCACGAAATTGGATGAATAGTCAACAATGTATTACTTAACCATTTAATCATAAAACAACTTGTCATTACTTCCGGCGGAAGGTAATAAGCTTACAACGGTTCAATTAAAATAATGAAGTAGAAATTCTTCACAAAGTTTAGCAACAAGAACATCAACTAAAGCAATAATATAAATCGTTCATGCCCCCCCCCCCCCCCAAGAGTGCTACGTATCAGAGCGACCAACGACACCTTAACGACAAAGCGGAAACTCTATTCTGGGTCACCTGCAAATTACCACCAATGGCGGTAACATACAACGTAAAGAGGTGAGATATCAACAACATAACATAAGGCATGATAAAAGTCATGTTAGAAATCATATCACAGCAATATAATCTTCGCAAACTTATAAACATCAACGACAATCATTTGCAAGCAAATTCATATCTCACGTATGCCACAACAATCGACAACCAACATAATTATGCAGCTTTATGCGACTCAGCAATGCAACTCAACTGTGCATATGCATGTGGTACCATTTAGGAGCCAACACACCAAAACTCGGGATAGGAGCCAACACCCCAAAACCCATTTAGGAGCCAACACTCCAAAACTTGGGATAGGAGCCAACACTCTAAATAACCTATTTAGGAGCCAACACTCCAAATAACGCCAATTCAGGCCAACCAAGATGATATGCCATGAAATGCACCTATTATGGACTACAACACAACCATAACGACCATACAATAAAGCTTTATGCTTACAACCAAACTGTCCATAACAGAGCATCATTCTCATACAACTCAAGACACTATCATTTTCCACCTGTTCACATATGAGGGCAATCACAGCCTTAAATCAACAATTAAGAATTCAACATACAATCGTAATGAAAACATATCTGCTCTTATTCACATAATTAATTACAAATCTCTATCAAGGTTTAATTACGAAACAATTAGGACAACTATCCTTTTGCCCCATTAGCGAAACCTTAGAGCATCGTACTAATAACGATATAACGCATTCATTTCTACGTATCTGCCCCATTAGGGAAACCTTAGAGCATCGTACTACTAACGATATAACACATTCATTTCTACATATTTACCCCATTAGGGAAACCTTAGAGCATCGTACTACTAACGATATAACACATTCATTTCTACATAGAAAAACCTCGTCCCTAACATTTATCGATTAACAGAAATTATACCTATGAATCGATTCCCTACATGAAATCGATCATACCCACGGTTATAGAATTGAACCCCACCCTTACCTTAGAATAGAGGCCAATTCCACGCTTCCGGTTCCGGTTCTGGTTTACGGTAACTCTTCTGCAACTTTCTCCCAAGTTCTCTGATGGAAAATTCTTCTGTTATCAATTTCTCTCAACCACGCTATTTTCTTCCTTTACGGTTTCTCTTTTTGTGAAAACTTCCCAATTCAATTGAGCGTAATGGAATATAGCGTAACAAGTTCCTGACGAGCGTCACGACCGTGACGACCGTCACATGCCTGTGACGATTGTCATATCAGCAAAATTCCATTTTTCTTAGACAGAACATTTCTTAAGCTTTCCAACGCTTCAAATGGGGACTAAAATCGACTTACGGATCAAGAGATATGAATTTTCGAAGTTTTCCCTAAAACTGCTACGGGATTCTACACTTTTGCCCGAAAATTCGACAGATTCAATTCCTTTCTTCTAAACAAACACATTTTCAAGTACGACTCCAATGCAACGAGACACGGCAAAGTCATAAATAAATTTAATCGAAAGAAAACGGGCGTTACAACTCTCCCCTATTAAAAGAATTTCGTCCTCGAAATTACCTCAATCAAACAACTCGGGATAGGACTCCCGTATCTTGCACTCTAGTTCCCACGTCAAGCTTTCGCCAGCAGCTCCCAACCAAACCAATTTTACCAATGGAATCTCTTTTCCTCTTAACGTCTTCACCTCACGATCATCAATTCTCACAGGCCTTGTTTCTACAGTAAGATTATCGCGTACTTGAACATCGTCCATAAGAATGACATGCGATGGATCTGAAATATACTTGCGGAGCTGCGATACGTGAAATACATCGTGCAGATTCGACAAATTAGGCGGCAACGCCACTCGATATGTAACCTTTCCCACTCTGTCCGATATCTGGTACGGACCAATGAAACGAGGAGTAAGCTTCTTAGATCTCAAAGCTCTACCAACTCCAGTCACAGGCGTGACTCTAAAAAACACATGATCTCCAGCTTCAAATTTTAAATCCTTCATGTGCTTATCATGATAGCTTTTCTGTGTACTCTGTGAAGCTATCATCTTTTCTCGAATTAACTTCACCTTCTCAGTAGTCTCCCGAACAATCTTCGGTCCGAGTACTACACTCTCCCCCGATTCATACCAACACAACGGAGTCCTACACCGCCGACCATACAATGCTTCGAACAGTGCCATTCCGATACTAGAGTGATAACTGTTATTGTACGTAAACTCTATCAACGGAAGGTAGGTATCCCATGAACCACCTTCCTCAAGAACACATGCCCTCAGCAAATCCTCTAAAGACTGAATAGTCTGTTCAGTCTGACCATCTGTCTGAGGATGGTATGTTGAACTCAACCTCAACTTAGAACCCAATGCCTCTTGCAGACTCTTCCAAAACTCAAAAGTAAACCTCGGATCTCTATCCGACACAATGCACAACGGAACACCATGTAACTTAACAACCACTCTGACATAAATCTCTGCCAACTTCGATACCGGAAAATTGATGTTAATAGGAATAAAGTGAGCTAACTTTGTAAGCCTATCAACAATCACCCAAATAGAATCACATCCTCTCAAGGTATTCGGCAAACCCGTTACAAAATCCATTGAAATGCTGTCCCATTTCCATTCTGGAATCTCTAACGGTTGCATCAACCCAGCAGGTTTCTGATGCTCGACTTTCGACTTCTGACAAGTCAAACATGCATACACAAATCGTGCTACATCACGCTTCATACCAGGCCACCAAAACAGATTCCTCAAATCACTATACATTTTCGTCGCTCCTGGATGAATACTCAACTTACTTCTGTGACTCTCTTCCAAAATCGCTTTCTTCATATCTGCACTATCCGGAATACAAATACGACCACGAAACCTCAACACGCCCTGCGCATCCAACTGATAATCATTATTTTCCGAATGATCTACTCCAGGCATTAAATCTACTAACTTCACATCTAATTTCTAAGCCTCTCTGATGTTGTCCAGAAAGTCATTATTAATCTTTAACATGCCCAACTTTACACTCTTCGGTGTTACTTCGCAAACTAAACTCAGATCTCTGAATTGCTCAATCAATTCCAACTCTCTAGCCATCATTGCTGACATATGCAAAGTCTTGCGGCTTAAGGCATCAGCTACAACATTCGCTTTTCCCGGATGGTAATGTAAACCAAAATCATAATCTTTTAATAGTTCCAACCACCTTCGTTGCCTCATGTTCAGTTCCTTTTGATCAAACAAGTACTTCAAACTCTTATGGTCACTGAACACTTCGAATGTTGAACCATAAAGATAATGCCTCCAAATCTTCAGCACAAACACAACAGCAGTAAGTTCTAAATCGTGCGTAGGATAATTCTTCTCGTGGACTCTCAACTGTCTTGAAGCGTAAGCAACTACTTTATTATTCTGCATGAGTACACCTTCTAAACCAAACTTAGAAGCATCGCAGTATACCACAAACGGTTCTTCTGCATTAGGCAAGGTCAACACCGGAGCAGACGTAAACCTCCTCTTTAACTCTATAAAACCTGCTTCGCATTGAGCATCCCACACAAAGGTTTTCCCTTTACAAGTCAACTTAGTTAACGGAAAGGGCCAACTTAGAAAAACCTTTGATAAACCTTCTGTAATAACTAGCAAGTCCCAAAAAGCTTCTAATTTCAGTTGCCGATTTCGGAGTTTCCCATTGCAACACAACATCAACCTTAGATGGGTCTACAGAAATTCCACTACCCGATATAACATGACCCAGAAAGCTAACTTCTTCCAACCAGAAGTCGCACTTCGACAGTTTTGCAAACAACTTCCTTTCTTTCAACACTTGCAGTACTAACCTCAAGTGCCTAACATGCTCCTCTTTCGACTTAGAATAAATTAGGATATCATCAATGAATACTACCACAAACCGATCCAAATACTCGTGAAAGATACGGTTCATGTACTCCATGAAAACTCCCGGCGCATTAGTAACACCAAAAGGCATTACCATAAACTCATAGTGTCCATATCTAGTTCTGAACGCCGTCTTCTGAACATCATCATCTTTTACTTTAATCTGGTGATACCCTGATCTCAAATCAATTTTACTAAACACCCGCGCCCCAACCAACTGATCCATCAAGTCATCAATTCTTGGAAGCGGATATTTATTCTTAATTGTCACTTTATTTAGTTTTCGGTAATCAATACACAACCTCATACTGCCATCCTTCTTTTTTACTAATAATACCGGAGCTCCCCACGACGACACACTTGGTCTAAGGAACTTCTTCTCAAGTAAGTCTTCCAACTGTTTCTTCAACTCTGCCAATTCAGATGCAGACATCCTGTACGGCGCCATAGACACAGGTCTGGTACCAGGTACAAGATCAATAGAAAATTCAATTTCCCGTTCCGGAGGGACTTCAGGAATTTCATCTGGAAACACTTCCGGAAAATCACAAACAACTTCCAGCTCATCAATTATCGCTCGATTTTCCACGGATAATGATGCCACCAACGCAAACACCTGAGCACCTTCTAGCAATATCTGCTTCATCTGTTTCGTAGTTACCGAATGGGCTCCCTCCTCCTCAGGAGTAGAAAACCTCACTGACTTATCAAAGCAATTAATATGAACACAGTTATACTCCAACCAGTTCATGCCTAAAATTACGTCTACCCCACTTAGTGGCAAACAGACTAAGTCAACCAGGAAATCTCTATCAAACATTGACAGAGGACATTTCAAACATACCAGAGATGTAGTCACTGATCCCTTAGCTGGAGTCTCAACTACCATCTCCCCATTCATGTGAGATAACACAAGACCCAAACGTTCAACACAATCAGCAGCAATAAAACAATGAGAAGTACCAGTGTCAATAATAGCAAGTAAAGAAGTACTATTAATGAAACAAGTACCTTCAATTAGCCTGTCACCGTTGGACGTCTGAGTTCCAGTTAGAGCGAACACTTTTCCACCAGTCTTCTCTTTCTTAGGCCTCTGACACTTGTCACGCATGTGTCCCTCTTCACCACAGTTGAAACAAACCATTCCTTTGTGTTTGCATTCAGCAATAGCGTGTCCCAACTCTCCGCAACGGTAACATTTCACTGATCCAAAGTTACACACATTACTCTTGTGACCAGGTTTCCCACACTTATAGCAAACAATGCTAGCAGGAGCGTCTCCCCTACTAGTTTTCTTGCCATCAGTCGCTTTCTGTTTCCCTTTGCCAGCCGGAGGATCATAAGGTTTACCGCGAGTCTGATGCAACTTACTTCTCCTCTCGCTCAACAACTTGTAATGAGCATTGCTATCTTCTTCATAAATCCTATAGCTTTCAACCAATGAATCAAAAACACGGATCTTCTGATACCCGATTACTTTCTTGATTTCAGACTTCAATCCATTTTCAAACTTGATGCATTTAGAGAACTCAGCGGTTTCAGCGCTGTAGTGCGGATAAAACTTAGCCAACTCCTTGAACTTCGCCGCATATTCAGTAACAGATTTGTCTCCTTGCTTCAGTTCAAGAAATTCAATCTCTTTCTTACCACAGACGTCTTCCGGGTAATACTTCTTCAGAAATTCCCTACGGAATACAGTCCAAGTAATCTCCTCACCTGCAGCTTCCAACACCGGACGGGTCTCTAACAACCAGTCATCATCTTCGACTTCTAGCATACGAGTCCCATAACGAACCTTCTGCGCTGGAGTACAATCCATCACACGAAAGATTCACTCCATCTCCTTCAACCACTCCAACGCACCATCAGGATCATGCTTACCCTTGAAGGTAGGCGGATTCTCTCGTTGAAACGTTGCCAAACTGCGAGACCCAGCATCTCCAGCAGGATTCGGTTGATGTTCCATAGCATTAGCTAGAGCTTGCAGCGCGACAGTAATTGCAGCATCATTCCTTCCAGCCATTTCACTTAAACTGCAACAGCCAATCGTCAGATTTCGCAAATAACGGGACTCTCGTGCTAGGCACGACGACTGACTCAACGACACTAAACAACTTGGCCGGACGAACCGACCTGCTCTGATACCACTAATGTAACACCCCAACTCTAATACTTGCGGATAACAGGAAAGACAATAACTCATATAACAAACAGAGCGCAACAACATAAAAATTTCACGCATGACGATCGTAATAAAGGTGTGACGGTTGTCACACGTCTAGAATTCTTCATATCAGAGATGTTACATTCAACTGAATAGACAATATGCATTTATGCAACCACATTCAAATGACATACGTACCACGAAATTGGATGAACAGTCAACAATGTATTACTTAACCATTTAATCATAAAACAACTTGTCATTACCTCCGGCGGAAGGTAATAAGCTTAAAACGGTTCAATTAAAATAATGCAGTAGAAATTCTTCACAAAGTTTAGCAACAAGAACATCAACTAAAGCAATAATATAAATCGTTCATCCCCCCCCCCCCCAAGAGTGCTACGTATCAGAGCGACCAACGACACCTTAACGACAAAGCGGAAACTCTATTCCGGGTCACCTACAAATTACCACCAATGGCGGTAAGATACAACGTAAAGGGGTGAGACATCAACAACATAACATAAGGCATGATAAAAGTCATGTTAGAAATCATATCACAGCAATATAATCTTCGCAAACTTATTAACATCAATGACAATCGTTTACAAGCAAATTCATATCTCACGTATGCCACAACAATCGACAACCAACATAATTATGCAGCTTTATGCGACTCAGCAATGCAACTCAACTGTGCATATTCATGTGGCACCATTTAGGAGCCAACACCCCAAAACTCGGGATAGGAGCCAACACCCCAAAACCCATTTAGGAGCCAACACTCCAAAACTCGGGATAGGAGCCAACACTCAAAATAACCCATTTAGGAGCCAACACTCCAAATAACGCCAGTTCAGGCCAACCAAGATGATATGCCATGAAATGCACCTATTATGGACTACAACACAACCATAACGACCATACAATAAAGCTTTATGCTTACAACCAAACTGTCCATAACAGAGCATCATTCTCATACAACTTAAGACACTATCATTTTCCACCTGTTCACGTATGAGGGCAATCACAGCCTTAAATCAACAATTAAGAATTCAACATACGATCGTAATGACAACATATCTGCTCCTATTCACATAATTAATTACAAATCTCTATCAAGGTTTAATTACGAAACAATTAGGACAACTATCCTTTTGCCCCATTAGGGAAACCTTAGAGCATCGTACTAATAACGATATAACGCATTCATTTCTACGTATCTGCCCCATTAGGGAAACCTTAGAGCATCGTACTACTAACGATATAACACATTCATTTCTACATATTTACCCCATTAGGGAAACCTTAGAGCATCGTACTACTAACGATATAACACATTCATTTCTACATAAAAAAAACCTCGTCCCTAACATTTATCGATTAACAGAAATTATACCTATGAATCGATTCCCTATATGAAATCGATCATACCCACGGTTATAGAATTGAACCCCAACCTTACCTTAGAATAGAGGCCAATTCCACGCTTCCGGTTCCGGTTCTGGTTTACGGTAACTCTCCTGCAACTTTCTCCCAAGTTCTCTGATGGAAAATTCTTCTGTTATCAATTTCTCTCAACCACGCTATTTTCTTCCTTTACGATTTCTCTTTTTGTGAAAAATTCCCAATTCAAATGAGCGTAATGGAATATGGGGATACGTAACTAAATTTTTAACATTCAGGTGGCCACGTCCTAATTCTGTTTTAATTTGGATTTTTCGTTACTATGACGAGCGTAACAAGTTCCTGACGAGCGTCACGACCGTGACGACCGTCACATGCCTGTGACGACTGTCATATCAGAAAAATTCCATTTTTCTTAGACAGAACAGTTCTTAAGCTTTCCAACGCTTCGAACAGGGACTAAAACCGACTTACGGATCAAGAGATATGAATTTTCGAAGTTTTCCCTAAAACTGCTACGGGATTCTGCACTTTTGCCCGAAAATTCAACAGATTCAATTCCTTTCTTCTAAAAAAACACATTTTCAAGTACGACTCCAATGCAACGAGACACGGTAAAGTCATAACTAAATTTAATCGAAATAAAACGGGCGTTACAAATTTCATCGAAGAGCAAGAAATAAATGTGGATCACTCTCTTAACCATTGAATCAAAATTTGATGCTCTTGCTTTCGCTGGTGAAGAAGCTAAATGGTTAAGGGACCTTCAGTTGGAAGTTCCATTGGCTAAAGAAAATGTTTCAAATATGTTGCAGTAATCAAACCACTTTAACTAAAGAATACAAAAAGCCTATAGCAGGAAGTCTAGGTAAGTAGGACATAGACATTCTTTCGTGAGAAAATGGATTAAGGATGTAATCATTCACATATGTACAACCGAGCTATAATTTTCTTGATCCATTTACTAAGGCACTGGCCAGAGACTTAGTATATACAACCTCGAGAGGCATAGGGTTGAAACTCCTTGAGTAAGAATTCTGACAGCGGTGGAAACCTAATCTTACATTAATAGAACATTAACCTCAAGATTCAATGGGTAACAACAAGTCATTAATTTGAATGTTTGTCGAACATTTCGTGATAATATTGACCTTTAAAATAAGGGTTGAGTTTTTTTTAAACTCTTAATGAAGTTCAATACCAAGGGTATGTGTCTCATGGAAAATGATACAAAATGAATTTCACCTATGTGAATTTCGAGAAGGTGACGTCTCAAAGTGAGAGTTGGAGTTTCTCTCACGAAAAATTCATGAAATAGGAAAGTATATGACCATAAATAAGTGCTAAGCGAGATATGCAGGGGAAGAAGCCTTAAAGAGTGCGTGTAAGGTAACGTCAGTCTAATCATATTGATTAATGGTTTAAAAGCACTGCTACCTAACATTCCGATTAAACTTTGTGCTATCCTCATTAAGGTTAAGTTTAAAATCGAAAGATACTTAAGTGTATTAACACTCTTTATACTTCATTTTCTAGAACTAGACTTGTCATTATTAGAATAAGTGGGAGATTGTTGGAAATTAATGGACAATTAATGCCCATGGGTGTATTCAAATATGAGAAAGTTAAAGAGGATAAAAGTGCCCCATAGACAAAAATAGAATTTGCCTTTAATCTGTCTGAAGAAAATTTTGGTCAGTTATTACACTAAACATCCACTAGTGGAAGTTGCCGTTAAATTTGTCTCGGGCTACTGAAAGTTTGAATTTCGAATTCAAAATATACAACACTTCATAAAGTGGTGCATAATGTAACTATAGGAAAACCATTGCAATCTTATGATGAAAAGGTGTTGTTTCATCAAGAGTTGTAAACTTGTGAAACAACACATGCATGGCCTATAAATACATTATTCAGAAACCGAAAATCATACAACAAAAAAATTACATAATCTTCACTAAAATTTCATACATTCTTCCCTACATTTGAGTTTTCATCAGTCTTGTGCAAACTCGAGTATAGGCTGAATTATCTTGGGTATTTCTGCGTTCCAACTCTAGGACATTTGAGAGTGCTTAAAATACTTTTAAGGAAAGTGATTTCGATCACGATTCTACCCTCGATCCATTTGATTTATATTAATTTTCTAATATGAATTGTAATATTTGTGGCTATAGCAATTGATATTTGTTGATAATGAATTTTGAATTGTTGCTGAATTTTATGTTTGTTGTATGCTAAGGGTTTGAGATGATGATTTATGATGATGGTAAGGTATGAAATTATGAATTAATTGGTGCGATTATATGAATATAAATGGTGATTGATATTGGTATGTTTATGATTGAGTTTAAAACCATGAAATATTTTTGGTGACGATTTCATGGACGTTTTTGAGGTTGAAGAAGATGAAAATCATGCTGGAAATTTAAGAAAAATAACAACTTTTTAGTAACGCCTTCGATGCATGATTTTGATCAAAACTCTCAACTCGTAAATCATTTTGGAATGGGGTTTGAAGAGTTGGATAGCTGAAATAGAGGGATATAACTTTATTTCAGGGATAAAATATTTTTGGTGAAGATTTCATTGACGTTGTTGGGGTTGAAGAAAAAGAAAATCGTGCTGGAAATTTCAGAAAAATAGAAACTTTTAAGTAACGTCTTCGTGCACGGTTTTGATCATAACTTTCAACTTGTAAATTATTTTGGGGTGGAGTTTGAAGCTTTTGGTAGCTAAAATAGAGAGATATAACTTTATTTCAGGGAAAAAATATTTTTGGTGATGATTTCATGGACGTTTTTAGGGTTGAAGAAGATAAAAATCGTGCTGGAAATTTCAAAAACACAACAACTTTTTAGTAATGCCTTCGTGCACGGTTTTGATTATAACTTTGAACTCGTAAATTATTTTGGGATATGGTTTGAAGTATTGTGTAATTTAAATAGAGGGATATAACTTTGTTTCAGAGATAAAATATTTTTAACAATTTTATCAGAGATCGGTAGCATGTGGGAAAGAAGTGTATGAGGTGACGAATATGGACGAAGTTCGTATTGACAGATTATTTGATGTGTTATGAATGATTGGGAGGGTGTGTTTGATTATATTGGTGATAGTCCAAAAGGGTGTATTATATTAATCATGGTTGCAATTGTATGATCGATTGAGGATCAGTAAATATTATTATAATTATTGTGTTAATTTATTATTACGATGTCATGCATTCATTGTTGATATGTTGAAGGATATAAGTCATAGGTCCGAAAGGGGACGAAAGACTTACATGAAACTCATAAGGGGGAGTTCGGGATTCTGAAGGGGGATCAGGTTCGTATGATGAACCATCGATGAGAATTAGTACCACATGTATCGTGTAATGTTGTCGAGTCTCATTGCATTGTAACTATGTCGTGCTTGGGCTTTTATTGTGGTGAGAATGAGATTATGAATGAATATGATTTGTGTGTATAAATACCACTCTCTTAAGAATGAATTTCTCACCCGTTTTGTGTTTGTTGTGTGTGTGTTTCATCGGAGTACAGAAAAACAAGTATCTGATTAGTTGGAGATATACCTCATGTTACTATCGGTTGAGTCTACTAGTGAAGTTGCTCTGATATGTAACGCCGAAGATTTTTTTTATGTTATTGTGTTACGTATCTTTTAATTTAAAGTAATTATTGAACAACTTTTGGTGTGAGTGATTTGTTGAGGCTATGAATGTCATACTTTTGTTTAATTCTGCTGTTTGGATTATAATTTTTGATTAAATGAAGTAGGATTTAAACTTCTTAGATTGTGAAGTGACATCCTACTTGGATAAAATTATATTATATTTATTAATTATTTAGTCGAGAAATAGGATGTTACATATTTCATTCTGACCATTATTCTCGCGACATCCATCTTACGTTGTCTTCTAGTTTCATCATCACAACATATATAAGTTCATACCAATGAGGTAATAAACTCAGAATTTAGAAGCCTATGCATGGTATGGAATCCCATATCATCTAAGCCATGTTACACGTTCGTTATCCACATTCTCTGATCTCCACTAACTAATCTCAAAGAACCATTGACTTTACCGTTCTCCTGCCTCGCTAACTAACGCCTCAAACTCCCCTTCTTCCACTTTTTTCAAGAGGCATAAGTTTGCACCTAAGAGTCACTTTTATAGTAAATTATTCCTCAAATGTTGAAGACTTTCGGAATGTTATACGTCATTCCCGGATTCTCCATCACTCAATTGAATATTTTTCTAAATCTTGTTAGATCCTCCACCTCCATGTTAAACTCCAAATGAGCGAAGGTAGGTTTCAACTCCCTCTTTCTTGTTGATATATGTATTTTCAGCAAAAGTCTCTCAAAACTTATTTTACTAAGAATTCATTAAAAATTTTAAACTCGTGAATATCAATAGTCTTCTAAAAACTTATGAGAAATCTCAATTAAAATATTAAATATTGAATTTCATCGTTCGGGAAAAAATTGTGACGGTCTTAATTGAATACTACAAAATAATTTTAGAAAATTCTTGATTGAATAGCACACAAAATTTTAATTATTATTATTATTATTATTTTTAATTTTTTCAAAATCTCAATTCAATACATTCCTAAAATATTTGTGTTGTTATACATTAGATCAACTGTCCACATTTAATATTTTTGAATTGAATCACACGTCACAAATATAGTATTAAATGGTTTAAAAGTTATTATTATTTTATTATAATGGTTACCAAGATTTGAAGTTTTTCTCTTTTAATAATGACTATAGTAACTAATACTCTATGTTTCATATATGGATGTCAATTTGAATTTTTGTGGGGATTATTTTTGCGGAGCTCTAAAATTAGAGATTTTTGTCTCCGTGAAAATGAAGATGGAAGAAAAAGTTCATTCAATGATATTTTGAGACGAGGATCAGGACAGTACCCTTCGGTCGTGGATTTCTCGACCCCGACCATATTATTAGAAAATGAAGAGTTATCAATAGATCATTTTTTGTTTTGTTTTATTGTATAATGTATTGTTTGACTATCTAATTACTTAACTCTAAAAAAAGTGCATTCATCTTTTTTTCTCACTTCTATTTGTCTCCTCTGTTACTCATCTTCTTTGTTCTCATCATCACAACGGACCATTCTCCTTTATTTATTGTGCTTATGGTAATTACTCTTCAACTTTAATATACTTCAATTAGTAATTTATTTTTCATTCAGTTAGTAAATTAGTGGTTATATTTTCTTAACTGCAAGTGTTTTTACATTTTTTTTTGGTTATTTATACCAGATGTGTTTTAATTTAAAAAAAAAAAGAATATAATTTTTTTAAGACTCGACCTTCATGGATCTCCGATTCTCCGTGGAGATTTGTGGAGATGGGGATGGAAAATAATATTCTCCGATGGCGGAGAACGAGGACGGGATGGAAAAAACATTGAGGAACATGGTGGAAAGTGAAAAAATATCATCCCTACATTCTCGATCCTGTAGACAGCCCTAATTTTATAATTATGATTCATAATTAGTAATTTAATATTTAATATTAATTTTCATGGCACTCTACTGAAATGTTAGATGAAGAATAGCTTTACTTTCAGTTTTGTTGCTCTTGATTTGATTTGAGGTTATTTTAGATTGAACTTATGAATGGTCTTTTCTTTTATTTGTATTTAGTTATGGTATAAAAATATATATTTTATAACTATTAATATAACACAATAAAAAATAAAAATATAAATGTATCTATGTTGTATAAATACCATATAATGTTTTTTTATTCAAACCTAAAATGATGTTAAAATATCATTTCAGTTTTATAAAATTTATGTTATTTATGTTAAATAAGTACGAAATTTTGATTATTTTAAATATTTAAATTGAGTTTTGTGATTGAGAAAATATTTGAATTGAAGATATTTAAAGTTAAGGAATTGAAGATATTTGAATTGGATTCGTACTTTTATTTATAAATATTTAAATAAAAGTTTGTATAAAAATTTAATATATATATTTTTATTTGAAAGAGAGATTGTTAGAGATCTCATCTAATTCATCTCATTTAATTATATGTATTTTAATTTAAAAATTACAATCTTAGTGTAATTTTTAACTTGTAGGATTAATTTTTATAATTGCTGTTATCCAATTTATAGAAAAAAATCAAAATATTTCCGCTTTTTTTAAATAAGAGACTAGTAAGTCCATAAAAGTTAATGTATTTGATTAAATTAATCAAATATATTAATTTCTTTTACATAATTTTAGAAAGGGTAGGTTAAGTTTATAGTATATGAATATTCAAATAAAAAGTCTCACATTAAAAAAAATTCATCAAAAATCAACTTACTTTTAAATACCAACTTATTCAATTATTTTATATAAAAAAAATAAATTCTTACTTGTATAAAACAAAGCTATTACAAAAATCTCAATATTCCAATACACTTTCACATATATTCAAAGTGCAAGAGAACTGACTTCATCATCTTTCCAACTTCCTTCCTCATACTTGAACCACCTTGGACGTCCACCATCAATTTTTGTTCGTTGGCACATGATGCATGATTCTTTGCTACACATGAGAAACTCACGCAACCTAGAAACCTTGTCACTTATACTACAATCACTCTCACTAATAAACCTATATCCTTCATAACTCTTATTACTATCATTCACAAAACAAGAATGAGAAATGTTAAGCACTTGTAAATGTTCAAGTTTATCTAAAATTAAAATAAGAGCTTCTTTATCCAACTCTGAACATCTAATACTCAGTACTCTTAACTTTGGAAGATACATAGTGAGAGACTTAGCAAACCCTAGATGAAAACGCCCCATAACCTTTAGTTCTCTGAAGTTCTTGCAATTCTCTGAAATTTCTTCAAATACATATTTTGGATCGGCTATACTAGGCATCGTCATTGACTCTAGATCTTTCCAACCCCTAATCGCCATTCGCATTGATATTTTCTTGACTCTATTCCATGATAGAAAGACTAATCGTCTTACAAGTGGACACCTGCAACAACATATATTAATGACTTCCATGGTTGATGGTGGTGTAAAACTTTTTATAAATTTATTATTACATACCTTTTAGCTGTGTACATGAATTGATCATCTGCGAGATACAAATCGTGATGAAAAATCAAATTCTTGATATTTCCTCTACTGGAATTCAATGCAATAAACAAGAGATTATATAAAACATTATCAAAGCCAGAATGGACCCAAACGAACGGCGCAGATCCAGTCCTGACAAAATCAGATTTCAACATGGAGAAATCTAGGGTTTGCCAAAGCTCGTTATTAGCTTTTCCCCATGCTTCTAGAAAACGAGCAGCCGCAAAGGTTGATTCAAAGATATCTATATGTTTAAAAATTTCAACATACAGATCAGTGTTGACATTCTTCATGAGCTTACTCATCATCTCCATCATGTGGTTTTCTTCACCACTTTTTTCAACTTTCTCTGCGTCAAGTCTTTCAAATTCGCTGCACATGATGAAATTAATTTTAATCACAACTTGTTAATTGTATTCAAGAAGAAGTTTAGGAGACGGTGATTAAATAGTGTTATAATCTATACACATATAAAGTACTGAAAATAACAAACTTTGTCTTTTTTTGTGAAAATAACAATTTCGGTTTTCAACAATATTTAAACATTAAAATCTCAAAAAACTTTGATTCTTATATGCATTTAAAGTCATAAAAAAATAACTCACTTTAATTATATTAATCTTTAATCATAACTATTTTTAAATTCAAGTGCTATTTTTATAGATTAATTCCTAAAATATCTCTAGAACCGTTTTTATAGATTAATTCCTAAAATATCTTTATAAATATTTATATGGTATGATTTAATTAGATACACGTATAAAAAATACTTTTACACAATCAATCCATAGTTATGTATAAGTAATTAATATAATTTGTTGAGATTTTAAAATTTTTTGCTTTGATATTATATTAAAACCAAAATTAAATTTTTTTTTATAGAAATTGTATTATTTGTGTTTCAAATTAATGTATTTTTTTTTGAATAGGAAGGGCTGAAGCACACAAAAAAAGAATCTAAGAAGTTATCACTCGGGGAACAGAAATCTCCCCGACATCATTAGCAAGTAATCCAACTATATTGTCACTACTAGAAATACTCCGCGTTCCTGCGGATTTACCTGCGGTTTGATAAAATTTCCGCATAAAACATGTTACCTGCGATTCTTCCTGCTATTTTTTGTGGCCAGCTAAAACCTTCGTGGGTAATTAATTTAGCAGGTAGAGTCGCAGGAAAGAGTCGCAGGAAAAAGTCGCAGGAAAGAATCGCAGATAAAACAGCTAAATTCGCAGAAAATACCGCAGGTAACTGAAAGTTTCACAGGAAAACTCGCAGCAATTCAGAATCCGCAGGTAAATTCGCAAGTATTTTCTCTCTCAGGTTTTTAATTTTTGTTATTAATTGTGTTTAATTCTTATTTAAAATTTTATAAATGCTAAATGTCAAATTAACAATATATAAAAATAAAATTCTAATTTGAATAAGTCAAGGCAACACTAATCTCTTTCAAATTTTTAAAACAAACATTACTATAAAATCAATAACAAGTACTTATAGAGTTACATTACTAAAGCGACACAATCAAACTACTAATAATTACTTGTCCAACCAAGTTAATTAGAAAAAACAAGATTTCAGACAAATTAACAAGAAAAAAGACAATCAAAGGCTGACATTTACATCAAAACATGAGTGAGAAGAGAGAGTATCTAAGGATGTAGATTGAATGCACTTCTCATCTGCCGGTTCATTACGAAGAACTTTAGGTGCCATCCATTGAGGCTATAAGCAGAAAAAAAAGTCTTTTATTCTCTCTGGCCGATCGGAATTTAATCTGCGAGCAAAATCTTCCACTTCCCTGCATCACAAAATAACATCAAAATAAATTTTGACCATCATCAAGGAAGCACTTAGTGTAACCATCCTCTAAACTTCTCTTTATAACAAAGGAACGTACTCCTGCAATAAATCTGATCACACTAGTATGAAGAAACATCAGTATTAAAATCGTGTACAAACTTTCAGCGCAACTTATTTACTCGCACTTTCATTAAGTCAAAACACACTGCGTATTAATCCAGACAACAATACCTGCAATTGGAGGTTTCCTTGAGTAATCCCCAGGAATGCTCATAATCATCCTTCAAAGGCTTAAACTTTGACCGGTTATCAGAATGTTTTACCTAGAAAATACCATATAACACGAGTTATAAAAAGAAGTGGGAGAAAAAAACTGATGGTTAGAAAGACAATTAGTTAAACATTACTTTAAAGGCCATACCTTCCCAGGACTGTATCCCAAAATAAGGCTTTCATATGGCCTATGATGGAAAAGATCTAAATCACTAATCAAGGATCCATTTGGTTTCACCTGCAATAGACAACAAATAAATAAGACTGGAATTTGGAATGGCTTCAAACACTGGTATGGTAAGCAAATAGGAGTAACCACAAGCCATATTCAACCAATGAAAAGTTGCAGCATAGCTGACCCCCACGCAGCAAAAACCTCTTTCTCAACAAAACTACGTAGCTTCTCTCTGTTTGTTACCCATAATGCCACAAGGGCACCTTCAGTGTGAGTTAGTTGCTTAATAGGAAGGGATAAAAAGTACCTATTGGGCAAGGTTGGGTACCTACATAGATGACACACCATATCTGAGATTTATTTAAAATAAGCCATAGTTCTCAGACAGTTCAGACTGAGTAATGGTTATTAAGTTCATTAGTTAGTCGCAAAGCTATTTCCATTTACAATGTTATTGAATGCTGAAATGTATCTCAAAAACTATTCTTTTTCATGAAACTAATCTAGCAACCTTCATCTCCATCCCCACCATAAAAAAAAGTGAAAATAATTTTTTTTTAAAAAGGTTTCAACTTCTCAACAAGTTTGTGGGAGAAACATATTTCTGAAAAATGAAGATCAAACCTATGCATGTCATTAAAAAGCCAATACAAGGTTAAGTTATCTAACATAAAAATATCTTTCATGGTGTTTCATGGTAGAGAGAATAGGAATAGAAATGAAGGGGAGTCTTTCATGGTGTTTCACCTTATTTAGAATAGTGTTTTTGGAGAGGATGAGAAGATACTATATATTACTAATATTTTAGTTGATTTGAGAGTATTATGAAGATATGAGAAGGATTTGAAAATTTACTCAAAACCTTCCAAAACTCTCCTAAGTCGTCTCTAAATATTGGAGGATTTAAGTCAAATGAAAAAAAAAACCTCAAATTCCTTATCCCTTCCCTTCTAAACTCCCAAACAAAGCTTCTGGATGTCAGAATATATCATAGGGTGGTAAATTCAACCAGTTTATCATAGAAGTGCAAAACAATGTTTATGTATGTCAAGGTTTGTCCATTAGGCAAAAGCAAAGGAACAAAACTTAAAGTTGGTTACTAAAAATAGCAACTGCAGAGTATAAATTATTAATTTAAAGTAAAAGCATAAGCACCAAAAACATAACTCTGCGGCATAATATTAAATTATTAATGCATATTGATATTTGTTAGCCATCTAACCTTTCCTTGCTTTACTGAAGCATTTGAAGAGGGGTGTACCTTCACAGGTGAGGAATGCATTTCACATTCCCCAAAACTTGAATTTCCATTAGTCTGTGGTTCTTTAGTTATAAAAGAGGCTTTTCTGGCACCAATCTGCCTCCTCAAAGCTTCTGGCATATTATCTAATGGATTCAAAGGCATGCAATCAATGTCCTGATCCAAAAATCACACTCATCAAAATAATGAAATTTGGAAACTGTTATCAGATTTTACAAATACCATGCTAAATTTCTTCAATTAAAAGAAAATGAGAGGAAAAGAAGCCTTGACATAATGCTTAGAGTTTCTCAAGAGTAACTAAGAGGTCGTCAGTTAAATTGTTAGAATTAGCCTCTAGCAAATGCATGGTAATGCCAGCTTCTATTAACCTAGAGTGGGTCAGACTTTCCTCTAGACACCATGCATAGCAGAATAGCACAAGACACCGCTTCTTATTGTTTATTATTATTACAGTATTACATCATGTAAAGATTATTTATAGAAACGAAGATGATTTTGATCATAGATTTTAAACCCCCTCTTGAAGAAGTGCTTAAAACTATTTTTAAAAAATGTTATTTAATCAATAAATCATAATACCATGATGAATTCAACTCCTAACTCAGGACGGTCGAACTGAATCCTGCACTTGTCATGGTCAACAGTAAGCACACTACCATCATGAATCTCTCTTGTTTTGGGGTGAATGGCAATTACTCGTTTGCCAACATATAATGGTCTGGCTAAATCTGTCGGAAGTCCGTCTCTGACACCAGTCCGCAGCTCAGAATAATGTTTCCTCACTGATTCTCGATACTGTTCAAGTTTGTGTCTTTCTTCATGTAAAAAGTGTTCAGAAAACCTGCGTGGTTTGCCAAAAGAACTGTAGAAACAAGTGCAACACTACAATGTCAAGTAAGTCTTTTACAATTACATACTTTACCATTCACAAGGTTTGGCAGAAAAGAATAGTAACTAAAATTGATTTCAAACCTTTTTATGACACTTCACTCAACACGAGTTAGCCTTGGGATATTCCCCAGCCCCACATGGTTTAAGTACTCCACAAATTCTCTTTTGGCAAACCATGGATAATCAAGTGCACTATAAAACCATTCAAAAGTAAACCATCTGCAAACCAAAGAAGATTGTTCTGGCGGAAAAAGCTTTCACCTGAGGCAAGCTCATACCTTGCAAGTATAGATATAACAACATGCATTAAGACAATAAGCCACAAATTGAATGTACATAAATTTAACACACCATTGTAACTAACCACATGCATTGCATATCATGAAGGTTGTTACGCTGATCCCCATCTTTTGTGAACAACACAACAACTTTTTCTGCCAAAGCCACCTTGATAGCAAGGGAATATATAAATACAGCAGAGTCAGAAAAGCGGGAAAAAACTCTTAAATCACTATGCCTATTAGCTGATATATAAATATAATGCAATTAAAAACAAAAACCTGATCAGCCTGCAACATCCTCTTAACACATTCACTATTAACATAACGGTCAACAAGATCCATATACCTTGCTTCATCTGCAAATGCAGCAGCAGCATTCAAATCACCAGCATGCTTCAGTATCCGACTCTGTCATACAAAGACAATCAGAATTCTTTCAATTTTATTATTGAATGGACAAAAGCACCAGTAATTCCAATCTTAACTTCTATTCATTTTATCCATCTGTACTCTTACATGCAAGTTCTTCCTTGATCATCTAATTTGCTTTGAGTTTCGATAATAATGTGTTAGCACTCAAGCATACAAAAGCTTCATTTTGAGATTGAAGTGCTTCCTTATGTCATATTAAAAAGGTCAATACCTAAAAATTAAGCTTTACTGGGCGCACAAATATGTTATTTTTTCTATTCACATAAAAATGATAAACTTTATGGCATTTAAGCATTCTGAAATGAGTAAAGCAGTATGATAGAAACTGCAAGGCAAAATGCAAAATTAGTCAAAGAGGGCTTTTAAGCGCAAAGGCATCACACAATACACATGGTAATAACTTATGTGACAATGCTGACCAAATGTCTAATACAAAGAAGGATGGTTTAAATTCTGCACAAATAATTTGTCAAAAAGTTATAAAAGTTAATCATTCAAACCATAGTTAAGACTCATTTCATCTGTAATGGTATTCAGTTAACTACAATCATAAGATGCTGCATAATATAAAGGAAGGACAGCAGGAAAAAAATTAACAAATACAATAACGAGCGGAATGGTGCTCATAAGAACAAACCTTGACAGAATATAGATCAATAACAGTAGGTGTGGGTTCTATAGCCTCGTCGATTTTAGAAAGAGAATTCGCATAATGGCCGCGCCTGTCACATAATGCTACACCAGTACAAATTTATTAGTGACAGGAAGCAGGAAATTAATCTAAATATCAAACAGACAAACCTGAGCCAAGAAAAACAAAGTCCACAAAAGAGTTGAAGGGGGTTCTTTCTCCGTACTATATAAAAGAGAGACAATGGTTATTTATATAATACAAAAGTACATACTAGAATTATCATTGTCATTTATTTGACATGGGATATAGTTGTTTTCATGGTTTCTTGTAGGTTCTCTGCTCAAGGTTGTTCCATGGGAATTTCAATTACTGACTAAAAAAATATTGGGCACATATGCTTCCATTGCAGTTCTCTTCACTTTCTTCATTCAGGAATTAACCAAGAGAGATACAAGATAAAAATTGCATCATGTGAATATTTTACTCAATTCACGTGTTACAAGAAAATATCTCACAAGTTACCTCCCAGGATATTGGCTTGATGTCCTAATTGAATGCTCTAACTCAAGCATAAGTTGTTCCAAAATGTCTGCCTGGACAAAGGTTAAATAAAATAAAGAAAAATAATCAAAATTGGTCAAAATAGTAGAAATGGCAAAAAAAAAGTCAATCATGAAGTCCATAACCAATTTAATAATAGAAATGTACGTGATAAAACTGACCTTCCCAGGATGAGTGTACAAAGAAGAAAGATCAGAATACAGAGATGGAACTCTCTAGAACAACAAAGAAAGAAATTTCAATTAATTATGAAACAACTAAACAGGGCACCTAAAATATGAAAAGGAACTTTGCATACCTTAGTTAAGAGAGGCCTAATATAATTTTCTGCTACTTCTCAGAATTTGTCACCTTGTAAGAAATCCAAGGGTATTCTCTGGCAAACAAAAGATCCACTGAAGAATGAATTTTATCCAAACAATTGTGAACTCCAATACCAATCAGTAGAACACCAAAAGCATTTTTCCATACTACTAAAAAATGCACACATTTGTTAAGAGAGGCCTAATATAATTTTCTATTGCTTCTTGACATTTATCACCTTGTAAGAAATCCAAGGGTATTCTCTTGCAAACAAAAGATCCACTGAAGAATGAATTTTATCCAAACAATTGTGAACTCCAATACCAATCAGTAGAACACCAAAAGCATTTTCTATACTACTTCTAAAAAATGCACACATTGATCGATGAAGATGTCAACTAAAATAAGATTACTTCTCTAGCAGCTGTGTATAGATGCCTAGTTTAAAATGGATGATCAGTATATTACTACCGTCGAAGTTAAATGGCTCTATGCCACCCCCTCTTCCACCCTCTTTGGAAAAAGGTAGAGAGTTTGGTTTTCATCAAAATGCATGAGGAAACAACCATTGTAAAACAACAGGGTGAGAAGTTGCTTTCTTACAAGAATGAATCAGGATGTGCAATTGTAATCAAAGGGTAAAACAACGATAAAGGAAGTATCAACCCCATCAGCTTCAAGTTCCTCCAATATGCTCTTTCCTTGAGCATCATCAGCAACCTAATTGAAAACACATACAAACAAACACCTCAATCAAAAAACACTCCCAATCAGATTCAATAGATCAGAAAATAAATAAACAGAAAAAAAATTGAAAAACCTTGGAAATAAGCTTCGGTTTCAAACCGAGTCGAGCGCACATGTTAAAGCATTACCAGTGGTCGATGGGGTCCTTGAAAAGACGCTCTGATAGAGATTGGAAGGAGCTTTCGTACATCTGGTGGATCTCGTATACATTCTTCTCTCTGATGTGACGGTAAAGATGAACAACGAATGTTTTGACGGAATCGGAAACGAAATTGGGATATGGTTTGGCCGCACGGTGTACCTAAATTACAATTAGGCTTTTGAGAGTTACTCTGGTATCATTTACTCTATCCACCAGATATGTTTTTTTCTTTTAATGTTTTTCTTCTATTTTAATTTTAATAGTTTGATTTTCAATTCTAAAATATTTTTTTACTAAAATTAATTCAAAAAAATTATGATTAAAACAATCATAAATTTTAAATAAAAATGATCTGATTTTTACTCCTAAAATAGGAATTAAAAAAATAAAAAATTAATTTAATAAAAATTAAGTTATGAAAAATTTGCTTATATATATATATTACTAAAGATTTTATATAAATTATTTTTAAAAATTGATTTGTTATATTTTTACTTTTTGTGTTTTAAAAACATTATTATAATTATTATGATTAAGATTGTTGATTGATTAAAAGAATATGTATGAGCTTTAATTATATATATAAATCTAAAAAATCAATACGTCAATTATATTTTTTAATTTTATTTAATAATAGTAAAAATATAATTAAATAAATCAACTTATATTTTTCTAATTATATCATAAACTTATATTTTTACAATTATATCATAAACTCATATTTTTGATTTTTTTTAAATTTTTACAACAATAAAAAATTATTAAATAAATAAATTTATATTTTTGATTTTTCTAATTTTTACAACAATAAAAGAGTATTAAATAAATAAATTTTTTAAAAAAAAATAACTAAAAAACACAATTAATATTATAAAACTTTCTAAAAAAAACTAAGATTAAATATAAAATTAAAAAATATCTCAATAACATATTCTTGAAATCAAGTGTTTTATAATTTTATTTATTAATAGTAAAAACATAGTAAAAATTAAAAATAAACTAAACAACTCGCAGCAAAAGTTGCAGAAATATTTAAAGCAAATTCCTCAGAAAACTTCGCAGCAATTCCTGCGATATTTCCAGAGAATTACGCGGTTTCAATGGATAACTAACTCATGCGATTTTACTTTTAAATGTAAAATCGCAGCTGAACAGGAATTCCTGCGAAATTTGCTGCTACTTAATTTTCGCAGAAAATAATGTTTCAGAATATAAAGGCGCAGGTGAAATCGCAGGTATAGCTGCGGTATTCTGTCCGCAGGAAAATCCGCAGGTAAACTGTGTATTTCTTGTAATGTTGGTACTCATGATAAATTCTTAAATATATGTCATGCTGAAGGCTTATGTTCACTATGTATTTGCGCAACAATTAACTTCTTTTTAAATAAGCTTGACTCTCACATCCTAATCTTCATTCAATATAAATTTTATTTGATGCAAAATGACAGTACCTTTTATGATGCACGAAGTTTTCTTGTTGATAGTTTTCATGACTGTTTTTTTTTTTTTTTGCGATTTGAAGCTCAATCTTAGTATATGTTGAAGTGTAATTCAAATTCACATTTAAGATGTATTTAAATTTGTTTTTCATTTATTTATTCTGATGGTATAAATACTAAACTCAAGTTTCAGTTGTAATAGAATTTCATTGTAATTGTTTTCAATTAGAGAGTAAAAGTTAGTTACTCAATTTTTCCCCTCTCTCTCTCTCTCTCTCTCTCTCTCTCTCTCTCTCTCTCTCTCTCTCTCTCTCTCTCTCTCTCTCTCTCTCTCTCTCTCTCTCTCTCTCTCTCTCTCACACACACACACACACACACGCGCGCGCGCGCACACACACACACTCTCTCTCTCTTCTCCATCTTCAACCTTGTGCTCCAACAGTTGGTATCTAGAGCTCCAATTCAGATTTGGGAATGGGAAACACGAGTGTACGTGAGGCGTGTGTGATTGATTATGTTTATTTAATTCATAGTGAATTAAAGATTTGAATTGAAACATAATCACATTTCTTGATTCTGAGAGATTAGGGAACACGAGTGTTGGTGAGAATTGAGTGAATTTGCACAAGAAGGAAGATAAACGGACGAAACGGTAACTTGAACACAAAGCATCCAATATTTGATGGAAAAATTGGAATCGGTGGTGATTCAGATGCATGTGTTGTTTGGCGCTCAAGATGTTCTTGATCTCGTCAATGATGGTTACACAGCGGTTGCAGCAGATGATGCAACAGAAGCACATAGAAATGCACAAAGAGAAATGAGAAATAAGGATCATAAGGTGTTGTTCTATATCCATCAGCGTGTGGATACAAATGTGTTTGATAAGATCGTTGATTCAACGATGGCGAAGACTGTGTAGGACACATAGATATAGTGCTACAGTGGTGATACATCAATGAAGAAGGTGAAGCTTCAGTCTCTACGTAAGCAATATGAGAGTCTCAACATGAAGAACAATGAGAAGGTACCTGATTACATTGTGATTTTGATCACAAATGAGATAAAATCTTATGGATAAACTCTTACTGAATAAGTGATCATTGAAAATGTATTGAGATCACTTACTCCTCAATTTGATTACATTGTTGTAGCAATTGAACACTCAATTTGACACCATGATAATTGAAGAGATGTAGAGTATTCTATAGGCACAAGAGTTGCATCTGACTGGGAGAAACTCTAAAACAGGGGTAGAACAAGCTCTAAAAGCTTCTTCTGGTAAGAAAAATCAGAAGTAGAGTTGGTCAGAGGCCAATAAGAGACATGATGGCGGCTATTAGAAGTCAGAAACCTCCAACTCTGATGAGAAGAAACATCATAGTGGAAAGGAGAAGTTTGACAAGAAGAAGGTTCAATGCTACTGTTGTAAGAAGTTTGGCCACATTGCTATTGATGTTGGTTAAACAAGGAAAGAAAATCAGAAGAAGCAAACATATCCATATGAGAGTTTGATGATGAACATATGCTATTGATGGCTTTTGAATATGATGGTGGATATTTGGTAGATGGTGGTATATGGACACTGGCTACTCAAATCACCTAACTGGAAACAAACAATGGTTGATTTATTTTGACTCTAGAAATAGGACAAAGATCCAATGTACTGATGATAAGTATCTTAATTCTAAAGGAATGAGAAATGTCAAAGTCAGAGTGAAGAATGGCAGAATTGTTCTGATCAAGGATGTTTGGTATGTTCTTGGCATGAAAAACAATCTAATGAGTGTAGGTCATCTAATTAGGAAATGTTTTTCAATTACTATGAAGAACAATATCTTGAAGTTGTATGATTTTGATTAGAAGATGGTTATGCAATCTAAATAGGGAAGCAATAGAACATTCAAAGTGAATGTGAAAATAACTAGAACTAAATGCCTTATTGTTGAAGGTGCCAGTGAGATGTGGCATAAGAGATTTGGGCATCTGAAAACTTTAGAGGCGTAGGGCACCTGAGTTCTAAGAAGCTGGTACATGATATTACTGAGATTGTAAATACTAATAAGTCATGTAAGATATGCATGAAAGGCAAACAACCTAAATTTCCATTTTCATTAGAAGTGGCTCCAAGAGAAAAACATGCTTTAGGAGTAGTGCATTCTGATGTATGTGGACCATTTGAAGTAACTTTCACATTGAGGAAACAAGTACCTTGTGTCATTTGTGGATGAGTTCATAAGAATGACATGGGTATCACTCATCAAGTTTAAGCATAAGGTGTTTGCTGAGTTTCAGAAGTTCAAGGTGAAGGCTGAAAAACAAAGTGGCCAGAAGATGAAGATTCTCAAAACCGATGGTGGAGATGAGTACAACACATCATAGTTCAAAAGGTTCTTTGAAGAGAATGGAGTTGAAAATAAGGTGATTGTTCCATATACTCCACAACACAATGATCTTGCTGAAAGAAGAAACGAGACATTGCTTGATATGACAAAGAGCATGTTGAAAGAGCATAAGCTCCCTCACACCTTGTGGGTATAAGCTATCACTGCAGCATATGTGCTCAACATGTGTCCCACAAAGAAGTTGAAATGAGTAGTCCCTATTCAGAAGTGGACTGGAAGCAAGCAAAATATGAACCATCTGAAGATGTTTGGTTCTGTTTGTTATAAACATGTCCCAGATGCTAAGAGAAGTAAGTTAGATGACAGAAGCAGAGCCATGTTGCTTGTAGGGTACCAAAGTACAAGTATAAGCTTTATTGTCCAGTCACCAACAAAGTTGAATTCAACAAAGATATCATTATGAAGGAAACAAAATCATGGGATTGGAACAAATCTCATTCCAACTTTGGTGCAGTGTTAACGCCTGAGTTATCTTTTGAAGATATTTCATACTCTGAAGGAGAATCTGCCTATGAAGGAGATTCTGCCTCTGAAGATGAGTCTGAAGAAAAGTTTAAAGGAAAATTTTCCTCTGAATATGATTCAGAGTTTGAAGGTGACTTTAAGGCATAAGCTGAGTCTAAAGGTGAGTCTGACTCTGAAGGTAAATCTGATTCTGATTTAGATTATGATGATGATCTAGACTCTGGTGATAATCATACATCTGAAGATGCTCATGCTTCTGAAGGTGGTCCATCCTTTGAAGGTAGTCCAACATCTGATATTGTTCTAGAATTTGAAGAATATTTTGAACAATATCAGAGGCCATAAAGAATCAGACAAATACCGAGAAGATTTGCAGAGTTTGACATGTTGCAAGATACTGAAATAGACTCCGAAGGGGAAGTCATTTAGTGTGCCATGTTTGTAGGCTCTGGACCACTTAGTACTAAAGAAACTATTTAGAATAAAGTGTGGTTGAAGGCCATTGTACGCATCGCTGCAAAGAGGGGCCGACAAGGACAGAAGAGTCGCCACCGCTCGTTATTTATCCCAAAGAGAGGGAAAGGAAACGATCAGAGAAAACCTACGAAAAAGGGAAAAGACAGGCCATCGCAACTAAATCTTGGGTTCGGGAGCCGGTTACGCAAGGGGAAGGTATGAGCACCCCTCACGTCCGTTGTACTCAACGAGATCCACGCTTGTTGTCTATCTAAAAGGGTGTTATACTATCAAAGAACTGGTTCACAGGGACAAAAGAAAAGAAAAGAGACTCGATAGAGCATCGCCACTCTATGCCTACGTATTCCCTCGTGCAATGGGAAAGTCAGAGTCAACGTAGTTCGGAAAACTACGGGTGAAAAAGGGGGGGGGAAGGTTTCTCGCCAAGACATCGCCGTCTTGTGCCTACGTATCCTTATTTGGTATGAGAAATCAGAGCAAACGTAGTTCGGGCTGACACGACCACAAATTGGTTCAAGTGTTTTAACTGAGTAGGGTTACACCTTCGTTCTAGCAGATAGGTGTATTGCTTCTCGACCATTGGAGACTTAGGCGTTACCTGTTTGCGGTAGAACCAAGAGTTAACACACTCTTTCTGAAAATGGTTTTCAATTAATCCCGAAGGGTAAAAAGGTTTGATGTTTTGTTTTTTTATTTTTTAAACAAGAAGTGAATTGAGTTAAGTTTGTAACTCATGTTGCAATAAATACTATGACTTGAGAGCGAATGCGTCGCATATCGCCCAAAGGGCATACGCTAAACACTCTAGACAGTTGAGAGGAGGCCCCTCAACTATCATTCCTCAAGTGCTTAAGGCTCTTAGCGTACAACACATGTTATCCTTTATTAGATGTTTTAAAGTGTTTAGGAGATGAAAAGAGAAAGACACAGACTAAGGGGAAACTAGACCTTAATGTTATCATACACAATGCTCCTAAAGTTGGGATAAAAGGGAAGAAACTATCCCAATGTTATCATGCAAAGGATTGAACACCTAATGTCTCTCCTACTCCCATCTGAAACAGAGGGACTAGGAATCCTAGGAGGATCATGGCAAAAGGCCAAGTAAACAACAGATAATTCACTCACAAACGAAATGAAAATCGAAAAGAAGTTGATTTAAACAAGTCAAAGGCAATGCAAACATGAGATGTAAGATGCAAAGAAGGAATACAAGACTCAAGAGATGCAACAAATATGAAGCAAAAGGTTCAAACAAAAGGACTTAAACAAGTCAAAAAGAGTGAGATGAAATGGGAGAAGTTACAACTCCTACAACCATTCAACCATCAATCACTATAACCAAAGTCAAACACAAAGTAAGACCAAAAGGCCATGATCAAAAGGGAGGTGGTAGAAATAGTCTTGGGAAGCAAGCAACATATAAAACATCTCAACCAAACCACTCAAGTTGACCATGTAAAAGAAAGGAGCAAAACAAGGCAAGAAGAAAAGGCATCATTCAAGGTAAACTTAAAGTATGAATGTGGAAACCAAATCACCTTGAATGATGTTCAAACCTCAAAGGTAAGAAGTGAAACACAATGTAAATGATCCAAATCAAAGTTGAAAACAAAGCATAAACATCCACCAAGTCATGGCAAGTGGTGGAAACAAAGTTTCATCACCAATTCAACACTTAGAAACAAGGGGAAATGCCTAACTCTTAGGTAACTTGTGAAATAAGTTGAACAAAAGTATGACCTAACAAATGGAAAACCAGCTCCTTGATCAATTTATGAACATGTAATAACACTTACAAGATTCATATGGGATCATTAGAAATCATTTCCTAAAGAAACTAGGTCAAGCTATATTGTATCAACTCCTTCAAAAGTGACTTGACTTGTAAGGTTCACCAAAAATGGAATGATTGTTCAATAAATGTCAAATAAATTACACAAAGTAGCTAAGACCAAATTCAAATAGAAACCAAAGTTTCAAAATGAAACTCACCTCAAGGCATCACCAAACAATTCCATTGTTAAGGGTGCTCCACCTTATCGGGGTTTATTGAGGGACATGAAAAACCAATTCAAAATCAATTGTAAAATAATCAAACATGGACCAAAACCACCCTCAAAGATGCCTCAATCCCTCACCTAAGTGAGGGAGAAACCATGGTCATAGGGGATAAAAATTAAAGTTCAAAAGGTCATTATCAACCAAGGTATGAACCAAAATACACATCACATTGTAAATTCAAAATAAAATAATGAAATAAGTGGTAAATAAAAATAAAAATATTGGAAAATAACATGCCAAACTGTTAGAAAAATATTTTTGTGGATTTTTATGAATTAAAGAACTATTTTTAAATGAATAAAATGGAGACAGCAATAAAAAGAAATAAAATTGAGGAACAAACAAGGAGGGGTGTAATGAGTAAAAACCAAGTGAACTGAAATGCTTGTAACTGCGCCTGGGCCCCAAAACATTGGGGTGTGAATAATAGATATGACAAAGCCCAATACCCAAGTTCAGATGCCATGTTGTCCTCATTAATTGATGTGGAACTAGCGTGTAAAAATGATAGGCTCACAACATAACACCTTATAACATTTAATTCAAAAAAGGGCACCAAAGGCCACCTCAGATCGTCTCTAACCTCCAGACGCCGGAACCCTAGTTCTGGTCGTCTTCTCTGATGACTCCTCATCGGATTTGGATCAAACATGCCCAGATATGAAAAAGACTGGTACCCCTCGACTCAAAATTTCAAGAGGATCTCAAATCCAAGCTCATATTTTAAAAATAAGGTCGCTTTCATGGTGAATCGAGGGAAAATAGTTGGAACACCATAAACTGAAACTTCACAAAACTCAACCAAAATGATGTGAAAACATTGCCTACTTGAGTAGGACTTCAGATGTACTCAATATGCTCCTATTAAGTGCCTAAAATAATGGGAAAAAGTTCAAGAAAATACCTAGTGGAGTATGTCCTCTACTTCTTCTATGCTTGCTGAAACACCACCAAAAGATGCAGAATAACTCCTTGACACTTATAGAAACTTGAGCTATACTTGAATGTCCTTGAATCTCCTTGAATCTTTCAAACCAGTTTGAACATGTATGAACCAAAGTGCTCATAGTTGGCTTTTCTTGCAAATAGATGGTAGAGGAGGTTATGTTGAAGATGATTTGAGAACAATCTTGATGAAAGGCTCACTGAGGTGTGTGTTTCAAAGGAAAATCTCAGAGAAAGCAAAGATGGCAAGTTCTGATTTTCACACAAATGGAGGCTCTCTCCTGCTAGGGTTTTTCGTTTTGGCTTATATATGAAATAAAAGTGGAATTAGGGACTTTAACTGTGGTGAAAAATCAATGGAGCAGATGTTGTGATCAAAGGATTTTTTTGATTCAATGGTTGATGATGAACCTCACACGAGTGGCCTTTGCATTGTGGTTGTTTGCCTTAGTGGAAGGAGAAATCAGAGGGAAATTGTGAGGGTCAGAGTAGTGGCTGCTTGTCCCTTTCCTTCTTTGAGCAAGAATTTTCAAAATCAAACCATCATAGTACCTGTCTTGTTGGCCTCATTTTGCCAATGTTTAGAGTGCACAATTTGTTACCTTATGCGCATGAAATGAGAATAAGACAATGCTGCAAGGCTGATTTGAGAAACATGCCAATATGACTTATGGATCATGCCTTGAAATTTTTTCCAAACCATCATCTTTGAACCATTGTAGCTTGATGTACAAGGCTCCTCTTGATTGGAACTTGGGCTCAAATGAAAGATTACATGGCAAGGAAAAACTTTGATGTTGAAAAAAAGTTTGATTTGGATCTTGGAAGGTCATGAAAATTGAGATTGAAAGTCATGGCATAAAATCAGCCTTGAAATAACTTATAAAAATTCTAAGTTATGAGTTTTGATCCATTTGAAACCCCCACTTTGAACTTCCATATCTTGAGCTTCAAGCATCACATGAGAGACTTCTAGTAATGGATGGAAAGCTTGGTACAAGGCCTACAATTCTCATGTGGGAAAAAATTCCATTTGGCAACAAGAACTTGATGAAAATTGGCATGGAAACTTGGTCCAAAAATCTGTCCAAACTTGCTAACTTTGATGTCTTTGAAAACCATAACTTGCAAACATCATAACTTGAGCTTCAAGCATCACATTATGGTGAATTGGCACTCAAAAGAAAGCTCAGAATATGAGGGACAAGTTTGATGTTGGACAAAAATTCATTTGAACCAAGGAGCTATAACACACCTCTCCTCTCAAGGAGCTTTGACAACTTCATAATGATACCACACACTTAATCAATTGTACCAATGCCTCTGCTTGAACTTGAAGCCAATAAGACTCTCCTCTTGGATGGAACACAAACAATCTCTTGATCCCCTGTAAGAACAATGCTATGCAAATGCAAGATGCTAAAATGGAAATGAAACATAAGCCAAAGCAAGGAAAAAGGTTGGTCAAATTTTGGGGTACAACAACCATGAAAGAATAACTTAAGGCTATAGAAAGAAACAAGACTTAGGAGTTGACCGAGCTTCCAAAGAACAAGAAAGACATCAACATGAGATGTGTTTACAATTTGAAATTGAAGCTAGATGGATCAATTGGAAAACATAAAGCAAGGTTAGTAGCTAGGGGATATCTACAGAAATCTGGATTAGATTAATTTGAGGTGTTTGCGCCTGTAGCTACGCATGAAACAATCAGATTGGTGATTGTTATAGCTGCTAATAGAAATTGTCCTCTGATTCATTTAGATGTGAAATATGCATTTCTTAATGGTCATTTAAAAGAAGAACTTTATGTGTCACAACCTCTTGTATTTGTGAAAAAGAATCAGGATTCAGAAAGTGTGAGATAGAGTATGGTGTTTATGTTCAACAAATATCTGATAGCAATATGATTATGGTGTGTCTCTATGTTGATGACATATTGCTAACAGGGAGCTATTTAGATGAGATAGTCAAGTTCAAGAAGGTGTTAATGTATGAGTTTGAGATGATTGATATAGGAAATATGGAACATTTTCTAGGGATGGAGATTTTATACTTTGATAAGGGTATAATTTTTCATCATCTGAAGCATGAACTTGAGATTCTGAAGAGATTTGAGCTAATAAATTTCAAGTTTGCAATCACACTAACTGAAACAAATCACAAGCTGGATTATGATGTTAATGGTAATAATGTAGATGTTATAACTTTTAAATAGTTGGTGGGCTCATTGTGATATATCCATAACATCATACCTAACATCTGTTATGTAGTTAGAATGATTAGTAGGTTTATAAACCAACCAAATTGGTCTCATTACCAAGCTGCTGTCAAGATATTGAGGTATATTATGAGTACTCTGAGGTATTGTCGCTTGCGCGAAAATAAGGTGCCGGCAGAACAGAAGAGTCGCCACCTTTCGTTATTTATCCCTCAGAACGGGAAAGGAAACGATCGGAAAAACCTGACGAAAAAGGGTAAGACAAGGTCGTCGCAACCATTGTCTGGGTTCGGGAGTCGGTTACACAAGGGGAAGGTATTAGCACCCCTCACGTCCGTCGTACTCGACGGGATCCTCGCTTGTTGTGTTTACTTGGACGGGTTGGTTTTATTCTATCTACCTATCAAGGCTGGCTTAAAAAAGAAAAGAAAATGACTCGGCAAAGCGTCGTGCTTTATGCCTACGTATTCTCATCAGAGAATGAGAAATCAGAGTCAACGTAGTTCGGCCTACGACGGGTTATGGGGGAAAGGTAGCTCGCCAAGACATCGCCATCTTGTGCCTACGTACTCTCAACAGGTATGAGAGATCAGAGCTCACGTAGTTCGGGAAACTACGGTTTATTTCCTGTCTTTTACGAAAGAAGTGTTTTTTATTGTGTTTGCGATTTCAATCGCACTAGAGACTATGACCTGAGAGTGAATGCGTCGCATGTCACCCAAAGGGTACCATACTAAACATCCAGACTGTGGAAAAGAAACTCTCCCACAATCCTTTCTCAGATAGCTTAAGGCTCGTAACGTACGAAAGAAATCATTCATGATTACTGTGTCTTAAACTGTTTTGAGATGAGAAGAGAACAGGCCCAACTAGGAGGGAGACTATCAAGTCCTACTGTTGTCATGCCATGGATTCATCCTATGGTTGAGGTTTGAACAGGGAACTCCTAGAAGTTGTCATGCATAGGTTTCAACTTAAAGTTCTATCATCAATTCCTTATCAAAGGAAATGAGAGTCCTAAGGGATCATGTCAATGATACACCAAAACAGACAAAGCATCAGCTTAACAGTAAAATGCATGCAATGCAAGTGAGGGAAGAAATGTGTGTGGGGCTTCAGCCTCCACAAGCTCATCTCGACCTCAAGCCAGAATGGATAACAGTAATCATACTGAAATATAAAACAACATGTTTTCAAGCAATAACAGTAAACTACAATCATACAGATGAAAATGAAATAAAATGCCATCAGACAAACAAACCACATGGGCAAGGGAGCTGGGCTCTACCGAATACCCGCAAGCAAAGCCACACAGTAACAATACAAGCAGAGGGAGCAACTCAACCTCTAGTGCAATCATGCTCCTAGATTCTACCTATTCTAGATATGAACTTATTCTAATGCATCAAACAAGTCAAACAAAACACAACAATACAGAAAAGAAAACAGAAGAAAGCAGATCAACTCCTCTCAAGCTTCAGCTTTTCCAACAGCAACTCAGTCTTCAGACTTCAATCACTCTTGACCAATATCAATTTGCTTTTCCAGGTTTCAACCCTTCAACATAAGTTTCAAATTATCTTCTCCCTTAAGCTTCAGCTTCTTGATCCGCTCCACCTTCAGGCTTCACCTAATCTTCAGGGATCTCCAAGTATCAACTTGCTCTTGTTGCTCTTCAAGCTTCAACTGGAATGGCAAGACTCAAGGATTCATCCTCTTCAACACTCTTCAATGAAGTCTTCATCTTCAAACTCAAGCTCAACATCTCTCAAGACAATCAAACCAGAGGAAACCACTTACTGGATAAGCTGGGGATATTGAACTGCTTATTTGACCACCAAAGGTGACCTATAAGGGTTCAACATCAAAGGAATGGTTCCCTCAAAAGTTCTACTCCCTAGGTACATCACTTATCCCTCCAAAGGAGAGAGGTGTATACCATGGAAGGACTTTGAATCATAGGGAGGAATGGAGGTGAAAGATACCATCCATGTTTAAGAAAGAAATTATCTAAGTCTAAACTCTTCTTAATCCCTAACCCTAAAACAACAACAAAAGGAAATAAGATCAAGCTCTCAAGCTCCTCAATGCATCTTCAAGTCTTCTACTATGCTCCTCAATGCTCCTTAGAACAACACCAAGCTCTCCAAGCCCACAAAGCAAAGCAAACAAAAATACAAGCCCACAAGGGCAACACAAACAATCAACCAATACAAAAATCATCTAAAAATAGCATACTACTATATTAAATCCTAATATAATTTCTAAGGGATCCTACATACCTACCCTTAATACCCTATATGTCCCATAGTCTAACTTGTCCTAAAAACCCAAAATCTAAAGTTATTATGGACCTATATTGAAGTTTAACCTAATTCTACACAACCTAATAGCATCTAATCAAAACTATCCTAAAATTCATCACAAAATCATGGAATAAATCCAGGGGGAAGCTAAAACATATATCTAACTATCCTAAAAAGAATGACCTAAAAATACTAAGGGAACTCCCTAAACAAAATTCTACAAGTTAATGGATCAACTTAAAAGAAATAAAATGCAATTAAAGAAGAAAATATACAAAAAATACTAAAATGCATGAGATGAAAAATGTTTTTATTTTATATTTTTCTTGACAAAAATATGAAGTGGGAGAAAAAACTCCCATTAAAAAATCATTAATTTTCCATTTAATATGAATTTTCAAAGTTGGAAAGAAAATGGAGAAAAAAATAAAATGAAAATGGAGGGATGGGGTGCAATCAGTAACCATATGCAATTCATTTCACGCTTGGGCCCAGAATGGGGGTTTAGTTAGCAAGCGCCAGGCCCAATATTTAAATCAGAAAATAAATGGAAAAACATTCAGAAAATGAGAAATGAACGGTGAGAATAGCAAGGAATTTCAGTGCAAAATGGATTGGGCCTCACGCGTGGGGTGTGGGTAGCAAAGATCATTTAAGCCCAGAAACCTGGTTTAATGAAACGCGGCATTTCAGCCTCTTAGCTTTCCCTCTCAAAATTCAATTGAATCTCGTGCGTTGGATCCAGTTCTCAGTCAATAGTCAAGCTTGCATCTCACGGCTGGGACATCATCTTCTTCCCTGAGCTAGGGTTCTAAAGAACCTCCATGGAAATGCAGAACCATGAAGCTTCATCTTCCTCCATACGAACTCCCTCAAAACTTCATCAATTCTCAAAGTTTAAAACCCTAACATGCCTAGAATTCCATGCTGAACACGATCATACCCTTAAAATCCATTGAATCTCACTCAAACTCCAAACACGAATCAAACCCCAAATTTTGCTCAGAGATCAAAACTCACCATTCTTGAAATTGCTTACACTAAAATGCTCACCTCTTATCACTGATCAAATTCCACTAAAGAACTAAGGTTATCACTCAAAATTCAGGGAGTTCTTGATCCAAACAGAAATCTTGTCCATAACAAAACCATCATCAATTCTCCTCAAACTTTCCAAAATCCATCACCTATTGGTCTCTAATCATTCTAAACTAATAATTCAACCTAATCATGCCTAAAACATAGTGTAGGAAAGAATTTGCAAACCTGGTTAAATTGAGTGAACAAAGGTAGTAATCCTTCAATTCAGGGCTTGAAACTTTCCAAATTCCTTCACTGAGCAATCTTCTAGCTTCTGTATGCAAAAAGAATGGCTGAAATTGCTTGATTCTTGAAATTAAATTTTGAAATGCAACCTTGAAATCTCAATCACCAACTCCTCAATTCTCCATGGATTTGATCTCAATTCAATCTGCACAACTTCACTATGATGTATAGAATGTGTTTGTGTGGAAAAAATGAATGGAAATGAAGAAGAATGAAGAAATTGATCTTGACTTGCAATGGAAGAATTTGGATCTCACTCTCTCTTCTCTACACCAATTCACACCAACATTGCATCTGAGCAAGTTGCACTTGTTATATAGAGTGGTTTAGAATCATCTAGAACCCTCTAGGATCATCCAATGAGAAATTGAACTTTTCATGTCATGACATTTTGAATCCAATTCTCCTTACATGCTATCTCATGCCAAGCTCTTTGTAACTACCAATTCTGACTTGAATTTATCCCCACATGAGATTTAGGATGAGTTACAATGCATAACCAACTTGTACATTGAGTTCTTTTGAGTTTTGCCTTGGTGCCTTAATATGCAAGTAAGCCAATTCCAAAGCAGCCCTATGATCCAAGCCTCAAATCAAAATTGTGGCTGAACCATTGTTCTTAGAATGTCATTTGGAGTCAAAATAACCTATTATATGACATGGTTTGTATTTATAGCTTGTGATTTCCAATTTTCAATTTCAACTTATTTAACTTATGCCTCCATTTTAGGCCATTTTTATCACTTTTTGATATGAGCCTTTTCAACATCTCATGACCTCCCTACTAGCCTTAAAACATCATTCTAAGCAAGTTTTATGTTGAAGATTTTTCCATTTGAAGCTTGGAAATAGGAGATATGGCCTTATGCTTGAAATGACCTATAACCTCCAAATGACCAAAATGCCCTTGACTTGTCAAAGCCATAAGTTGAGTTCTACAAATCCTATCAAGGACTTCTAGTACTCTCTAGAAATCTAAGAAGATGCTCTTCAACATTCATGTTGACCAAGAATTCATAGGAATCATCCTACTAGGGCAAAAGTTGGATGCAAGTTGGGTGACTTTCAAGGACCCAGATTCACATACCTCAGATGACCTGTAATTTGTCAAAGTCATAACTTGAGCTCCACAAATCCTATCAAGGACTTCTAGTACTCAAATTAAAGCTAAGAACAAGCTCTAAAACATTCATGTTGTGGGGAATATGAGATGACAATCACATCTTATGCTAAACTGCCTTGAAGATAGGGATCAAACTAGGGGATTTTACACTATCAATCCTTAGAAACCCTAGCTTAAAACTTCTCAAACTCCTCAATCATGATGAGTTGGTCTAGGAATCATCCTTATAGCATCTCAATGCATCATTCCATGATCACATGGCTCTTGGATTAGGTATCAACCCTCTCCAAATCATCAGTTGACCTAGGGTTGACCCAGTCAAACCCTAATTCCACCACTCATGGCTGAGTCTTTTGAATTCTTGTACAATGACCTCTCTAGGCTTCATGATGGCTTTCAAGACATCTCATAAGATTTCTCAAAGCTTCAAGTTCACCCTCATAGTCTCAGAATCATCTGAGGAGCTCCCACAACTCTCAAGTTATGAGGCACACAGCTTTGGTTTCAACCAATTCCTCTGAGGATCTCCTTGAGTTCTTTGACAAAGGTATCAACCTTTGAACCTTTGAATAACCCTCTTGGCTAGCTTCATAGTCTCATGGGTAAATAAATGTTGGTCAAATTTTGGGGTGCAACAGCTGCCCCTATTCAAACGGCTTGAACCTGACTGGATGAGGAGCGAACGACTCTCAGCCAATCAAGGTACGAGACGGTTGAATATCGATAAACCCGGAAATTTGCCAACAGCACGAGCACACGGTACTCTGATGGGAACAAATCTTCGAACACTGAAATAATAGCTGCACGACAACTAGCTGGAGACATACTGATCTGAACCTTGTCGTCACTTATCCACATTAAATTCCTCTGATATCGCCATTAGACACCTGACCATGCCGTCGGATAACCAGAACACCCAACATCGCCGCTGGAGAACTAAAGAATCTGACATCGCCGTTGAACAACCAAAATACCCAACATCGCCGCTGGAACACTAAATCACCTGACATCACCGCCAACAACAAACCTCCAACATCGCCGCTGGGACACAAAGAATCTGAATCACCTGACATCGCCGCCAGAAACCAACATCCAACATCGTTGCTGGAGAATCAGAGAACCTGACATCGCCGCCAGAAACAAACATCCAACATCGCCGCTGGGGAACAAAAGAACCTGACATCGCCGTCAGAAACAAACGTCCAACATCGTCGCTGGAAAACTAAAGAATCTGACATCACCGTCAGAAACAGACATCCAACCTCGCCGCTGGAGAACTAAATCATCTGACGTCACCGTCGACCAACTGGAACACCCAACATCGCCGCTGGAAAACTAAAGAGTCTGACGTCGTCGTCGGACAACCAAAATACCCAACATCGTCGCTGGAGAAACAAAGAATCTGACATCGCCGCCAACCAACATCCAACATCGCCGCTGGAGCAACAAAGAATCTGACATCGCCGTCAACCAACTATAAATCTGAGAAACACCCAACATCGCCGTCAAGTAATCAACGTAATCTGACTTCGCCGTCAACTCTCAACATCGTCTAACCTCGCCGTCAGGGTAAAGAAACTCCATTGGGGAATTGGTCACACGGTAACCGGTAATACATAGTCGATCATGCCATCAGGCATTCAAAGAACACTTTCGGGCATCAGCCGGACTTCAACCCTCAGGTTGATCATGCCATTAGGCATGGTCGAGCATCAGCCGGACTTCAACCATCAGGTTGATCATGCCATTAGGCATTCCAAGACATCTGTCGGGCATCAGCCGGACTTCATCAGCAAGTCGGGAATAGAATTCTTGGTCAACCATGAGCCAACTGAGAACATCTAAACCTCTGCCATCAGGCACTCCGCATCAGCTGAGAGAACTGCTTCATTAACACGATCAGACTTCAATCATGGAGTCTTCAAGGGAGATTTCAACTTCGCCGTTAGAAAACCTGCTGGGGAGGACGCTTCGCCGCTGGGGATTCTGGAGATCTATCAAGTAACTCCGCTCCGGGGGTCCAGAAATCATTCTGGATATATCAACTCTGCTGAGGACTTCAAGAATCATCTCGGACAAATAACTCCACCGGGGACTTCAAGAATCATCTTGGACCGATAACCATTCTGGAGATTTCAGGAATCATCCTGAGCGAACACTTCGTTGGGGATTTCAGGAATCATCCTGGGCAACTCTTGCTGGGGACAAACCAATCATGGCTTGAGCAGCTTCCAAGCATCCGGCTCTCTTGGGGCTTCAGGAATCATCCTGGGCAACCTTTATTGGGGACCCTACTGGGGAGCTTAAGAATCATCTTAAGCAAATGGCCTTGCTGAGGAATTCAAGAATCCTCTTGAACCGAAGACTTCGCTGGGGATCCCAAGAATCATCTTGAGCAAGCGGCTTCGTTGGGGAGAATGTCAGGAATCATCCTGAGCAATCAATTCTGCGGCGGAATACCTGCAAAACAAGAACGATAGCAACCTAGATCATGTTTATTATGCATATGCTTCGGTAATGGCGCAATGCTCCACACGATGGAAATGCTATGCGTTTATGATAAATGCTATGCAATCATGCACTATGATGCGATCCCGTCAGCAAAATAAATGCTGAAGGGAGAATCCTCCTGTCAAGGAGAAAGAACTACTCAGATAGAGGAATCATCCTGCTGAGGAGAACATGGACACGCCAATCTCAATTGGACTCCGCAGGGGGCATAACTTCAGTTGACTGCTGCGGGGGAAACAACTTCAGTTGACTACTGCATGGGGACGAAGCTCTGCGAGAACCAGGACCTGCTAAGGGAAAAGCGATGTCAATCGCGGGAATAAACTGCGTGGCCGTCTCGGCTACTTCTCTGGAGATAACGACTCTGTGGGGAAACAACTTCAGCTGTTCAACACTCTACTGGGGAAAACCAATCATGGCTTGAGCAGCTTCCAAGGATTCGGCTCTCTTGGGGATCTGCAAACTCGGCTGGGGAAGAAGAAATCATTCTGCTTCGCTGGAGAGAGTACGACTCTGATGAGGAATTTCAATTCTGCTGGGGAAGAAGGAATCATCCGACTTCAGGGGAGAGTACGACTCTGGTGGGGAATTTCAATTCTGCTGGAGACTTCAGTCTGGCATCATCAGTTATTGCATACTTCGGCGTACGAATACTTCTATGAAGCCTGCACTTGTGACCCGGTGCTGGGGGATGAACACGAGCTTCGGCGCCCGACTCAGCTGAGGGGATGACGTTCCTTCAGGACGCATCTGGTTGGGGAGAGAATCATCTCTGCCTGGGGAGACATATCAATGCTCATGGTCTCGCGCTCAGATTCTGCGGGGAGAGGCTACTGAACTCTGCTGGAGAAGGAGGAATCATCCTGCTTCAGGGATGCGCACAGCGCTCTGTCTGGAATATGCTACACCTGTAACAACACAAACAAACAGACAAGATACCCTTCTCAAAGGGACCTATCAAGGTTATTATCTTGTGAAAATATTCGAGTAATTAATTGTTTCAACAATCAGTGGCCTAAGCCAGTAAGTTTATGTATGCACATTTTATCAAAAACATCGGCGTTCTTTTTCGCAAACAAAACAGATAAATGCTAAACAGGCAAACAGAATTGCTGAATAGTATGCATTTTATTGATAACGAACCCCTGAATGGGTAAAAATGTTTTACAACAGAGGCAAGCTCCTGGAATGAGGAAGCCGCGCAAAAATAAAACATAAATATACATCAGTATATACAAATGTAGGCAACGAGGCATAGACGAACACCATGAGTTGATCCTTCTATGACCCACTCGACTTCGACACTTCTCCGACGCTTCAGCTTCGGAAGAGATTGATTCAGATAAACGGTCCTCAGGTCCTCCAAACCACTAAACAAGGAAAGTCCACACGCGGAACGCAGTCATTTGCTTTTTCAAATCCCTAACTTTTGCGTGAACCGCCCTTTGCGGGTTTTCAGTTCACCGGGATACCCTTTTTTGCCGAAGCCGCCCAGTGTAGGTTTTCGACTTCGCGGGTGTACCTTTTTCAATTTATATCCCTAATTTTTGCCCGAACCTTTTTATTCTGTTTTTGGTTCGCCGGGATGCCCCTTTTTTGCCTGGACTCTCTTTTTTTTTGTCTAGCGGGTCGCTTTCAAGCAAAGTATTTTTTAACTGCGTCCGCGTTCACCGGGGATGCAAAATCTTCACCATCCATCGTGGATAACAACAAAGCTCCTCCCGAGAAGACCTTGCTGACGACGTACGGACCTTCGTAATTCGGAGTCCACTTGCCCCGGTGATCGGAGTGTGGAGGAAGAATCTTCTTCAGGACGAGATCACCCGTCTGAAAGCTTCTAGGACGCACCTTCTTATCATAAGCTTTCTTCATTCGGCTTTGGTACAGACGACCAAATGCAATCGACGCTAACCTCTTCTCGTCCATCAGGCTGAGTTGGTTCAGACGATTCGTAATCCATTCTGCCTCGTCGAGTTTCACATCAACCAAAACTCGCAAAGAAGGGGTCTCCACTTCTAACGGTAGGACAGCTTCCATACCGTATACCAAGGAGAAAGGAGTTGCCCCGGTTGACGTACATACCGTCGTACGATAACCATGCAGTGCAAACGGCAGCATCTCGTGCCAGTCTTTGTATGTCACAACCATCTTCTGAACAATCTTCTTTATGTTCTTGTTGGCCGCTTCAACGGCGCCATTCATCTTCGGTCGGTAAGGAGATGAGTTGTGGTGCTCAATCTTGAAACTCTGGCACAGCTCCTTCATCATCTTGTTATTCAGATTCGAACCATTATCAGTAATGATCCGCTCGAGAATTCCGTAACGACAGATGATATCCCTCTTTATGAATTTAGCCACCACCTGCTTGGTCACATTAGCATATGAGGCTGCCTCCACCCACTTGGTGAAGTAGTCGATAGCTACCAGAATGAAGCGATGACCGTTAGATGCAGTGGGCTCGATCTTGCCTATCATGTCGATGCCCCACATGGAGAACGGCCACGGGGAGGACATGACATTCAACGGGCACGACGGCACATGAACTTTATCAGCATAAATCTGGCATTTATGACATCTCTTCGCGAATCTGAAGCAATCTGACTCCATCGTCAGCCAGTAGTATCCTGCTCTCAGGATCTTTCTCGTCATAGCATGCCCACCGGCGTGCGTACCAAATGTGCCTTCATGGACTTCTTCCATGAGCATACTCGCCTCTTTCTCATCTACACATCTGAGTAGCACGAGATCGTGGTTTCTCTTATACAACACTCCATCAGGATTGAGGTAAAAGTTTCCAGACAGCCTCCTCAGAGTCTTATTGTCCTGGGTTGACGCACCCGCAGGATACTCCTTAGTCATAAGGAAGGTTTGGATGTCATGGAACCATGGCTTGCCGTCGGCGGCTTCCTCGATTGCAAAGACAAATGCTGGTCTATCAAGACACGAAAGGACAATTCTTGGAGCCTCATTCCAAAAATTGACTTTATACATTGAAGCCAACGTGGCTAAGGCATCAGCCATCTGATTTTCAGCCCTGGGCACATGATGGAGTTCCACTCGATCAAAGAACGGAAGTAGCCTTCTGGCATAATTCATGTATGGCACCAAATTCGATTGACGAGTCTCCCACTCCCCTTTAATTTGGTTGATCACAAGCGCTGAGTCACCATATACGTCTAGGTTCTTGATTCTCAAATCAATCGCCTCTTCTAGACCCATGATGCATGCTTCGTACTCCGCCTCATTGTTGGTAACTGGAAACGTCAGTCTCGCAGTAAACGGGATGTGGGATCCGTGGGGAGTCGTGATGATAGCCCTGATGCCACTTCCATAGGAATTAACCGCCCCATCGAATATCAACTTCCACTGGGATTTCCTATCTGGCCCCTCGTCGGGCAACGGCTCATCGCAATCCTTCGCTTTGAGAAACATAATATCCTCGTCAGGGAATTCAAACTTCATCGGCTGGTAATCCTCGATCGGCTGCTCGGCAAGGTAATCAGACAATACGCTTCCCTTGATGGCCTTTTGGGACACGTACTGAATATCGTATTCCGTTAGCACCATTTGCCATCTAGCAATCCTGCCCGAAAGAGCCTGCTTCTCGAAGACGTACTTGATCAGATCCATCTTCGAAATTAGCATAGTGGTGTGATTGAGCATGTACTGTCGTAGACGTTTGGCAGCCCAAGCTAGTGCACAACACGTCTTCTCCAGCATCGAGTATCGAGATTCACAGTCAGTGAACTTTTTACTCAAGTAGTAAATGGCATGCTCCTTTCTGCCCGTCTCGTCGTGCTGACCGAGAACACACCCCATACTATTCTCAAGAACTGTCAAGTACATGATTAATGGCCGTCCAGCCACTGGGGGTATCAAGATTGAAGGTTCTTGGAGATACTGCTTTATCTTGTCGAATGCCTTCTGGCAATCCTCATTCCAAGTAATCGCCTGATCTTTCTTTAAAAGCTTGAACATCGGTTCACATGTGGCCGTGAGCTGAGAGATAAACCTTGCAATGTAGTTTATTCTGCCCAAGAAACCACGAACTTCTTTTTCTGTTTTCGGCGCTGGCATTTCTTGAATGGCTTTTATTTTCGCAGGATCAACCTCGATGCCTCGTTCACTAACGGAAAACCCCAGTAACTTTCCGGACCGCACTCCGAAAGTGCATTTATTAGGATTCAGCCTCAACCTGAACTTCCTAAGCCTCTCAAAAAGCTTCAATAAGTTGACCAGATGCTCTTCCTCCGTTTGGGACTTCGCAATCATGTCATCAACATAGACCTCGATCTCATGATGAATCATGTCATGAAACAAAGTTACCATAGCTCGTTGGTAAGTGGCCCCTGCGTTCTTCATACCGAAGGGCATTACCTTATAGCAAAACGTTCCCCAGGGGGTGATAAATGTCGTTTTCTCCATGTCCTCCGGCGCCATCTTGATCTGGTTGTAACCGGAGAAGCCATCCATGAACGAAAACACGGAGAACTGGGCTGTGTTGTCGACCAACACATCGATATGAGGCAACGGGAAATCATCTTTAGGGCTCGCCCTATTCAAATCCCGATAATCGACGCACATGCGTACCTTACCGTCCTTCTTCGGTACAGGCACTATGTTGGCGACCCACGGAGGGTAAGTGGTGACCGCTAAGAAGCCAGCATCGAGCTGTTTCTGCACTTCTTCTTTGATCTTAACGGCCATGTCTGGTCTCGTCCTCCTAAGCTTCTGCTTAACGGGAGGGCAATCTTCTCGAAGCGGCAAGTGGTGGACCACGATGTCCGTGTCAAGTCCGGGCATATCTTCGTATGACCAAGTGTCGCGGTGAAATTCAGATACCAAACTATTGATTAGTTTGAATCTTTAATTCAATTTGCAACCGAACTTTGATTTGTCCAAAGGAAGGGATAAAGATCGAAATTCCCACTATGCGATGCAAATGCAAGGTTAGATTGTTTAGGTTCGGGGGTTGGTTAAACTTAGGGAAGGTACTAGCATCCTAAGTTTCTGTAGTACTCTACAGGAACCTCTTGTTTTATGTTTGTTTATTGCTATATGTTATCTGCTTAAAGGATTAGAGACCCTAGTGGTTTATTTCTAAGTATACTCGATAAGATGTCGCGTCTTATGCCTACATATCCTTACGGGAGTGGAATCAGAGTACTTGTAGTTCCCCTAAAGGGTTAGAGGAGTTCTTTGACTGTGGTCAAAGTTCCTACGGGTTTAGGGTAGTTGTTTTGATTGGGTTTAGGAGAAGAGACGAGTCCTCATGTTAAGGGAGAGATAACCGCCACAAGTGTAAAGAGGGTTGTAGGAAATGGTCTTTGCATTGTCTTAAGAAAAGGTCTTAAATACTCGGATGGTCGCCAAGTATGCCTTTATCGCTCTTAAGGCAAAGTTCCTACATGTTTGATTGTATTGTTGTGGAGGTGGAGATTATATCTCACTTAAGATGATTAACATCTATTCTCTATTTGTGTTTGAAAAGTTGTGTAATGTTGATTGTTTGTTTCTATGTTGTAAAGATAAAGACAAGGTCCTTCCTATGGGGTAGGATCTATCTTAGGCGATCAACTTGAATGGAATCAAGGATCGTGGGGATTATGATGCAAATGACGTGCAACTACACACAATGTTGAATTATGTGTAGGTTTTTCCTTTGGACGGAATGCGATGCGAGAATGTAGAATGCGGAAGGTAAATTGCAAGAATAAATTGCGAAAAGATAAACCATACACATACGCATGAGAGCGCTGGAAGTGTGTGAGAGTGAAAGGTGTCGTGAAGTGCACGATTGTTTTATATGTTTACGCGGTTGGTTGATTTTAATTGGGATTGATTTTAAGAGAAATGGTTGAATTGATTTGTAAGAAAAAGAGTTGGTTTGAATTAGGTTCTAACAAGTGAGGTTTTAAATAAAATGATTATTATCTACCTCAAAAAAAAAACTTGAATGAAGTGGTTTAATTTTATAACAGTCGTGTTGTTATTATTAAATAAATTGTAAAAAAAAGGTTGTTTATTAGAATTAAAAAAAAAGTTTTAAATACTTTTAAGATTGTCTTAAATATTAAATGAGTTTTAATAAAATAAAGGAATCCTATTAAAAACAAATTAACTAGAACTCTTAAAAAGTTATTATTAAAGTATTAAGGATAAATGTGAAATAGATGCAAATAAGTTATATATTTTTATGATTTTCTTTGCTAAATTATTATAATAAAAAGATATTATGTAAAGGTTGATTAGTCGAAATGATTAAAAAAGATAAGACTGATTTAGTTTATTTTAAAAAGGATTAATCATAGTTATGCTTAATTAAATAAAAAACAAAAAAGTTAATTAGGGTGTGTACGCATGATTAGTGTGTATTAGGTGTGTGTGTGTGTGAATATGGTGGGTGATGCATCTAATTACATCAGACAATACAGCAAACGAAAAAAAATGAGCAAACAAGCACACGATCGGAATGAACGGAAACCCTAGCCCCTTTCTCTCAAATTGGTCCCTTGAACCCTCGATCCTCTCTCCTCCGATTCGTCTCCATCATCATCCTCTCATGAATTTCAATTCCTTTTTGAACCTGCAACACAATAACCAGATCAATAGGCTCAAAGATTGTTACGAAAAGAAACGAAACATTACCAGAGGATAGTGACGGCAGTGTCGGAGATGGTGGTGGTATCTCGCGGTTAGGATTGCGGCGGCTTGTGAAGGCTTCAACTATCGGAGAGATAAGTCTCGTTCTTCAATCACTTTTTGATTTTGAATTCGATGCCTTATGGTAGCGCTAGGGTTTTTGTGTTGTAGTCCTCTTTTCCGTCTCAGATTCCTCCTTTATATAGGTCTCTGAATTGAAAACCGCTTGAATGATAGCTTAAATGCCGATTGATTGTTGATTGGGATTTTCCTTATTGGGACCAATCTGACTTGAAAATATTCCTCTTTCGGTGAGATTGTGTTAATGTCTGTTAATGGAGAACCAAATCTTTGATATTGTGTCAATTTCATTAACTGTCCATGTTCAATGCTTTGGATTTAGGTTGAATATTCTTCGAATCTTTTTCACACAGGTATATTCCTCAATGTTTTTACTAATCTTGAATTTGGCGGTTTGGCAGGTGTGGATAATAATCAAATTGGGTCGGAGAACGAGTTAGAAGGCCAAAGGGGGAAGACTTGTGTTGGATGCGCGTGGGAATCTCATGAAGAGCAAAGTTGGTGGTGAAGGATAGCAACCGCAAGCCTTCTCAGGGTACTTCAAAATCGACCTTTGTCCTTCCTGTCTGGTTATCCTTCTGGTGCGCATGGTTTTCTACTCATGGTTTTGCAATGAAAATTGTGAGCTCTGCATTTAGCTGTATGGATCTTGTTTGGATTTGAGGTGTTTGATTAGGTTTGCGATCTTGTGAATCGGTTTTGGTATGGTCTCGCCTGGGAAATGAACCTGGAATTAATCCTGTTTCTATTGTTGTCTTTTCGAATCCAGTCTTGATGTAGTGTATTTCATATGCAGGTTCTGATTTGTTCCTTGTAAAGTTCAACAGATTTGCCTGAAGCGGAGAGGCAGTCCCTCAATTATGTGGTTTATGCGGATCGCTATATAGGTCGGGAAAGTGGCAATTATTGATGTTGGTCTCAATTTAATCGGAGCAGTACGTAGTCAAGATCTCTCATTGACAAGGTTAAGTCTTCCTATAGCGTTTGGAAAAGATGGGAATGAGGTTAGTCGCACGACCCGTGGAGTATCTGGGATTCAATCAATGGGGCCATCTCTTCAATTGCTTCCTTGCCTGTAGAAATATAATGTAATTACGTCGACCTTTGTACTTGAATGTAATTACGTCGACCTGTAGAAATATAATGTAATTCCTTCCTTGCGATCATAATTCTACTGCTTTCGTAATCGTGTTGAGGTTCTATTCTCCTTTCGTAGGTGGTGAACAAATTTTGGGTGCTATGCTCTGGTGGTTTCTTCTTGTAGTTACCTGCACACACCTGCCATTGGAATACTGCAATGTTACGGTTGGCTCGTCTACTCCGCTAATTGACTTCTCAATTTGTGTTGGCAAGCTATTCTAACTGTCCTCTTGCAGCAGCTCCTAAATTTGATCCCAAACTCGGAGTCGACATTATACTTGGGGTATGACAGACAGTTCGAACGATGTCGTGACCATAGGGAAAGCCCACGGTGCTTCGAATGGTTCTTGTTGGAGACTTTCTGGGCACTTATTGTGTTTTGATAATATACTTCGAAAGGAACTGTAAGAGTCACGATCATTAAGTTGGTAGCGAGGGACTGAAACTCAAACGTTGTCGTACCCGTTGTAGGAGTAATTTCAACATATACATTATTCTTCCTTTTCTTCTTTTAAATTAATTTGTTTGGCTTATGTTGTTACCGTTCGCAAAGTTAATCTTGGAATGCTTCTTTTGAACACAGGTGTAACCGTGTCTGAGTACGACACGAGATAGCCTCAGCAATTGCGGTGTTTGCTTCACAGGTCAAGACAGGTTAGAGGACGTGACAAATCCTTCCTATTTGCAAAATATTTGGAGTAACCCAAAACCTGAACTAATGGGGCGTGGATTCTGCAGGTGGTTTACTGGTGTTTTTGTGGCGGAGGTTCAGAATATCAGTTGAACTCTCAACATGTACTTGATGACTGTACGTAAAAAGCTGGAGCTTGGACCAATGATGCTCACTTAATTAGTTTCTAGTATGAATATGAAGTTAGTGTATCATCATTTGCAGGAACCGCCATAACGTATGCCATGAAGAATGGCGCCTATGCCGGTACAGTGAAGCAAAGTTATGTCAACAATTTATCTGTGGTATTTGTAATGATGCTCCTGAAGATGCTAATGTTTGAGGTCATGTTTTCGGTAACCAGTGCATCTGCGAACACCCAACCGGTAAGGACAATCAGTGCCCTGCTACAAACTGTAAATCTTGGTTTAGCATACCTTTAGTGTTTCCGAAGCCACACTGAACGGTTCTTTGCTTGGTTAATCTGGTTTTAATTCTGGACAGTAATAGGAACAACATCATGTAATCTCTGACTCTGGTCTCCATTCTTGTTGCAGGTTTCAGTTCTATTTCAAAGTGACTAAACCGAGGTTATCTTCTTGGATTATGCGTATCCCGCTGAAAGTGGATAATTTTAAGTTTGTTTGAGTATACCCTCTTCCTACTCTTCCTTCTTTTAAATTATTTACCTTCGTCGAAATGTTTCTGTTGATTGCAAAGATGGTGAAACCGAAAGCAGCGGTTACAACAGAAGAAAGTGGCCTGAAGTTTAGACCATGAATAAACCCATTCTTACAGCCTGAACATGTCGTCATGTCATCAAGTCTTCAGCATGAACTCGAGAACTGGATTGGAGCAGGCGTCTTTGAAGGCCGGCATTGCTGAGAGAACCTGTTTCGCCACGGAGTCGGCTCATTCGAGTGTGGACGGAGAGAAAAAACTCGTTTGGTAGCAACATAGTCAGATATTGTAGTCTTTCACTTTCAATGTATTTCTGCTTTTTGGTTGTATGATGACAAAATGATACAACATGGTTATCTGAGTAACGTTTTGTTGCTTACTTCCCTTTAAGCACGTTGTAAATTGTGACCCCAAAGTTATCTTTTGAGCTAATTTAGTCTTTTACATCCCTGGCGGCAAAGCGTGGATAGAAAATGATACGGTGGACTAGGAAACCAAATGCCACCCGTTGAATCCCCTCAGGTTGTAAGAGAAACTGATAAATGGCACTTAATAACTAGCCGTGCCAATTGGTGGAAAGTAAAACTAGAATGATCCACAAATAATTTAACCATCAATAGCAAGTAGGTACCCCTTGTAATAAACACAATGAAAAAGATGTATTTGTGAAAATAGACTTTCATGCTTTCCTATTTAGTCTTTGAATGATAGAAGCTCAAGCATGAATTGTGTTTATGATTGATGAATTTGAGCCTGTGAAAAAGCGACGGAACTTCCAAACTTTCTTGAATTTGAAAAAAAACTTGGATGATGCTCTGAGTTGAAAATAAACCCTCGAGACCATCTTAAATGATATGGACCTCACAATCTGGATGGTACCTTAAGATTCGAATTTCTTACAATAAGGAAATCCCTTCGTAGAAATGGCGTTGTAACTCGCGTATCCTAATCTTATGGTGGAGAACCTTATAATTTGATCTTAGGTATGGACTTGAATTTATTAGTCTCGCAATAATCGAGCCTTAGAATATAACTGATGATTTGGTATTTGAATTGCAAGTTCTCGCATCCACCATTAATAATCCATAATGAGCTTAAGACAGTATAAGCCAACATGAGCCTGTGACTTCATCTCTTACATGAATCTTGTCTTGGCGAGCCTTTCCCGAGATGCCGTTTAAGGCAAGAGGAACTGCGCATACTCGTTAGTCGTAAAAACATACATATTAGAATAAAGTCAAATAACAATAGAAAGCATGCAAGGAGGTGGAATCTTAAGGTCAAAAATTAGGGTGCAACAGATGCCCCTATTTAAGTTACTCCTATTCGGAGATATGGAGATCGAAATTTCCGTCTCGACGAGATAGGAGGGACTTAAATACAAACATTCGCGCGAATTTTTGGCCCTAAGAGGCCACTGAATGAGGATGATATACAATGACATGAAGATGCAAGACGGACAAATCTGTGAGGAAAAGGTCATAGGGGATGGACTGGATACGACATGCTGGACAAAAGAGCAACAGATCCAACAAGGCGGGACCCTACAAGGATGCGGTGATTTTGACGATTTGTGATCAAAAGATACTTTTACTACCAAGGTGGTGGTCAGTAGTAACTCAAAATGGATCTTTTTGATTGGGGCGCAATGCATTCTTCGCCATTTTTTATTATTTTATTATTTTGTAACTCAGCTGAAACGGTGGAATGTATAACTTCCCCTTGCATCATGGTACGGGGACCATGAGCTGGTCTCGGTCTTTGATGTCATTGTAGTTGTAGATGTTGTTGTAGTTGTTGTAGTGGTAGAGCTTCCCCGAGCATCATGATATGGGAATCATGAGCTGGTCTCGGTCTCTGATGTCGAACTTCCCCTTGCATCATGGTATGGGAACCATGAGCTGGTCTCGGTTTCTGATGTCGAACTTCCCCTTGCATCATGGTATGGGAACCATGAGTTGGTCTCGGTTTCTGATGTCGAACTTCCCCTTGCATCATGGTATGGGAACCATGAGCTGGTCTCGGTTCCTGATGTCGAACTTCCCCTTGCATCATGGTATGGGAACCATGAGCTGGTCTCGGTTCCTGCCCAAAATGATGGAAACTCGCGAGAGCATCTTCACAAAGAGGGGTTGTAGATTTTGTAGATTGTAGATTGTAAATTGTAAATTCTCGGCTGTGAGCCATAATGTCATTGTAGATTGTATGTTGTAAATTGTAGAACTGTAGAATTGTTGATGTAAATGTTGTCGATGTAATCTGTAATTGTAGAATTTTGTAGATGTGATCTTGTACTTGTAATTGTAAATTGTAGATGCAGTTTGTATTGTATTGGCAATTTGTAGAATATGCACCGGGGATGCTCAAAGGAGTTGTAAACCGGTTGATCTGTGGAGTGTCCTCTTGTAAGGAGATATATCGTTGATTGTACTCGTAATGAACTCTCTGGGGAAGATCATTTCTGAGGAGTATCTTTGCTGTAAGATATGTGAAATTGTTGTAGCAGAAATCCTCAAATGGGGAAGTACCTGTAATGTCCCTTGTTTTGTCTTGATAATCTTGAAATAACCCACTGGGGAAGGACAGATTGTCTTGAGGAAATTGTTGTTTGTCATTTTGAGAATAAATCTGCCCAGAACTAGTTGCTCAAATAAAGAGATCTCCTGTCATTCAGCTGTAAGTTATGGAGGAGGTCTTGTAGTATTGCCGAAGAAGTATCACGTCTTCAATGGTGATCCTTATAGTGTCAAAGTGCAAAATAAATGCACCCTTGACTTGTGCTCAAAGCTGGAGATGTTCATAGTGTGATTGCCAAAGACCAAAGTTCAATCCGGGAAATAACCGAAGAGAAACTGTCAAGCAAGACTCAACCATAGAGGCATAAACTCCAATGGGAATGTACTGAAACAACTGTCTTCCACGAGGATCGAACTTCGTGGGGAAATAGAAATATTGAGTTTCTTCTGCTTAGGGATGACAACTCTATTTGGAAGGAAGAGACACGCCCAAATACCCAAGGGTAAACGCGATCGAAGAGATAGAGTAAAACATTCAAAGGATGCACAAATGCAAATGTTATGCTATCTACTTATATGATATGCGTATGCTTATGCTGACAAAACAGACGAAAGCAATGACCGAATACGGGATAACCGTCTCGAAACAAATATCCGACCAATCTTCAAAGATAGAAGTACCACTGGGGGTAGATGGAGAACCAAATGTAGGGTCCCGATACTGCTTCAAAGCTTCAAAATTTCTCTTGAGGAAAAGTGATCAATCCATTTGGGGATGTAACATCTTGATAAGTTTGACATGTTGTATGAAATTGTAGACGGAGGTACCCAAACCGAAGTTTCATAGGGGATAAAATAAATATCCTGGGTCTTCGTAGTTGCTGAATATGTTGGGGTTGAGCTTCCTGAGGATGAAATATACATCTTTTTGCTCCAATCTTCAAATGCCCCAAGTCACATAGTTGAAGAGAAAAACGTCTCGGGAGGATTTTATAGAAAACATGATGTCTAAATGCCCTACTGTTTTCAAACTCTCTAGAGATTCGCCGAATCTCGACGTAACTGCCCCTGATTGGCGGTAAGTGAGTCCTAGAATTTCTTCTAGTTGAACCCAAGACTTGCGCAGATGAAGTTTTCTTGGGAAGAATGACTTGCCCCAAGTCAGCAAAGTCTTCAAATATCATCATCAATGTCTGTATGTGGTCTTTCTAAGATGTCAAGCGTATTTAGCACGTTTGAAATATCCATTTTGAAATGGTTAATGCAACACGCGTTTGTCTTGAAGTTTTGAAAAGGGGTATCGCAATAACTTGTGATCGAAACCACTAGTTAGGATACAAATTGAATCATTATTTATAAAGCCGATTTAAATTTGAGCATAGCTCAAGGAGTCAGGAAACAATATCTCATCGAGTATGCTTTCGAATTAAACCTTACTTCAATTAGGACTTTGAAGGTTGTATATGGGTTTAATTTATGACTTGTAGAATGGAGGAAGAAAGGGTTGGAGTATATTTGTGCCCACCCAATTTTTGAAAGATGTTCATCATTTTTGATATTACCCTGCCCCAGGTTAAGAAAATGATGTTTCGGTTTGGGAGAAAAAAACGGATCTTTTCTCAAGGCTTAAAAGAAAGGGTTGACTATGTTGGCGTTTAGGAGGTTTAAAATAATGCCTTACATCATCAGTAGGGTACTTATTCGAAGCATACAACAAGAGATCATATGTTTTACTTCATCATCCTCCTTCCAATTCTCTGTTAGAGCAAGAGATCGGGTAAAAGTCGGCGTTATAAATAATTTTGAAAAAACTATTTGAGTGAAAACGAATGGATTTCCTCAAGACAAACAGTTATTGCATTATTTATTCAAAACAGAAAATTCTTACATGCCAAATATGCTTTCAATCAAAGAAGTAAACATGGACAAAATGAAATAAACTTCTTCGGAGAGTCCTTTCTAGGATCTTTATTGTGCTTTCATGTAGACGGGAAAGACATACAGAAATGTCTGGTGCACAACTTTCAGACGCGGCGTTGACGACCTTGAATCATGCCCGGGGAGGACGAATCTTGTCGAGATATGGGGCTATCTCGCACATAGGGGACGGAACCCTCAAAGAATAAGACTCCACGTTTGACCAAACTTTGAACGTCCGCCTTCATACCGTAGCAACTCTCAATGTCGTGCCCCGGAGCACCTTGATGATACAGGCAAAATTTGTTGGCTTTGTACCAGTATGGAAACTTCTTAGGTACCTTAGGTGGGGCTCTTGTCTGGATATGCCCTCTTTGAATTAGAGCTGGAAACAAATCAGCGTACTTCACAGGGATGGGATCAAACTGATGAATTGCTTCTCTTGGAGTATCCAGAGGCATCCTTTGATACCTTTTCCGAAATCGTCGATTCTGTGGTTGATCTGGAGAGGCCAACCTCTGCCTAGGAGGTGGTTGTTGTTCACGCTAAGCGGGCATCGCATATTGGTACTGAGGATGGGGTACCGGAGCTATGAATTCTCTGGAAGGTCCACAGTCATCTTTATTGTCTGGGGCTATACCCAAGTTATGATGGTATTGCTTCACAAAAGCAAAAGTTAAGTCTTCCCAAGACTGAATGTGATTCCTTTGTAGCTTCATATACCATGTTAATGGTGCTCCACACAAACTTTCTTGGAAGCAGTGAATCAATAGTTGGTCGTTCCCAAGATAGGCGGTCATCTTCTGACAAAACATCATCAAATGATACCTTGGACAAATTGTACCTTTGTACACTTCGAAGGCGGGCATCTGGAATCCTGGGGGGATAACTAAGTTTGGAACTAGGCGCAAGTCACGAGCACGAAAATCAGGCGCACGGTTCCTCTTCATCATTTTCCATCGTTCCTCGAAGTCACGAAATTCATTCTCGAATGCTGTAAGCTCCGGATCGTCCATTTCCTTTTCCGCATGAATATTCTGAAAGTCAGCAAACGGGTTGTCCTGCACAGGCTGAAGTTGCGCGGGTACAAAGTCATCAGAGGGACGGTGAAATGTCGGTTTAGACCTTACTCTGAAGTTAGTCGTGCGATCCATGTCTTTGTTCTCCTTACTATCCTTTAATGATACTTCCGGCTTGGTCAGATGTCGAGACGGCGGCTGACAGCAAAAGATGGAAAACCGAAATGAGCCACAACAAAGGAGAGACACGTGCACAAATGTAAAATGCCATGCTAAATGCAGGATGTTAATGCATAATGCAGATGTAGGAGGAGACTTCAAGAAACTCAAAGTGTTCTTCAGTATTATAATGTAGAATAATTGAAAAACTTTTTATTCTTGAGAAACGATGTAAGGTAAAGTACCCTTTTAAGAGTTTATTACAACGAAAGCAAAAGAAAACTTAGAACTCTATCCCACAGTCTTCTCCTTTGTACGAAGCTCCTCGGTTAGCTGATCAATGCGCTCCTGCAGCGTCGCTTTCTCGATGATGAGTCGTTCCACACACTCCTTCCAAGCCATAGTAGTTGAGGGGAGATCATTACTGGTGACAACACTTGAAGAGGCATGAGGAGAAAATAAATCTCCTTGCGCCTTTCTCTTTCTGGCAACTTCTATTTCCGGAGTCCTTTGAAGTCTTTCCTTCTCTACCTTGAGGGTGAAGAACTTATTCTTCCAAGCAGTCCTCAATTTCCGGGCTTCATCTAAGGCAATCCTTACTTGTTCTATTTCGTCCACATCGAACCAGTCGGGGTCATGAGGAGATAATACCATAGGTTCATAAAAAGGGAAAGGTATCTTGAGATCGAGAGCCTTTTCTCGCACCCAATGTAGATAATCCTCAGAAACAACACAGCTGGGGTATCCTGAAGCAGCTGTTCCTTCCATATCAATATATTTCCATGCATAAATGATGACAGTCTTTAGGTCTAGATCCTCTTCTCCTTTGAAATAAATCTCTTCCAACGAAACCAGGTCAGACACTTGGATCATAGGGTGTCCAAACTGTCTACGGGCCAAAACGGGATTGTAGCTTATACATCCTTCTCTTCCAATAAGCGGTACGTTGGGGAATCCTCCGATGCTAGGGATCATAGGCACGCCTCCATAGGCGGGATCATACCAAACAATGTCCGAATGGGTAAGGGCCATAAGTATCTCGGACCATCAAGGTGTTGCTACTTCATCCCAAAGGGACGGATACCAAGTCAAACGAGCGATGAACCATGAGTACAGCAAGGCGGTACAACATACAATGTGTCCTCCTCCTTCAGCATTCCTAGAGTGAATCGAAAAGTATGTATCAGCAAGCAAGATGGGTACTGGATTCTTGAGTATGAACAACTTGATTGCATCCATATCAACAAAACTGTCAATTCTAGGGAACTAGAATGTCCCATAGACCAACAAAGCAAAATTGGCTTCCAAGATGAGAGCCTCCTTTCTTTCAGCATAATAACAGACTTTTTCGATCAAAAAGTCAGCGGGGAAACCAAGGACCCCTTCCTTGGTGGTTAGGTGTGTTTGAACATCTTCAAGGCTAAGATGAGTAGCATTTGCAATTTCTTGGTGACTAGGCGTGTCTTCCCTTCCGGTGAATAGGGGTCGAACGGTCACAGGCATCCTCAAGAGTTCTGAGTACTCTTCCAAGGTCGGCATCAATTGGTAGTCCGGAAAAGTGAAGCAGTGATACATCGGATCATAAAACTGAATCAATGTTTCCAACAATCCTTCTTTCATCTTCAGCTCAAGGAAACGGAAAACTCCTCCATATTCTGCTGCGAAGGCGAAGCGATCCTCGACGAGTTCGGCTAGTTCTCTCAAGCTTTTGACGTTGGGACTCTGAAAAGTGTACTTCAGGGTTTCTCTTCTGAAATCCATGATTACAACACCTACAGAACGAATTTGAGTTTCTTGAAGTGAATAAGGGAAAAGAATGCAATGCAAGATGATTAGGACTTCATGGGATTCCTCTATTTATAGGCATTGCGGTAAAAGGAAACGTTTTATTAAATTTGAAACGGACTACATAAATATTCTTTTAAAGAGTCCCAAATAAAAGCTAAATAAAAGCTAGTAAAGACACTAAAGAAGCTTTGAATGCTGCTGCTTGAGCTGTTCTTCTAGTTGCGTCTTCTCACGGATGAGGTTGTCCACAATTATTTTCCAAATAGTGCATTGTGGGTCGGAGAAAAATAAATCCTCCATGACTTTCCTCTTCTTGCAGGGGAGTAGCTCTTCATCCTTTAACTGTAGTTGTTTCTGAAGTTCATCCCTCTCCTTTTGAAGTTCAGCCTTCTGCTTCTGACACTCATCATTTTCTGCCACTGCTACATGGTACTTGTTCTTCCAAGATTCCAACTCGTGTTGAGATTTCCTTAAAGACACCTCTAACTCCTCGGCTTCAGACATAAAGACATAAGTGGGCTCTCTCCTTGGAGCTATGGGATCTTGACGGGAATAGGGCAACTATAACTTGGTTGCCCTTTTTCTGACCCACTGGAGGTATGGTTCTAAAGACGCACAATTAGGCCTCCCTAGACTTCTCTTCCCCTTCTTGTGCACATTACGCCATGCATTTAGAATCTTTCCTCGGAGTTTCATATCATTTTTGAAGAACATACCCTCTACTTGAACACTCTTGGGAGGTTCCTTCAACGGGTATCCCAACTGTCGACGAGCTAAAACAGGATTGTAGCTGATCCCTCCATCAAAGCTAAGCAACGGCACGTTAGAAAAGTCACCACAACTATCAATGATTAATACTCCATCATACACTCGGTTGTACCAATCAATGTCGGAATGGGTCAAAGCCATAACTCTTGGAGACCAATGCTCTTTGCCAACGTTTGTAAAAGAGCTAGACTTCGGCAAGTGCGAAATAAACCACTTGTAAAGTAAAGGTACATAGCAAGTAATCATCCCTCCACCATGAAGGTTTCGGAGATGTATGGAGTGATATGCATTTCCCAACAGAGTTGGCACTGGGTTGTTCTTCATAAAGATCTTGAATGCTTTGAGATTGATGAAACCTTCAAAACTTGGGAATAGAAACAACCCATAAACGAGCAAAGCAAAAATTGCCTCAAACGGAGCCTTATTAGAATGATCAGCATAGAATGAAGCCTTCTCGACTAGGAAACCTGTCTTTAAACCAAGAATTTCATCCTTAGTAACTAGGTTGGCTTTGACGTCAGATACCTTCAAACGGAGGGCTTTAGCAATATCTTTCTCATCAGGGTCCTTTTCCAAGAAGGGAAAAGGAGATTCCTCAAGGACAGGTAGACCAACCAAAAAAGAATACTCTTCCAATGTAGGTAACAGCTGAAAGTCTGGAAAGGTGAAACAATGGTAGAGAGGATCATAGAACTGTAGCAGAGTGGCAAGAAGTCCTTCATTCACCGAGCAACCCAACAAAGATATCAGCTTTCCATACTTGTTCTTGAATTCTTCTTGATCTTTGATGAAACCCCACAACTTCTTTAGGTCATCCAATTTGGGACTCTTAAAAGTATATTTCACAGTATGTCTCTTATTTGAAGTCATAGTGACCTACAATGTTCATAAACGAAGGTAAATCCCATGAAGTCCAATGTAGAATGATGCTATATGAATGCAGCAAACACAAGTATTCACATAAGGACATAAAGATAAACAAACAAGGGGTGCCCTAGGTTTACAACGAGCATGGAGTAAAGGTGTACCCTTCCCAAAGGTTTAAGGACTAAAGGTTGTTTGTACCTGCAGAACAAGGTTCTAAAGGGACTCAGAATCATCAGCCCATCTATCGGATTTTATCAATTTCCCAATTACTCGAGGATTAATAATATTCTCAAGAGAACTTCTTTTGAGTGTAGCTTCGCGTAGCACTATTTCGGAAGTACTCCCTCATAGTCTCGCACTACGTCCTAATAAAGGCCAAAGTTAGGTTAAGGTAACTACGGTCCTCAATCTCATAGGCTCCAAAGTCGAAAATAATGAGTGTCTTCACGATGATTCGTTCAACAGTACTATTTTGAAAGGGCCTCAACTGAGCGGGATTCTCGATTCAACTTAGTAGGGATTCAACTCCCTATAAGCCTCCTCGATTATATCACCATCCTATCTTAATTTCTCTCAAGTTCGGGTGTAGAACTTTATCTCACCACTCAAGAACAATAATCCCAAAAGAAATACAAGAAAAGCATGTAAACAATTAATCAAGTAGGCAGATATATAAAGCAGTAAACAAAATAAAATAAGATAGGGAAACCCACTAGAGGAGTCCCCAGTGAAGTCGCCATTTCTGTCGCGGTGAAATTCGGATACCAAACTATTGATTAGTTTGAATCTTTAATTCAATTTGCAACCGAACTTTGATTTGTCCAAAGGAAGGGATAAAGATCGAAATTCCCACTATGCGATGCAAATACAAGGTTAGATTGTTTAGGTTCGGGGGTTGGTTAAACTTAGGGAAGGTACTAGCATCCTAAGTTTCTGTAGTACTCTACAGAAACCTCTTGTTTTATGTTTGTTTATTGCTATATGTTATCTGCTTAAAGGATTAGAGACCCTAGTGGTTTATTTCTAAGTATACTCGATAAGATGTCGCGTCTTATGCCTACATATCCTTACGGGAGTGGAATCAGAGTACTTGTAGTTCCCCTAAAGGGTTAGAGGAGTTCTTTGACTGTGGTCAAAGTTCCTACGGGTTTAGGGTAGTTGTTTTGATTGGGTTTAGGAGAAGAGACGAGTCCTCATGTTAAGGGAGAGATAACCGCCACAAGTGTAAAGGGGGTTGTAAGAAATGGTCTTTGCATTGTCTTAAGAAAAGGTCTTAAATACTCGGATGGTCGCCAAGTATGCCTTTATCGCTCTTAAGGCAAAGTTCCTACATGTTTGATTGTATTGTTGTGGAGGTGGAGATTATATATCACTTAAGATGATTAACATCTATTCTCTATTTGTGTTTGAAAAGTTGTGTAATGTTGATTGTTTGTTTCTATGTTGTAAAGATAAAGACAAGGTCCTTCCTATGGGGTAGGATCTATCTTAGGCGATCAACTTGAATGGAATCAAGGATCGTGGGGATTATGATGCAAATGACGTGCAACTACACACAATGTTGAATTATGTGTAGGTTTTTCCTTTGGACGGAATGCGATGCGAGAATGTAGAATGCGGAAGGTAAATTGCAAGAATAAATTGCGAAAAGATAAACCATACACATACGCATGAGAGCGCTGGAAGTGTGTGAGAGTGAAAGGTGTCGTGAAGTGCACGATTGTTTTATATGTTTACGCGGTTGGTTGATTTTAATTGGGATTGATTTTAAGAGAAATGGTTGAATTGATTTGTAAGAAAAAGAGTTGGTTTGAATTAGGTTCTAACAAGTGAGGTTTTAAATAAAATGATTATTATCTACCTCAAAAAAAAAAACTTGAATGGAGTGGTTTAATTTTATAACAGTCGTGTTGTTATTATTAAATAAATTGTAAAAAAAAGGTTGTTTATTAGAATTAAAAAAAAAGTTTTAAATACTTTTAAGATTGTCTTAAATATTAAATGAGTTTTAATAAAATAAAGGAATCCTATTAAAAACAAATTAACTAGAACTCTTAAAAAGTTATTATTAAAGTATTAAGGATAAATGTGAAATAGATGCAAATAAGTTATATATTTTTATGATTTTCTTTGCTAAATTATTATAATAAAAAGATATTATGTAAAGGTTGATTAGTCGAAATGATTAAAAAAGATAAGACTGATTTAGTTTATTTTAAAAAGGATTAATCATAGTTATGCTTAATTAAATAAAAAACAAAAAAGTTAATTAGGGTGTGTACGCATGATTAGTGTGTATTAGGTGTGTGTGTGTGTGTGTGAATATGGTGGGTGATGCATCTAATTACATCAGACAATACAGCAAACGAAAAAAAAATAAGCAAACAAGCACACGATCGGAATGAACGGAAACCCTAGCCCCTTTCTCTCAAATTGGTCCCTCGAACCCTCGATCCTCTCTCCTCCGATTCGTCTCCATCATCATCCTCTCATGAATTTCAATTCCTTTTTGAACCTGCAACACAATAACCAGATCAATAGGCTCAAAGATTGTTACAAAAAGAAACAAAACATTACCAGAGGATAATGACGGCAGTGTCAGAGATGGTGGTGGTATCTCGCGGTTAGGATTGCGGCGACTTGTGAAGGCTTTAACTATCGGAGAGATAAGTATCGTTCTTCAATCACTTTTTGATTTTGAATTCGATGTCTTATGGTAGCGCTAGGGTTTTTGTGTTGTAGTCCTCTTTTCCGTCTCAGATTCCTCCTTTATATAGGTCTCTGAATTGAAAACCGCTTGAATGATAGCTTAAATGCCGATTGATTGTTGATTGGGATTTTCCTTATTGGGGCCAATCTGACTTGAAAATATTCCTCTTTCGGTGAGATTGTGTTAATGTCTGTTAATGGAGAACCAAATCTTTGATATTGTGTCAATTTCATTAACTGTCCATGTTCAATGCTTTGGATTTAGGTTGAATATTCTTTGAATCTTTTTCACACAGGTATATTCCTCAATGTTTTTACTAGTCTTGAATTTGGCAGTTTGGCAGGTGCGGATAATAATCAAATTGGGCCGGAGAACGAGTTAGAAGGCCAAAGGGGGAAGACTTGTGTTGGATGCGCGTGAGAATCTCATGAAGATCAAAGTTGGTGGTGAAGGATAGCAACCGCAAGCCTTCTCAGGGTACTTCAAAATCGACCTTTGTCCTTCCTGTCTGGTTATCCTTCTGGTGCGCATGGTTTTCTAGTCATGGTTTTGCAATGAATATTGTGAGCTCTGCATTTAGCTGTATGGATCTTGTTTGGATTTGAGGTGTTTGATTAGGTTTGCGATCTTGTGAATCGGTTTTGGTATGGTCTCGCCTGGGAAATGAACCTGGAATTAATCCTGTTTCTATTGTTGTCTTTTCGAATCCAGTCTTGATGTAGTGTATTTCATATGCAGGTTCTGATTTGTTCCTTGTAAAGTTCAACAGATTTGCCTGAAGCGGAGAGACAGTCCCTCAATTATGTGGTTTATGCGGATCGCTATATAGGCCGGGAAAGTGGCAATTATTGATGTTGGTCTCAATTTAATCGGAGCAGTACGTAGTCAAGATCTCTCATTGACAAGGCTAAGTCTTCCTATAGCGTTTGGAAAATATGGGAATGAGGTTAGTCGCACGACCCGTGGAGTATCTGGGATTCAATCAATGGGGCCATCTCTTCAATTGCAGATACTTGAATGTAATTACGTCGACCTGTAGAAATATAATGTAATTCCTTCCTTGCGATCATGATTCTACTGCTTTCGTAATCGTGTTGAGGTTCTATTCTCCTTTCGCAGGTGGTGAACAAATTTTGGGTGCTATGCTCTGGTGGTTTCTTCTTGTAGTTACCTGCACACACCTGCCATTGGAATACTGCAATGTTACGGTTGGCTCGTCTACTCTGCTAATTGACTTCTCAATTTGTGTTGGCAAGCTATTCTAACTGTCCTCTTGCAGCAGCTCCTAAATTTGATCCCAAACTCGGAGTCGACATTATACTTGGGGTATGACAGACAGTTCGAACGGTGTCGTGACCATAGGGAAAGCCCACGGTGCTTCGAATGGTTCTTGTTGGAGACTTTCTGGGCACTTATTGTGTTTTGATAATATACTTCGAAAGGAACCGTAAGAGTCACGATCATTAAGTTGGTAGCGAGGGACTGAAACTCAAACGTTGTCGTAACCGTTGTAGGAGTAAGTTCAACATATACATTGTTCTTTCTTTTCTTCTTTTAAATTAATTTGTTTGGCTTATGTTATTACCGTTCGCGAAGTTAATCTTGGAATGCTTCTTTTGAACACAGGTGTAACCGTGTCTGAGTACGACACGAGATAGCCTCAGCAATTGCGGTGTTTGCTTCACAGGTCAAGACAGGTTAGAGGACGTGACAAATCCTTCCTATTTGCAAAATATTTGGAGTAACCCAAAACCTGAACTAATGGGGCGTGGATTCTGCAGGTGGTGTACTGGTGTTTTTGTGGCGGAGGTTTAGAATATCAGTTGAACTCTCAACATGTACTTGATGACTGTACGTAAAAAGCTGGAGCTTGGACCAATGATGCTCACTTAATTAGTTTCTAGTATGAATATGAAGTTAGTGTATCATCATTTGCAGGAATCGCCATAACGTATGCCATGAAGAATGGCGCCTATGCCGGTACAGTGAAGCAAAGTTATGTCAACAATTTATCTGTGGTATTTGTAATGATGCTCCTGAAGATGCTAATGTTTGAGGTCATGTTTTCGGTAACCAGTGCATCTGCGAACACCCAACCGGTAAGGACAATCAGTGCCCTGCTACAAACTGTAAATCTTGGTTTAACATGCCTTTAGTGTTTCCGAAGCCACACTGAACGGTTCTTTGCTTGGTTAATCTGGTTTTAATTCTGGACAGTAATAGGAACAACATCATGTAATCTCTGACTCTGGTCTCCATTCTTGTTGCAGGTTTCAGTTCTATTTCAAAGTGACTAAACCGAGGTTATCTTCTTGGATTATGCGTATCCCGCTGAAAGTGGATAATTTTAAGTTTGTTTGAGTATACCCTCTTCCTACTCTTCCTTCTTTTAAATTATTTACCTTCGTCGAAATGTTTCTGTTGATTGCAAAGATGGTGAAACCGAAAGCAGCGGTTACAACAGAAGAAAGTGGCCTGAAGTTTAGACCATGAATAAACCCATTCTTACATCCTGAACAAGTCGTCATGTCATCAAGTCTTCAGCATGTACTCGAGAACTGGATTGGAGCAGGCGTCTTTGAAGGCCGGCATTGCTGAGAGAACCTGTTTCGCCACGAAGTCGGCTCATTCGAGTGTGGACGGAGAGAAAAAACTCTTTTGGTAGCAACATAGTCATATATTGTAGTCTTTCACTTTCAATGTATTTCTGCTTTTTGGTTGTATGATGACAAAATGATACAACATGGTTATCTGAGTAACGTTTTGTTGCTTACTTCCCTTTAAGCACGTTGTAAATTGTGACCCCAAAGTTATCTTTTGAGCTAATTTAGTCTTTTACATCCCTGGCGGCAAAGCGTGGATAGAAAATGATACGGTGGACTAGGAAACCAAATGCCACCCGTTGAATCCCCTCAGGTTGTAAGAGAAACTGATAAATGGCACTTAATAACTAGCTGTGCCAATTGGTGGAAAGTAAAACTAGAATGATCCACAAATAATTTAACCATCAATAGCAAGTAGGTACCCCTTGTAATAAACACAATGAAAAAGATGTATTTGTGAAAATAGACTTTCATGCTTTCCTATTTAGTCTTTGAATGATAGAAGCTCAAGCATGAATTGTGTTTATGATTGATGAATTTGAGCCTGTGAAAAAGCGACGGAACTTCCAAACTTTCTTGAATTTGAAAAAAAACTTGGATGATGCTCTGAGTTGAAAATAAACCCTCGGGACCATCTTAAATGATATGGACCTCACAATCTGGATGGTACCTTAAGATTCGAATTTCTTACAATAAGGAAATCCCTTCGTAGAAATGGCGTTGTAACTCGCGTATCCTAATCTTATGGTGGAGAACCTTATAATTTGATCTTAGGTATGGACTTGAATTTATTAGTCTCGCAATAATCGAGCCTTAGAATATAACTGATAATTTGGTATTTGAATTGCAAGTTCTCGCATCCACCATTTATAATCCATAATGAGCTTAAGACAGTATAAGCCAACATGAGCCTGTGACTTCATCTCTTGCATGAATCTTGTCTTGGCGAGCCTTTCCCGAGATGCCGTTTAAGGCAAAAGGAACTGCGCATACTCGTTAGTCGTAAAAACATACATATTAGAATAAAGTCAAATAACAATAGAAAGCATGCAAGGAGGTGGAATCTTAAGGTCAAAAATTAGGGTGCAACACCAAGCAAAGACGTCACTATACTCTCGAAGCATCTCGACCAGTCTCTGCTTGACATCACTCTGCAGCGCAGCCCCTACTCTGACATTTCTGACGAGCTCTTCAGAACCCAGATTCACGATCTCAATCTCCTCCTCATGAGGCAGAATAACCTTTTCCTCTTGTTTCAACAAGCGGGCCAACTCTTCAGGAAGGTCTTCGTCTTCATCAATCTCTTCTTCGGCTTGATAGATCGGGCAATCGAAGTCAAAGTGAGCCGTAGAAGGTCCAGAGTCGATGTCATCTGTTATGTGGATCCTGCAATAACAAGGGTTAAGTTTAAAACAAGAATATGCAGGTTAGCACAAACCCCATTGCCATTTTACTGTTTTTCAAAACAAATATAAAACAGGAATAACAGAGAACACAATATTTGAATACGAAGAAAACGCCTTTGATTTATTAACAAAATGCATGTACATAATCCAACAATGCCCTGACAATAAAACCGCTATGCCCCGGGTAGGACATAGGGTTGTACAATGATTGGAAAAAGTAAATCATTACTCTTCACTTGTCATCGGGATGATATCCTTGATGGTCCAATTGTTAAGGCCCTCTCCTGGCTTGCTTGGCTGAATCCAAGAGTCGAGATCATAATCGCTGTCCCCGCTGTCTTCAGACACCGCGTTGATGCTTTCGAAAATCACTCCGCCACTGGTAAATAGGATCGGCCCCTTACCCCGTGACGTGCTGCTAGATGAAGAAGAAGAAGCTTCAGCTCCAGGAGAATACCCCAACCCAAACTTATCCTGCTTGATTGGTATCTCCAAAATATGCCCCCAGCCTGGGGTAGATCCAGCTTGGACGACGGCCCGAGCTTCTTTGAATGAGGAGAGATTCATCTCTGGCTTTTCTGTGACTATAGGAGCTACCTCTTTCACTTTGACGGCTTCAAATGCCTGGCAGAGAGTTTCATGGATTTCGCCATCCATTTCAACATACTTAAAGGATGACAAATGGCTCACCATTATGTCCTCCTCGCCACACACGGTTACTATGCTTCCTCCGACATCATATTTGAGCTTTTGGTGCAACGTGGAGGTCACGACACCAGCAGCATGGATCCATGGCCGGCCCAAGAGGCAACTGTAGGCAGGCATGATGTCCATGATATAAAAGACCGTGTCGAAAGTTTCCGGACCAACTTGGATTGGCAGGGTCACCTCCCCGAAAACGTGGCGTTTAGTTCCGTCGAACGCTTTCACCACCAGATCACTGGGTGTGCAGAGCAATCCGCGAGTATCCAACTTCATTAAGGCCTTCTTCGGAAGGACATTAAGCGACAAACCCGTGTCCACCAGCACGTGCGACATGATTGTGCCCCTACACTCGATCGAGATGTGTAGGGCGCTATTGTGATTTCTCCCTTTAGGCGTCAGCTCTAAATCTGTGAAACCTAGCCCATTGCCAGCATTAACATGGGCTGCTACCTCTTCTAGCTGATTCACCGATATCTCTTGCGGTACATAGGCAGCGTTCAATACCTTCAACAACGCGTTGCGGTGTGCTTCAGAACACAACAACAGGTTGAGAATAGAAATCTTCGAAGGCGTCTGATGAAGATGGTCTACAATCTTGTAGTCGCTCTTTTTGATCAACCGCATAAACTCCTCGGCATCTTTAACAAGCAAATCTTTCTCTACCCCACACGGGACTTCTTCGACGGCTTTGCTTTTACCCTTATCGGCTGTATCAGCTCTGACCGCTTTATCTGCCACGACCTCTGGCGGTGCAAATACTCTTCCGCTGCGAGTAATACCACTGATTCCTGCGAGATTCTCTACAGTCGACCCATACGGTTCCAGCTCCAACTTTTGTCTGTTGCAATAGACTTCAGCCCCATAATGCCACGGAACGGCGTTAGTACTCTCGAATGGTATCGGCCCAGCTTTGGTAATAGTGATTGTAGGCGGTCGGGGCGCAGAAATTGTTATTGGCCGGCGAGGGATGGTGATGGTGGCGACTTCATCGGCCTGCTTCAACACTACCTCTCCTGATACACTTTCAGCCCTTCGGCTGAACTGCAGAATCCCCTCAGTCATCAAACTTTGAATTCCTTCTACCAACTGCTCACATCCATCAGAACGTGTGGCACAGTCCATGCATAACTCTTCGCATCTTGGAAAGAACCCTTTCTTCAACAACTTAGCTTTGACGAAGCTAAGCGGCGTCTTTAGGTCTTTGACATCAGTCAACAGATCTGCACTCTCTACTTCGATAATGGCATTCACTCCGCCTCCCCTATGACTCGGCATAGGATTCTTCGTAACATTGGGCACATTATCGGAGAAATTAATGATCTTGGCATCTACCAGGTCCTGCACCTTGTGCTTAAAGGCTTTGCAGTTCTCGATTGTGTGGCCTGGTGCCCCTGAGTGGAAGTCGCAAGTGGCATTTGCATCGTACCCTGGTGGAGGTGCCCCTGTCAAGGGAGCCATCGTCCTCTTCTGGACCAACTGAAGCTGAAGCAAGGTCTGCAAGAGTTGTGCGTACAACATGGGCGGTGCCTCGAAGTGACGGTTTGCCAAAGATGCCCGATTCTGGTACTTTCTATATCCCTGTTGATTCGGTTGCTGCTGCTGCTGCGGCTGCGGTTGCTGCGGAGCTGCTGGGATATTTATACTGGCTATCTGTTGCTGAGGGCCCTTGCCCTTCCTTCGAGCGTTGGTCACAGCGCTCGCATCTCCTTCTCGTCGTTTACCAGCATAAGGTTTCTTTCCACCTCCTCCAGCTGAGGATGATTCACCTTGAATTTTCCCGATCTTGATTCCATTCTCGACATGCTCACCCATGATAATGAGAGCTGAAAACGTCCTAGACATACCGCTGACTAACTTTTCATAGTAAACCCCTGGGAGGGTGGCAACAAACATCTGCACGAGCTCGCGTTCAACCATCGGCGGCTGAACCCGGGCTGCCAACTCACGCCACCGCTGGGCGTACTCCTTAAATCCTTCATTATTCCGCTGCGACAGGTTCTGGAGCTGAACTCGGTTCGGGGCCAAGTCGCTATTGTACTGGTAATGGTGGACAAACGCTTCAGCGAGATCCTTCCACGTACGCACGCTAGTGGGCTCCAGGCCCATGTACCACTCGAGGGATGGTCCGGAAAGACTATCCTGGAAGAAGTGCATCAGCAACTTCTCGTCTTCTGAATAAGCAGACATCTTCCTGTAGTATGATCTAAGGTGGACACGAGGGCAAGTGGTGCCCTTATATTTCTCAAAGTTAGGCACCCTGAACTTAGGAGGTACCTTGAAGTCAGCAATTAACCCCAGCTTGGACATATCAACGCCCAAAGTATTCTGATTCTCAATATCTCTCATTTTATCTTCAAGTGCTTTGAATCTAAGCCGCGCTTCAGCATTCAGCTCCCCTTCCGCACCTCTTTGAGAGAACACATCATCCTGATGATCCTCAAGCCATGGTTGAGGCACCAACAGATTCCCGACGCCTGCATTGTCGTTGCCCGGCCCGATGTTGACATTAGCTCCCAGACTCCCATTACCGACGCCCGTCGTATTGAGTCCGATGTTGGCCATCACATTGCCATTAGCACTGCCGTTGCCCCCGGCCACGGGGACACCATTCTGCGGAGTATCAACTGGTGGAGGAGTAGGCACGGCCCCGCCATGGAGTATGCCGTTGCTATCAACCCTGGAGATCAAAGGCTGAACCAAAGTCCTGAGCTGGTCCTGACCATTGGCGACCACTTGCATCAGTTCCATAAAGCGATCCATCCTCTCGCGGAGCTCCTGAACATCTGTTTGCACTTGATCCATGATCCTGGTCTGATTAGCTCTAGTCGGGTAACGGTGAATTAGTCTCTGATCAATCCTGGAACCACCGGAAACAGCCTGGGACCTGTAAACCTGAAAAACCTGTAAACACTAAAGGTTAGGAAAAACAACAAAATGCTCGTCATGCAAATGCTTCATGCAAATGCATGCGTGTGTCTGTGTGTTTGGGAGATTTCCCCCGATCCTAGTGCCTGAGTGCCAGTGTTGATAATAATAATAATAATAAGAAGTCCGAGCTCAATCATGGAAACATCAATCTCATATATAAGGAAAGCCTATCAAGGCAGTACATAGCATCAGCGAGTACAAGACGAATCAACAGCGTGACCTCAGCCAACAAGCCTGGTGATGGTCAGCATACAACAAAGATCAAAATAAAAGGAATACAAATAGTCAAGTACGGCCACGGGCGCGATACTCTTCTAACAACTCCTTCGTCTCTGGATGATCTGGCAGAGTGAGCAACCCCTCGACGAGTAGCTCCCTCTGCACAATGGTATACTGAAGTCCTTCGATCGAACCTTCCCATGCTCCTTCGCCAAAGCAATCTTCCAGTTTCCGCTTCTTAGACTCAAACATCATCTTGCGCTCCTTCAGGTTAGCGAGAGCTTTGTTGAGCTGGCCTTCGGCGGCGTATCTGCGGGCGGTTTCTTCATCAAACCTCTTTTCACTGTCCTTCACCTCGGCTTCTATCTTGGAGATCTGCAGCATCAGCTTGTCCTCCCGCTCTTTCCTGGTGGCCAGGGAAGCCTTCCAGTGCTGGTTGAACTTGGATATCCTCCGATATGCCTCGTCCAAGTGCTGCTTCTTCGTAGCCAGTACGTCGTTGACAACCTTGAAGTCTCGACCCATGCGCTCACGCTCGGCTATCTGCTTAGTCAGGTCTGTACCCAGTTGGTTCACCAACTCTGTCTGCCTTTTGAAAGAATGAACGGCTTCGTTCCTTTCGCTTCGGAGCTGAGCTAATTCCTTCTCCAGTTCTTCGTTTGCCCGCTTCAATTCATCCCGCTCAGCCAATACCTGGTTGTGCTGCAGAATGGGCACAGTAGTAGGCTCTTCGATCATTGGAGGGCTTTCTAGCTTGGCACGAGGGAACGACATCCCTATAGCATCGGCTCTGGCTCTTATCCAAGTCAAATACGGAGGGTAGGCTTGATTGTTGCTTTTTCCCAGCAACGGCTTTCCTCGCTTACTGATACCATTCCATGCGCGCTGAAGCTTGGACAACAGATCCCCTTCTAGAGTACCAGTGAGGTACATAGATTCCTGTACCTCTTCATCCTTCGGCGGAGTTCTCAAGGCATACGCGAACTGTCGAACCAGCAATGATGGATTGTAGTTTATACAGCCCTTCCTACCTATCAAAGGTACATTTGGAAACCCGCTGCAACTGAAGATCACCTCAGTACCCAACCTGTCTCTGTCGAACCAGTCAACATCCTCTGCAGACAAACTCATCAGACGCTCAGGCCACTCAGCTGTGGCTGCAGACAAGACAAAAGGACCCCTCTTGGGCAGATGGCTATCAAGCCACTTGTACAGCAAGGGTCGCAGCACGAGACATTCTTCCCCCTCCTGTTCTCGTTTTTGTAGTGGACTGAATGATAGACATCTCCTATCAAGGTAGGGACTGGATTCCCTGAAGCAAAGATATGAAACGCATCAAAGTCTACAAAATCGGGCATGTTGGGGAACAAAATGATGCCATATATGCATAGAGCGAGGATGGCATTGAACGTGACCCAACATCCGTCCTTGGCACACTACTGAGCCTTACCCATTAGAAACTGCAAGGAGAACCCAGGAACCTTGTTCCAACTAGTCAACACTAACTCAGAGGCGTCCAAATGAAGTGAAGGAGCTAAACCAGCCAGATCAGGCTCAGCATCCATGTGAACAAAAGGCATCTGCCTCTTGATAGGCACACCAAGCAAATCAGCATACTCTTCCAGCGTAGGTGAGAGAACAAAGTCCTGAAAAGTGAAACATCTCAGCGAAGGGTCGTAGAACTGCAGCAGAGCGTGCAACCCATTCAACTCGAACACAGATGGTTTATGAACCAAACTGAGCAACCTGCCGTAAGATTTTTTGAACTCATCCCTCACAGAATCCTCTTCTAGAGCTATCAAACCAGTCAGCTTAACCACATCAGGAGTAGGGAACTTGTAAGCCACGGTCTTCCTCAGAGAGCCCATAACAATACAATAGGAGGCAAGAAATCCTGGATCGGGGAAAACGGTACCTGCAACACAGACACACGTTAATGAAATGCAAATGAACATGCAAACTAATGCAAAATGCAATCATGCAATAAGAGGCCAAAGCCACTGCTGTGGAGATTCTGTATCAACAAAACCACGACCACTGATAAGAAGAGAACCCCGGTGTAGGACCACAAATCTGATCTGCCAAGAACGACCATCTGATAGGACCATATATATAGGATCATAATTCTGCTCTGTCAAGAACAAATGTCTGATAATACGGACCTCTGATGTATGATCAAAAAATATCTGACGATGAGGTCTTCAGACCCCAAATCAAAAATCTGCTCTATCAAGAACAAACATACAACTGCTGATGAGATCTTCAGACCCCACTCAAAACCTGCTCTATCAAGAACAAACAACATCTGCTGATGAGATCTTCAGACCCCAAAAATCTGCCCTATCAAGAACAAACAACATCTGCTGATGAGACCTTCAGATCCCAAAAACCTGCTCTATCAAGAACAAACAACTGATGACACTACTTTGCTCTATCAAGAACAACCATACACCTGATAATAAGATCCTCTGATCAAAACCTGCTCTGTCAAGAACAAACATACACCTGATGATAAGATCCTCTGATCAAAACCTGCTCTATCAAGAACAGACATACACCTGATGATAAGATCCTCTGATCAAAACCTGCTCTATCAAGAACAGACAAATCTGCAACTGAGAAACCCTGGTACCAACAAAACTGATTCACTGTCAAGAAAACCAGGTAGTCTGAAGGTCAAAGTTTCCTGCAATGAACCCAACCCTGCTCACAGGTATGGACCTAAACTGACTCAAGGTACGGTATCCTATGCGTTCATCAGTGTCACAGACTTTCAAGACGGGTGATACGATACCCAAAAGGTGTGGCATCACCAGCTCATGAAGCGGCCTCACTCGGCTGAATCACAAATGATCGGTCCCCAGAGTCGATAATCCACCAAACCAGCAATTGTCTCAACCCAAAGGGTTGAAAGGGAAGCCAACCGGATGAACCTCGTCTGAGCGTGGATTTCATGAGACACTAGTGCCTGCAAAGCAAGCACGCGCCCACTAATTTCCACTCTAAGTCTATAGTGCACTCAAGCCTGGGTCTGGCTTCTCACTCATCAGAACTCCCATCCCACAACAGCACAGATAATCATATCATACTGAAAATAAAATGCGGGAAATAAAGTGCGAGAAGTAAAATGCGATAAATAAGCGCAACCCAACAAGTAAACATACAAGCGTTAGGATTGACTCGCAGGGAACCGTTGGATTCCCCAGCAGAGTCGCCAGCTGTCGCTTGCGCGAAAATAAGGTGCCGGCAGAACAGAAGAGTCGCCACCTTTCGTTATTTATCCCTCAGAACGGGAAAGGAAACGATCGGAAAAACCTGACGAAAAAGGGTAAGACAAGGTCGTCGCAACCATTGTCTGGGTTCGGGAGTCGGTTACGCAAGGGGAAGGTATTAGCACCCCTCACGTCCGTCGTACTCGACGGGATCCTCGCTTGTTGTGTTTACTTGGACGGGTTGGTTTTATTCTATCTACCTATCAAGGCTAACTTAAAAAAGAAAAGAAAATGACTCGGCAAAGCGTCGTGCTTTATGCCTACGTATTCTCATCAGAGAATGAGAAATCAGAGTCAACGTAGTTCGGCCTACGACGGGTTATGGGGGAAAGGTAGCTCGCCAAGACATCGCCATCTTGTGCCTACGTACTCTCAACAGGTATGAGAGATCAGAGCTCACGTAGTTCGGGAAACTACAGTTTATTTCCTGTCTTTTATGAAAGAAGTGTTTTTTATTGTGTTTGCGATTTCAATCGCACTAGAGACTATGACCTGAGAGTGAATGCGTCGCATGTCACCCAAAGGGTACCATACTAAACATCCAGACTGTGGAAAAGAAACTCTCCCACAATCCTTTCTCAGATAGCTTAAGGCTCGTAACGTACGAAAGAAATCATTCATGATTACTGTGTCATAAACTGTTTTGAGATGAGAAGAGAACATGCCCAACTAGGAGGGAGACTATCAAGTCCTACTGTTGTCATGCCATGGATTCATCCTATGGTTGAGGTTTGAACAGGGAACTCCTAGAAGTTGTCATGCATAGGTTTCAACCTAAAGTTCTATCATCAATTCCTTATCAAAGGAAATGAGAGTCCTAAGGGATCATGTCAATGATACACCAAAACAGACAAAGCATCAGCTTAACAGTAAAATGCATGCAATGCAAGTGAGGGAGGAAATGTGTGTGGGGCTTCAGCCTCCACAAGCTCATCTTGACCTCAAGCCATAATGGATAACAGTAATCATACTGAAATATAAAACAACATGTTTTCAAGCAATAACAGTAAACTGCAATCATGCAGATGAAAATGAAATAAAATGCCATCAGACAAACAAACCACATGGGCAAGGGAGCTGGGCTCTACCGAATACCTGCAAGCAAAGCCACACAGTAACAATACAAGCAGAGGGAGCAACTCAACCTCTAGTGCAATCATGCTCCTAGGTTCTACCTATTCTAGATATGAACTTATTCTAATGCATCAAACAAGTCAAACAAAACACAGCAATACAGAAAAGAAAACAGAAGAAAGCAGATAAACTCCTCTCAAGCTTCAGCTTTTCCAACAGCAACTCAGTCTTCAGACTTCAATCACTCTTGACCAATATCAATTTGCTTTTCCAGGTTTCAACCCTTCAACATAAGTTTCAACTTATCTTCTCCCTTAAGCTTCAGCTTCTTGATCAGCTCCACCTTCAGGCTTCACCTAATCTTCAGGGATCTCCAAGTATCAACTTGCTCTTGTTGCTCTTCAAGCTTCAGCTGGAATGGCAAGACTCAAGGATTCATCCTCTTCAACACTCTTCAATGAAGTCTTCATCTTCAAACTCAAGCTCAACATCTCTCAAGACAATCAAACCAGAGGAAACCACTTACTGGATAAGCTGGGGATATTGAACTGCTTATTTGACCACCAAAGGTGACCTATAAGGGTTCAACATCAAAGGAATGGTTCCCTCAAAAGTTCTACTCCCTAGGTACATCACTTATCCCTCCAAAGGAGATAGGTGTATACCATGGAAGGAATTTTAATCATAGGGAGGAATGGAAGTGAAAGATACCATCCATGTTTAAGAAAGAAATTATCTAAGTCTAAACTCTTCCTAATCCCTAACCCTAAAACAACAACAAAAAGGAAATAAGATCAAGCTCTCAAGCTCCTCAATGCATCTTCAAGTCTTATACTATGCTCCTCAATGCTCCTTAGAACAACACCAAGCTCTCCAAGCCCACAAAGCAAAGCAAACAAAAATACAAGCCCACAAGGGCAACACAAACAATCAACCAATACAAAAATCATCTAAAAATAACATACTACTATATTAAATCCTAATATAATTTCTAAGGGATCCTACATACCTACCCTTAATACCCTATATGTCCCATAGTCTAACTTGTCCTAAAAACCCAAAATCTAAAGTTATTATGGACCTATGTTGAAGTTTAACCTAATTCTACACAACCTAATAGCATCTAATCAAAACTATCCTAAAATTCATCACAAAATCATGGAATAAATCCAGGGGGAAGCTAAAACATATATCTAACTATCCTAAAAAGAATGACCTAAAAATACTAAGGGAACTACCTAAACAAAATTCTACAAGTTAATGGATCAACTTAAAAGAAATAAAATGCAATTAAAGAAGAAAATATACAAAAAATACTAAAATGCATGAGATGAAAAATGTTTTTATTTTATATTTTTCTTGACAAAAATATGAAGTGGGAGAAAAAACTCCCATTAAAAAATCATTAATTTTCCATTTAATATGAATTTTCAAAGTTGGAAAGAAAATGGAGAAAAAAATAAATGAAAATGGAGGGATGGGGTGCAATCAGTAACCATATGCAAATCATTTCATGCTTGGGCCCAGAATGGGGGGTTTAGTTAGCAAGCGCCAGGCCCAATATTTAAATCAGAAAATAAATGGAAAAACATTCAGAAAATGAGAAATGAACGGTGAGAATAGCAAGGAATTTCAGTGCAAAATGGATTGGGCCTCACGCGTGGGGTGTGGGTAGCAAATATCATTTAAGCCCAGAAACCTGGTTTAATGAAACGCGGCGTTTCAGCCTCTCAGCTTTCCCTCTCAAAATTCAATTGAATCTCGTGCGTTGGATCCAGTTCTCAGTCAATAGTCAAGCTTGCATCTCACGGCTGGGACATCATCTTCTTTCCTGAGCTAGGGTTCTAAAGAATCTCAATGGAAATGCAGAACCATGGAGCTTCATCTTCCTCCATACGAACTCCCTCAAAACTTCATCAATTCTCAAAGTTTAAAACCCTAACATGCCTAGAATTCCATGCTGAACACGATCATACCCTTAAAATCCATTGAATCTCACTCAAACTCCAAACACGAATCAAACCCCAAATTTTGCTCAGAGATCAAAACTCACCATTCTTGAAATTGCTTACACTAAAATGCTCACCTCTTATCACTGATCAAATTCCACTAAATAACTAAGGTTATCACTCAAAATTCAGGGAGTTCTTGATCCAAACAGAAATCTTGTCCATAACAAAACCATCATCAATTCTCCTCAAACTTTCCAAAATCCATCACCTATTGGTCTCTAACCATTCTACACTAATAATTCAACCTAATCATGCCTAAAACACAGTGTAGGAAAGAATTTGCAAACCTGGTTAAATTGAGTGAACAGAGGTAGTAATCCTTCAATTCAGGGCTTGAAACTTTCCAAATTCCTTCACTGAGCAATCTTCTAGCTTCTGTATGCAAAAAGAATGGCTGAAATTGCTTGATTCTTGAAATTCGATTTTGAAATGAAACCTTGAAATCTCAATCACCAACTCCTCAATTCTCCATGGATTTGATCTCAATTCAATCTGCACAGCTTCACTATGATGTATAGAATGTGTTTGTGTGGAAAAAATGAATGGAAATGAAGAAGAATGAAGAAATTGATCTTGACTTGCAATGGAAGAATTTGGATCTCACTCTCTCTTCTCTACACCAATTCACACCAACCTTGCATCTGAGCAAGTTGCACTTGTTATATAGAGTGGTTTAGAATCTTCTAGAACCCTCTAGGATCATCCAATGAGAAATTGAACTTTTCATGTCATGACATTTTGAATCCAATTCTCCTTACATGCTATCTCATGCCAAGATCTTTGTAACTACCAATTCTTACTTGAATTTATCCCCACATGAGATTTAGGATGAGTTACAATGCATAACCGACTTGTACATTGAGTTCTTTTGAGTTTTGCCTTGGTGCCTTAATATGCAAGTAAGCCAATTCCAAAGCAGCCCTATGATCCAAGCCTCAAATAAAAATTGTGGCTGAACCATTGTTCTTAGAATGTCATTTGGAGTCAAAATGACCTATTATATGACATGGTTTGGATTTATAGCTTGTGATTTCCAATTTTCAATTTCAACTTATTTAACTTATGCCTCCATTTTAGGCCATTTTTATCACTTTTTGATATGAGCCTTTTCAACATCTCATGACCTCCCTACTAGCCTTAAAACATCATTCTAAGCAAGTTTGATGTTAAAGATTTTTCCATTTGAAGCTTGGAAATAGGAGATATGGCCTTATGCTTGAAATGACCTATAACCTCAAAATGACCAAAATGCCCTTGACTTGTCAAAGCCATAAGTTGAGTTCTAAAAATCCTATCAAGGACTTCTAGTACTCTCTAGAAATCTAAGAATATGCTATTCAACATTCATGTTGACCAAGAATCCATAGGAATCATCCTACTAGGGAAAAAGTTGGATGCAAGTTGGGTGACTTTCAAGGACCCAGATTCACATACCTCAGATGACTTGTAATTTGTCAAAGTCATAACTTGAGCTCCACAAATCCTATCAAGGACTTCTAGTACTCAAATTAAAGATAAGAACAATCTCTACAACATTCATGTTGTGGGGAAGATGAGATGACAATCACATCTTGCGCTAAACTGCCTTGAAGATAGGGATCAAACTAGTGGATTTTACACTATCAATCCTTAGAAACCCTAGCTTAAAACTTCTCAAACTCCTCAATCATGATGAGTTGGTCTAGGAATCATCCTTATAGCATCTCAATGCATCATTCCATGATCACATGGCTCTTGGATTAGGTCTCAACCCTCTCCAAATCATCAGTTGACCTAGGGTTGACCCAGTCAAACCCTAATTCCACCACTCATGGCTGAGTCTTCTGAATTCTTGTACAATGACCTCTCTAGGATTCATGATGGCTTTCAAGACATCTCATAAGCTTTCTAAAAGCTTCAAGTTCACCCTCATAGTCTCAGAATCATCTGAGGAGCTCCCACAACTCTCAAGTTATGAGGCACACAACTTTGGTTTCAACCAATTCCTCTGAGGATCTCCTTGAGTTCTCTGACAAAGGTATCAACCTTTGAACCTTTGAATAACCCTCTTGGCTAGCTTCATAGTCTCATGGGTAAATAAATGTTGGTCAAATTTTGGGGTGCAACAGGTATGGAGTTTTGTTTCTTTCTGGTGCTAAATCTAATTAAGAGTTGATGTGTTATTCAGACTCTGATTGGTGTGGAGATAGAGTTGACAGAAGAAGTACTTATGGATATTTCTTTAATTATATGGGAGATCTTATTTCTTGGTGCTCCAAGAAGCAATTAGTGGTTACATTGTCGACCTGTGAAGTTTAGTACTGAAAATTCTGGCAAGCACACGATGGATGTTAGTCCCAAGGTTATAACATCCACTGTGACATCTGCTACTTAACAACTAATACTCAGTAACAATAAAAGTAGTAAATAACACAACAATTATTCACTCAGTTCAGTGTCAAAAACACTTACATCTGGGGGCTACCAAGCCAGGGAGGAAATTCACTATCAGTAGAATCAATTCAGAGTTAAACCTCCAGTTTACACTCCTCACTTAATCCCTACCCAATGACACTTCAACCTAGAGACAATCTAGACCTGAGTATACCCACTTGTAACACGGTGGGAGAACTGACTTTAAACAATGTTGCGGATAGCAAGAGTCGCCACCGACTTTTATTTTATCCATAAGGAAAGGTTATAAAAGAACAGGAAAGACCTTAGAGAATATTTTGGGTCCGGGGGGTAGGTTATGAAAAGGGAAGGTGTTAGCACCCTTTTCATCCATGGTTATCCATGGGCTCTTAGGTACTTAAGCTCACTTTTGAATTGTTTTGAAAGTGTAGTGTGTGAATAGAAAATTTTCAGAATAGTTAATAAATAATCCATGTAAGGATGTGTTAAGAACTTGTTTGAAAACTTGTTGAAAATTTGTTTAAGTGTGAAAAAGTTTTGAAGTGAGCAAGTATCTAGGAGTAGCCTACCCTAATGTTTTAAGGTCTTTCTTATTCTTTATCCTTTCCTTAGTAAGACTATCCCTACTATAATGGAGTAGGTAGTCCTTACTTTGGATGTTAAGGGACATGTGAGGGACAATTGGATTTTTGAAGGCCATTGTGGGGTGTAATAAGCAAACTAGGGGGACTATCATCATTTTTCGAAAGGGACTCGATTCGTAAAGGCAACCATAAGGGACTTTGATGATTTTCTTTTTGAGGGACTTGCTTTATACACCCCACTTAACCAATATTCATAGGCAACTTGAGGGATATCCTTAAGAAGTGAGACGGCGATTAAAATCGACTTACGTGTGTGAAATGTTTAATTTAATTATCTTATATTAAAATGATCTAATTTATTTTTTTAAATATCATACATATTAGCACTCCCTAATTACTAACCATAATGATAATAATAATTAAGTAATTGCAATTTACATCCAAGAGGCAATTACAAAATTATAATAAATAAAAAAAATAACAAATAAGCAAATAAAATATTAGGGTTAGTAAATAATAAGAAAAATTAAATAAGGTTAGTATAAATATAAAGTTAGTGAAAATAATTAGTTGAAACAATAATAATGAGAAAAATAGACAAAGTTAGAAAAAATAATAAGATAGAAATTTCAAAATAATAATAAGCAACAAAATATGATTAGCAAGAATAATTAATTAATAACGTGATTAAACATAAGATTTGATTTTTATTTAGAAACATAAATGATTAAATAATTACTATAATATAAAGTTCTAAATATCATAAGATTTGATTTTTATTTAGAAACATAAATGATTAAATAATTACTATAATATAAAGTTCTAAATATCATAAGATTTGATTTTTATTTAGAAACATAAATGATTAAATAATTACTATAATATAAAGTTCTAAATATAACATAATTATAAATTTCTTAATCATTTACAAAAATTTAATTATCTCTAATTATATATTAACAATTATTAAGAAAAATATTTACACATTATGATGAAAACAAATTTTAACTAATCAATAATCACATTCACCAAAATTTTACATTAAGTGTTTATAAGGTTTAATTTTATTTACAAAAATTTACAAGAATTATAATAAATATATACATAGAATCATATAGAAAATTAAAATTAGGTTTTCATATTAATTTGGAAAAAAGATGTTAATGTTATTTATTTTAAAAAAACAGATTTTTATATTACAACAAATTTTAATAAATTAATGATAACAATAATAATAATAATGATAATAATGATAATAATAATAAATAATGATAATAATAATAATAATTATAATAATAATAATAATAATAATAATAATAATAAAGCAATAATGAATTTTAAATGTGCCAAATAACCCAACAATGTTGCTAACGCAGAAATGCGCTCATCGCAACCAGATCTAAATCGGACGAAACAAAATTTATCGCAAAGAAAAAGAAATTAAGCAAAAAATAGTATTATTGCTCACACAAAAATGCGATCATCGCAACCAGATCGAACTAACACAAATGTCACGCGTCATGCACACAAATGTGCAAACATCGTATCGACATAATTCGATCAAAAATCTTATATATATAAACTCTAACAATTTAAAAATTATATATATATAAACGCAACAGTAATAGATAAAGAAAAAGAAATAACGGTAATAGATGAAGAAAAAGAAATAACGGTAAAAGATGAAGAAAAAGAAACAACAGTAATAGATGAAGGAAAAGAAATAACGGTAAACGATGAAGGAAAAGAAACAATAGTAATGGATGAAGAAGAAAACTAAATAACGGCCAACGACACTCACTCCTCTTAGGTTTTTTTCATTCTCTCCCCTTTTCCAACAAGGCAACACATGTATATATAGGGAACAAATTAGGGTTAACACCAAATTGTCAATAATGTCCCTAAAGCCCATTTTAAAGCCCAAACTAAATAATTAGTTAAGAAAAAATAAAATTTAAATAATTTAAAATAATTAAAATAAACTTAAAATAAAAACTAATAATCCTATTGATTCCTAAAATAAAAAATATTATAAAAAGAACAAAATTTTTTCAATATTTTTTTATTTTATGATTTTTTGGATATTTTTATGAATAATTTAGAAAAAAGTGAAAAAAATAATATTTTAAAAAATGATTTAATTAAAATACGAAAATAATAATTAAATAATAATAAAAAACTATTTTTGTTATTTTTTTAATGAAAGATAGAAAAATTTAGAGTAAAAATAATAAAAAACAAAAAAAAATGACAAAGGTGAGATTCGAACTCTCAACCTCTCACACTCATAACTCCTTACACATGTCCTCCTGCCAATTGTGCCATTTTTACTTTTTAGAAAAAAAATGCATGCCATATGATATTTACCTGCAAAAAGTCAAACGACTACACAAATTTGTTAGTAATTGATTAAATGCAATGAAATGCAACGACAAATCTTAGGGCAAAATTTGGGGTATTACAGTTATTATGATAATATTTCTCACCCAACCTCTCTTTGATGTTGGCAAAAAAAATCATGAAGTTTGACTTTGGTTTGACCACAGTTGACCTCAGTTTGACCTTTTAACTGCATTGACTGCTTTTGACTTATCTGATCATCTGACTGAGCAAACTTTTGGGAAGAGTCTTGAAACTTGACATGGGGGTTCTTATACACATATAAGATGTTATGAAGCTCACTTGAAGTCTTGGAAGTCCATTTAGCCTGATTAAAGTCAAAACCCTAGTTTTGGATGCACTGCTTAGGAGGTGCATTGTCTGAGGGAATTGTCAACTCTTCTGACCAATTATGAATTTTGTGAACCTTGTGAACCTTCTTGGAACACAAAGTCTTGTATTGTGAGGGCAAATTTTGGGGTGCAACAGCTGCCCCTGTTCAATTTTCTGAAACCTGAGGGGTTAGATTGGTATATTTGCCAGTCGTAACCTGGAAGGTTGAAGGGGATTGAACACAAAAGCCCAAAAATTTGCACTCACCAGTGCATGGAGTGATATTGATGGTTGGTTGAACATGATTGAGTGGGCTTAAAGATGCCACTAGGGGAAAGTTCTTCAGTAGTATAATGAGAACTGTCAGGAGTCTGGAGTAATACTGATGTAACAGCATGTCTTCATGAGGATAGAGCGATCAATAATGATAACCCTAAAGCAGTCTTGAAGTGATAAATCGGACCTCAGGAGGATAGAGCAATCAATAGCTCTAAAGCAGTCTTGAAGTAATAATGGCTTCAGGAGGATAGATCAATCAATAACTCTAAAGCAGTCTTGAAGTAATAGAATGGCTTCAGGAGGATAGAGCAATCAACAGCTCTAAAGTAGTCTTGAAGTAATGATTTCAGGAGGATAGAGCAATGAATAGCTCTAAAGCAGTCTTGAAATAATAACGTGATATGTCTTCAGGAGGATAGAGCAATCAATAGCTCTAAAGCAGTCTTGAAATAATAATGTGATATGTCTTCAGGAGGATAGAGCAATCAATAGCTCTAAAGCAGTCTTGAAGTAGTGATTTCAGGAGGATAGAGCCATGGATAGCTCTAAAGCAGTCTTGAAATAATAATGTAATTTCAGGAGGATAGAGCAATGAATAGCTCTAAAGCAGTCTTGAAATAATAATGTGATATGTCTTCAGGAGGATAGAGCAATCAATAGCTCTAAAGCAGTCTTGAAGTAATGATTTCAGGAGGATAGAGCAATGGATAGCTCTAAAGCAGTCTTGAAATAATAATGTAATTTCAGGAGGATAGAGCCATCAATAGCTCTAAAGCAGTCTTGAAGTAATGATTTCAGGAGGATAGAGCAATGGATAGCTCTAAAGCAGTCTTGAAATAATAATGTGATATGTCTTCAGGAGGATAGAGCAATCAATAGCTCTAAAGCAGTCTTGAAGTAATGATTTCAGGAGGATAGAGCAATGGATAGCTCTAAAGCAGTCTTGAAATAATAATGTGATATGTCTTCAGGAGGATAGAGCAATCAATAGCTCTAAAGCAGTCTTGAAGTAATGATTTCAGGAGGATAGAGCAATGGATAGCTCTAAAGCAGTCTTGAAATAATAATGTAATTTCAGGAGGATAGAGCAATGGATAACTCTAAAGCAGTCTTGAAATAATTAGATGGCTTCAGGAGGATAGAGCAATCAATAGCTCTAAAGCAGTCTTGAAGTAGTAATATGACCTCATGAGGATAGAGCAATGAATAGCTCTAAAGCAGTCTTGAAGTAATAGGATGATTTCAGGAGGATAGAGCAATCAGTAGCTCTAAAGCAGTCTTGAAGTCATGAGAGGCTATCAGGAGGATAAAATAACCCTGAGGTTACAATAAAGCAGTCCCAAAGTAATAAGAAGCTCATCAGGAGGATAAAGTAACCCTGAGGTTACAATAAAGCAGTCCCAAAGATCATAAGCTTGTTTGTTGGATAATTAACCTGAAAACAAGGTAGCATTCTGTATAACAACATTAGTTTATGCTTTATGACATGATACACTTAGGTAATGTACTATAGACATATATGTTATGGTATGATGTAAATGATGTATGTATGATATGACACTGCTGGAAGTGTCTGGATATCCTTGTATAACAACTGCTGGCCAAGGAAAATAAATCCCGATTCGTTGTTGAAGAATATATAACCCTCCGTCTGCTGGGGATAACAAGGTATAGATAACCTCCCGTTGTTGGGGATAACAAGGTATAGATAACCTCCCGTTGTTGGGGATAGTAGGGTATAGATAACCTTCGTTTTTGTTTGATAGTAGGATAAGTATAACATCCCGTCTTCGTTCATCGTGCCCTTATTGGAAAGTAATTTCCCGTATATCCGTATGAGGATAAAAGAGATGGATATAAATTCCAGGGGAGATTAGACTTTGTGAAAATGGATTAGTCCTACTGATGGTTTGTAACTGTCTTGTAAAGATGAACCGGCGAAGCTTCGTTGAAATCCTTCCCTCGTTCGTCCTTAGTAAATACTATTACTGCATTTTCATGCATTTCTGGTAAACATCAATCATATTAAAAGCATACATGCATTTCTGGTAAACATCAATCATATTCAAAGGCATACATACATTCAAACACAACCAATGGACGTTTCGCTTATGTAAATAGGGTAAAAGTAAATCTGGATTCAAAAGATGGAATTTATTTATATCAAAAGTGACCCATGCACGGGTAAGTTTGTACAAGGAGACATAAACCCTAGTAAGAGAATTTTGTCATGAAGTTTTACAAAAAGAATCAGCTATGTGGGAAATAATCCTATTGAGTTTCAATTCTACTATTGCCACTCAAGTATCTCATCTTCTTGCTGTTGAGACGGAAACGATTGGATTGAGCTTTATCTGTTTGAGCTCGAGTAAGTAGTACAACTGGTTGCAGTTTCATGAGTGATCCAAACGAGACATAGTCATACGCTTTAATCCCTAACTTTTGCCTGGATTGCCCTTTCAGGTTTTCAATCCACCGGGATACCCTTTTTTGCCCAAGCCGCCTTTTCAGGTTTTCGACTTGCCGGGTGTACATCTTTTTATATATATATCCCTAATTTTTGCCCAAACCCTTTTGGTTTGCCGGGATGCCCTTATTTTTGCCTAGGCCTGTCAACCTAGCGGGTCTCTTTTTATGCGTAGTATTTTTTAACTATGTCTGCGTTTACAGGTTGTGGGAAGTCTTCACCATCCATTGTAGTCAGTATCATGGCACCTCCTGAGAACACTGTCTTGACTACAAATGGTCCCTCATATGTTGGAGTCCACTTGCCCCTAGGATCACCCTGTGGTAATATGATACGCTTGATTACCAAGTCACCAGCCTGATATACCTTTGGCTTAACCTTCTTGTTAAAAGCTTTGATCATCCGTTTCTGGTACATCTGGCCATGACAAACTGCTGCTAACCTTTTCTCATCAATCAAATTTATCTGGTCAAGTCGAGTCTGAATCCACTCATCTTCATCCAAGCCTGCATCCTTCATAATTCTCAAGGAGGGGATCTGAACTTCAATAGGCAGAACTGCTTCCATACCATAGACTAAGGAGAATGGGGTTGCCCCTGTTGAAGTACGTATTGTAGTACGATAACCATGCAGAGCAAATGGTAACATCTCGTGCCAATCCTTGTAAGTAACAGTCCTCTTCTGTACAATCTTCTTAATGTTCTTATTAGCAGCTTCAACTGCCCCATTCATCTTTGAAATCAACAAGGTAGTATGGGTCAACATATACTGTCTTAGTCGGCGAGCAGCCCATGCCAAAGCGCAGCAAGTTTTCTCGAGCAGTGAGTATTTTGTTTCACAGTCGGTAAACTTTTTGCTAAGGTAGTATATTGCCTGCTCTTTTCGACCAGACTCGTCATGTTGCCCCAATACACACCCCATTGAGTTGTCTAATACTGGTAAATACATAATCAAGGGTCTTCCATCAACTGGTGGCATTAAAATTGGAGGTTCTAGCAAATATCTCTTGATTTCATCAAAGGCAGTCTGGCACTCATCATTCCATTCCATCACCTGATCTTTCTTCAACAACTTGAAGATTGGCTCACAGATGGTAGTTAATTGGGAAATAAATCTTACAATGTAGTTCCATCGTCCCAAGAAACCTCTAACCTCCTTCTCAGTACGGGGAACTGGCATCTCTCGTATAGCTTTCACTTTTGCAGGATCCACTTCAATACCTTTTCCACTGACAATGAAACCCAGGAGCTTTCCAGATCTAACTCCAAAAGTACACTTGTTTGGATTTAATCTCATCCTGTATTTCTTCAACCTCTCAAACAACTTGTGCAGATGATCAAGATGTTGTTCTTCATTCTGAGACCTGGCTATCATATCATCCACATATACCTCTATCTCATGATGAATCATATCATGAAACAAAGCCACCATAGCACGCTGATATGTTGCCCCTGCATTCTTATGCTGAGCAGTGTTGTCTAAATCAGCCCCTATCTGGACCTCTTTTCTGTTTTCTTCAGTTCCCAGATTCACAACTTCGACTGGCTCTTCAGGTGGCTGTATAGCTTTCTCTTCTTGTTGTAACAACCTAGCAAGCCCTACAGATATTTCACAATCGTCCTCGTTTCCGTCTTCAGTTTGATAGATCGGATTCTCGAAATTGTAATTGGCAATAGTAGAACTGTTATCAATTGGATCCAGAGTGGATGAGGATCAGCATTTTAGTGACGTGGGTGTGTGTAAGAACACATAGCTGATAAAGCAAAAATAAAAGAAAAAGAAAGACAAGGAACACAATATTTACGAAAACGAAACGTCCACTGATTTTATCGAATGAAGTATGCAAATGAGATGACAACCCGTAACAAGCACACCATTGTGCCCCGGGTAAGGCACATGGCTTGAAAGTTTTAATTGTTCCAAAAATTGCAAATTTAAAAACATAACACAGTAATAGTATTTACTCCTGACTAAAGGAGGTAGGGATAACATCTTCAGCTGTCCAATTATTGAGTCCAGCACCCACAGTAGGAAAAATCCATGCCTCCAAGTTGAAAGTGTTTACATGGCTGACAAAGTATTCTTCCTCTCCAAAGACAGTAACAACTTTTTCATTCACCGGATATCTCAACTTTTGATGTAATGTGGAGGTCACAGCACCTGCCCCATGGATCCAGGGACGACCAAGCAGACATGAGTACGAAGGACGAATATCCATCACATAGAATGTAGCAGTGAACACCTGAGAGCCAACCTTGATTGGAAGATCAATTTCCCCATGCACTACTCTTCTAGAACCATCAAAAGCCTTTACCACAATATTACTGGGCTTCAATACCGTATCTTCAGGACTCAGCTTGTTCAGGACTTCCTTAGGCAACACATTCAGAGAGGAACCATTGTCTATCAGCACATGAGACAGGGTAGTGCCCCTGCATTCAATTGAAATATGCAAGGCCCTGTTATGATCCCTCTTGGCAGGGGTCAAGTCAGCATCAGAAAATCCTAACCCGTTGTCATAGGTCAGGTGAGCAACACAATTCTCAAACTGGTCCACAGAAATTGCACTGGGTACATGAGCCATCTTTAGAAACTTGATCAATGACTTGGCATGAGCCTCAGAACATAATAACAGGGAGAGCATAGAAATCTTTGAGGGAGTATGCCCCAGCTGATCAACAATATCATAATCACTCTTGCGAATGATTTTCAATACTTCTTCCATCTGCTTAGAGAGGTCATCAGCAGCTGGCACATCAGTAGATACAGGCTCAATAACAGGACCCTTGCCCCGAGCATCAGTGGTGGAAGTAACAGCAGGAGTAACTGCACTCTTAGAAGCAACTGGAGGAGAGAAGACTCTTCCACTACGAGTGATCTTGCTAGATCCAGCAATATTATCAATGTCAACAGGCATATCAGGTAAAGGCTCCTGCTTGTCACCATGGATGTAAACATCAGACCCATAGTGCCAAGGCACAGCTTTGTCAGATGTATAAGGAATAGGACCAGGAGTGGTAATGATCAGAGGAGCTACTCTGGCTTCAGCAACAACTTTCACAGGACCTTTAGCAGTAATCTTGATTGGGCCCTGATGAGTGATTTTAATGGGACCCTTTGAAGTGATTCTTAGTGGTACTTTGTCAACCATGTCAACCTCTTCAATCTTCTTACCTTGAGTCAGATGATCCACCATACTTTCTACAGGTGCTGGTCTTCTTTCAAACACTATAGTATATTTATCCATGAGATGTTGAATCCCATCCCTCAAAATGAAGCAACTATCCGGCTTATAGGTACAATATAGACAGTCTTCATGACAACCTGGAAAGATCCCAGCTTGTACTAACCTCTTTTTGATAACAGACAATGGTGTGCTCAACTCCATAACTGAATAGACATGCAGATCTTCATCAATGTCTTCATCAATGGCGTTGACAGTCTTCTCGTGATTTGGCATTGGAGCTGTAATCACATTTGGAGTACCTGGTGGATCAAACTCAATTTCTCCAGCATCAATCATATCCTGAATTTTGTTCTTCAAGACCCGGCAGTTATTAGTATCATGTCCTGGACAGTTTGAATGATATGCACATCGTGCATTGGGATTGTACTTGGGAGAGGTAACATTGGGATTCTGAGGAGCCTCCCTCAGGGTAATAAGTTCAGCTTTCAACAAGTGTTGCAATGCCTGAGCCATTGACATGTTGATCTTCGTGAACTGTCTTCTAGCCCTCTGTTGGTTGCCTTGAGGCTGCTCTGTTGTTGCAGGAGTTGGATTTGAAATATGAACTGCACTAACAGACTGATGCCTTCTGTTACGATCAGGCTGACCATACACAGCATTAGATTCTTTCTTCCCAGTGGGAGGCTTCTTTGCAGCACCTGATGAAGAAGTGCCCACTTGGATCTTACCACTCTTGATACCATTCTCTACTCGCTCTCCTGTCATGATCAACTCAGTGAAGCCAGATGATGAGCTTCCAATGAGATGACTGTAAAACGGACCATTCAGCGTACACATAAACATATCAACCAACTCCCTATCAGTCAAAGGGGGTTGAACTCTTCCAGCTAAGTCTCTCCACTTCTGAGCATACTCCTTAAAGCTTTCTTTGGCACCCATAGACATGCTTTGAAGCTGCATGCGAGTGGGGGCTAAGTCAGCATTGTATTGATACTGCTTGTAGAAAGCTTCAGCAAGGTCATTCCAATCTCTGATGTTGACACTCTCCAACTGATAATACCACTCTAGCTGAGCTCCAGATAAACTCTCTTGAAAGAAATGGATCCCCAACTTTTTATCAGCAGTGTGGGGTTGCATTCTTCTGACATAAGACCTCAGATGCAATTTGGGACAAGAGACCCCATCATAGACAACAAATGTAGGAACTTTGAACCCAATGGGTATGACCACCCCAGATATCAAGCTCAAATCCTCAAAATCCAGCCCAGATGATTTCTGTAATTCCATAGCATCCATTCTATCCACCAGCATCTTGAATTTGTCTTCGTTAGGCTCATGGTAGTAGTTAGCCTCAGAATCAGAGTCCCCCATAGTGTTGTGGAGACTGCCTCTCTCTTGCTCAGATTCTTCAGATTCATAGTCTTCAACCTGTTCCTTGGTCTTGGCAGGACCTTTGAACCTTCTTCCCATGTTGAGCAACCCAGCAGACCTTCTAGCCTTCTTAGTCTTCTTGGCCAGCAGTGTCTTCAATTCATCCTGCCCCTTGGATAGGTTCAGGATCAGCTCTTGGAACTGTGCATTTTGTGCCTGGAGATCCTTAACTGATTGTTCAAGAGCCATTGCTGAAATAAACAGCGAGGAGATGAGAAACCTGTGCACAATTATAAACCTGTGATGCAATGATATGGGAATGCATATGCAATGTTTTCAAGGACCGCAGGATTTAAATTTGCTTAAACAAACAAGAAAGTAACTTTTTATTAGTAATAACTTGTTTTGCCTTTTAGGCTTACAAAAAATGAAAACGAAATAAGTACAAAAGATGGGGTTTTAAGTCTCCCATGGACGTTTCCTCTTTGTGTTGAGGTATGAGTTGAGGTTTCGTTCCTCATGAAGTAGCTTTGTTAGCTCTAGGATCCTTGCTTGGCTTGCTTTGTAATGAGCCTCGAAAGTATCCCTTTGCTCTTTCAGTTGGATCCATGATCTCTGCAAGTCTTCCATATCAGTAGGCATGTCTGGGTGAAGGATGGTATAAGCTGTGTCTCCTTCAGCAACAGGTTCCATGGTAACTGGTAGGATGGCAGGATATGGCATCATGAGTGTCTGAGCACGAAATCATACCCATCTGAGATAAGCCTCCATAGGAATGGTGTACTTAGGCTCCAGTGTCTTGCTGTCAATCCTGTTTACCTTTCCCCAAGCTCGTATGAATCTCTGACGGTAACCCTGAAGATCGTTGTCGTAGTCAAACACAATGCCCTGAATCAACATGTCATGTGGACCATCGCTCCGGGCGTAACTAAACTGTCGTAAAGCTAGAGATGGGTTGTAGGTGATGCCTCCTCTTATGCCTAGAAGTGGCACATTAGGAAACTCCCCACAATGGTCAATGATGGTGACATTCTCCATAGATCTGGAGCACCAATGGATGTCTGAGTGAGAAAGTGACATGATCCTCTTGGACCATCTGAACCCTTGCTCATTCTTCATTACTGAGCGAGGAAGGTGAGAAATAAACCACCTAGAAAGTAAAGGTATGCAGCACATCAAAGTTCCTCTTGCCCTTGTAGTATGGGTGTGAAGAGAATGTAGGATGTCTCCAAGTAAGGTAGGCACTGGATTGTGACTCAGGAATATGTTGATGGCATGAACGTCTATGAACTGATCAGGATTGGGGAACAACACTAAGCCATAAATCAATAAGGCTAAGATCTCCTCAAAAGCATCGTAGCTCATAGCCTTCCAGAACATTTGAGCTTTATCCACTAATACCTTGGCAAGAATACCTTTAACTCCACTTCTCGTCTCTAGAACAATGTCAGACTTCTTCAGATGTAGAGCTGCAGCAATAACTTCTGGTTTAAGCTCCTTCTCTAAGCCTGTGAATGGCTTCTGATCAAGAACAGGTATACCCAGAAGTTTAGAGAACTCCTCCATGGTTGGAACCAGCTGATAATCAGGAAATGTAAAGCAATGGTGCTTAGGGTCAAAGAACTGAAACAGCACACTCATCATGTCTTCACTGAACCCTGAAGTAACTAGATCCAATAAGTGACCATGTCTCTTGTTGAACTGGGAATGATCAGGCACTAGGGAAACCAACTCCTTGAGCTTGGGAGGTATCCCTACAAAGTTGATCCTGATGGTGTTTCTACGAGCAGAAGCCATGACCTGCAACAAAGAACAAAAATAAATCCCTTGGTCCTTGAAATGGTTAGGGAAAATGATATGCTCATGATGCATGATGATGTCATGATGTTATGCTCAATCACAAACATGTGGCACACACAAACAAGTCACACCATAGCCCTAGGTTTAAAGGCTTGCATGAGGTTCAAAGGCAAGTACCCTCCCCTGAAGTTAGATGGTTCATCCTGTCCTACAAAAGTAACCAGGTTCTAAGGGATCTCAATATCATTGATCCTTCACAAGGGTGGTTGTTCAGAAGGCAACTTACTTGCCAACCAAAACCCTCCAAGTTTAAGATCTCAATGAGCGTAGTATCGAGTGTCAACCAACTTCAGCCTGCACCAAAGCCGGTTACCTCACTACTTTCTAAAGGCCAAGATGAGTTAACTAGGGTTCTAAAAGTCAGTTAGTGCATTGACAACATATGGCAGCCTCAATATTATCCTCAACTTGACTTAAGGAATATAAGCACCAACCAAGAAGTCGCACTAACTATGGCCACCAGATCAACCGTATCGATATACGTCGTACAGTTTCCTTGGTCTATTGCCATTTACCTAAGGTACACTAGATCCGGGTTAGGACCTTTCACACATAAGAGCACCCCAACAATATAATAATAAAGCAAACAAGGCAAACAATTTAAAGTGATCTTAATTCCTAAGGGTACCCCTCTTAAATAGGTCCCCAGCAGAGTCGCCAGTTCTGTAACACGGTGGGAGAACTGACTTTAAACAATGTTGCGGATAGCAAGAGTCGCCACCGACTTTTATTTTATCCATAAGGAAAGGTTATAAAAGAACAGGAAAGACCTTAGAGAATATTTTGGGTCCGGGGGGTAGGTTATGAAAAGGGAAGGTGTTAGCACCCTTTTCATCCATGGTTATCCATGGGCTCTTAGGTACTTAAGCTCACTTTTGAATTGTTTTGAAAGTGTAGTGTGTGAATAGAAAATTTTCAGAATAGTTAATAAATAATCCATGTAAGGATGTGTTAAGAACTTGTTTGAAAACTTGTTGAAAATTTGTTTAAGTGTGAAAAAGTTTTGAAGTGAGCAAGTATCTAGGAGTAGCCTACCCTAATGTTTTAAGGTCTTTCTTATTCTTTATCCTTTCCTTAGTAAGACTATCCCTACTATAATGGAGTAGGTAGTCCTTACTTTGGATGTTAAGGGACATGTGAGGGACAATTGGATTTTTGAAGGCCATTGTGGGGTGTAATAAGCAAACTAGGGGGACTATCATCATTTTTCGAAAGGGACTCGATTCGTAAAGGCAACCATAAGGGACTTTGATGATTTTCTTTTTGAGGGACTTGCTTTATACACCCCACTTAACCAATATTCATAGGCAACTTGAGGGATATCCTTAAGAAGTGAGACGGCGATTAAAATCGACTTACGTGTGTGAAATGTTTAATTTAATTATCTTATATTAAAATGATCTAATTTATTTTTTTAAATATCATACATATTAGCACTCCCTAATTACTAACCATAATGATAATAATAATTAAGTAATTACAATTTACATCCAAGAGGCAATTACAAAATTATAATAAATAAAAAAAATAACAAATAAGCAAATAAAATATTAGGGTTAGTAAATAATAAGAAAAATTAAATAAGGTTAGTATAAATATAAAGTTAGTGAAAATAATTAGTTGAAACAATAATAATGAGAAAAATAGACAAAGTTAGAAAAAATAATAAGATAGAAATTTCAAAATAATAATAAGCAACAAAATATGATTAGCAAGAATAATTAATTAATAACGTGATTAAACATAAGATTTGATTTTTATTTAGAAACATAAATGATTAAATAATTACTATAATATAAAGTTCTAAATATCATAAGATTTGATTTTTATTTAGAAACATAAATGATTAAATAATTACTATAATATAAAGTTCTAAATATCATAAGATTTGATTTTTATTTAGAAACATAAATGATTAAATAATTACTATAATATAAAGTTCTAAATATAACATAATTATAAATTTCTTAATCATTTACAAAAATTTAATTATCTCTAATTATATATTAACAATTATTAAGAAAAATATTTACACATTATGATGAAAACAAATTTTAACTAATCAATAATCACATTCACCAAAATTTTACATTAAGTGTTTATAAGGTTTAATTTTATTTACAAAAATTTACAAGAATTATAATAAATATATACATAGAATCATATAGAAAATTAAAATTAGGTTTTCATATTAATTTGGAAAAAAGATGTTAATGTTATTTATTTTAAAAAAACAGATTTTTATATTACAACAAATTTTAATAAATTAATGATAACAATAATAATAATAATGATAATAATGATAATAATAATAAATAATGATAATAATAATAATAATTATAATAATAATAATAATAATAATAATAATAATAAAGCAATAATGAATTTTAAATGTGCCAAATAACCCAACAATGTTGCTAACACAGAAATGCGCTCATCGCAACCAGATCTAAATCGGACGAAACAAAATTTATCGCAAAGAAAAAGAAATTAAGCAAAAAATAGTATTATTGCTCACACAAGAATGCGATCATCGCAACCAGATCGAACTAACACAAATGTCACGCGTCATGCACACAAATGTGCAAACATCGTATCGACATAATTCGATCAAAAATCTTATATATATAAACTCTAACAATTTAAAAATTATATATATATAAACGCAACAGTAATAGATAAAGAAAAAGAAATAACGGTAATAGATGAAGAAAAAGAAATAACGGTAAAAGATGAAGAAAAAGAAACAACAGTAATAGATGAAGGAAAAGAAATAACGGTAAACGATGAAGGAAAAGAAACAATAGTAATGGATGAAGAAGAAAACTAAATAACGGCCAACGACACTCACTCCTCTTAGGTTTTTTTCATTCTCTCCCCTTTTCCAACAAGGCAACACATGTATATATAGGGAACAAATTAGGGTTAACACCAAATTGTCAATAATGTCCCTAAAGCCCATTTTAAAGCCCAAACTAAATAATTAGTTAAGAAAAAATAAAATTTAAATAATTTAAAATAATTAAAATAAACTTAAAATAAAAACTAATAATCCTATTGATTCCTAAAATAAAAAATATTATAAAAAGAACAAAATTTTTTCAATATTTTTTTATTTTATGATTTTTTGGATATTTTTATGAATAATTTAGAAAAAAGTGAAAAAAAATAATATTTTAAAAAATGATTTAATTAAAATACGAAAATAATAATTAAATAATAATAAAAAACTATTTTTGTTATTTTTTTAATGAAAGATAGAAAAATTTAGAGTAAAAATAATAAAAAACAAAAAAAATGACAAAGGTGAGATTCGAACTCTCAACCTCTCACACTCATAACTCCTTACACATGTCCTCCTGCCAATTGTGCCATTTTTACTTTTTAGAAAAAAAATGCATGCCATATGATATTTACCTGCAAAAAGTCAAACGACTACACAAATTTGTTAGTAATTGATTAAATGCAATGAAATGCAACGACAAATCTTAGGGCAAAATTTGGGGTATTACAGTTATTATGATAATATTTCTCACCCAACCTCTCTTTGATGTTGGCAAAAAAAATCATGAAGTTTGACTTTGGTTTGACCACAGTTGACCTCAGTTTGACCTTTTAACTGCATTGACTGCTTTTGACTTATCTGATCATCTGACTGAGCAAACTTTTGGGAAGAGTCTTGAAACTTGACATGGGGGTTCTTATACACATATAAGATGTTATGAAGCTCACTTGAAGTCTTGGAAGTCCATTTAGCCTGATTAAAGTCAAAACCCTAGTTTTGGATGCACTGCTTAGGAGGTGCATTGTCTGAGGGAATTGTCAACTCTTCTGACCAATTATGAATTTTGTGAACCTTGTGAACCTTCTTGGAACACAAAGTCTTGTATTGTGAGGGCAAATTTTGGGGTGCAACACCACTCACTCCCCCTCAATCACACAACAGTGATATCAAACAATTACAGAAGACAATATGAAGAGACACTTCATACACACCTTGATCTTGCTTCACATCTTTGATCAAGGCGCTCACACACTCTTACTTCACAGCTTTGAGCGAGACACAACCTAGAATCTACCTATCCAATGCAAATCATCCACCAGACAATTGCTTGGAGTACAAGTATTCCTAGACAGAAATCCCACGTGAAGACTAGCCTTCTTCACTTATAAGGACTCTGCAATCTGCACTCTCTATTCTTCTTCTGTCAAGTGCTGCTATTCAGGATTGCATCTTCTGATCTTTATAACAGTTGTCAGTCCTTTTGGGCCTTGGTGCATCAATTAGGTTTTATTCATAACAAACCTATTTTCAATTATCTGCACACTTGCCACTTAATTTAGGGTTATTCTAGTTCGCCTAGGGCTTCTAGAAAATCTCCTGATATCCAGCTTGAGCTCCTATTCTGTTTCCTGGTTTATAGATACCAGAAAAACAACCTTGCCTGCTGGATGTCATACATTCAGTGTTATGACATTCTGTATGACATTCAACTTAACTAAGTTAACTTATAGTTAACTTACCCTGTACACACATCATTAAGTATGTCCTAACAACCAGTATGACATACATGCACACTCTAATATTTTGCCACAAAATGCAGCCAATCAAGAGCACTTACAAACTCCCCCTTTGGCAAATTTTTGGCTAAAACAACCTGTTATCATATCAGAGTTTACACACAGCAGAAGACTTATGATGTCTTATCATGCAGGATAGATACTAGCTCAAGCCTTTCTGAGTCCTCACAGTTAGCTCACTTTGTTAACCATCTGGTAGTTACCATTACAGATGTCCCATCTATTTGAGTAACACTCTGGTGTTCTCCCCCTCAATTGATTAGATCAGTTGGGCACACAACCTGCTCATCAATTATGCAGTCACAGGTACAAGCATTCATCTTGTGGATGTCCAGACATTCAGAATGACCTTCTGAAGTCACACACACCTATGCTACTCCCCGTGATGAGTTGCACAAGACTCTCTGCACATATTCATCCAATCTGCTCGGGATGTTATGACCTTCAGGATAACATCCTGAAGTACACACACAAGGTTTGCTCTTAGTTCTAGCATACATTCATTCCTATCCAGGCTAGACATGCATATCACCTTATTGCTAACATCACTATCAGCTGTCATCAAACATTTCATTAGCTGCACCTGTGGTTACACCTGCAAGTCTAATATCATATGCACAGAGGCACATATGTTCAAGCCAGTTCTCCTTGTTTTTCCACCTGCTGTACCTGTTGTTTTCTATTATACACTCTCTCTTCCCCTTTTTAGCCACAAATTAAAATCCAACTAACACTTAGTATAGATTATATATTGTAACATAACTACAATTAGGGATACTGTAAACAGACTGCTCATAAGGAGCATTACACACATAAAGTCATACAATTCGTTACACAAGATCTTAAGGTAATATAAGCCCAGCAGCACACAGCTTCATCAGCTTAGCAGAACAGTAGCCTGAGTCAGGCTTCACCAGCATTTACTTTTCCTCCTCTTCAGCAGAGCTGGACCTCTCCTCTGAAGTGTCTTATGTACTTCTTTCCTCAGATATGTCCTTACCTGTTTTCTCATCTTCACCCCTGGCTTCCTTAGAACTATCATCCACTGCTTCCTGGTCATTATCACCTGAACCACTACCATCTCTCTCTTCATCAGTGAATTCAGACCCCTCATCTTGCTCAAGGGTTCGAATTAATTCTTCAAGATTTTTCTTTCTTGTATCTGTAACGCCCCGATTTCGATTATTTCATTTTATTGAGTGTACTATTTGAATGGAGTAATAATTGTTTTAATTGTGAATTTGATGTGTTAATTTAGTATGTTTTAATATTTTTACCGTTTCGGAGAGTTTCGGGTAAAATTTAGATTGGAGAGCATTTTGGTCCTTTTGATAAAAATAGAATTGAGGGGAAAAGTATAAGAGGAGAATAGAGAGGAAAATAGAAAGAAAAAAAAGAAAAGACAGTTAGAGAGAAAGAACAAGAGAAAGAGAAGAGAAAGAGGAGGAAGAAGAACAAAACATAGAATCATCAAGAACCAACATCTAAGCTTTCGATTAATCGGGTAAAGGTGTGAAATATTGTCATTCTATCCATGTTTATGATTATGTATGCTTTTTTTGGATTGTTTTGGATTGTTGGAGAGTTTTTGCTCATTTTCCATTCTAGGGCATAAATGGACCTAATCGGTAGAATTGAAGTTTTAACGGTTAGAAGTTGGATTAAATGGTGTAGTTTAGTCGAAGATTGTTAGGCTAAGACTATGGAAACTCGTTGGAATTGAATCGGGAGATTTTATGGTAGCAAAGAGGGGAAGAGTTGGTGAAAATACACTTTTCTGCATAATTTTTCAAAAACGCACAGTGAGCAATCGATTGCACTAATACAGCAATCGATTGCACATTTAACAAAACTGCTGGAAAACTGAATTTTTAGTCAAGCAATCGATTGCACTAATACATCAATCGATTGCACAACAAAACAGTGGCTAAAATGTGAAAATTTGAGTCAAGCAATCGATTACACTAATACAGCAATCGATTGCATACTGTATCAAAGCTAAAAATTGGAAATTTCTGTTCCGACGATTTAGGCCATAACTTTTAATCCGTAAGTCGGTTTTAGTCCCCGTTCGAAGTGTTGGAAAGCTAATGAATAGATCTATAACATAGTATAGATAATATAATTAGTTGCCAAATATTTTTATATCCAATATGTTTGGGGAGTCATTGATTAATTAAATCTTAACCAAAACATGGTTTAATTGAGATGATTTATTGATTAATTACTTGAGTATTAATTGATTGTAAACCTTCGTTTGGTTATTGAGATATCAATTGTTGTTTAACAAGTTGATTGTTTATTGAACATTGAATTCAATTATTGTGAGGTGTGAAATGTGGTCGTTTGGCATGATATTGTGAATGTATATTGATTGTACGCGATAGAATGTGATAAATGATAAATACAATATGAATATGCATTATGAATGTACATAGATTGTATGTGCTAGTATGAGAAGAATGCATGATAATATATTTGCGAATTTGTATGCATTTTGTGTTGATTGATCCCGCGTAGGATCTGCAGAAACATCGTGTGCCCATGTGGGGTGTGAGTGATGGTTTATAGTTGATTGACTCATGTTTGCATGTGAAGCATCATGATCTGCATTTGTGTTAATTGATCCTGCGTAGGATCTGCAGAACCTCGTGTAAGCGATGGTTACCTTTGATCCCGTGTAGGATCTGCAGAACCTCGTATGATGTGATGGTTATATTTGATTCCGCGTAGAATCTGCAGAACGATTGTGTGCCCATGTGGGGTGTGAGAAATCAGATTGTGTGCCCATGTGGGGTGTGAGAAATCCTGAAACATCGTGTGCCCATATGGGGTGTGAGCGATGGGTGAACATCGATGCCCGGCGGGGAGTTACTTCGGTAATGAGCGATGGTTCCATTTTGGTTCTTCAATTGAACCTGCTGAGTTGAGTCGGTACCGCATTTGCATCTACATAGAGTCGTGAGTCGGTCTCTATGAGTTGCATTATCATCTTTATATGATGCATTGGTGAAATAAACATGTATGTGGATGTTTATGTGAATTGGTGATGATATAAACATATTGTGTATGTTTATGTGAATTAATGCGAATTGTGATAATGGCATGAGTGTGTATGCGTGAAAATATGTATGTATATATATATATATATATATATATATATATATATATATATATATATATATATATATATATATATATATATATATATATATATATTAGTGTGTGTGTGTGTGTGTGTGTGTGTGTGTGTGAATATATATATATATGTAGGTTTATATGGATTGATATAAACATTGGTGATTGCATATTGTATATGCTAGATGTTCTATTTTTATATAGACACTTATATGGATACATTGCGATGTATAGAATGGTTGAGGTGAGTTGTGGTGTGAATGCGGAAGACGCGTAACTAATGATATGTATATATATGATTTATGCATTGAATATTATGATATTGCTTCTCACCCTTCTACTGTTTTATGATGCTCTGTGAGGCATTGCAGATTAGGTGCCGGTGATCCCTTTTTGTGAAGCGCGTCTTCATTAGTTTTGGTCAAATGGCTCTGATATGTAACACCGGGTAGCATAGGAAGCCTTGGGCTATTTTTGATGAATACATTTGTATATGTATTATTGGTGTCGCATGTGTTGTAAACATGAATGTTGTTGATGAATTACATTGAATGATGTGAATATGTATATATGTGAATACATGTCGGTTATGATTCAAATGTTTAGATTTTCCGCTTTTATTCTAAATATTTGAGATGTGGGTATAAGGACTAAGATCCTCTGATGTGTTTGTTGCCCATTGTTGCATATCTATTATGAGCAGGTGTTGTATGTGTTTTAATTCAACCATAATGTGACATGTTCCTTTTATACCGTATTTTAAATAATACTCTGATGAAATTTTGAATCTGTGCCTAAATGATTTGTTTGATTATTTGGGGGTATAGAAAGGCGGTGTTACATTAAGTGGTATCAGAGCCAGTGTTGAGTCTGTTGTGTCTGTCTTATTGTTGTTGACGGTTAAGTTGTGGTTTAACCTGGTTGTTGTTTCTGGGTTGCTCAGAATATGGCTGGTAGGAATGATGCTGCGATGGCTGCTGCCATGGAAGCAATGGCTAGAGCGGTGCAGGGTGCGCCGAATGCGAATGAGAATGATGAGTTTAGGAAGAATCAGCCGCCGATCTTTAAAGGAAGATTCGATCCTGACGGTGCTCAGATTTGGCTGAAAGAGATCGAAAGAGTTTTCAGAGTTATGAATTGTGTTGAAGGAAACAAGGTGAGACTTGGGATTTGTTTCGTACGAAATTCTTGAGGAAGTATTATCCCGAAAGTGTGAAGGGGAAGAAAGAAATGGAATTTCTTGAGTTGAAGCAAGGCAATATGTCCGTGGTAGACTACACGACGAAGTTTGTGGAATTGGTTCAATTTCATCCTCATTATGCGGCGGTGACGGTGGAATTTTCTAAATGTATTAAGTATGAGAATGGCTTGCGCCCTGAGATTAAGCAAGCGGTGGGGTATCAAAGAATTTAGAGATTTTCGGATTTGGTCGAATGTTGTAGGATTTTTGAAGAAGATAGCAAAGCTCGTTCCACACATTATAAGAGTGTGAATGAGAGGAAAGGGAAACAACAAGTAAGGAGTGGACCGTATGTGATGCCTGTTGATAAGGGCAAGCATAGGGGAAACTTCGATAGGAGATCCGGAGGTGGAGGTTTCGGTGCGATTAAGTGTTTCAAGTGTGGTGAGATGGGACATAAGTCTTTTGATTGCGGAAAGACCATTGCAAAGTGCTCTAACTGTGGAGGTATTGGTCATGCTACAACTGATTGTATAAGAAATGCGGTGAAATGTTTTAATTGTGGAGAAGTGGGGCATATTAGTACTAAGTGTACTAAGCCGAAGCAAGCTCAGGCAGGTGGTAAAGTGTTTGCTTTAGCTGGGAAGGATACTACCAGTGCAGACCGTCTGATTAAAGGTATATGCTTTATTAATAGTACGCCTTTAATTGCTATTATTGATACGGGAGCGACTCATTCATTCATTTCTCATGAGTGCGCTAAGCGTTTGGACTTGTTTGTGACTTCTTGGGGTGGCGAGATTGTTATTGAGACTCCTGCTTCAGGGTCGGTAACTACGTCCTCGGTGTGTGTAAGTTGTCCTCTGACCATGTATGGTAGAGACTTTGTTATGGATTTGGTGTGTTTACCTTTGGAAGGTTTGGACGTGATCTTGGGTATGAACTGGTTGCAGTTTAGTCGAGTTCATATAGATTGCTATCACAAGTTAGTAAGGTTTCCTTCTTTGGAAGACGGTGAAGAGGTGAGTTTTCTATCCACCAAAGAGTTGAAGAAACTTTTAGCGGATGAAGCTCAATTGTTCGGTTTGTTTGCATCTTTGTCCGTGGAGAGTAAGATGGAACTTGATGTTTTTCCAGTGGTGTGTGACTTTCCAGAAGTGTTTCCGGAGGATATTACGGATGTACCGCCGGAAAGAGAAGTTGAGTTTTCAATTGATCTAGTTCCGGGTACTAGACCAGTTTCGATGGCACCGTATCGTATATCGGCATCGGAGTTGGTAGAATTGAAGAAACAATTGAATGACTTGTTGGATAAGAAATTTGTAAGGCCTAGTGTTTCTCCTTGGGGTGCTCCGGTATTGTTAGTGAAGAAAAAGGATGGAAGTATGCGTTTGTGCATCAATTATAGACAATTGAACAAGGTGACAATTAAGAACAAGTATCCGCTTCCAAGGATCGATGATTTAATGGACCAGTTGGTTAGTGCACGTGTTTTTAGCAAGATCGATTTGAGATCAGGTTATCACCAGATTCGTGTGAAGAAGGAAGATATTCAGAAGACAACCTTTAGGACACGGTATGGTCATTACGAGTACTTCGTGATGCCATTCGGAGTTTCTAATGTGCCGGGTGTGTTTATGGAATACATGAATCGTATCTTTCATGAGTAGTTGGATCGTTTTGTGGTTGTGTTCATCGACGATATTTTGATTTGTTCTAAGTCTCAAGAGGAGCATGAAGAGCATTTAAGGATTGTGTTGCAAATTTTGAAGGAAAAGAAATTGTATGCTAAGTTATCTAAGTGTGAGTTTTGGTTGTCGGAAGTAAGTTTTCTTGGGCATGTTATTTCCGGTAGTGGAATTAGTGTTGATCCATCCAAGATTGATGCAGTGAGACAATGGGAGACTCCTAAGTCGGTTACGGAAATCCGAAGCTTTTTAGGATTGACGGGTTATTATCGGAGGTTCATTGAGGGATTTTCGAAGTTGGCACTTCCTTTGACGCAGTTGACTTGTAATTGTTTGGGATATTCATTGTGAAGAGAGTTTCATGGAACTTAAGAGACGGTTGACGAAGACGCCGATTTTGATTTTGCCGAATCCTACGGATCCTTTTGTGGTGTATTGTGATGCATCATTGACCGATTTAGGTGGTGTTTTGATGCAAGATGGAAAAGTTGTGGCTTATGCTTCGAGGCAATTGAGAGTGCATGAAAAGAATTATCCTACCCATGACTTGGAATTAGTGGCCGTGGTGTTTGTTTTGAAAATTTGGAGACATTATCTTTATGGGGCAAGATTTGAAGTCTTTAGTGATCACAATAGCTTGAAGTACTTATTTGACCAGAAAGAATTGAACACGAGGCAAAGAAGATGGTTAGAACTTTTGAAAGATTATGACTTTGGTTTGAATTACCAACCGGGTAAGGCGAATGTGGTGGCCGATGCCTTAAGTCGGAAGTTGTTACATATGTCCGCGTTGATGGTGAAAGAATGGGAACTTTTGGAAGATTTCAGAGACTTGAGTTTGGTTTGTGAAATGACGCCGGTAAGCATGAAACTTGGTATGTTACATGTTACGAATGATTTTCTTGTGACCGTTTGTGAAAAGCAAAAGTTAGATTAGAAGTTTGTTGATTTGATGATGAATGAGAGTGAGGATTACAAGGTTGATGATTTTGGAGTTTTGAGATTTCGGGGTCGTATTTGTATTCCCGATGATTCGGAATTGAAAACGATGATATTGGAAGAAGGACACCGAAGCAACTTAAGTATTCATCCGGGTGCGATAAAGATGTATCAGGATTTGAATAAGATCTTTTGGTGGTCCGGGTTAAAGCGGGATGTTGCTCATTTTGTGTATTCGTGCTTGACTTGTCAGAAGTTTAAGGTGGAGCATCAGAAGCCTAGTGGATTGATGCAACCGTTAGACATTTCGGAATGGAAGTGGGATAGTATATCCATGGATTTTGTTACGGGATTGCCGAATACGCAAAGAGGTCATAATGCTATTTGGGTAATTGTTGATAGGCTTACTAAATCTGCTCACTTTGTTCCGATTGATATTAGTTATCCTTTGGAAAATTTAGCTGAGATTTATGTTCACGTGATTGTGAAGTTGTATGGGGTTCCTAAGAGTATTGTGTCAGATAGAGATCCTAGATTTACATCAAGATTTTGGGAAAGTTTACAAAGTGCTTTGGGTTCTAAGTTGAGATTGAGCTCGGCGTATCATCCTCAGACGGATGGTCAAACCGAGAGGAAAATTCAATCATTGGAAGACTTGTTGCGTGCTTGTGTGCTAGAGCAAGGTGGTGCATGGGATAGTTATTTGGAATTGATTGAGTTCACCTATAATAACAGTTTTCATGCAAGTATTGGTATGGCACCATTTAAGGCTTTGTATGGCCGGAGATGTCGAACACCTTTGTGTTGGCATGAAACCGGTGAGAGGTCGGTAGTTGGGCCGGAGATGGTACAACAAACTACGAAGAAAGTGAAGTTTATTCGGGAGAAGATGAAAGCTTCTCAGAATAGACAAAAGAGCTACCATGACAAGAGAAGGAAAGATCTTGAATTTCAAGAAGGAGACCATGTATTTTTGAGAGTTACACCAGTTACGGGTGTGGGTCGTGCTTTAAAGTCGAATAAGTTGACTTCTCGTTTTATTGGTCCTTATCAGATTACTGCACGAGTAGGTGTTGTGGCTTATCGTGTGGCGTTGCCTCCGAATTTTTCGAATTTGCATGATGTGTTCCATGTTTCACAACTTCGGAAGTATGTTCCGGATCCGTCACATGTTATTCCTATGGACGAGGTTGAGGTGAGAGATAACCTTACGGTAGAAGTTTTACCAGTTAGGATTTTGGATCGTGAAGTTAAGAAACTTAGAGGCAAGGATATCGCGCTTGTGAAAGTAGCGTGGGGAGGCGCTTCTGAAGGAAATATGACTTGGGAATTGGAAAGTGGGATGCGAGAGTCGTATCCGGACTTGTTTGAATCAGGTAATATTTTCGAGGACAAAAATTTCTAAAGTGGGAGAGAGTTGTAACGCCCCGATTTTGATTATTTCATTTTATTGAGTGTACTATTTGAATGGAGTAATAATTGTTTTAATTGTGAATTTGATGTGTTAATTTAGTATGTTTTAATATTTTTACCGTTTCGGAGAGTTTCAGGTAAAATTTAGATTGGAGGGCATTTTGGTCCTTTTGATAAAAATAGAATTGAGGGGAAAGGTATAAGAGGAGAATAGAGAGGAAAATAGAAAGAAAAAAAAAAGAAAAGAGGGTTAGAGAGAAAGAACAAGAGAAAGAGAAGAGAAAGAGGAGGAAGAAGAGCAAAACCTAGAATCATCAAGAACCAACATCTAAGCTTTCGATTAATCGGGTAAGGGTGTGAAATATTGTCATTCTATCCATGTTTATGATTATGTATGCTTTTGTTGGATTGTTTTGGATTGTTGGAGAGTTTTTGCTCATTTTCCATTCTAGGGCATAAATGGACCTAATCAGTAGAATTGAAGTTTTAACGGTTAGAAGTTGGATTAAATGGTGTAGTTTAGTCGAAGATTGTTAGGCTAAGACTATGGAAACTCATTGAAATTCAATCGGGAGATTTTATGGTAGCAAAGAGGGGAATAGTTGGTGAAACTACACTTTTCTGCATAATTTTTCAAAAATGCACAGTGAGCAATCGATTGCACTAATACAACAATCGATTGCACATTTAACAAAACTGCTGGAAAACTGAATTTTTAGTCAAGCAATCGATTGCACTAATACAGCAATCGATTGCACAGCAAAACAGTGGCTAAAATGTGAAAAATTGAGTCAAGCAATCGATTGCACTAATACAACAATCGATTGCATACTGTATCAAAGCTGAAAATTGGAAATTTCTGTTCCGACGATTTTGGCCATAACTTTTAATTCGTAAGTCGGTTTTAGTCCCCGTTCGAAGCGTTGGAAAGATAATGAATAGATCTATAGCATAGTATAGATAATATAATTAGTTGCCAAATATTTTTATATCCAATATTTTTGGGGAGTCATTGATTAATTAAATCTTAACTAAAACATGGTTTAATTGAGATGATTTATTGATTAATTACTTGAGTATTAATTGATTGTAAACCTTCGATTGGTTATTGAGATATCAATTGTTGTTTAACAAGTTGATTGTATATTGAACATTGAATTCAATTATTTGTGATAGATTATTTATCCTATGTGTAATCGTTGAATTGTGTTGTGAATTGTGAGGTGTGAAATATGGTCGTTTGGCATGATATTGTGAATGTATATTGATTGTACGCGATAGAATGTGATAAATGATACATACAATATGAATATGCATTATGAATATACATAGATTGTATGTGCTAGTATGAGAAGAATGCATGATAATATATTTGCGAATATGTATGCCTTTTGTGTTGATTGATCCCACGTAGGATCTGCAGAAACATCGTGTGCCCATGTGGGGTGTGAGCGATGGTTTATAGTTGATTGAGTTATGTTTGCATGTGAAGCATCATGATATGAATTTGTGTTAATTGATCCCGCGTAGGATCTGCAGAACCTCGTGTAAGCGATGGTTACATTAAATCCCGTGTAGGATCTGCAGAACCTCGTATGATGCGATGGTTATATTTAATTCTGTGTAGAATCTACAGAACGATTGTGTCCCCATGTAGGGTGTGAGCAATCGGATTATATGCCCATGTGGGGTGTGAGCAATCCTGAAACATCGTGTGCCCATGTGGGGTGTGAGCGACGAGTGAACATCGTAGGCTCGACGAGGAGTTACTTCAGTAACGAGCGATGGTTCCATTTTGGTTCTTCAATTAAACCTGTTGAATTGAGTCGGTACCGCATTTGCATCTGCATAGAGTCGTGATTCGGTCTCTATGAGTTGCATTATCATCTTTATATGATGCATTGGTGAAATAAACATGTATGTGGATGTTTATGTGAATTGGTGATGATATAAACATATTGTGTATGTTTATGTGAATTAATGCGAATTGTGATAATGGCATGAGTGAGTATGCGTGAAAATATGTATATATATATATATATATATATATATATATATATATATATATATATATATATATATATATATATATATATATATATATATATATATATATATATATGTGTGTGTGTGTGTGTGTGTGTGTGTGTGTGTGTGTGTGTGTGTGTGTGTGTGTGTGTGTGTGCGTGTGTGTACGTGTGTGTGTGTGTGTGTGTGTGTGAATGTATGTATATATGTAGGTTTATATGGATTGATATAAACATTGGTGATTGCATATTGCATATGCTTGATGTTCTATTTTTATATAGACACTTATATGGATACATTGCGATGTATAGAATTGTTGAGGTGAGTTGTAGTGTGAATGCGGAAGACTCATAACTAATGATATGTATATATATGATTTATGCATTGAATATTATGATATTGTTTCTCACCCTTCTGCTGTTTTATGATACTCTATGAGGCATTGCAGATTAGATGCTAGTGATCCCTTTTTGTGAAGCGCGTCTTTATTAGTTTTGGTCAGATGGCTCTGATATGTAACACCAGTTAGCATAGGAAGCCTTGGGCTATTTTTGATGAATACATTTGTATATGTATTATTGGTGTTGCATGTTTTGTAAACATGAATGTTGTTGATGAATTACATTGAATGATGTGAATATGTATATATGTGGATACATGTTGGTTGTAATTCAAATGTTTAGATTTTCTGCTTTTATTCTAAATATTTGAGATGTGGGTATAAGGACTAAGATCCTCTGATGTGTTTGTTGCCCATTGTTGCATATCTATTATGAGCAGGTGTTGTATGTGTTTTAATTCAACCATAATGTGACATGTTCCTTTTATACCGTATTTTAAATAATACTCTGATGAAATTTTGAATTCGTGCCTAAATGATTCGTTTGATTATTTAGGGGTATAGAAAGGGGGTGTTACAGTATCCAGTTCCTTGCAAGTTTCCTTCAATATTGTAATTACTTCATCTTTTCTTGGTTTTGATGATCCCTTTGATGTCTCAGTTGATGTCATAACAATATCAGGAACATGAGTTCCCTGAAACAGCTTATGATGAAATGACAATGCAGTTTCTCTCTTGCTTGCAACATCATTCTTCTTTAGGATGTTGAGATGTTGATCACAGATGATTCCACAGATGAGAGAGGGAAAAACAATAGGGCCCTTAATACTATAGCTACCAGCATCCTCCATGGTTTGTTCATAAATGTATGTTCCATAATTGAGCTTAGCCTTAGTTCCTACAACATATATGAACCTTCCAAGAATGGTTTCCACTGTTGTCTTATGATGGGTGGGCACCAAATTTGCAGCACCAATTTTGTGAAGCATAACATATTTAACACTTAGTTTGCTTGCTACAAGCTTCCCTTTGAAAGGCCACTTCTTGACTTGTTTAGCAGTTATTTCCTGACATACTTGATGGTTTGAGACTCTTAGTTCAATCAGGCCTTCATTAGGTCTCCCCAAGCACTTGTTGATGATAGTTGCTGTAAAGTTGATACATTCACCTCTTACAAATACTTTGCCAAACTCACTGGATTTACTATCAGCACATGCACCTGATAGATTCACTATGAATTCTTTCACCAACGTTTTATAGCATTGGGAGAACTGAGACACAGTTTCACCAAGGCAGCATCTCTGATTAGGGCCATGATTTCTTTGTTTTCAAGAGCATTCTGAGCAAGCTCTCTTTCTAGGGACAACCTCTTGTGATACACGTATTTCCATCTGATAACACTTGATGGATAGTGAAAAGAAATGTTATCAATTGGTACTTCAGAAATGCTTTCAGGCAGTTTGCTTGTGGAAGGTTTTTTCTTGGTCTAGATGTCAGTGACAGTAACATCTGAGTCTGTTTCTGATTCAAAAATAGATTCAGCCCTCTTCTTCTTTGTGACAACTTTGCTCCAGCACTTTCGGGGGTCCAACCTGAGCCCTCTTTGTTCCGGCCTTCCTTGTGGACGTTTCTTGCTCAGTACTCTTCTAAACTGCCTTTTTCTTGGGGGAACCATGTTCAACAACCTTTTTATCTTTCATTGTCATAAGCCTTTTGGCTATGCCAGGATTGACGTTTGCTATTAAATCATTATCAGAATACTCATCAAGGTCCACCAACTCCGCATTCTTGGTGCCTTGCACATCATCACTTCCACCATCAGAGACTGCACCATTGTTCTTCTCTTCTGATGTATGATCTTTCAAGGTTCCAACATTGGGCGTAGCATCACTCTGATCATGCACATTTGGATCAGACCCCTCATTATTGGGTGGAATGGGGATGTTCAGAGCCCTAGCTACCATGCCATCAATGATGTTGTGTGTTTTCTTTGCTTCATCATCATTAACATCAGAAGTTGCAGGAGTAGGAGTTTTACCTGGGACAAGGTCTTTGGACCTTCTTGCATGTTGGCTCCTTGGATTTTTGACCAGAACCCCTTCTGGAGTCATCATGCGCATGGGTGCTATTTCAAGCACTGGGTTAGGGTTGCTTGACTTAGTTCTTATCTTAGACTCGTTGGTGGGTATGGTCTTGGAGGGAGAGGATTTTGGTGAATGTTGAGACATTGTGCAGGACATTGATCGTGTGAACAGGGGTTTCCGTTTGTTGGAGGTTGTAGGGAAGATGAACAGTTTGATAGTGAACCAAGTGGTGTAGGAGTCTGATGTGGAGAGGCTCACTAGGTGATATGGCAAATGAGGAGGGAAATTAATGTTTTGACCAATCAGTAAATGATTGAATTTTGAATTATAATTCCCTATTCTCATTAATTGTTATAACTCATCATTACTTAAAGGCCTCAATTTTTGTAAATCACTTTTATGGGCCTTGACACTCCATGCACCAATTTCAGTCTTATTTATTGCATACTCATCAGGTATTGCACCAATCCCTTGCCATTTACACGAGTGACCCCTGAGCATGCCTCCTTTGAACTCACCAGGACTTGCTTGAATTGTGTGCTGGATGTCACAGAACAAGGTCATGACATCCGGTGTGACATTGCTTCTTTTAGGAAGGGTAGCATCCATGGACTCCATCAGGTTCCAGTATAGCCTATCTAGCTTTCCCTGATGACCAATGTATGGGTATCCCTTCTTGGCTTGCTTCCCTCCATGAGCTTTCTTGCATCCTGTCCTTCTTTCTGAGGCATTCTTTGAAGATCTTCTTGCTGATGTGTTGGATCTTCTATGTTGTTTGTCTTTCACCAGCACTACTTTTTCCCTAGTTTCCTTTTTCTCCAGGTTATTGAGGATACTTCTGGGCTCCTATAGGTAGCAATTGTTCATTGTTCTGGATCCCCTCATTTCTTCCTCACCTTCTTTATTGACAACCACACACTTATCCTTTGAAAAATGAAGTTTTAAACCTTGATCACATAGCTGACTTATGCTTATTAGGTTAACTTTCAGTCCTTTAACCATCAAGACATCCTTCAATTTTGGGGCTTTAAGACTGTCAAGTTGTCCAACACCTGTGATTTTTCCTCTAGCTCCATCACCAAAGGTTACATGACTGGATGTATGAGGGTTGAGTTTTGTCAAGAGATCCTCAATTCCAGTCATATGTATGGAACAACCACTGTCAAAGTACTAGTCCTCTTGGGTTGGCATCCTTAGATCAGTATGAGCTGCTAAGGCCATATTCTTGGTAACCCAATATCTTTGCCTGTTAGGAGCACCCTTCTTTGTTCTTGCTTGATGCTGCCTTTTGTCATGAGCTCTCTGTTCTTGATGAGGATGACTAGGAAATCCATGCAGCCAGAAACACACAGATTTGATATGACCAAGTTTTCCACAGTGGTAACATCTATACCCTTGGAATCTACTCTTGACTTGATTCTAGTTTCTGTTGGTTGGATGTTGTGACATTGGTCGTGACATCCTCTTTGGCTTCTGGACCTCAGGTTGTAACCTCTTGAGTTTTAGCATAGTATTTTGTTTATCAACATAACCTAGTCCAGATCTATCACCTGAGGTTTGTCCACTCTGTAGAATTTCCTCTAGGGTGTCAGTCCCAGAATTGAGCATCCTTATGGATTTTGCCATTTGATCCTTCTTACTTTTCAACTCCTGTACTTCACTTCTGAGTGTGTCAATTGTGGCTAGATGCTCTCTCTTTTCAGCTTCTAACTCCTTGATGATTTTCTTTTTTTGCTTTCCTTGCTGAACCAGTTTTGTGCTTCTGATGTGAAGCTTTTTGTATGAGGCTGCAAGCTCCTCAAAAGACAACTCTTCATCACTTGAATCATCATCAGATATGCACACACTGTTAAGAGCAGTGACATGTTTAGCTGAATCCTCTTCTGATCCACTGTCAGAATCTTCATCAGACCAAGTGACTGATAAGCCTTTTCCCTTCTTTTTGAGGTATGTGGGACATTCCCTCCTAACATGTCCATATCCTTCACACTCATGACATTGTACTCCTCTGCTTTGGCTGACTTTATCTTCAGAATTCTCTTTATCAGAAGGCATGATTTTGATATAAGCTTTAGACCTAGCATCTATCCTTTTGACCAGTTTGTTGAACTGTCTTCCAAGCAAGGAAATTGCTTCAGACAGATTCTCCTCCTTTTCACCATCTAAATCAGCAGTTTTTGAGACAAGAGCTATGCTTTTGTTCTTTTTCTCCATAGCCTGATCACTCATTCCCATTTAAAAGGTTTGAAGGGAACCAATGAGTTCACCCACTTTCATGTGGCATATGTCTTGGGCTTCTTCAATGGATGTAACCTTCATAGCAAACCTTTTAGGTAGTGACCTTAGAATCTTTCTTACAAGCTTCTCTTCAGTCATCTTTTCTCCTAGAGCTCCTGAGGTGTTTGCAAGTTCAAGAACATTCATGTAAAACTCATGAATGGTCTCATGTTCCTTCATTCTTAGACATTCAAATTTGGTGGTCAGCATTTGAAGTCTTGACATTTTGACCTTGGAAGTTCCTTCATGAGTAGTTCTGAGAGTGTCCCAAACATCCTTTGCTAGTTCATAGTGGTGTACCAGCCTGAAGATGTTTTTATCTATGCCATTGAACAAAGCATTCAATGATTTAGAGTTTCCAAGAGCTAAGGCCTCTTGCTCTTTGTTCCGTTCCTCTTCAGGAATAAACACATCTACTCCATCCTTGTCAGTCTTCACAGGATGTTTCCAGCCAGAGTTTGCAGCTCTCCAAGCCTTGTTGTCTAAGGATTTTAGGAATGCAATCATCCTTGGGTTCCAATAATCATAATTAGATCCATCCAGAATTGGAGGTTTATTAGTGAATCCTACATCTTTATCCATTGTACCAGAATTTGTTTTCCCTAGATCTCACCCAGATTTAAACAGGCAGGGTTCCTGCTCTGATACCAATTGAAAGTTTTGGTAAGCACACGATGGATGTTAGTCCCAAGGTTATAACATCCACTATGACATCTGCTACTTAACAGCTAATACTCAGTAACAATAAAATCAGTAAATAACACAACAATTATTCACCCAGTTCAGTGTCAACAACACTTACATCTGGGGGCTACCAAGCCAGGGAGGAAATTCACTATCAGTAGAATCAATTTAGAGTTAAACCTCCAGTTTACACTCCTCACTTAATCCCTACCCAATGTCACTTCAACCTAGAGACACTCTAGACCTGAGTATACCCACTCACTCCCCCTTAATCACACAACAGTGATATCAAACAATTACAGAAGACAATATGAAGAGACACTTCATACACACCTTGATCTTGCTTCACAGCTTTGATCAAGGTACTCACACACTCTTGCTTCACAGCTTTGAGTGAGACACAGCCTAGAATCTACCTATCCAATGCAAATCATCCACTAGACAATTGCTTGGAGTACAAGTATTCCTAGACAGAAATCCCACGTGAAGACTAGCCTTCTTCACTTACAAGGACTCTGCAATCTGCACTCTCTATTATTCTTCTGTCAAGTGCTGTTATTCAGGATTGCATCTTCTGATCTTTATAGCAGCTGTCAGTCCTTTTGGGCCTTGGTGCATCAATTAGGTTTTATTCATAACAAACCTATTTTCAATGATCTGCACACTTGCCACTTAATTCAGGGTTATTCTAGTTCGTCTAGGGCTTCTAGAAAATCTCCTGATATCCAGCTTGAGCTCCTATTCTATTTTCTGGTTTATAGATACCAGAAAAACAACCTTGCCCGCTGGATGTCATACGTTCAGTGTTATGACATTTTGTATGACATTCAGCTTAACTGAGTTAACTTATAGTTAACTTACCCTGTACACACATCATTAAGTATGTCCTAACAATCAGTATGACATACATGCACACTCTAATGTTTTGCCACAAAATGCAGCCAATCAAGAGCACTTACAAGTACATTGCACGTGTTTTTCTGCCTGTCAAGTCGTTTGGATTATGAACTTCTTGTAAGATTTGAAGATCAAGGTGAGTAAGCTTGTAAGGTTGATGATTGACAACAAGCACGTTGACACAAGGTTCCATTTTCTACGCAATTAGGTTCATAATGGAGTGCTTGAAGTTGGTCAGTGTAGCACTCAAAAGTAACTTTGAGATGTGCTTACTAAAGCTATCAAGACTGAAGACTTTATCCATTTGAGGGTTGGAATTAGTTTTTTTGGTGTTAGTCTTGAATGTGGATTAAGGGGTAGTGTTAAAGTGTAATCCAAATTCAAATTTAAGTTTCATTTAGAGTTTTTTTTATTTAGTTGCTCTGATGGTATAAATATTGAACTCAAGTTTCAGTTGTAACAGATTTTCATTGTAACCATTTTAAGTTAGAGATTAAAAATTAGTTACTCAATTTTCTCTCTCTTCCATCTTATTCATCTTCAACCTTGTGCTCCAACAGTATATCTGTTATCCAAAGCAAACTAAAGGCCTTATAAACCCCCCCCCCCCCCCATAACTCAGTGCTTCCAATTTTTTTGAAAAAGCCTCCAATCCATCTACCTCTTTTGTTACGACTCAAACCTCCACAACTGATCGGGACTTTCTATGTCTAACAAATCTAACTGCAAGTGCACAGTCTATCGCGTAGTAATAATAGATATCAATCCCACAGGGACTCGTAATCAATCTAGTATTATCGGGTGTTACGGTGTTTAGCTAGGTCGGTTTGGTTTCAAGTTGAATAATAGCAGAATAGATGCGTAAACTAAAGGGAACTAAAGCTTTTACTTAGGGTATGAATTTATAAATTGATATGCAATAATTTTGTTCTTCGGGGATTCGACAAATTACTGGCGTATTAAGTGTTTTCAAACTTAGTTTAAGAAGAAAATAGTGATCTAAATACTTTTGTCTCACGATGGTTGTTGACGCTAGTCGCAACTCTAAGGCGGAACGTATGCTGTCGCTATCCCGTTCGGGGTTAAAGTTACCTTTTGAAAATCTCTAAGTTCTAATCCTTTTTAAAGCGCTTTCGCTGTTTTTAAATTGAATGCCTAGTTTTTACTATCTGGTCTTAGCCTCAACTATCGCTTGTTGGTTCGTACCTTAATATGGTTTCCCACTGTCGTGGCAAAACCACCGTAAATAGCTTCTCACTGTCGTGACAAAGGTTTATTTAGAATTTTTGATTAAAAACTAAAACCATAATTGAGTTTTGAAAAGAGAAAGATTACGCCAATTATTATCAAATCCCGTCCGAATTATTATTGCATATCGATTACGGTAATTTAGCTAGACATGGAAAAAGAAATGATAATACATAAATAAAAGCAGTAATTAAGAACATACATCATAATGAAAATTTGCGATTACAATTAAAATGAAAACCTGGAAATATCCCAATTGGCTTTTGGGCAGATCCTCCACAATGTTGGCAGGATTCTGGTCTTTGTGCCAATTGATCGTACAAGAAAAATGGAAATTACAAAATACCAAAGAATACAGAGAAGAAAAAGAGAAACAAATAAGAATATAAGAACGGTAAGGTTGCTCTGAAGATAAACTGGCAGCACTTCGTTGTCTTGAATGCGGCTCCCTTTTTCAGGTCCCAACCTCTTCCTTTTATAGAGAGAGAGTATCTACCGGTTATTCCTTCAGGAAGTGGGTTTGAGGCAGAAAAGTAGGAGTTAGTGGTCACACTTTTGGTCTTTGAGGGGGAATTTTTGCACGTGACTTCATTCTGCACGTTCTGGGTGCATGACGGTCGTCATGGAGGTGTGACAGTCGTCACACGCATGACGAGCGTAACGGCCATGTGACGGTCGTCACATCAGTAAGACTCGTATCTGTTGTTTTTCTCTTGGTTTTTCATCTGTTTTTCACTTGTTTTTGCTCCTTTTCTTCATATTGCTTTGCTTGGACATGTTCTTTGAATACCTGCATAATACTTAGACAAATAGCATGGAATGTCCTGAATTCGGAGTGAAATCAGTCAAATATTAGTTAAAACATATGTCATTTTATATATACAATTTCACGTTATCAACAACCGGCATTACCATTGCTCTTAGACACTCCATCAATATTGATCATTATGCTATCGTAATATGAAGATTTCTATTTGATATGAGCAAGAATCTTGTTGCCAATACTAACACTATTTTTCATCTTTAGGCTTGTGAAATAGAAACTAGCCCTATTGTGAATGTGACCCACCATATCAATATGCATCACAAAGGTATCATCATGAATCTTTTTATTGAACCAAAACCATGTATAGTGACAAGTTGTTGCCCGTAAAGCTTTCCAATCCTCGATCTTCCCTTGGCCAAGATTGTTGTGTAAGCTTAACTAAATCCAATCTTGTAAAGTTACACCAAAAAATAAATTCTAGTCTGCTTCTCTAACAAAAGAAAGCCAAGTTGTTTCCCCAGAAACACAATCTCTCAATGTATGAAGCACACTTTTAATCTCAATTGAGCATTCCAAACAAGAAGGGTACTTGATTTGCATCTAACTAAGATGAAGATTTGTCAAGAGGCTATCATGCTTAACTGACCAAATAAACGCTTTGTTACATTTTAGACAGTTCAAAAACCGTATACTTTTACAAATTCTGCTTTGCTCTTGATCAATAGTGATAGAACTCAGTAAATTATATGCACTTTCAACAGAGAAATCACCATTTTTTGAGTCTCTCCATAAGAGAATGTCCTCACTATTGTCAGATCTAGGAGGGTGGATGGCCAAGGTTTCCTCAATATTATTTTAAGGTAGTAAACCAGTAAGCGTACTAGTCTTCTAGTCCCCATTACCTATTACAATTTCCATTATTTTGAGAGAAGGAGACCGACATGGCTATTTGTAAGGGCATCAGTAAGAGCTCCTAAATGGAGCCACAAGTCATTCCAACTATTCATTGTCTCCTCGTTACCAATATCCTAGTAAGTATGTTAATGTAGCAAGTTCTAGTTCTTCCATAGGTTCCTCCATAAATAGGAGTCATTTGTCTTGGTGGCTACATATCTCACGTTCTCATTTCCTCTGTCATATTTTCATCTAAGGACGTTACACCATAATCTATTCTATCCATTCATGAATTTCCAAGCGAGGTTAAGCAGACACGCTTTATTATTATCACTAATTTTTTAAAGCCTAGTCCCCCCACCATTTTAGGAGTGGTGAGAGTACTCCACTTGACAACATGTGTAACATCCTAAACCTTGACTCTTATATAAAAGAGAATTTTCACTAATTAGGATGCTACTCAAAACAAATTATGCACTTCATGAAAAAATTTCAAACTCACAACAGAAACTCAAATAATCCTCATAACATCAAATAATAAATTAAAGAAACCATTTAACGATAAATAAACTCCAAATGAAAACTCAAAATAAATAACGCACTCGTTCCCATAATAGATAAAACCAACTAAAAAGCGATAAATATAAAATAAATTAAGAAAGCTCCGAAGTCGTCTTCCATTCACAAACGACTACTCCTGCTGAGCATATGTACAACAATTACACAAAACAAACAAAACAAACAAGAAATGGGTGAGAATACACCTTCCAAATGATAAAGGTGAAATTTAATAACAAGATGGTAAATATCGATAATCACAAATGCATCATTCACACAAAACACAATCAAAGCTCAAACAGTTATTCAAATGCTAATGTCCTTAGCTACTTCGTCAAAAATACATGTGGTACCAGGTTTTTGGGGTCAGAGGTATGTTACTGATTACCCATGTCTCTGGTTCCTCTTAAATAGTATCCCTCTCTGAACGTGAGGAGCCTATTGCTGCTGTTGGTATTGAGGTTGATTCTGATCTTTCTAGAAGAAGTTAGGATGATTCTTCCACTCTAGATTATAAGTCTGAGAATATGGATTTTTCTTCTTCAGAAACTTTATCTCTTCAGTTTGTTGCACTGTCGCAACATAATATGCAGTAAAGTGGGGTCCACTACAAATATCACAACTCACAGCTTGACTGGTTTGAACTTGAACTACTTGTTGAGTACCTAAATTCATGCCCTTGAGTCTTCCCTCTACTTCAGCAGCCACTTGGTCTTCTATCTTCACAACCTGATTTGCAAGTTTCAAGTCAATCACACCCTCAGGTTTACTCACACTTCGGTCATATAACTCCAGATGTTCATTTGCAGCAACATCTTCTATGATCTTCTTGATACCACTGGTTGTTGTTAAATTGGATGAGCCACTAGCAGCTGTATCGATACGTTACTTAGTCTTCATTCGGAGGTCATTTACAAACATTTGCATCTGTTCAATCTGATTCATATTGTAAGTGGTACATGCCGCCAATACCCTTTTGAACCTCTTGAATGCATCACCCAGTGATTCTCCTTCTTTCTCCTTAAAATTCATAATATCGTACCTTTTTCGAATATAAACAGAAACATGAAAGTATTCATTAAGAAAAGTCTTATCCATCTCTTCCCAAGTAGTAATACTCCCAGCAAGTAATGAGTAAAACCACTTTTCAGCATATTCAGAAAGAGTGAACGGAAACATTCTTAATTTCTTTGCTTCTTCAGAATGCCCCTCAATCTTCAAAGTAGTACTCATAGTAAGAAACCTTTGCAAATTCTTATTTGCATATTCATTAATCTTCCATGTAAAAGGTCTCTTCCCAAGCTGTCGGATTGTTGTAGGGTGCATTTGGAAGTTAGCAACATTGACCGGTTGATTCATAATAGTCAACCGACCTGCTGAAGCATTTGCTCCCCCATAGTCCCCAAGAAGCCTTTCTTGGGGTTCACCCATTACTACTTCTATCTCTAACTCTGTATCTAACTCTGAACCTGTATCTGAATTCTCCAAATGAACATAAACTTCTTCTTCTTTTTCTTGTTTTGGGATTGGAGTCTCCTCTTCTGAGGCTGCCAGGCTTGCTTGTGTAGCTTGCCTGAGTCTAGCGTGCAAAGATCTTTTAGGTTCTGCGTCAAAAGGAAAATCAGCTGAGGGCTTTCCTCGCATACAAAGATTAGACAAAGATCAGTAATAATAATAATAAACAAAAATAATATAAGCAGAAAATAAAATTTTAGTTGCAGAGCAACAAAGTTCTAACTGAAATATATCTGTGAACTCTATTATCTTTGCAGTCCCGGATAATGGCGCCAAAAACTTGATCGGAAAAATAACAAGTGTACTATTTTTCCTATGTAGTAATAAGGGATAAAGTCCCAAATGTCGATCTCAAAGACTGCTTGAGGAATAGATTTATGAGTTTAATTCAACTAAACAAAAGCTTGGGGGTTTAGGATTGTTTGGTGAAGTTATAAAACACTTGCACATAAAATAAAGAAAGTAATTGAGTGGTTTAGAAAATATATGAGTGAACTATGCTAGAGATGGTGTATGATCCGACTCAGTAACAACTCTGAATTAACATAGTAACAACTTATTGTAGCTAATTAATTACCGATTCTTTAGAATGTTTACTCCTAAGTCCTTAGTGAGAAAAACTTTAATCATTCACCCTAATTCCTATGTCCATAGAGAATTACAGATGAAATTAAGCAATCAATAATCAAGAACATTCTGGTTTCTATAGGGTATCCCTAATCCTAGGTGATATCTACTATATAATAATCTAAAGCAAAGCATTAACAATGACGGTCCAACCTAATCGTTAATCAAAAATCAAACCTTATTTGTCCGACAGGGCAAGCATTAAGAATAGCTAGATATCAAATCAATTATGAAAAATTAAGAGATTGTTATTGCAATGCTAATATTAGATTCATTACATATCCAAATCAGGGACACCCTCTTGCATTGGGGGTTTAGCTACTCATAGTGTTCAAAGGAAGTACAATGTAAAAAGTAGACATTACAAAAATTTGGATACACCCAGATCGTCAATTGCTTCCGCTCATGAAAATCTTTCGCCCTCCAAAAACCTTGTGCTCTCCAATCTTTGATCGTAAAATTCTTCTCCCGTCAAAAAGTTCCTCCTTTTTCGTCAAAACTCTTCTAAATAGTGAAAAATCAAATAACCTTCGTTGGAAATGCTCGAATTACTCTCACACTTAACACTAGGTCCAGAAACAAGAAAATATGAAAATATGCATATTGGGCTGACACGACCCGTGTTGGGTGAAACGGGTGGCCGTGTCAGCCTTCTGTTTTCCAAGTTTTGTATTTTGAAGCTTTAGGCTTGGTGACATGACCTGTGTCAGCTGACACAAGTTCCCGTGTCAGCCCACTATTTTGTTCAATTTCCACTGTCTCCTTATATGATGACACTGACTATGTTAGGTGACACGGGTGTTCGTGGTGGCTCCCTATAGGATGGGAAAAATTCCACCGAAACTCCGTATTTTTCCTCTTTCTCGCACCAAGTTCTTTCTGAATGCTTATTTGAACCTAAAAACATTAAAGAGACATAACCAAAGCATAAAATGTGGAAAAATATAAATAAAGTAACTAAACATATAACAAGATTAACTAAAATTAACGGTAAAAGAAAGCATAAAAACCATCGATCAATTAGTTTCACCTCAAACAAAGTTTCTTTTCATATTCTGAGTATCCTTGATGATTTCCTTGGGAAATGCAGAAGACTTCATTGTATATGTAAATGTAGCTTCAATCCCTAACTTGGCATGAACAACTCTACCAAAAAAGGATAATTGTTTTGCCTTCCAATTTGTGAGCTTGGATTGATTGTTATTTGTAAGTTCTATGGTTTTTGGATTGGCAACATTTTGGTAAAATATGTTGTTAGCAAGATGTTAAACCAGATGTTCTGCTGTGACAGTCAGACATCATGTTCAGTATGATGTTGTGGCATGTGCCAAGACGTGTTATACCAAAAAGTTATGGCATGACTATTTTGGTATTTTTATTGTGATTTTTTAGAGTGTTTTAATTCACACGTGGGCATTATCGAAGGAGGGATATTGTGAGAACTTCTGTTTTGACAGATTGTGTTGTTTTTCGTAAAAAGAATCCTTGAGCCTTTTTAGGAAATTTTGTATTTTGTTCCTATTTTTGTGCAGAAGATTATGCTTATCATCTCAAGCTGATTGCTGATGAGTTGCGCTTCAAGAGTCTAAGCCCATAAGATCTGAAGACTATTTAAAGAAGATCTAAGCCTAATGTATTGTACGACTTTCACTCTTGTAAAATAAGGGGAGGTTTTAGAGTCTTAGGTTTTGAGAGTCTTACTCGTGTTAATTGTATGTCACCCTTGTATCTTTTGACACATAGATGTAGACTGATTGTGTATTCTTAATTGTCCACTCTAAAGCTTTTAAGCAAGAGTGTATTGTTCTTAGTTGAAGCTTGTAAGCAAAACTAGGTATTGTAGTTGGAAGAATGATCTTCTTCTTTTTGGTTTCTTGAGGTATTGTCACTAGGATTGTGTCTGATCAGGAAGTGATAGGGGGATCTCATATATAGAGGATTTCTAGGTAGAAGTTGCACAAGGTAGTGATTAGGAGAGAAGTTGTAAACGGGGGAGTTTAACTTTGAACTAATCCTATCATAATGACTTTCCTTCTTGGCTTGGTAGCCCCAAGATGTACGTGATGTTGCACCAAACTGGGTTAGCAATTTGCTGTATTGTTTATCATTCTTCATATTTTACAATTTGATATAATTGTTTTGTCAGAAAGACAGATTTTGTAACATATGTCTTGACATAATGTTCTAATGTGAGGACATCAGTATTAATATGTGTTAGAGTGTTAGAGTGCCAGAATTTCAATTGGCATCAGGGTTGGTACCTTAGTCATTTTTTGGGTGAGCTTCAGGGAGATTTTTTTTCTGGTACTGCATGATCATTAAAAGGAAAGCAACTACTAAAAATCTGTCACCAAAGAATGTGCTTTGATTGTTCATTGTGATGATTTGAATTCCATATCCAATGAAGTTGATTAACATGTGTTCATATTGATAAACACATGTGTGGTGACCAAAGATGCTTGGGAGTTTCTCAATACCTTTCATGAAGGCACATTTGGTCAGGTCAGCAGGTTTTAGAGGTCTCTATCCAAGAGACTTGTCATGAATGTGACTGCTGTTGAAGATGAAGATTAAGTCACCATCAACATAAGTGGACCTCTTAGGTCTCTATATTGTTGATCTATCTTTGAGGATGAAAATTCTGATTTGAAGAATAAAAGCATGGATTTTATCTCCTACTCTGTAGGAGTGTGTGACTCGGCATATGCTGAAGAGATGATTCAACCCGGTTCTGTGGAAAGTGGATAAACGGACAAGGTCAAATGTAAAGAACATTCTTCCTGACATCTTCAAGACTCTGTTTCTCAAGGATAAGTTGGACCTGGTGTAAAGGTAGAGCTTCTTAGTGTCCTGAACTTAAAGGGTTCTATCATCTTATTATAGCAGATTGCTCTATCTATCTCAAGAAGCAACTTAAAGAGCTTGCTAGTTCATATCTGATAAGTGAAGTGAGCTTGAAGATGAGTCTGTCTATTTGGACGATGGACTTATGATGTAAACTCCTATTTTGAAGTATTAACTCTGATGGTTCTGGCTGCATGTGGGTAGTTCAGAATTTTGTTTCTGATGTGTTGGAGGTGTGCTTCAAGTTGGGTTGATGAGTGAATGTCTTAAAGGGATAGGGTGCTCAAGACTATATCAAGCAAGTTAGATCTCAAGGATAGAGGAATTTACTTCTATCATGCTGAACATCAGAATATTCATGCTAAAGGCATGAACTTGCTCTGAAAGTGTCTCTCTTCTAGGGTTAAGTTAGTCTTATCAGGTATTTTTGTTTCAACTTGAAGGGTTATTTCAAAGGATCAACTTAGCTTATAGCTAACCAAGCAGTGGTTAGAGCTCCAAGAAAGTGTAAATTGTCTTATCTCTCATACCTGTTTGGAGTTGCAACTGAGCAAGATTGGTATTCTGGCTGTGGGTATTCCAGACTCATGACTAGAGTAAAGGTGGTTCTGGTGGAATCTAAGTATCTCTCTCTAACTTTGTTCCTGAAATGATGTGCCAAAAGGGTGAATTCAAAAGGGTTTGTGAACTGGATTTTCTAGTTTTGATGTTGTTTCCCATGGTATAGTGTTGTTGAGTAGTGAGATCAACACAATTCAGTTGTATGATCAAGGTCTTAAGGTAATTTTCACTAAGGCATAACAGTTGGTCTTTAATGAGTTGTATGAAGTGATGATGAGGAAATTGCTATTTATGCTTGTTCCAAGGAATTGCTGCTTAAGCTTAAAGTCCAAGGAATACGTCGTCACCAAATTTTGTATCCTCTCATGTGGTTCCTATGAAGCCAGATTCAGGTTGTTGATAGAGGATCAAAGGAGAGAGGAGGAAAAGACTGAGGTTGAAAAGAGTGATAATGGTGTTTTGCTCAGACAGCACCCTGGTATTTTTGGTCAGCTCAATTGGTGCTTGTTTGAAGGTTTGCTGGTACTTATCTAATGACAGATAGGATGTATGGACATTGTGCCTCTGTGTAGGACTTCCTTTGGTTCTTGTTGTGTATGAGAGTTTATTTCTCTCCATGAAGTTTCCATGGGTGAGTGTCCCTGATCTGCCTTTGCATTTTGTTCCTCTCCTATTGTGCTTAAATGTTGGTTCTCAAGTAGTTATTGCAAGTGGATGTTCATGGTCTGATATGAATGTTATGTCCAAAACCAATCATTATGAAAATGACTGATGTCCAAGCAAATATTAGAACATCATCGCAGTAGTGTAAATCTCCAGAAAATGAAGCAAATTATACATGAGATCTGATCATGTGGAGATAATGCTCACCAATTGACTCATAGAAGAGATATCTAATACGAGTGAATCTTTGGAAAGAAGTATTGATGGTGATAGTGGCTTTGACAGTACTAAAAGGAAGGATCTTATGTGCAGTGTAGGATGACATATATGATGTCATGATATCTGGCCTGGTGCTATGGAGAACTATGGTTTCTTTGGGATTTCTATTGTGATGTTATGGTGTGAAGCATGGAAATAATCTCTATGCTTCTATGTGATCTTTGGTGGTGCTGGGATTCCATGTTTTGACATCATTCTAGTTGTTGGTACTTAAGAGGAAATATACTTCTGCTGATGTGGTTTGTGTGCTTGATGTCAATCCAGATGTACATGACATCTTGCCTGCCTGAAGTTTTTTGAAGAACTCTGGTTTCTCTTAAATGTTTTTGAAGTTTTTGTTGTTGTGCATACTGGGACAATTCATGATTGCACGTGTATGTCCTTGAAGAACAATGATTTTCTTCTCCCAGCAGGATGGTTTCTCTATCTTCTTTAGCATTTATTTTGCTGAATCGGTTCCATTGCATTTGCATGCGTGCATAGCATCTACCCAACGCGTAGCATCTCCATTTCGTATGGAGCATTACGCCATTTTCAAACATATGCATAGGCCAGGTTGTTATCTCTTTGTTTGCAGGTATATCTCCGACAGATGACCGATATCTTGGCCTGTAGGTTGTCCAGACCACGACAATGGGTGTTACTAGTGCTTCGTCCGTCGAGTATCCAAACTCCGGTCGACCTTCGTTGAACATTCAGGCTCCGGCTTGGTTCGTCGAGCATTTAGGCCCCAGTTCTTTTTGTCCGTTGAGTATTCAGACTTCGGTCGAGTGCGTCGAGCATCCAGGCTCCGGCTTATTTGGTTGGGTATCAGGACCCTATTGAAAATATTTGTGGCCAGTTTCGTCGAGTATCCAGACTCCGGTAAATATCCAATTGAGGATTTCTCTTAATGCGTCAAGTGTTCAGGCTCCGGTTCTTCCCAATCTATGATGATTTCCTCGATTCTGACAATTCGAAAAGTGTTCTTTCAGCCTGCGTGGTATCCAGACCCCGGCTCATGCCAACCCTCAGCAGTGTCCTTGGACTTCAGCTAGTCATGATGTAAAAAGCTCACTTGGTATTCAGACCTTGTTAAGATTGGTGATACGTTCGCATCGTCCCTTGAGTATCCAGGCTCCGGTCTACGTCACTGAGTATCCAGACTCTGGCGAAAATTTCAACTTGTGATGCATTTCTTGGCCTTATATGGTAACCAGACTAGGGCAATTCGTGATGTGATTCATTTTGTTCGTAGAGTATCCAGACTCTAGCAATGTGAAACAGTGTTCTTAAAAACCCTGTGGTATCTAGACTCTAATGAGAATTTCGTCGTCCGTTGAGTATCCAGACTCCGGTCAACCTACGTTGAGCGTTCAGGCTCCGATAATTGCGTCAAGCATCCAGGCTCCGGTGATTTCCCAGTTGGCATTATTACTTTTTCCATTGAGTATCCAGGCTCCGGTCAATTACGTTGAGCGTTCAGGTTCCGGCTTCTCCGTTGAATATCCAGATTCCGGTGAATTTGCAATTCGTGAGGTACCGTTTTCTCCGTTGAGTATCCAGACTCCGATAAAAGTCAGTTGGGTCTGAGATCCTGATAAGTTTCATGGTTATATTCCTTCTCCATTTAATATCCAGATTCCGGTAAATGTCCGATTTATGAGGTATTGCATTGTCCGTTGAGTATCCAGACTCCGGTAAATCCGCAGCAGAGTCGCCAGCTGTCACTACTATAAAAAAAGGTTCCGGCAATGACAGAAGAGTCGCCACTGTTCGTTATTTATCCCAACAAGGCAAAGGAAACAAGCAGAGAAAACCTGTGAAACAGGATAATACTGGTCATCGCAACCAAATCTCGGGTTCTGGAGTCGGTTACGCAAGGGGAAGGTATTAGCACCCCTTACGTCCATCATACTCAACGGGATCCACGCTTTGTTGTTTAGCTAAAAGGGTGATTGAAACTATCTACACTAAAGGTCTCCGGGACAAAAGAAAAAAAAAGTGACTCAGCAGAGCGTCGCCGCTCTGGGCCTACGTATTCCCGTCTGGTACGAGAAATCAGAGTCAACGTAGTTTGACTAACTATGGATTAAACTGGGGAAAGGTTGCTCGCCGAGACATTGCGTCTCGTGCCTACGTATTCTCATATTGTATGAGAAATCAGAGCAAACATAGTTCGGGCAAATAAGAACACCAGTTGGTTCAATTGTTTTTAACCGAGTAGGGTTAACAACTAGTTCTAGCAGTTAGGCGTATACAGCTCGACCTTTGGAGACTTAGGCGTTACCTGTTTGCGGTAGAACTAAGAGTTAACGAAACTCTTTTTACAAAAAAGGTTTTCCATTATTAAGGGTCCCAAGGGACAAAATGAAGTTTGAAATTGTTTTTGTGTCTTTTAAAGAGAAGTGTTTTTGAATTGTTTGTAATTCATATTGCACTAAAGACTATGACCTGAGAGCGAATGCGTCACACATCACCCAAAGGGTGAACACTAAACACTCTAGGCCATTAAGAGGAAACACCCAATAACCATTTCCCAAGTACTTAAGGCTCGTAGCGTACAATATTCATTAGCCTTTATTAAGTATTTTGAAGTTGTTTTGAGATGAGAAAGAGAGAGGACAAACTAAAGGGAAACTAGTTCAAAACCTAGTAGTTGTCATGAAAGATGAACCTATAGTTGTAGTTAAATGGAAATTCTACTTAATACTCTCATACATGGTTTAAAACCTAGTGTCTATCACAATCATCCTTAAACAAGGAGATTGGAAGTCCTAAGGGAGCATGGTAAGAAAAGAATAACATGAGATAAGACATGAAATAGGAATGAATGAATGCATATGCAATGCAACACACAAGCAAAGGGAGGAAATAGTGTGGGGTGAAAACCTCCACAAGCTCATCTCAACCTTTATTAATGCAAGTAAGAAATGCACAAAGAGAAAATAACACACAAGAAAATGGAGGAAATAGGGTGGGGTGAAAACCTCCATAAGCTCATACAACATGACATGGAAAGAATGAGAGGATTGAATGAGATGATGGGAGGTAAAGGGAGAACCAAGGGAACTCACAAGGGCTACTCAACCAAACATACTACATCCAATATGTACACAAATCACACAAATGGTCCTCAAAGGCTCACCACTTATGACCTGCTTCAAATTCCTCTAAAGGAGGGATTAAGCTTCCATAAATAGGATCCTAATGTCCTAGGACAGAAGTATAGATGAGGGTAGAATGTACTCCAAGTAATGGAAAAGAAATGCACCAAAGATTGCAAACAAATCATGTAAAAAGAGTGTAAACATTCACATACATGCCCATATGGAATCCTAAAAGATAGGTCAAAAGAAGTACAAACTTAAACAAGTTGCAAACCAAACTAGGACCTAAAATTCAACATACAAACACCTCATTATGCCTTAACATGAATCCATAAGAATTAGAGGCCCACTTAATGCACAAAACCATTTAGAACAAAAACTAGCACATGTATTAGGGTAAACATCACACAAAGATATCACAAAATGGAAATTACATGAAAAATAACACACATACTCAAAGAAAGCCAAATAAAATCCTAGGTGACCCCTAAGGTGTTAAGAACCAGGGGTCAAAAGTGTGGGAACTAAACCCAAACACAACTATGCCAACAGAAATGAAGTTCCAAGCGATACCCTAAAAGCAAGGGTAAATCGAGGTCCTAAAAAACACACTAAAACCCTAATCAAATGGTAACAAAACCAGGGGTAAAAATATCACAAAAATCAATCAACATTTAATGGATATGCAGGAGAAAAATCAGCCAATTATATGAAAAATTCATCACACAAAATAAAATCAAGAACAAGAGATATGCAACTTTAATCCATTTAAAACACCACAAAAATGAAAAATCAAGATTTAATTGAAAAATGGCTTAAAAAATTAATCACAAAAATTGTAAAGTCAGATAACATGACAAAGTGTGGGAAAATATTTTTGCATGATTTTTTTTTTGCATATTTGAGGTATTTTTTTATGAATTAAAAATCAAATAGAAATAAAAGTAAAAGAAGAAATAAAGAAAATGAAAAATGGAAAATGGTGCGTGATGAATAGGAAGTATTTTCAGTTCAATCAGCGGGCTTGCATTCAGGGGGGTGCAAATATTAAAAACGGCCCAAGTTCAAGCAAACTCAGAGGCTGGATGAAACGCCTTGTTTCATTAATGTTACGTGGCCAGTCAATGAGTCAAAGAGTATCAGAATGAGTCACAGCCGTTGGATCAGGATGGGTCAACTAGTCCAAAGGGTGACATGGCGTACACGTAAGCTTGGTGGAGAAATAACCAGACGCCGGAGCCACCATGCTTCGGTCGTCTTCTCCGGCTAGTCAAAATTGCAGGTAGATTAAAACCTAACCAAAACCTAAGATTTTTGAGTCTAAACTCATCTACACATTGCACTGATCAATAATCTAGGGTTCTTGATCATTAATCTCTCCTAAATCAACCCATATGAATCAAATCAAAATCAAGCAACATCCAAGAATTGTCAAGAACCTCAACCAAACCTATCCAAAAATGATCTATGGTGCTAAGGGATCATGAATCTATGAAAATGGCACATGATTATGGCATGAACAGAGAGAATTTGTGAGGGATAACTTACCTAACAGAGTGCCTCCGTTGGGCCTTGATTTGTTGATGAAAACTGTGCTAAACCAACCAGAAAGTTTCCCTAAACTTCAATTGAGCTCTTGGTGCTCTTGAATTGGATTGAAAATGCTTAATTCTTGGAAAAACAATTTCACTTTGCTCTTCACTTTTGCAACTGAATTCTCTCTCAATTTTGCGCCAAATCCAAATCTGAAGCTTTGTGAATGATCTGAGTATTATATACAATGGATCCAGATTGAATGGAGGCCCAATCATGGCCTGTTTGTGTCAATTTGAAAAGTCCAAAAATTTGGTTTGAAGCTTGAAGTTCACGACTACTCTTGGCTCCAATGGCCTTGCCTTTGGTTCAAACTAGTTGCTTACAATGAACAGAAATCCAATGGATGAAAATTGGCCCTTGAAATGATCTTATGGTGAGATTTGGATATGTTACTTCAATGTGAAGCAACCTTGAAATTAACCATGAAAATGACCTCAAAAATCAATTCTGATCTATGCATTGTGTTTAGTATATTCAAGGCACTCAAAAAATGCACAAACATGTTATAGTATGGTTTAAAATGAATTCAATTCAAAGTCATGGCTTTTAAGTACTTTCTCATGGAAATTCCTTCACCAATTCTCATATACAAACCATATCCATTGCAAATGATTGTTTGGAGATGTAATTGAGCTCATTTGGAGCAACTTTGATGTTGGAGAAAGTTCCATTTGAAGTATGCAAAGTTGTGAAAATGACCTATAATCAAAGTTTCCCAAAATAACCCTGCCTTGCAAGCTTCATATCTTAAGCTCTACAAATCAGATGAAGGACTTCTAGTACTTTTTGGAAAGCTAAGATCATAAGGAAAAACTTTCATGTTTGGGTCAAAATGAGGAGAAACATCCTTCTAGGTCAAAAGTGTCTTGGAAGTTGGTTGACTTTTGTTGATCAAAATCACATTCATCTGGGGACCCATAACTTGTCAGCATCATAACTTGAGTACTAGAACTCATTCATTGGGTTTCAAAAAAGCACATGTACATCTCTTTATTTTTCCAATATGGTACCACATTTCTTTTCTCCTTCTGAATGCTACGTGCCCTAACCCGAATTAATTTTTTTGACATTGCTTTATTATTTTTTTTTGCTTCTCCCAGTATCTCGCTTAGTATCCTTCCCTCCCATTGGTTGATTTGAATTTTGTGGAACGACTCAATCCTTTATTTCTTCCTCAAATGTTATCGCGTCATAATCAACAATTATTATTTCATCATTATTTTTTGTATCATTTCCATGAATATCCTATAGATCTACAACCATATCTTAATCATTAAGCATAATGAACCGAGAGCCCATATTCCCTATAATAGCTTTAATGCCATTTAATTTCACCAGGGCTCTGTTACATTGTTTCATTGAACCAACTTCTCACCCATTTTTTGCCAATTCCTTCCTTTGCTTTTGCTTCCTTGACTTCTAAACAAACATTCCAAGGACCATTCACTCTAGTATTATTGACTATATTTTCACTTCCATTACTAGCGTTATCCTTCATTGTGTTGGAGCTACTCGTGTACTTTGTGATTGTTTGATCGTGGAGGTATTCATACTTGATCTTGTAGTGCCTACCTTGATTGCAAATATTGCAAGAAAAGGCTTCGTAAGATTGATTAGTGCTAAGCGGTTGTGATTTTGAGTGTGTGTAATTATCACTCATCAGTTTAATTCATTCGTTTTATACCAATAAACCTCAACTTTTGTGTATATTTTTGTATATATTGCATATAGTGTAAATATCATTGATTTTAATTGTTTTTATATCATTTTTGTAGGTATTTAAGCAATGATATTTAGTCATTTTCTATTATAGCATTTAATAAACTTTCCAACGCTTCCGACCATGCGTAAAACGGAGTTACGGTTCTCAAGTTATGGTCGAAACAAAAATTATGCGAGCTGAAAGTGACCCAGAAGCGTGGAAAAGCACTGTAGAGGCAGAAACATATCCTGATGTTATCATTGTGTGACCTGGAGCTTGCAAAACGACGGTGCAAATTCATTTTTGCCTATAAAGTCACTTTCAGCATTTTTTTGGTTATATTTTTGGGGATTTTTACTCCCACCTTCATCACAAATATTCTAAGGAAATAAGCTCAGAAACAATAGTAGAGTATATATCTTGATGATTCGAAGTTGGATTTGCTTCAATCGACATTGACAAACCAAGAGATTCCTCTTCATCTTCCTTCTTCTCTCTGTATCCTCTATTGTTGGGGTTTTATATGTAAGTTTATTTTGATTGTATGTATATTTATTGATCGTTGTATAAAATCTCTTTTGCAAATCTTTATCGATGGTTATCTTTGATTTCAATGTTTATCTTAATGGGTTTGGATTGCTATAGACATATACAATTTAAATTCAATCTAATGTGAGCATCTGATAGATTCTAAACTCTAGACAAAGATGTAAGTCTAACATTTGTGTGGGTATCGGTTCTTAATGCTCTGTGTTATTGAGTTGCGTGAGACATCACCGATGAGACGATATGATTGTTCTTTCGAATTTGCATTTTAAATAACCTCTATTGTAAGAAATACGTGATGATATAGATGAGTAATTTAGGTGGCATACAATTGATTAGTATATTTTTTAGTACTTGATGGGTAAAAAGAGATACAATTCCTGACGAGTACTCTCCTCTCTAAAAAATGCATTATTTACTTGTTCATATGTTTTACTTTTTGCACTTTACTCATTCAAACAATTTAAACCCAAGCTTAGAGAGATAGAGACCATCGAACTATATTCTTTCCCTCACACCGATCCTTATGAACACGATAAAACCGGGAAGGAATTCTTTCAAATCTTTTGCTTCTTACCGCTATACTGCAGCTTAAACAAAATGGTGTCGTTGCCAAGGATTGGTGTTGATATTGGAAGCATAGCGATAATTTCTATATTTCTAATATTTGTACATAATTGTCTATATATATGTATATATGTATATATATACATATATATATATATATCTATATATATATATATTATATATATATATGTATACATATATATATATATATATATATATATATATATATATATATATATATATATATATATATATATATATATATATATATATATATACATATATATATATATGTATATATATATATATATATATATATATATATATATATATATATATATATATATATATATATATATATATATATTATATATATATATATATATATATATATATATATATATGCTTGTATAGATACTTGTTTTGTTTTTTTTCAATTATGTTTGTTCAAGTGTTTTATATATTTTGTTCCTGTAACGTTTGTTCAAGTGTTTGGTTAGGACACTTTCTTTAGGTTTGTGATTTGAAGAAAAGCATCAGCATCTTTGTGAGGAAGTTACTAGCCAAGCACAATAAAGGTTTCGAGCTAACGACGTGAAATAAGCGCTTGTTAGGAGGCAACCCAACGGTTTTTGAGTTTGTATGGCTTTATGTTTAGTTAGTTAATTTGATTTTGTTAGGTTGTTTGAAAATTTTTGTGTTTTTTCTCAAGCTTTGTTTTTTATTAGCTTGGGGAGAGATGTTGTGTTTGTTCAAGTTTGAATGTTTCAACAAGAAAATGTGTGCTGATAATAAGAGTTTGAAATAAAGTTGTATTGTCAAGGTATGTGTTTAGTGTTTTCTACAAGATAACATGTTTATGAACCTTAGACTTTGTACAACTTACATGTCATTTATTCTCTTACAATTTTTGTTCAATTTTGAATCACTTTAGTTCATAACCAATGTGAGGAACCAAATCCACCATGTCGGGCACGAGTTTAGATATGCCGAGCAGACGTTTCCTCTCTCGGGCAGAACCACATGTCTTCCACACGATCTCCACGTGCCCACCCCGTGGGGACTCGTCATCAGGAAACTACCCACCTCCGAAAGAGCAGGTCAGCCCACCTTCTGGAGATCACATGACAGTTGATCTAGGGCGAAGACCACGTGCTAGTCTTCAATATGCCATGCAAGCCCTAACAGTTACTTGGATTAGGTCTGGCCATTTGGCCCAATGCAAGTGACCGTTGGCCCTGCACTAGGGTCTCACTATAAATACTCTCTTTCACTATAGGGTCAGGTATTCATTCTCTACACCTAATTTATGTATTTTCCCCCACTCTAGTCCTTTACTCACTTAAGCATCAGAGTGTCTTGCAGGTACACCCCCTCCTTCTCCCCACCTCCAGTGAACAACTGTCAGTCGATGAATCGTGGCCAGTCAACAATCTCTTTGATCAGGTACGATCAGTGGCGCCGTCTGTGGGAACCTGAAGCTTCCCCATTCCTCCAAGTAGTAGAACCAAAGCTTTCATCAACTTTAATTTCTGAGATCATGACCATCCATGCCACGACGATGTTGTCCATAATTTTGCTTTCGCCCCACTCACCAACGGCAAGGATCAGGCTGGGCCCTCCCACGTCTGAGGATGTGGCACACCATATCGCTCCTCGAGCAGGGAGCTCGGCTGCTTTTCAGCCTGTCCCCACGCCAGCAGGGACGGACCTGATGATGTCTGTCCTCTTTGCAGCCATCAACCAGACTAATTTGATGTTGTTCCAGCAGAACGAGCATATCGGGATACTGGAACAGGATACCTCATCTCGCTCTCCCCCACAGAGAAACCAACGTGAGGACTCCCGGAGCCTCTCTCCCCGTCAACAGGGGTGCTGGCCATAATTGGAGAGGCCCCAACCCGTGACCTCTAAAAAGCGCAACCGATCACCTCCCCGAAAGGAGAGGCGCTCCCCGGCCCCAAGAAGAAACAAACCTGAGGCCCCGAGCAAGTGGACGAGGGGTCGTAATCAAGCTCCTCAGCACAATCATTCGCCCTCGCGCTCCCCTGTCCATAGTGACGAGGACGACCACAGGACTCCCCTATCGCGGGAAATCATGAAGAACCCCATCCCCCACGGGATGGAGAAGTCACCCGCGCTCTTCACCTATGACGGCACATTGGACCCAGACGACCATCTAGAAGATATCGAGGCCATGCTCGATAATCGGAGCGTTCGAGGAGCTATCAAGTGCAGGCTCTTCCCGACGACGCTGAGGAAGGGAGCCATAGCCTGGTACAAAAGCCTGGAGCCCGAGTCCATCACGTCGTGGAGGGTCCTGAAGGATCTCATCTCGCAACATTTCACAGTGTCCCGTCGCCACCCAAAGAAGGAGGCCGCCCTGGGCGCGATCGTCCAAGCCCAGGACGAACCTCTTAGGAACTACATCGAGAGATTCACGAAGGAGGCAGTCCAGGCAACGACTTCAGACAACATGAAACATTACCTCATGGGGCAAGGCCTGCGCCGCGGCTCCAAATTCTACAAGGTCGTGGCGATCCATCAGCCAACCACCCTACAAGGCTTCCTCGACAAAGCCCGAGCCTACATCTTGTAAGAGGAGACCTAAGCTGCTAATTCAGCCCGAGACTCCCGTAACCTTGAAACCGCCCGCAGATCCCAGGAAGAAGGAGCACCGGCCACCTGGCGTGGGGGAGGTCGGCGACGAGATGATCATCCCCGGGAACCCCGAGAGCTAAGGGGTCCCGCATGACGCTTCATCGAGTACACGACCCTCGTCGCTTCCCGCAAGCGCATTCTGGCTAAGTGCGCCAACTCGGAATTCGTAAGGGGAGGTTTCCATTTCCCTAAATCGGCACCCCCCTGTCGCTTCCGCGAAAATAAGGTGCCGGCAAAACAGAAGAGTCGCCACCTTTCGTTATTTATCCCTCAGAACGGGAAAGGAAACGATCGGAAAAACCTGACGAAAAGGGTAAAAGACAAGGTCATCATAACCTTTGTCTGGGTTCGGGAGTCGGTTACGCAAGGGGAAGGTATTAGCACCCCTCACGTCCATCGTACTCGATGGGATCCACGCTTGTTGGTTTGTCTAAAGGGTGAAAAACAATCTATCTACGACTGCTAAAGCTAAACGGAAGGAAATTGACTCGATAGAGCGTCGCGCTCTATGCCTACGTATTCTCATCAGAGAATGAGAAATCAGAGTCTACGTAGTTCGGGAAACTACGGGGGGAAGTTTGCTCGCCAAGACGTCGCGTCTTGTGCCTACGTATCCTCGTCAGAGAAATCAGAGCATGACGTAGTTCAGGCTAACTACGGCTAGACAGGGGTGTTCTCGGTCACACGGGGGTGAGAGATTAAGTTGGTTTCAGAGGTACGGGGACCTACGGGAACTAGAACTACGGTCTGGTCTCAAATGCGCTCGGGCAAGAGAAAAGGATAACATCAGTCGTCAGCGGGAAAGTCTCGATCGCGTGGCAGCGAGAGAACAAAAAGGTTAGTTGTTAGTGTGCTCACTAGGATATCGCATCCTATGTCTACATATTCTCATCAGAGAAAATCAGAGCAGTTGTAGTTCAGCCTACTACAGCTAAAACGGGGAATGGGGGAAAAGGGAGGAGGGAGGTAGCTCGCTAGGATATAGCATCCTATGCCTATGTACTCTCGTCTGGTACGAGAGATCAGAGCAAACGTAGTTCGACAGACTACGGGCTACGGAGAGGGTGGCTCGCCAATACATCAGTATTATGCCTAGGTACTCTCAACAGGTATGAGAGATCAGAGCTTACGTAGTTCGGGATAATGAGTCTCGATTGCACGGGGGCAAGAGAAGGGGTCTCGATCGCCTGAACGCGAGTGGACGGGGTTTCGATCGCACGGGGGCGAGAACAAAGAGGAAGCAGGCTTACGCCTAAACGGGAAGGAACTCGGGACACACACGCAAGAACCTAAGACGTAGGAGCGAATGCGTCGCATGTCACCCAAAGGGTACCATACTAGACATCCTAGACGATTGAGAAGAACTCCTCAACTGTCATTTCCTACGTATCTAACGATCTCACAACACTCGACGGTTGCCTGAAAACTTGAAGAAGAAAGACGATGATGATGTTGAACGAAGCAGCTCCTGGGCTCCTGACGTGCGCGCAAGCTCCATTCCAATCTTCTCCTCTCTGGATCCTTGATGATGACGCTCGAATCAAGAACAATGTAACGCTTAAACCGTCATGGTTCGACTTATACGAGAAAACGAACTCTAAGAGGTAGCGTATTGATGTCCGTGTCAAAGACAAGATAGAGAAATGATATCGAAAATCATTCTCCAATTGAATCGTGTCACACGGCCAGCCAAAAATAAAATCGAAGGTAAAATCGGATAGAAACGAAATAGGAGAGAAATCCAACGACAAAATGGAAATAAAATGCTACTCCTAAAATACGACAATTAACTTCTACTAGAAAATATTCTAAAGAATTAAATCTAAAAATCCCCTAAAAATATCTAATTCCTAATTTCTTTACAAAGGAATAAATGCTAAATTTCTATTCTAGAAAATATAAAAGAGAACTCTAAGAGGAATATTATCTAAAATTCCCTAAAGAGTATAATATGCTAATTACGACCTATTCTAGGAATTATTCTATTAAAAGAAAATATACTAAAGATTATAGTCTAAGCATATTAAACTAAAACAATTCTCTAAAGAAAATTAAATCCTAATTATAATCCTAACATGCTAATCTATATGCTAACTATATTCTAGAATTATTAAACTATTCTAAAAAATTACAATTAAAACCAAGAATATTAACCAAATGTGTACAGGGGGGTGCATGATCTACAGGGGGTACTGCAGTTAGTAAAACCAAGGAAACTGGGCCCAGAGCCCAGCAAAAATGAAAAACGGAGAGGGGTGAATATCCAAAAACGGGGTATGATATGGTAAAGGCAAAGCCCAGCCCAACAGAATTAACACAAAAACGGGGGGGGGGGGGGGGGGGGGGGGAAGGAAAAAACGGAGGTGTGTGCTGCCAAAAAACAACTTGGGCCTGATGCCCAGTCCAGTGCCACGTGATCCATGTTTCAGCAAGCCAAAACCCTAACCTCTCAAACTCCCCTTTCACTGTTCACGCCGCTCCTTCCTTTCTCATCCTCTCTCTCTCTCGCAAGCTCTTCCCTCACCAACTCTTGTTCAAAACTCAATTCTAATGTGATTCCTTCAATACGATTAAACCAAAAAACAACAACGTAATATCACAAATCTGGGAAGCACGATTTAATCCCTGGCTGGACGTTCTTGAAGGCGCGCAAAAGTTGATGAAGACTTTGAAGTTCTGATGAACGTTCCAATGAAGAACTTCTGGAATCTGGAAATGCTTTGAAGAATCTTGAAGTTGTTGGACGATCAAGATAGTGAAGATCTGGAAACGGCGTTGCATGTTGGTGATTGAAGACGGACGCGTTTTCTTAGTGGCGAACAGCTCCGCGAGCGCGCGATGCTTCGATGGATCTGGAGGAATCTAGACAAAGGTCATCGAACATGCTTGACGAAGTTTTGGCGAGGATTCGGCGAAGGTGTTGAACTCGGATGCAGAACGATGAAGAAGGTTCTAGGATGATGAACACGAAACGTCATTGTAATACCCCAAATTTTACCCTTATATTTAGTCAGTCATTTCGCATATCATCTCATATGTACATTTGCTAACCACTAACAAGTTATGGAGGTGTTTGTTTTGCAGATTTGGTTCCAGGGGTATTTTGGTCATTTTACGCAAATTCTGCTAATTCCTTGAAAACGGGCTCTGAGGCATTTGATACACTATTTTTGAGGCATTTACCTATCACCAGGTCTGATTATATCAAGGTGCCAATTCGACGTGGTCGGTATTAAAGTTTGTCGAGCACAACTGGATTTAAGACTTATTTTATTGCTCGTGGCTTATTTCCGGCACACCTCCGTTAATAAGGCACAGTTTTACTGGGGTATTATTGGATTGTTGCTCACAGTCTTTGGTCAGTGGAATTCAATTACGAGTAGTGTTATTGTCGATGCTGAAACTGTTGTGATTACGGTACACATCCGTGTTTGGTTATGAAATGGTTGGTTAGCATTTAAATTGAGTTTTAATCAGATGATGAGATTAAGATTACAAATGAGACAAGTGCACAAATAAGAATATCATTTGGGAGTGTTTATGTTTTATGACTATGTTAATGAATTTAAATGTTTGTGGATTTATTCACAAATGTTTATAATTTTTTAACTAAGAATAAAATATAAATAGAGTCAAGTTTTGGGAATTTTATTTCATAAAAATCTCATTATACAAAAGGGAGATTGTTTCATATTTTTGAAATTACTGTACAAGGATTTACATTAACTCTAAAGGTCCTAAGTCCTAAAAATTCTAAGTATCCTTCTTGATGTCCTTTGAGCTTCTCCGCAAAGTCTCCGATTCACCTGCACATCAAAACAAAACAAACAATATAGAAAAAAGGTTAGGAGTTGCTTTTGACACTCTCAGAACAATGTCATCATCGAGTGCCGGGAGTGGCACAACCGAAGCTGCGTCCTACCCCCGTTACCGATCCGCGCCATTGGCGTCAGATCAGGTAACACCTGTTCTTATCGTTGCGGGACATCCGAGAGATATAAGTAATAAAAGAAGCGGGACTGATTCGTTTTGCCGCGATTGGATTTCCAAACTGATATGAGAATAAGGCAACATAGGCAAGTTTGGACTCAGACCCGGATGCCGGCAGGTCTGAGTCGCTTTGGTTCCGAAACTTCCACACCTGAAAATCCACAAACACATCAATACCAGGTTCAGCATTCAGAACTCAAAACCCAAAACGATTCATAAGTTGCCATAGGCATCAAACTGCAGCAATCCTGAACAGAACAGAGAAATGAAACCAAACAGCATCATACGCTGCATCAAAGCCTTCGGCTCAAACATCATTGCACAACAGCATACCAAAACAAGGCAAGAGAGCAGGTCAGTTCACAACAGTTCTGAACCAAACAAATGAACTCACATCATAAAAAAATCAGAAGTGAAGAATTGGACTGCGCATCCAAGTTCAAATATCTGCAAGCGTACAAAGAAAAACACCATAGAACTGATGCCTAAAGCGCCACAACAAGAATCCATCGTAAGTATCAGAGACAAAGGCAAGATGTGAATTCAGAAAGGTTATCAGAACCACCTTGAATACAAAGGGCTCAGTCCATGTCAATAAGATCCCGCAATCAGAAAAGACTGTCAGGAACATCACCGTTGCAAGCATTGGGCTCAGTTCAACATCCTTGCCCTGGGTAATTAGGAGTATCAGCAAAAAGCAGGAAAAGTCAAGTTATGTCATCAATATGAACACCAAAGAAACAGATATGGATGAAACATCTGCCAAAACATTAAGAGCATCAGAATACGAATAGGGTGAGACAGCCATCAGTTATGTCAGAAACAATCCAACTAACGCGATTATTATCCATACCAGTTCAGAATGCAAACAGCGCAAAATCATAGCACGACTTGTACCAGCAAGGACAAGCAAACGTAAACATCTCAGTTCATGAAATAAACAAGTGCACAAACACATGGCTCAGTCACCAATTCAATCAGAAGCAACAATATAATCAAAAGCCCGGATTGTAGTATCCTGTTCCAAATGGTTCAGACAAACGTCATCATTACCGCGTACTCTTCTCGGCGGCAAAGACCAAGGCAAAGCATCCATCCTGAAAGAAGAAGAAGAAAAGTAGGTGTTAACAATCAAGTTGAATGAAAACAGATCGCAATATCCAATCAGGTTTGGTCCCAAAACAGATCAAAACAAAATCTCATCAGGAACCAAATCGGTATCCAAATTCCCCAAAGGCAATCCAATCCACATCTGCAAAAGTCTAATCAGAAAATGATCAAACAAAATCGAATCTGGAAATGGAAAGTTTCGAGTCAGATCCAAATCGTATCAGGAAACATCCCCATTGGAACCCAATCTGAATCAATCAAACAAATCAGTCAAAAAACAAATCAGTTCGAAATCGAAACAAATCGGATAGAATCCAAGCGAATCCATGTCCGAAATAGGGTCAATCAAGAAACCCCAAAAATGGAAAGCTTTGAATCGAATCAGAAAAAATCATATCAGCTGGAAATCCCAATCAGGTTCTAAGAGAAGAAGCGAGATCCAAATCGTATCAGAAAACATCCTATTGGAACTCAATCTGGAAAAACAAAATCAAATCAAATCAAATCGAATCATCAAATTCAATCTTAGAAAAGTAACGCAAATCCAACATCCAAGGCCCAAAAGATAAATCAAAGTATATATAAAAGGGAAGATACAACCTGATGAAGGGGAGATCGCGTACAAACCCTAACTGGTAGCCACGAGAAAGAGAGGAGGAAGGATCGCAGAAACCCTAACGAACGAGAATCGCGAGACTCAGAGGGACCTGCACCCTCATCATCGTCTCCGACGAACAAACATCATAAAACCACGAACGAAGCACCGAAGAGGAGATCGCCTTCGCCGTTCACTACAAACGGCGGGCAATCAACTCCGCAGCCTCAGCTTCAAACATCATCGGCTAAAGACAAATGTAAACCACCACGCGTTATCTCACATGTTCTTATTGTTCATGTTTTGTTTCAGGAAAGAAGAGGATCACGGCGCGAGGAAGAAGAAAGACGAGAGAGAGATGATGAAGAAAAAGTGAAACGGCGCCGCGAACGTACTCTGGGGTGAAACCCTAAAATCTTTTTTCCTTATGACTAACAACTGGGTTGGGTCCGGGTGTGGTTACCGGCCCACCCCCCCCCCCCCCCCCCCTTTTTTATTTTATTTTGTGTTTTTAAAAAATTGGTTTTATGTTTTTAAAACTGTTTTTTTTTTAACATTTTGTTTTTATAATTCAGAAAAAAATTGTTTTTTTAAAAAATAAATAAAAAACATTTTTATGTAAATATTAAGGATAAATAGAAAACTTTTTTAAAATAAAAATAGAAATTTTTTCTTAAAAATAATAAAAATAATAAAACCTTTTTTAAAGAATAAAATATTTTTAATTAAATCCTTTTTTTTGCAAGCTGATATTAAAATTTTCAAATAAAGCAATAATAACAATCTCAAATTGGCATTGTTTCGTAATTAATTTGATTGCCGCCTAACTGCTGCCCACTAACGCCGTTTGTTCATTTTGCAGCGTAACACTTATTTCATTTTATTTCATTACTATATTGTAACTGCTTCTCATATGTAACCCCGCGAACCTAATAATCGCGCTTTAAATTTCTGCCTTTTAACTTCTGTTTGTATGGCTTTAACTGCTGTCTTTATTCCCTGTTTGCATAACTCAATCACCTCACACCTTCATCAATATTTCTGTCACATTGCACACCCTGCCGAAGGAATTAGGTCTAGCTTTTAACCCCCGTGTCAATAGTCCTCAACTCCAAAACCTTACAACCTCACAAACCCTAATTTTCACAAATGCCTCGCCGCAGGCAAGATTACAATTTTACCCCTAGCATTAGGTCAAAGAGCCGCCGCGCTCATTTTAGGGTTTCCCGCCGTGGAATCCCTAATTTAACCCTAATTAACTTAACAATTCAACGTAGAGATTTGGAGTTTCTACACTCCACGTAAGCGTGTCCTTAAGACATGTTTATTCCCCTTGAGACCTTGACCACAGTCAAGAAGTCTCTAACCTCCCTTTTGAGGGGAACTACAGTTACTCTGATTCCATTCCCGTAAGGATATGTAGGCACAAGATGCGATGTCTTGCCGAGTAAACTTAGAATTAACCCATTAGGTCTTTTTTTTCTCACTTTTAATCCTTTGTACATATACCTTAAGCAAAAAAATAAAGCAAATAGTAAATATCTGAACAAAAGGTTCCTGTAGAGTACTACAGAAGTTTAGGTTGCTAATACCTTCCCTAAATTTAACCAACCCCCGAACCCTAGATCTTTCCCCGCATTGTGTTTACGATGCAAAATAGGTTTTCCCTCTTTTGACCTTTTCCTTCGGATAAATCAAAGAGCGGTTGTGAATTGAATTGCGATTCAAACTCATTAATAGTTTGTGATCCTATTTCCACCGCAACAGAAAATGGCGACTTCACTGGGGACTTTCTTAACTTTTGAGGGTTATCCCTAACTTGTTCATATTTATTACTATCTGTGTTATTATTCATTTGCATGTATATATTTATGCTTTGATTGTGGGACTGTTCCTTGTGCTGTGAGATAAAGTCCTACGCCCGGACTAGTGACACTATTATAGGATGGGGATATATTCGATGAGGCTTATAGGGAGTTGAATCCCGACCAAGCTGATTCGAGAATCACCGCTCAGTTGAGACCTTTTCGAAAATGGTTCGGTTGAACGAGTAATCGTGAAAACTTTTTCCATGGTCGATTGGATGTCTGTGATATTGAGGACCGTAGTACCTTTACACCACCTCGGCCTTATTTAGGACGTAGTGCGGGAGCTATGTGGGAGTAATCTTACAACGGCTGCTACGCGATACTACACTCAAAAGAGGTTCTCTTGAGAATATTATTAACCCCTGAGTCAGTTGGAAGGTTGATAATATCCGAAAGATGGGCTGATGACTTTGGGCACTTTGTAGAACCTTGTTCGGCAGGTACAACTAACCTATAGTACACTCCTTTTGGGATGGGTAGACCTTGACTCCGCTCACGTTCCTTTAACCTAAGACTTTGTGTGTTTTCATGCATTGCATCCATAAAGCATCTCATTGCATTGTATTTCATGGAGTTCAAATACCATTTATGGATATCGCGGGATACCATGAATAAAAAAAAAAATGAAAAACGAGAAAACGATTTCTTTGGTACCCTACGACATTCGTAAATGTTTGAATTCCATGAAATCTTCATTTGCATCATAGCTTTCTTGCATTGCATGTGTCTTCCGTTTTCTCATGTTCGGTTCTCCCGCCTTCCAGTTTCGTCACCCTGAGTTCTCGGCACCAGTACAACACCAGAGCTCAAACTCGGAAAAGAATGGAGGATCAGGCAAAAGAGATTGATCGCCTTAGCAATGAACTTGAAGACCTTCGAGGGGGTATGGGGCGTATGATGGAATTGTTACATGTCATGAATGCTAAGATGGATACCCAGCCCACTGTTGTTTCCGAGATTACCGGCGTTACTGTGGACCCTCCACCAAGTGTGACCGTAGCAAGGGACCCACCTTATGGTCTGGCTCCCGGTTTTGTGCCTCCTCAAGCCACTGTTCCGATTAATCAGCCTGTTCAACAAGCAGTGCCTTTATTTTCTGAAGTTTCTAGGGGGGCTCCTATCTTTGCACCACCCGTTGTACACACTCGTGCGCAACCGTATTTCAATGAGACAGTTTTTGATAATCTTGATGAGAATGTTGAAGGTTATGAGAAACATGATAAGCTTCGTGAGGAAGTAAACACCATCGTCCAGAGATTGAAAAAAGTAGAGGGCGACCAAATTTTTGGGACTGCTGCAAGGGATGTCTGTTTGGTCTCGGGTTTGGTTATTCCTCCGAAGTTCAAAACTCCGAACTTCGATCGTTATGAAGGTGCCACCTGTCCTAAGAGTCATCTAATCATGTATTATCGCAAAATGGCTGCCCATGTTGAGAATGATAAACTGATGATTCATTGCTTCCAAGATAGTTTGAAGGGTGCTTCTTCCAAGTGGTATTTAACTTTGGACCAGTCTCGCGTTAAGAGTTTCCAGGATTTATCTGACGCTTTCATCAAACACTACAAGTACAATATGGATCTGGCTCCTGACAGAAGACAGTTGTTGAGTATGTCACAAAAGAATTCTGAGTCATTCAAAGAGTATGCTCAAAGGTGGAGAGAGATTGCTTCGCAGGTAGAACCTCCTTTGACCGAGAAAGAGTTAGCTGATTGGTTTGTCGACACGGTTCGTCCAGAATTTTACGAGAGAATGGTGGGTAGTGTGACTTCAAATTTCTCTGACATCGTTGCTGTGGGTGTCAAAATTGAATTGGGTATGAAAAGTGGTAAAATGACAAATAATCATGGTGCTTCTAAGGATCAGCCGAAGAAACCTCCGTATAGCTCCCAGAAGAAAAAAGAGGGCGAGACTAATACTATATCCTCTGGTAGACCAAGAGAACACTTTTATCGATATCCGCAAGGTTAAGCTCAACCTCAAGGGTACCCAATCCAATATGCTCAACAACCCTATGTGGCAGCTATTACACCTTCTTTCAATCAACAGGTTCCTATGTATCAACCTATGCAGCAACCTCCTGTTTATCCGCCTCCTATCAACTACCTACAGGCACCCAACGCTCCTGCTCCTCAACAGCCAAAGAGTCCAGCTCCTCGCCAGAACGTTCCGAATAGAAGAACGTATAAGCCTTGTCCGCCGATTCCGATGAATTTCACCGAGTTGTACCCCTCTTTGTTCAAGCAAGGTCTGATCACTACTCGGGCTTTGGGTCCGCCTCCTAATCCTCTACCCGCCAATTACAACGCCGCCGCTCATTGTTTATTTCATGAGGGTGCGCCGGGTCATGATCTGGAGAATTGTTACGCTCTCAAAAATCTTGTCAGGGATTTATTGGAAAAGAAGATTTTGTCATTTGAAGATCCTCAACCAAATGTTAAGAAGAACCCTTTTCCTAACCATGAGAGTGTCAATGCCATTAGTGCCGATTCGGGGGAAGGTTATGTCCTTGACGTTATGCAGATTAAGACTCCTCTCAAAATGTTCCATTCGAAACTGTTTGAAGCTGGTTTGGTAGATACTTCCCACGTTGCATGCGTAAGTTGTGAAGCCAGTATTAAGGGTTGTGTGTTGGTTCAGAATGATGTTCAGAGGTTGATTAATGAGGGTGTTTTACAAGTGACAAGTCAATCCAAGAAGGATGAGGTCGCTGTGGTTGAGCCAGTCTTCCATCAGCCTGGATCAAAGGGAAAGGTGCCAGTGTTTAATCTATCAGGGGCAGGTTCTGCCAATCTCGTGTTCGATATACCAAAGTCGTCTATCCCTGAGGTGAATCAGCATAAGCCGATAGTTATTTGAAGACCAAGTCCGTTTCCTTTTAGTGATCCTAAAGTTGTGCCTTGGAAATACGACGTGACGATGATTGACAAGGAGTCTGGGAAGGTTATTCCAAATGAAGAGGTTAACGACGCTGTGACCAATATCGCAGAGGCAAGCAGGATGACTCGCAGTGGCCGTGTGTATACTCCCCGTTCTAATGAGGTTCCACCTAAGGAAACCACTAATATCCCAGTGGCTGTCAAAGACAAAGGTAAGGGAGCTGTTACGAATGATGAAGATGCTGAGTTTTTGAGGATCATCAAGAAAAGTGACTATAAAGTTATCGATCAACTTCATCAGACTCCTTCCAAGATTTCGATTTTATCACTGTTGATGAGTTCACCCGCTCATAGGATGGCCTTGCAGAAAGTTTTGACTCAAGCACATGTGGATCAAGATATCAGCACCAGTCGGTTTGATAGTGTGATTGCCAATTTGACCGCCTGTAACACCCTTAGTTTCAGCAATGAAGAGTTACCGAAGGAGGGTCCGAATCATAATCGTGCTTTACATATATCGGTGAAATGTCAGGAGGACAATTTAGCGAGAGTGCTAGTGGACACCGGGTCTTCTCTGAATGTTCTACCCAAGAGGGTTCTTGATAAGTTGGTTTTCAAAGAGACTGTGTTGAAACCTACTCCTTTGGTCGTCAAGGCTTTCGATGGTTCTCGCCGGTCGGTAATGGGGGAAGTTGAGCTTCCTATCCTGATTGGTCCGCAAGTTTTTAATATCACGTTTCAAGTCATGGACATTAATCCCAATTACAGTTGTTTACTTGGAAGGCCGTGGATTCATGCTGCTGGGGCAGTAACCTCAACGTTACATCAAAAAATGAAGTTCGTAATCGATGGAAAGTTGGTTATTATACATGGTGAGGAGGATCTGATGGTCAGTAACCTGTCTTCTTTCCGTTATATCGAGGCTGATGAGAATGCTTTAGAAATCTCCTTTCAAGCACTTGAGATCGCCAATGCTGTTCTGCTAGAAGTCGAAGAGACAGTGGGTCAGGGTAATCCATCTTTCGCATCTCTGAAGAGTACCAAATCAACAATTGACAGGGGCATTCCTGAAGGTTGGGGAGAGGTAATCGATGTCAAGACCAAGACTGATCGCTCTGGGTTGGGTTACAAACCAACTCAGAATGGAGCTGCCACAACTGTCGAAGGGCGTCCAAAGGTTATCCAAGAGGTATTTGTCAGCGGAGGTTTCCAAGTCAATGCCATTAGTGACTGTGAGGAAAATGAAGGTCTGAGCAACTTGGTGTTTAAGGGTGATGCAGTTTTGAACAACTGGGAGGCCGTAGAGATCCCTGTTATTTTTCCCTTGTCAAAGTAATTCTTTTTTAAAGTTTCATTTACATTTTCAAATAAAAATCCGTAGCTCTGCCCAAGGCTATAGGGTCGCTTTTATTGGGCCACCTTTCATTTCTAAAAGGATATTAATAAAAGCATTTTGTTCAATTCCATTTTGGTTCATTTGCGTTTTTCGTTTTCACCTTTAAAAATGAAATTGGCACCCTTTCTTCCAAAAAATAAAAAAAAAACAGCATTTCATTCTTGCATATCTTCGAGCATTTTAATTAAGTAAGCCTTCCATCATGCAGAGACATCGTAAACCTTGTTGGATCCAATGACTTTACTGACACTCCTGACTGGGATGCACCCATCAATCAAGCTGAGGACGAGGGTGAAGAAGATTTTGAAGTACCCGCTGAACTGACAAGATTGATTGAGTACGAGTACACAGAGCTTCAACCGTATAAAGAGCAGGTGGACTTAATTAATCTCGGTACAGATGAGAACAAGAAAGAGGTCAAGATTGGTGCAATGCTTGGGACCGAGGTTAAGCCGAGGTTGATTGAGCTGTTAAAAGAGTATATTGATGTGTTTGCGTGGTCGTATCAAGATATGCCGGGCCTAGACACGGATATTGTTGTTCACAAGTTGCCACTTAAGCCGGATTGTCCACCTATCAAGCAAAAACTTCGAAGAACGAGACCCGACATGGCTTTGAAGATTCGAGATGAGGTTAAAAAGCAGTTGGATGCAGGTTTCTTGGCAGTCGCAAAATATCCAGATTGGGTTGCCAACATTGTGCCAGTGCCTAAGAAGGACGGTAAAGTTAGGATGTGTGTGGATTACAGGGATCTGAACAAAGCAAGTCCGAAAGACGACTTCCCTCTGCCACATATTGATACACTTGTAGACAATACAACCAGTTTCGCGTTGTTTTCATTTATGGATGGTTTCTCTGGCTATAATCAGATCAAGATGGATCCCGACGATCGAGAGAAGACTACTTTCATTACGCCTTGGGGAACCTTCTGCTACAAAGTCATGCCTTTCGGTTTAAAGAACGCGGGGGCAACTTACCAACGCGCTATGACCACTCTTTTTCATGACATGATGCACAAGGAGATCGAGGTGTATGTGGACGATATGATAGCCAAATCTCAGAGTGAAGAGGAGCATCTAGACCATTTGGTGAAGCTGTTTGAACGACTCAGGAAATATCAGTTGAAATTGAATCCTGCTAAATGTACCTTCGGTGTCAGATCTGGAAAATTGCTTGGTTTCATTGTTAGCCAGCGAGGGATTGAGGTGGATCCTGAAAAAGTCCGAGCCATTCAAGATATGCCGGCTCCGCGAACCGAGACGCAAGTTAGAGGTTTTCTGGGACGTTTGAATTATATTTCCAGGTTTATCTCCAATATGACCGCTACTTGTGAGCCGATATTCAAGTTACTTTGCAAGGGGCAGACGGTTGAGTGGAACCCCGATTGTCAGAAAGCGTTTGAGAAGATTAAAGGTTATTTGCAAGACCCCCCTATTCTGATTCCTCCCGTGCCTGGAAGACCGTTGTTTATGTACCTTACTGTTCTCGAGAAGTCTATGGGTTGTGTGCTTGGACAACATGATGAGACTGGGAAAAAGGAACATGCGATTTATTACCTGAGCAAAAAGTTTACCGATTGTGAAAACAGATACTCACCATTGGAGAAAACTTGTTGTGCATTGACATGGGCCGCTAGGCGCCTTCGGCAATATATGGTCTATCATACCACATTGTTGATTTCTAAAATGGATCCGATCAAGTATATTTTTGAAAAACCTGCTCAAACCGGGAGGCTAGCCCGTTGGCACATGTTGTTATCCGAATATGACATCCAGCATGTACCCCAGAAGGCAATTAAGGGTAGTATTTTATCGGATTATCTTGCAGACCAGCCGGTTGAAGATTATGAACCTCTTAAGTTTGATTTTCCTGATGAGGATATTTTGTTGATTAAAAGAGATTGTGAAGAGCCAGATCCGAGCGAAGGTCCAGAACCAGGTCTTTGGTGGAGGATGATGTTTGATGGTTCCTCGAATTTCAATGGGCATGGTATAGGCGCCGTTTTGATGAACCCAAAGGGTGGATTCATTCCATTTACAGCGAGGTTGGACTTTGAGTGTACTAATAACGTCGCAGAATATGAAGCATGTATTCTTGGCCTCGAAGCAGCGATTCACCTTCGAATCAAACTTCTTAAAGTAAGTGGGGACTCAGCCTTGGTTATTTACCAGGTACAAGGCAAATGGGAAACGAAGAATGAGAAGTTAATCCCTTATAAGGACTACATTATTGAGCTGATCAAGTATTTCGACAAGATAGAGTTCGAGCATGTTCCTAGATCCGAGAATCACGTTGCTGATGCTTTAGCCATGTTGGCATCCATGTGGAAAGTTAAATTCGTTAATGAAGCACCTCTTATCCATATTGAGCGCAAAGTTGAGCCCGCTTATTGTCAGGTGGTCGAAGAAGTTGAGGTGGATGAAAAGCCTTGGTTTCATGATATCAAGAACTATCTCGTCAAGCAAGAGTATCCCGATGGTGCTACTGGTCTGGACAGAAAGACATTGAGAAGACTGGCGTCCAAATTCTTTATCAGTAATGGTGTGTTATACAAGAGAAATCACGACATGGTCCTGCTCAGATGTGTTGATAAACGGGAAGCGGACATGTTACTGCAGGAAATTCATGAGGGGACCTTCGGAACTCATGCCAATGGTTATGCTATGTCCAAGAAGATGTTAAGGGCTGGGTATCATTGGTTAACCATGGAAGCTGACTGCATCCAATACGCTAGAAGATGCCATAAGTGCCAAATTTATGCTGATAAAATGCATGTACCTCCATCACCATTGAATGTTTTGTCTTCACCATGGCCGTTCTCTATGTGGGGCATTGACATGATTGGGGCAATCGAGCCGAAGGCTTCTAATGGTCATCATTTTATCCTCGTTGCTATTGATTATTTCACCAAGTGGGTAGAGGCTGCCTCCTACACCAACGTGACCAAGCAAGTGGTTGCCCGCTTCATCAGGAAAGAAATCATCTGCCGTTATGGAATCCCAAGCCGGATAATAACTGACAATGGCACCAATCTGAATAACAAGACTATGAAAGAGCTGTGTGACAATTTCAAGATCACTCATCACAATTCTTCTCCGTACCGTCCTAAGATGAATGGGGCCGTTGAAGCTGCGAATAAGAATATCAAGAAAATCCTGCAAAAGATGGTTGTGACTTACAAAGATTGGCATGAGATGTTACCGTTCGCTTTGCATGGATACAGAACCTCAGTGAGAACTTCGACAGGGGCAACACCTTTCTCATTGGTGTATGGAATGGATGCCGTGCTCCCCATCGAAGTAGAGATACCTTCTTTAAGAGTGTTGATGAAGGCTGAACTTGAGGAAGCTGAGTGGGTTCAAGACAGACTGGATCAGTTGAATCTCATTGACGAGAAGCGCTTGACAGCCATGTGCCATGGGCAATTATATCAGAAACGGATGAAAAGAGTGTTTGATAAGAAGATTCGTATCCGTGAGTTCCGTCAAGGAGAGCTCGTACTCAAAAAGATCTTGCCAGTGCATAAAGATATGCGCGGAAAGTGGATGCCCAATTATGAAGGCCCATTTGTTGTAAAGACCGTTTTCTCCAGAGGGTCCCTGATACTTACAACAATGGACGGTGAAGAGCTTGCACACCCCGTGAATTCTGATGCAGTCCGAAAATATTATGCCTAAAAACCCGCTAAGTCGAAAACCTGCAAAAGGCGACTTAGGCAAAAGTAAGGGTTGAAAAAATAATAATAAAAGCTCGCTAAGTTGAAAACCCGAAAGGGCGGCTTAGGCAAAAAGGAGCGTCCCGGTGGATTGAAAACCCGAGAGGGCGGTCCAGGCAAAAGTTAGGGACAAAGGCATTTCATTGCATCGGAGGACACTGATCAACGCGAACGCACTTTCCGCATAAGAGCCATGTTTCAGTTCTTTCATCCTTGCCCAAAGCAAGATTATGGATTAGTCTTAGCTATTAGTGTCAGTAGGTGTCATTGGATTCAATGTAACCTTTTCCCATGTTGCCAATTTTAAAATATAATCATCTGTGGAGCTATGCCTTCAGCGAGCTGCCACCCTTTAATAAAAGATACCATTTTGTTACTTACATTCCTTGGTGCATTGCTCTTTGTTTTCTATTGTTATGTGTTGCGGTGGAAATAGGATCACAAACTATTAATTAGTTTAAATCGCAATTCAATTCACAACCGCTCTTTGATTTATCCGAAGGAAAAGGTCAAAAGAGGGAAAACCTATTTTGCATCGTAAACACAATGCGGGGAAAGATCTAGGGTTCGGGGGTTGGTTAAATTTAGGGAAGGTATTAGCACCCTAAACTTCTGTAGTACTCTACAGGACCCTTTTGTTCAAATGTTTACTATTTTGCTTTATTTATTTGCTTAAGATATATGTACAAAGGATTAAAAGTGAGAAAAAAGACCTAGGGGTTAATTCTAAGTTTACTCGGCAAGACATCGCATCTTGTGCCTACGTATCCTTACGGGAATGGAATCAGAGTAATCGTAGTTCCCCTCAATAGGGAGGTTAGAGACTTCTTGACTGTGGTCAAGGTCTCAAGGGGAATAAACGCATCTTAAGGACACGCTTACGTGGAGTGTAGAAACTCCAAATCTCTACGTTTGAAATGTTAAGTTGTAATTAGGGTTAAATTAGGGATTCCACGGCGGGAAACCCTAAAATGAGCGCGGCGGCTCTTTGACCTAATGCTAGGGGTAAAATTGTAATTTTGCCTGCGGCGAGGCATTTGTGAAAATTAGGGTTTGTAAGAGTTGTAAGGGTTTGAATTTAAGGACTATCGACACGGCGGTCAAATGCTAGACCTAGTTCCTTCGGAGCGTGTAATGTGACAGAAATATTGCAATACATCAGCAGAAATTTAAATCATACATCAGCAGAAATTTAAATGCGAAAAGTAAACGCGATTATTAGGTTCGCGAGATTACAACTGAGAAGCAGATACAAATGTAAACGAAACTTAAATGAAGACTCAACATGATAAATATGGACTGCAAAACGAACACCCGTTAGTAGGCAGAGAAGACTGTTTATTTAAATCTTACTAATTTAATATTGGCTTGTAAAGGAGAAATTTAAAAGGTTTTTTATTTTTATATTTTTTTTTTATAAAAAGAGTTTTTATTTATTTTAAAAATTCATTTTATATTTACAAATGATTTAAAAAAAAAGTTTTAATTTATATTTTTTTTATAAAAAAGAAAAGTTTTATTTTATTCTTATGTTTTAAAAGGATTAAAATGAGAAAAATATTTTTTCAAAAAAAATTATGAAATTGAAATGTTAAGAAAAAGTTTTTTTAAAACATATAACAAATTAATTTAAAAAATAAAACAAAAAACATAAAAAGGGAAAGGGTTGGGCCGGTCATCACACCCGGACCCAACCCAAGTTGCAGACAAAATGAAAATTAGGGTTCCCTGACCCCAGCTCGCGGCGCCGTTTCCATTCGTTCTTCCTCTCGTTTCTTTCTCCTCTCTTCACCGTCTTTCTTGTTTCTCTTCACCATAATATCTCTCGTTTTCATTTTCCTGCAACAAAATGAACATGCAAGATGTATAATGAAAAGGCGGATGATTTACGTTTTGTTTTCGCGAGCGATTGACGGCCAATGATGAAGGAATTCTGAGGCTGGGCGGTTGGATTGCCCGTCGTTCTTCGCGAACGATGAAGGTGATCTTTCTGGGCAATGATTCGCGTTCGGTGATGGTGATTTCTCTGAGCGATGATGACGATCGCTTCGTCTGAGCTCACGCTGTTTAGGGTTTTCTGCGTGCGACTTCTTCGCTAGGGTTTCTCCGCGATCTGGGTGTTCTTCGTTCTCTCCCTCGCAGTTACCTTCTAGGGTTTCCACTCCCTTCGCATCAGGTTGTATTCCTCTATTTATAATTTCTTTGCTCTCTTTTTGGGCCTTACACTTGCGTTATTCTGAGATTTGATTTTGTGGTGATATTATTTGATTCTGATTCTTCCAGATTGGTCTCCAATACGATGCTTTCTGATACGATTGGGATCTCAATTCATTTTTCTGGTATGAATTTGATGGATTCAAAATGAGTTCTAATGGGACACGATTTGGTTCCATCTGATACAATCCCCTTTTAGGATTTGATTGGTATTCGATTTAATCACCTGAAATGATTTGTTTTGATCTGCTTTGGGATTGACATTGAATCAAAATCTCTATTATTTTCTGATATGATTTGCCTTCAGATTGGGTTGATTGGCATTAATTCACGGGGTTTCTTGATGGATTCATTTTGACTTGTTTTGATTTTTCCCAGATTGTGTCTCCATGGGATACGATTTGATTCCTGACTCGAAACTTTCCATTTGTGAATTGGATTGCTTTTGGGGAATTTAGATACTGATCTGATTCCTGATGTGATTTTGTTTTGACCCAATCTTGATCATTAGCGCTTACTTTTCTTTTTCTTCTTTCAGGGTGGACATTTTGCCTTGATCTTTGCCGCCGAGACGGGTACGTGGTAGTGATGACGCTTAGTCTGAACCACTTGGATACTACATCCTGGCTTCTGATCATACTGCTGCTTCTGATTGACTTGGTGATGATGATTGGCTATCATGTTGAGCTGAGCCATGTATTTGCTCGTTTGTTCGTTTCATGAACTTGTTTTGGTGACTTATTTGTTGGGGCGATGATGCTCATGACTGAGCCCCATTCTACCTTCTTCGATTTTCCAATGTGGTATTCTGATGTTCATGAATTGAGTTGGCTTTTTTTTCATCTTAGACATGATTATGTGCTTTTGACCTATCAGGGCGAACGGGGATTTTATGAATCCTCTTCTGACTTTTGTTACGGCCTCTAGTTCACCATTTGGATTATGAGCTTGCTTGATATATGTAATCTGATACGATTTGCTGATGTTTGGTCTGATTACAGGGTAAAGCCTTTGGATGGTACTATGCTGATATCCCAATATTTTTGGTGCAGTTTATGGTTTGTTTGTTGAACTTGGCTGTACTGTAACCTGCGGGTAGAGCATTCCACTTCTCTTTGGCGTGTCTTGTGAACCACCTTGGCATTAAGAGCTTTGAATTTTTGCTGTTAGGCTTGTGGACTTCGGATATCGAAGTTGTTGATGTGTTTCCAATGATGGTTTGTGAGCCGAATTGGCGTTTGGTTCATCACACGTCAAACGAACTGCTGTGATCTTTGATGCTCTTGTTCACACTTGCTTATCTTTCTTTTTCTTCTGTTGGTGAACTGATATGTTGTCCTGTCATGTGAACTGCCATGCTGTTTTCTGAACTGAACTGATTTCACCGATTTTTCTGAACCGAACTGGCTCTACCCTTTTTCTAAGCATGAATTTGTTTCTTTGCTTATGAACATGTGTTGTTGTACATATGGTGAATTGACTTATCTGCTCATGTTTTGTGGAGCTTATGACTTCTGTTTGGTAACAGACTTGTTTCTTTGGTGGCTATTCATACCTGTATTGGCGCGAGCCCCTTCCTGGTTTTGTTTATGCTGATGATGCTTGTGGCTTTTCAGGTGTTGGAAGTTTCGGAACCAAAGTGGCTCAGACCTGCCGGCATCCGGGTCTGAGTCAAAACTTGCCTATGTTGCCTTATTCTTGTATCAGTTTGGAAATCCAATCGCGGCAAAACGAATCAGTCCCACTTCATTTATTTTTTCTATCTCTCGGATGTCCCGTATCGATAAGAACAGGTATTACCTGATCTGACGCCCACGGCGCGGATCGATAACGGGGGTAGGACGCAGCTTCAGTTGTGCCACTCCCGGCACTCGATGATGACATTGTTCTGAGAGTGTCGAAAAAACTTCTAACATTTTTCTGTACTGTTTGTTTTCTTTTGATGTGCAGGTTAGCTGAGGATTCCTGGAGAAGTTCAAATGCAACATGAAGACCCTTAGATGCTCTTAGGATTTAGGATAGATGCTTTAATGTAATCCCTTAGGATTGAGAACTTTTAATGTACTTCCTTGTAACAGCACTTTATAAAATATGAAGCAACATCCACATTCTTGTATGATGACATTATTTATGAAATAAAATTCTCAAAATTTTGAATTTATTTATATTTTATTCTTAGTTTAAAAAATATAAACAATTGTGAATAAATCCACAAGTATTTAAATTCATCAACATAGGCATAAAACATAAATATTCCCAAGTGGTATTCTTATTGGTGCACTCGTCTCATTTGTAATCCTAATCTCATCATCCGATTAAAATGTTAGCCAACCATTTCATAACCAAACACATATGGGCACCGTAATCGCAACATTTTCAGCATCAACAGTAACACTACTCGTAATTAAATTCCACTGACCAAATGCCAAAAATCTCAATATGATCAGCCCTGGTGATAGGTAAATGCCTCAAAACCATAACGTATCAAATGCCTCAGATTTTTAATAACAGACCGTCTTCAAGGCATTGGTAGAATTTGTGTAATATGACCAAAATACCCCTGGGACCCAATCTGCAAAACAAACACCTTCATAACTTGTTAGTGGTTAGCAAATGTACATATGAGATGATATGCGAAATGCCTGACTAAATGTAAGGGTAAAATTTGGGGTATTACAGTTGCCCCTATTTAAATAGCTACACCGGACGATTTGAGTGACAGAGACTCGAGGAATCGTGGTGGAGCGATTTAAATATAGATAACCGAAAATTTTGCCCTTATATGCGATGATATGCAATGCTATGGACAAAGCGAGGACCGCTTAATGCAGATGATATGAATATGATATGATACGTATGCTGGAATGATGAATATGAAAATGATGACAAGCGCTACGAGGCAGACGCTATGAGAAGAACACAATGGGGAAAACGTCATGCTGAGACACAGTACAAACATTGGGGAATCCTAAAATGATAGTCAACTGGTGCGAACACGACCAATTGTCATTTTGGGAACGAGATTCTCAAATGGAGATGACACCTGTGAGACGGCCTCCACTGGGGGAATCTTAAAAATAAAACTGTACGATTGTAAGATCGATTACAAAATGCTGGAGCATTGAGCAAAGAATAACATCCAAACTTCTGTAAACTATCTCTCGTGACAGGATCAAACGGACCTTTCGGAACTCCGTAACAAATATACAGGGTAAAGACCAGCTGTATGCCAAAATAAATGGACTTTGATGGGAAATGCCCTGATAAGCTTCTCGCGGGAGAATTGTTACTCATCATTGGGAGGGACTTATATGCCAAAATGGATAAGCACTCAAATAAAGAGGCTGCTGCTTATCTGATAAATAAATCTTCTCGCATTTAGGGTCGATGCCTGGAATACGATTCTGATTTTTCCTCTTACTGAAGGATAAATAAACTTCTCTATGCTTCAAGATCGTGCTCTCCTGAACACAAAAAGGGTAAACTGAACTTCATCATACCTCAGAATCGTGCTCTCCTGAATATGATTCGGCTTTCTCGTGTAAATGAAACTCTCCATACTTCAGAATCGTGCTCTCCTGAATATAAAAAGGGTGAACTGAACTTCATCATACCTCAGAATCGTGCTCTCCTGAATATGATTCGGCTTTCTTGCGAATGAAATTCTCCATACTTCAGAATCGTGCTCTCCTGAATATGAAAATGGATAATCGAACTTCCTCATAACTCAGAATCGTGCTCTCCTGAATATGACTCGGCTCTTGAAATTTCTTCATTCTTCAGAATCGTGCTTTTCTGAAAAACGGCCAATTGAACTTCCTCATAACTCAGAATCGTGCTCTCCTGAATATGATTCCGCTCCTTCTTTTACTAAAGGATAAATGAACTTCTTCATATCTTCAGAATCGTGCTCTCCTGAATACGATTCCGCTCAAACCTCCCCGTATTTCAAGATCGTGTTCTCCTGAATACGATTTGGTTCATACCTCCTATACTTCAAAACGACAGGTAAATGGAAGCCCAACTGCTCCATGGAGATGGCCATTTGCTTCAAGTCATGACGAAGATAGGATCGGTTTCTTAGGTGAGAAATGTTGTATATTGATGCTGTAAGATGTAGAGTGTAAAGTGTTGTACAGATGTTGTAACATGTAGGATTGTAAAGTGTTGTACTGGTAGATTTTCCAGGCGTGAACTGTCGTGTATCTGTAAAGGATTGTAGTTGATTTTCTTGAAAGATAGTGCAAAATAAATGCACGTTCGGGTACAGTGATAAACTTCTCAAGCGAGATAGTCGCGTATCTGTCATGGTATGGTGAAAACCTTTAGATGGTGCAAAATAAATGCACGTCCGGTTGGGATTGACAACCGACAAGACTGAGATTCAATCTAGGATCGAGCTAGAAAGAAAACTGGTAATCAAGACTCCATCGAGGGAATGAACTCGAAGGGTAGATATCTTATCCTGGCGAGGAAAGATAGCTGAAGCAACCGTCATCCACGAGGATCGATCTCTGTGGGGAAACTGGAAACACATATGTATTTTATGCTTAAGACTGACAATCTATTTGGAGAGAATGGACAAACCCCCAGTTACTCGGCGGTAACGACCAATGATGGTGAAACACAATGAACCTGTGAATGCTAACGCATATGCTGATGCATATGTTAATGTGAATGTACGTTAATGTTTATGTATGTTAATGTTTATGTATGCAAGATGTTATGAAATGAGTATGTAATGAGTATGTAATGAATATGTAATGAATATGTAATGAATATATAATGAATATGTGATGAAATAAGCATGTGATGCTTATGCCCTTGCGTATGCTGACGAAACTGACTAGAGACGGGACGAGAGATGAAATAAACATCTCGATAGAGGTACCCTGTGTTCTCTGCAACCAATACGTCAATCATGGGTAAGAAAGATCAATGGTAGAACCAAGTCTGGTTTTAAAGTTCTGAATTCTCTGGGGAGAAGGTAATCTGCTTGGGTGCACGGTATCACGCATTCACATGGGGAGAGGAAAACCTGAGGGACACTTTTGAGTTAACCAAGAAAAAGTTGTCAGCTTATAGTCTCTCTGGGGACTGTGTTAGAGCAATGGTTTGAAAGTGTTTCTGCAATAATGATATTTCTGGGGAATGAAGAGATCCTTTCGGAATTTCCACTAGTCAAAGTAATTTATTACATTTCAAATTTGTTGTTTTTGAAAAAACAGTTTTGAAAAGTCTACAATGCACCTTTCATTTTCAAATTTTAAGAATAAACGCATTTTGCATAACAATAGAAAAACAAAGAGCAATGCACCAAGGAATGTAAGTAACGAGATGGTTTCTTTTATTTAAAGGGCGGTAGCTCGCTGAAGGCATAGCTCCACAGATGATTATGTTTTGAAATTGGCAACATGGGAAAAAGTTACATCGAATCCAATGACACCTACTGACACTAATAACTAAGACTAATCCAGAATCCTGCTTTGGACAAGGATGAAAGAACTGAAACATGGCTCTCATGCGGAAAGTGTGTTCGAGATGATCAGTGTCCTCTGATGCAATGAAATGCCTTTGTCCCTAACTTTTGCCTGGACCGCCCTCTCGGGTTTTCAATCCACCGGGACGCTCTTTTTTGCCTAAGCCGCCCTTTCGGGTTTTCAACTTAGCGAGCTTTTTATTATTATTATTATTTTTCCCAACCCTTACTTTTGCCTAAGTCGCCTTTTGCAGGTTTTCGACTTAGCGGGTTTTTAGGCATAATATTTTCGGACTGCATCAGAATTCACGGGATGTGCTAGTTCTTCCCCATCCATTGTCGTAAGTATCAGGGACCCTCCAGAGAAAACGGTCTTTACAACAAATGGGCCTTCATAATTGGGCATCCACTTTCCACGCATATCTTTGTGTACTGGCAAGATCTTTTTGAGTACGAGCTCTCCTTGACGGAACTCGCGGATACGAATCTTCTTATCAAACGCTCTTTTCATCCGTTTCTGATATAATTGCCCATGGCACATGGCTGTCAAACGCTTCTAGTCAATGAGATTCAACTGATCCAGTCTGTCTTGAACCCACTCAGTTTCCTCAAGTTCAGCCTCCATCAATACTCTTAACGAAGGTATCTCTACTTCGATGGGGAGCACGACGTCCATTCCATATACCAGTGAGAAAGGTGTTGCCCCTGTCGAAGTTCTCACCGAGGTTCTGTATCCATGTAAGGCAAACGGTAACATCTCATGCCAATCTTTGTAAGTCACAACCATCTTTTGCAGGATCTTCTTGATATTCTTATTCGCAGCTTCAACGGCTCCATTCATCTTAGGACGGTACGGAGAAGAATTGTGGTGAGTGATCTTGAAACTATCACACAGCTCTTTCATAGTCTTATTATTCAGATTGGTGCCATTGTCAGTTATTATCCGGCTTGGGACTCCATAACGGCAGATGATCTCTTTCCTGATGAATCGGGCAACCACTTGCTTGGTCACGTTGGTGTAGGAGGCAGCCTCTACCCACTTGGTGAAATAATCAATGGCAACAAGGATGAAACGATGTCCATTAGAAGCCTTCGGCTCGATTGCCCCAATCATGTCAATGCCCCACATAGAGAACGGCCATGGTGAAGACAAAACATTCAACGGTGACGGAGGTACGTGCATTTTATCAGCATAAATTTGGCACTTATGGCATTTTCTAGCGTATTGGATGCAGTCGGCTTCCATGGTTAACCAATAATACCCAGCCCTTAACATCTTCTTGGACATAGCATAACCATTGGCATGAGTTCTGAAGGTCCCCTCATGAATTTCCTGCAGTAACATGTCCGCTTCCCGTTTATCAACACATCTGAGCAGAACCATGTCGTGATTTCTCTTGTATAACACACCATTACTGATAAAGAATTTGGACGCCAGTCTTCTCAATGTCTTTTTGTCCAGACCAGTAGCACCATCGGGATACTCCTGTTTGACGAGATAGTTCTTGATATCATGAAACCAAGGCTTTTCATCCACCTCAACTTCTTCGACCATCTGACAATAAGCGGGCTCAACCTTGCGCTCAATATGGATAAGAGGTGTTTCATTAACGAATTTAACTTTCCACATGGATGCCAACATGGCTAAAGCATCAGCTACGTGATTCTCGGATCTAGGAACATGCTCGAACTCTATCTCGTCGAAATACTTGATCAGCTCAATAATATAGTCCTTATAAGGGATCAACTTCTCATTCTTCGTTTCCCATTTGCCTTGTACCTGGTAAATAACCAAGGCTGAGTCACCACTTACTTTAAGAAGTTTGATTCGGAGGTGAATCGCTGCTTCGAGGCCAAGAATACATGCTTCATATTCTGCGACGTTGTTAGTACACTCGAAGTCCAACCTCGCTGTAAATGGAGTGAATCCATCCTTTGGGTTCATCAAAACGGCGCCTATACCATGCCCATTGAAATTCGAGGAACCATCAAACATCATCTTCCACCAAAGACCTGGTTCTGGACCTTCGCTCGGCTCTGGCTCTTCACAATCTCTTTTAATCAACAAAATATCCTCATCAGGAAAATCGAGCTTAAGAGGTTCATAATCTTCAACTGGCTGGTCTGTAAGATAATCAGATAAAATACTACCCTTAATCGCCTTCTGGGGTACATACTGGATGTCATATTCGGATAACAACATGTGCCAACGGGCTAGCCTCCCGGTTTGAGCAGGTTTTTCGAAAATATACTTGATCGGATCCATTTTAGAAATCAACAATGTGGTATGACAGACCATATATTGCCGAAGGCGCCTAGCGGCCCATGCCAATGCACAACAAGTTTTCTCCAATGGTGAGTATCTGTTTTCGCAATCGGTAAACTTCTTGCTCAGGTAATAAATCGCATGTTCCTTTTTCCCAGTCTCGTCATGTTGTCCAAGTACACAACCCATAGACTTCTCAAGAACGGTAAGGTACATAAACAACGGTCTTCCAGGTACGGGAGGGATCAGAATAGGGGGATCTTGCAAATAACCCTTAATCTTCTCAAACGCTTTCTGACAATCAGGGTTCCACTCAACTGTCTGCCCCTTGCAAAGCAACTTGAATATCGGCTCACAAGTAGCGGTCATATTAAAGATAAACCTGGAAATGTAATTCAACCGTCCCAGAAAACCTCTAACTTGCGTCTCGGTTCACGGAGCCGGCATATCTTGAATGGCTCGGACTTTGTCAGGATCCACCTCAATCCCTCGCTGGCTAACAATGAAACCAAGCAATTTTCCAGATCTGACACTGAAGGTACATTTAGCAGGGTTCAATTTCAACTGATATTTCCTGAGTCGTTCAAACAATTTCACCAAATGGTCTAGATGCTCCTCTTCACTCTGAGATTTGGCTATCATATCGTCCACATATACCTCAATCTCTTTGTGCATCATATCATGAAAAAGAGTGGTCATAGCGCGTTGGTAAGTTGCCCCTGCATTCTTTAAACCGAAGGGCATGACTTTGTAGCAGAAGGTTCCCCAAGGAGTAATAAAAGTAGTCTTCTCTCGATCATCGGGATCCATCTTGATCTGATTATAGCCAGAGAAACCATCCATAAATGAGAACAACGCAAAACTGGCTGTATTGTCTACCAGTGTATCGATATGTGGCAGAGGGAAGTCGTCTTTTGGACTTGCTTTGTTCAGATCCCTGTAGTCTACACACATCCTAACTTTACCGTCCTTCTTAGGCACTGGCACAATGTTAGCAACCCAATCGGGATACTTTGCGACCGCCAAGAAACCTGCATCCAACTGCTTTTTAACCTCATCTCGAATCTTCAAAGCCATGTCGGGTCTCGTTCTTCGAAGTTTTTGCTTGATAGGCAGACAATCCGGCTTGAGTGGCAACTTGTGAACAACAATGTCCGTGTCTAGGCCCGGCATATCTTGATACGACCACGCAAACACATCAATATACTCTTTTAACAACTCAATCAACCTTGGCCTAATCTCCGTCCCAAGCATTGCACCAATCTTGACCTCTTTCTTGCTCTCATCTGTACCGAGATTAATTAAGTCCACTTGCTCTTTATGCGGTTGAAGCTCTGTGTACTCGTACTCAATCAATCTTGTCAGTTCAGCGGGTACTTCAAAATCCTCTTCACCCTCATCCTCAGCCTGATTGATGGGTGCATCCCAGTCAGGAGTGTCAGTAAAGTCATTGGATCCAACAAGGTTTACGATATCTCTGCATGATGGAAGGCTTACTTAATTAAAATGCTCGAAGATATGTAAGAATGAAATGCTGTTTTTTATTATTTTTTTTTTTGGGAAAAAAGGTTGCCAATTTCATTTTTAAAGGTGAAAACGAAAAACGCAAATGAAACAAGGTGGAATTGAACAAAATGCTTTTATTAATATCTTTTTAGGAATGAAAGGTGGCCAATAAAAGACCCTATAGCCTTGGGCAGAGCTACGGATTTTTATTTGTAAATGTAAATGAAACTTTTTAAAAAATAATTACTTTGACAAGGGAAAAATAACAGGGATCTCTACGGCCTCCCAGTTGTTCAAAACTGCATCACCCTTAAACACCAGGTTGCTCAGCCCTTCATGTTCCTCACAGTCGCTGATGGCGTTGACTTGGAAACCTCCGCTGACAAATACCTCTTGGATAACCTTCGGACGCCCTTCGACGGTTGTGGCAGCTCCATTCTGAGTTGGTTTGTAACCCAACCCAGAGCGATCAGTCTTGGTCTTGACATTGATTACCTCTCCCCAACCTTCAGGAATGCCCCTGTCAATTGTTGATTTGGTACTCTTCAGAGATGCGAAAGATGGACTACCCTGACCCACTGTCTCTTCGACTTCTAGCAGCACAGCATTGGCGATCTCAAGTGCTTGAAAGGAGATTTCTAAAGCATTCTCATCGGCCTCGATGTAACGGAAAGAAGACAGGTTACTGACCATCAGATCCTCCTCACCGTGTATAATAACCAACTTTCCATCAATCACGAACTTCATCTTCTGATGTAACGTCGAGGTTACTGCCCCAGCGGCATGAATCCACGGCCTTCCAAGTAAACAACTGTAATTGGGATTAATATCCATGACTTGAAACGTGACATTAAAAACTTGCGGACCAATCAGGATAGGGAGCTCAACCTCCCCCATTACCGACCGACGAGAGCCATCGAAAGCCTTGACGACCAAAGGAGTAGGTTTCAACACAGTCTCTTTACAAGCCAACTTATCAAGAACCCTCTTGGGTAGAACATTCAGAGAAGACCCGGTGTCCACTAGTACTCTCGCTAAATTGTCCTCCTGACATTTCACCGATATATGTAAAGCACGATTATGGTTCGGACCCTCCTTCGGTAACTCTTCATTGCTGAAACTGAGGGTGTTACAGGCGGTCAAATTGGCCATCACGCTATCAAACCGACTGGTGCTAATATCTTGATCCACATGCGCTTGAGTCAAAACTTTCTGCAAGGCCATCCTATGGGCGGGTGAACTCATCAACAGTGATAGAATTGAAATCTTGGAGGGAGTCTGATGAAGTTGATCGATAACTTTATAGTCACTTTTCTTGATGATCCTCAAAAATTCGGCATCTTCATCATTCGTGACAGCTCCTTTACCCTTGTCTTTGGCCGGCACTGGGGTACTAGGTATTTCCTTAAGTGGGACCTTGTTGGAATGGGGAGTATACACACGGCCACTGCGAGTCATCCTGCTTACCTCTGCGATATTGGTCACGGTACCCTTAGCCTCTTCATTTGGAATAACCTTCCCAGACTCCTTGTCAATCATCGTCACGTCATATTTCCAAGGCACAGCTTTAGGACCACTGAAAGGAAACGGACTTGGTCTTCGAATAACTATAGGCTTAGGCTGATTCACTTCAGGGATATACGACTTCGGTATATCGAACACGAGATTGGCGGAACCTGCCCCTGATAGATTAAACACTGGTACCTTACCCTTTGATTCAGGCTGATGGAAGACAGGCTCAACCACAACGACCTCATCTTTCTTGTATTGGCTTGTCACTTGTAAAACACCCTCATTAATTAACCTCTGAACATCATTCTGAACCAACACACAACCCTTAATACTGGCTTCACAACTTACGCACGCAACGTGGGAAGTATCTACCAAACCAGCTTCAAACAGTTTCGAATGGAACATCTTGAGAGGAGTCTTAATCTGTCCAACGTCAAGGGCATAACCTTCCCCCGAATCAACACTAATGGCATTGACACTCTCATGGTTAGGAAAAGGGTTCTTCTTAACATTCGGTTGAGGATCTTCAAATGACAAAATCTTCTTTTCCAATAAATCCCTGACAATATTTTTGAGAGCATAACAATTCTCCAGATCATGACCAGGCGCACCCTCATGAAATAAACAATGAGCGGCGGCGTTGTAATTGGCGGGTAGAGGATTAGGAGGCGGACCCAACGCCCGAGTAGTGATGAGACCCTGCTTGACCAAAGAGGGATACAACTCGGTAAAAGTCATCGGAATCGGCGGACAAGGTTTATACGTTCTTCTGTTCGGAACATTCTGGCGAGGAGCCGGACTCTTTGGCTGTTGAGGAGCAGGAGCGTTGGGCGCCTGTAGATAGTTAACAGGAGGCGGATAAACAGGAGGTTGTTGCATAGGTTGATACATGGGAACCTGTTGATTGAAAGAAGGTGTAATAGCTGCCACATAGGGTTGTTGAGCATATTAGACCGGATACCCTGGAGGTTGAGCATAACCTTGCGGATGTCGATAAAAGCGTTCTCTTGGTCTACCAGAGGATATAGCATTAGTCTCACCCTCCTTCTTTTTCTGGGAGCTATACGGAGGTTTCTTCGGCTGATCCTTAGAAGCACCATGATTATTTGTCATTTTACCACTTTTCATACCCAATTCAATCTTGACACCCACAGCAACGATGTCGGAGAAATTTGAAGTCACACTACCCACTATTCTCTCGTAAAATTCTGGACGGACCGTGTCGACAAACCAATCAGCTAACTCTTTCTCGGTCAAAGGAGGTTCTACCTGCGAAGCAGTCTCTCTCCACCTTTGGGCATACTCTTTGAATGACTCAGAATTCTTTTGTGACATACTCAGCAACTGTCTTCTGTCAGGAGCCAGATCCATATTGTACTTGTAGTGTTTGATGAAAGCGTCAGATAAATCTTGAAAGCTCTTAATGCGAGACTGGTCTAAAGTTAAATACCACTTGGAGGAAGCACCCTTCAAACTATCTTGGAAGCAATGAATCATCAGTTTATCATTCTCAACATGGGCAGCCATTTTGCGATAATACATGATCAGATGACTCTTAGGACAGGTGGCACCTTCATAACGATCGAAGTTCGGAGTTTTGAACTTCGGGGGAATAACCAAACCTGAGACCAAATAGACATCCCTTGCAGTAGTCCCAAAAATTTGATCGCCCTCTACTTTCTTCAATCTCTGGACGATGGTGTTTACTTCCTCACGAAGCTTATCATGTTTCTCATAACCCTCAACATTCTCATCAAGATTATCAAAAACTGTTTCATTGAAGTACGGTTGCGCACGAGTGTGTACAACAGGTGGTGCAAAGATAGGAGCCCCCCTAGAAACTTCAGAAAATAAGGGCACGGCTTGCTGAACAGGTTGATTAATTGGAACAGTGGCTTGAGGAGGCACAAAACCTGGAGCAAGACCATAAGGTGGGTCCCTTGCTACGGTCACACTTGGCGAAGGGTCCACAGTAACGCCGGTAATCTCAGAAACAACAGTGGGCTGGGTATCCATCTTAGCATTCATGACATGTAACAATTCCATCATACGTCCCATACCCCCTCGAAGGTCTTCAAGTTCATTGCTAAGGCGGTCAATTTCTGATCCTCCATTCTCTTCCGAGTTTGAGCTCTGGTGTTGTACTGGTGCCGAGAACTCAGGGTGACGAAACTGGAAGGCGAGAGAACCGAACATGAGAAAACGGAAGACACATGCAATGCAATAAATGATGCTGTGATGAAGATTTCATGGAATTCAATCATTGACGAATGTCGTGGGGTACCAAGGAAATCTTTTTCTTGTTTTTCATCTTTTTTTTTTTATTCATGGTATCCTGCGATATCCACAAATGGTATTTGAACTCTATGAAATACAATGCAATGAGAAGCTTTATGGATGCAATGAATGAAAACACACAAAGTCCTAGGTTAAAGGAACGTGAGCGGAGTCAAGGTCTACCCATCCCAAAAGGAGTGTACTATAGGTTAGTTGTACCTGCCGAACAAGGTTCTACAAAGTGCCCAAAGTCATCAGCCCATCTTTCGGATATTATCAACCTTCCGACTGACTCAGGGGTTAATAATATTCTCAAGAGAACCTCTTTTGAGTGTAGTATCGCGTAGCAGCCATTGTAAGATTACTCCCACATAGCTCCCGCACTACGTCCTAAATAAGGCCAAGGTGGTGTTAAGGTACTACGGTCCCCAATATCACAGACTCCAATCGACCATGGAAAATTTTTTCACGATTACTCGTTCAACCGAACCATTTTCGAAAAGGTCTCAACTGAGCGGTGATTCTCGAATCAGCTTGGTCGGGATTCACTCCCTACAAGCCTCATCGAATATATCCCCATCCTATAATAATGTCACTAGTCCGGGCGTAGGACTTATCTCACAACACAAGGAACCATCCCAAAATCAGAGTACAATATATACATGTAAATGAATAGTAAAGCAAATAGTCATAAACATGAACAAATTAGGGGTAACCCTCAAAAGCATTAGAGTCCCCAGTGAAGTCGCCATTTTCTGTTGCGGTGGAAATAGGATCACAAACTATTAATTAGTTTGAATCGCAATTCAATTCACAACCGCTCTTTGATTTATCCGAAGGAAAAGGTCAAAAGAGGGAAAACCTATTTTGCATCGTAAACACAATGCGGGGAAAGATCTAGGGTTCGGGGGTTGGTTAAATTTAGGGAAGGTATTAGCACCCTAAACTTCTGTAGTACTCTACAGGACCCTTTTGTTCAAATGTTTACTATTTTGCTTTATTTATTTGCTTAAGATATATGTACAAAGGATTAAAAGTGAGAAAAAAGACCTAGGGGTTAATTCTAAGTTTACTCGGCAATACATCGCATCTTGTGCCTACGTATCCTTACGGGAATGGAATCAGAGTAATCGTAGTTCCCCTCAATAGGGAGGTTAGAGACTTCTTGACTGTGGTCAAGGTCTCAAGGGGAATAAACGCATCTTAAGGACACGCTTACGTGGAGTGTAGAAACTCCAAATCTCTATGTTTGAAATGTTAAGTTGTAATTAGGGTTAAATTAGGGATTCCACGGCGGGAAACCCTAAAATGAGCGCGGCGGCTCTTTGACCTAATGCTAGGGGTAAAATTGTAATTTTGCCTGCGGCGAGGCATTTGTGAAAATTAGGGTTTGTAAGAGTTGTAAGGGTTTGAAGTTAAGGACTATCGACACGGCGGTCAAATGCTAGACCTAGTTCCTTCGGAGCGTGTAATGTGACAGAAATATTGCAATACATCAGCAGAAATTTAAATCATACATCAGCAGAAATTTAAATGCGAAAAGTAAACGCGATTATTAGGTTCGCGAGATTACAACTGAGAAGCAGATACAAATGTAAACGAAACTTAAATGAAGACTCGACATGATAAATATGGACTGCAAAACGAACACCCGTTAGTAGGCAGAGAAGACTGTTTATTTAAATCTTACTAATTTAATATTGGCTTGTAAAGGAGAAATTTAAAAGGTTTTTTATTTTTATATTTTTTTTTTTATAAAAAGAGTTTTTATTTATTTTAAAAATTCATTTTATATTTACAAATGATTTAAAAAAAAAGTTTTAATTTATATTTTTTTTATAAAAAAGAAAAGTTTTATTTTATTCTTATGTTTTAAAAGGATTAAAATGAGAAAAATATTTTTTCAAAAAAAATTATGAAATTGAAATGTTAAGAAAAAGTTTTTTTAAAACATATAACAAATTAATTTAAAAAATAAAACAAAAAACATAAAAAGGGAAAGGGTTGGGCCGGTCATCACACCCGGACCCAACCCAAGTTGTAGACAAAATGAAAATTAGGGTTCCCTGACCCCAGCTCGCGGCGCCGTTTCCATTCGTTCTTCCTCTCGTTTCTTTCTCCTCTCTTCACCGTCTTTCTTGTTTCTCTTCACCATAATATCTCTCGTTTTCATTTTCCTGCAACAAAATGAACATGCAAGATGTATAATGAAAAGGCGGATGATTTACGTTTTGTTTTCGCGAGCGATTGACGGCCAATGATGAAGGAATTCTGAGGCTGGGCGGTTGGATTGCCCGTCGTTCTTCGCGAACGATGAAGGTGATATTTCTGAGCAATGATTCGCGTTCGGTGATGGTTATTTCTCTGAGCGATGATGACGATCGCTTCGTCTGAGCTCACGCTGTTTAGGGTTTTCTGCGTGCGACTTCTTCGCTAGGGTTTCTCCGCGATCTGGGTGTTCTTCGTTCTCTCCCTCGCAGTTACCTTCTAGGGTTTCCACTCCCTTCGCATCAGGTTGTATTCCTCTATTTATAATTTCTTTGCTCTCTTTTTGGGCCTTACACTTGCGTTATTCTGAGATTTGATTTTGTGGTGATATTATTTGATTCTGATTCTTCCAGATTGGTCTCCAATACGATGCTTTCTGATACGATTGGGATCTCAATTCATTTTTCTGGTATGAATTTGATGGATTCAAAATGAGTTCTAATGGGACACGATTTGGTTCCATCTGATACAATCCCCTTTTAGGATTTGATTGGTATTCGATTTAATCACCTGAAATGATTTGTTTTGATCTGCTTTGGGATTGACATTGAATCAAAATCTCTATTATTTTCTGATATGATTTGCCTTCAGATTGGGTTGATTGGCATTAATTCACGGGGTTTCTTGATGGATTCATTTTGACTTGTTTTGATTTTTCCCAGATTGTGTCTCCATGGGATACGATTTGATTCCTGACTCGAAACTTTCCATTTGTGAATTGGATTGCTTTTGGGGAATTTAGATACTGATCTGATTCCTGATGTGATTTCGTTTTGACCCAATCTTGATCATTAGCGCTTACTTTTCTTTTTCTTCTTTCAGGGTGGACATTTTGCCTTGATCTTTGCCGCCGAGACGGGTACGTGGTAGTGATGACGCTTAGTCTGAACCACTTGGATACTACATCCTGGCTTCTGATCATACTGCTGCTTCTGATTGACTTGGTGATGATGATTGGCTATCATGTTGAGCTGAGCCATGTATTTGCTCGTTTGTTCGTTTCATGAACTTGTTTTGGTGACTTATTTGTTGGGGCGATGATGCTCATGACTGAGCCCCATTCTACCTTCTTCGATTTTCCAATGTGGTATTCTGATGTTCATGAATTGAGTTGGCTTTTTTTTCATCTTAGACATGATTATGTGCTTTTGACCTATCAGGGCGAACGGGGATTTTATGAATCCTCTTCTGACTTTTGTTACGGCCTCTAGTTCACCATTTGGATTATGAGTTTGCTTGATATATGTAATCTGATACGATTTGCTAATGTTTGGTCTGATTACAGGGTAAAGCCTTTGGATGGTACTATGCTGATATCCCAATATTTTTGGTGCATTTTATGGTTTGTTTGTTGAACTTGGCTGTACTGTAACCTGCGGGTAGAGCATTCCACTTCTCTTTGGCGTGTCTTGTGAACCACCTTGGCATTAAGAGCTTTGAATTTTTGCTGTTAGGCTTGTGGACTTCGGATATCGAAGTTGTTGATGTGTTTCCAATGATGGTTTGTGAGCCGAATTGGCGTTTGGTTCATCACACGTCGAACGAACTGCTGTGATCTTTGATGCTCTTGTTCACACTTGCTTATCTTTCTTTTTCTTCTGTTGGTGAACTGATATGTTGTTCTGTCATGTGAACTGCCATGCTGTTTTCTGAACTGAACTGATTTCACCGATTTTTCTGAACCGAACTGGCTCTACCCTTTTTCTAAGCATGAATTTGTTTCTTTGCTTATGAACATGTGTTGTTGTACATATGGTGAATTGACTTATCTGCTCATGTTTTGTGGAGCTTATGACTTCTGTTTGGTAACAGACTTGTTTCTTTGGTGGCTATTCATACCTGTATTGGCGCGAGCCCCTTCCTGGTTTTGTTTATGCTGATGATGCTTGTGGCTTTTCAGGTGTTGGAAGTTTCGGAACCAAAGTGGCTCAGACCTGCCGGCATCCGGGTCTGAGTCAAAACTTGCCTATGTTGCCTTATTCTTGTATCAGTTTGGAAATCCAATCGCGGCAAAACGAATCAGTCCCACTTCATTTATTTTTTCTATCTCTCGGATGTCCCGTATCGATAAGAACAGGTATTACCTGATCTGACGCCCACGGCGCGGATCGGTAACGGGGGTAGGACGCAGCTTCAGTTGTGCCACTCCCGGCACTCGATGATGACATTGTTCTGAGAGTGTCGAAAAAACTTCTAACATTTTTTTGTACTGTTTGTTTTCTTTTGATGTGCAGGTTAGCTGAGGATTCCTGGAGAAGTTCAAATGCAACATGAAGACCCTTAGATGCTCTTAGGATTTAGGATAGATGCTTTAATGTAATCCCTTAGGATTGAGAACTTTTAATGTACTTCCTTGTAACAACACTTTATAAAATATGAAGCAACATCCACATTCTTGTATGATGACATTATTTATGAAATAAAATTCTCAAAATTTTGAATTTATTTATATTTTATTCTTAGTTTAAAAAATATAAACAATTGTGAATAAATCCACAAGTATTTAAATTCATCAACATAGGCATAAAACATAAATATTCCCAAGTGGTATTCTTATTGGTGCACTCGTCTCATTTGTAATCCTAATCTCATCATCCGATTAAAATGTTAGCCAACCATTTCATAACCAAACACATATGGGCACCGTAATCGCAACATTTTCAGCATCAACAGTAACACTACTCGTAATTAAATTCCACTGACCAAATGCCAAAAATCTCAATATGATCAGCCCTGGTGATAGGTAAATGCCTCAAAACCATAACGTATCAAATGCCTCAGATTTTTAATAACAGACCGTCTTCAAGGCATTGGTAGAATTTGTGTAAGATGACCAAAATACCCCTGGGACCCAATCTGCAAAACAAACAACTTCATAACTTGTTAGTGGTTAGCAAATGTACATATGAGATGATATGCGAAATGCCTGACTAAATGTAAGGGTAAAATTTGGGGTATTACATTATGCAAAATGCGTTTATTCCTAAAATTTGAAAATGAAAGGTGCATTGTAGATTTTTCAAAAATTGTTCTTCAAAAAACGAATTTGAAATATAATAAATTACTTTGACTAGTGGAAATTTCGGAAGGATCTCTTCACTCCCCGAAAATATCATTATTGCAGAAACACTTTCAAAACATTGCTCTAACACAGTCCCCAGCGAGACTATAAGCTGACAACCTTTTCTTGGGTAACTCGAAAGTGTCCTTCAGGTTTTCCTCTCCCCATGAGAAGACGTGATACTGTACACCCAAGCGATTTACTTTCTCCCCAGAGAATTCAGAATTTTGAAACCAGATTTGGTCCTACCATTCCCTCCCATGATTGACGTATTGGTTGCAGAGAACGCAGGGTATTTCCGTCGAGATTATTTCATCTCTCGTCCCGTCTCTAGTCTGTTTCGTCAGCGTACGCAAGGGCATAAGCATCACATGCCTATTTTATTACATATTCATTACATATTCATATTCATTACATATTCATTACATACTCATGGCATACACATTTCATAACATCTTGCATATTTAATCACATAGACATTAACATACATTCATATTCATGTATTCATTAACATACGCGTTAGCATGCACAGATTCATTGTGTCTCTATCATTGGTCGTTACCGCCGAGTAACTGGGTTCGTCCATTTCTCTTCAAATAGATTGTCAGCCCTAAGCATAAAATACTTACTTGTTTCCAGTTTCCCCACAGAGCTCGATCCTCGTGGATGACGGTTACTTCAGCTATCTTTCCTCGTCAGGATAAGATATCTACCCTTCGAGTTCATTCCCTCGATGGAGCCTTGATTACCAGTTTTCTTTCTAGCTCGATCCTAGATTGAATCTCAGTCTCGTCGGTCGTCGAGCCCAACCGGATGTGCATTTATTTTGCACCATCTAAAGGTTTTCACCATACCATGACAGATACGCGACTATCTCGCTTGAGAAGTTTATCACTGTACCCGGACGTGCATTTATTTTGCACTATCTTTCAAGGAAATCAACTACAGATACATGCCAGTTCATGCCTGGATAATTTATTATTACAATTCTACACCTTACAGCATCGGTATACAACATTTCTCACATAAAAAGCCGATCCTATCTTCGTTATGACTCACAGCAAATGGCCATCTCCATGGAGCAGTTGGGCTTCCATTTACCTGTCGTCTTGAAGTATAGGAGGTTTGAACCAAATCGTCTTCAGGAGAGCACGATCTTGAAGTACGGGGAGGTTTGAGCGGAATCATATTCAGGAGAGCACGATTCTGAATTATGAAGAAGTTCATTTATCCTTTAGTAAAAGAAGAAACCAAATTGTATTCGGGAGAGCACGATCTTGAAATACAGGGAGGTTTGAGCCAAATCATATTCAGGAGAGCACGATTCTGAAGTATGAGGAAGTTCAGTTCATCCTTTTCATATTCAGGAGAGCACGATTCTGAAGTATGAAAGAGCCGAATCATATTCAGGAGAGCACGATTCTGAGTTATGAGGAAGTTCAATTAGCCATTTTTCATATTCAGGAGAGCACGATTCTGAAGTATGAAGAATTTCATTTACAAGAAAGAGCCGAATCATATTCAGGAGAGCACGATTCTGAAGTATGAGGAAGTTCAGTTCACCCGAATCATATTCAGGAGAGCACGATTCTGAAGTATGAAGAATTTCATTTACTCGAAAAAGCCGAATCATATTCAGGAGAGCACGATTCTGAAGTATGAGGAAGTTCAGTTCACCTTTTTCATGTTCAAGAGAGCACGATCTTGAAGCATGAAGAAGTTTATTTATCCTTCAGTAAGAGAAGAATCAAAATCGTATTCCAGGCGCCGACCTTAAATGCGAGAAGATTTATTTATCAGATAAGCAGCAGCCTCTTTATTTGAGTGCTTATCCATTTTGGCACATAAGTCCCTTCCAACGATAAGTGACAGTTCTCCCGCGAGAAGCTTATCAGGGCATTTCCCATCAAAGTCCATTTATTTTGGCATACAGCCGGTCTTTACCCTGTATATTTGTTACGGAGTTCCGAAAAGTCCGTTTGATCCTGTCGCGAGGGATAGTTTACAGAAGCTTGGATGTTATTCTTTGCTCAATGCTCCAGCATTCTGTAATCGATCTTGCAATCGTACGTGATCCAGTTTTATTTTTGGATTCCCTAGTGGAGGCCGTCTCACAGGTGTCATCTCCATTTGAGAATCTCGTTCCCAAGATGACAATTGGTCGTGTTCGCACCAGTTGACCATCATTTTTAGAATCCCCAGTGTTGTACTGTGGCTCAGCGCGTCGTTTTCCCCAGTGTGTTCTTCTCGTAGCGTCTGTCCCTGTGTCGTTGTATTCGTCAGCATTTTCGCATTCATCATTCCAGCATACGCATCATATCATATTCATATCATCTGCATTAAGCTGTCCTCGCTTTGTCCAATAGTATTGCATATCGTCGCATATAAGGGCAAAATTTTCGGTTATCTATATTTAAATCTCTCCACCACGATTCCTCGAGTCTCTGTCACTCAAATCGTCCGGTGTAGCTATTTAAATAGGGGCAACTGTAATACCCCAAATTTTACCCTTATATTTAGTCAGTCATTTCGCATATCATCTCATATGTACATTTGCTAACCACTAACAAGTTATGGAGGTGTTTGTTTTGCAGATTTGGTTCCAGGGGTATTTTGGTCATTTTACGCAAATTCTGCTAATTCCTTGAAAACGGGCTCTGAGGCATTTGATACACTATTTTTGAGGCATTTACCTATCACCAGGTCTGATTATATCAAGGTGCCAATTCGACGTGGTCGGTATTAAAGTTTGTCGAGCACAACTGGATTTAAGACTTATTTTATTGCTCGTGGCTTATTTCCGGCACACCTCCGTTAATAAGGCACAGTTTTACTGGGGTATTATTGGATTGTTGCTCACAGTCTTTGGTCAGTGGAATTCAATTACGAGTAGTGTTATTGTCGATGCTGAAACTGTTGTGATTACGGTACACATCCGTGTTTGGTTATGAAATGGTTGATTATCATTTAAATTGAGTTTTAATCAGATGATGAGATTAAGATTACAAATGAGACAAGTGCACAAATAAGAATATCATTTGGGAGTGTTTATGTTTTATGACTATGTTAATGAATTTAAATGTTTGTGGATTTATTCACAAATGTTTATAATTTTTTAACTAAGAATAAAATATAAATAGAGTCAAGTTTTGGGAATTTTATTTCATAAAAATCTCATTATACAAAAGGGAGATTGTTTCATATTTTTGAAATTACTGTACAAGGATTTACATTAACTCTAAAGGTCCTAAGTCCTAAAAATTCTAAGTATCCTTCTTGATGTCCTTTGAGCTTCTCCGCAAAGTCTCCGATTCACCTGCACATCAAAACAAAACAAACAATATAGAAAAAAGGTTAGGAGTTGCTTTTGACACTCTCAGAACAATGTCATCATCAAGTGCCGGGAGTGGCACAACCGAAGCTGCGTCCTACCCCCGTTACCGATCCGCGCCATTGGCGTCAGATCAGGTAACACCTGTTCTTATCGTTGCGGGACATCCGAGAGATAGAAGTAATAAAAGAAGCGGGACTGATTCGTTTTGCCGCGATTGGATTTCCAAACTGATACGAGAATAAGGCAACATAGGCAAGTTTGGACTCAGACCCGGATGCCGGCAGGTCTGAGTCGCTTTGGTTCCGAAACTTCCACACCTGAAAATCCACAAACACATCAATACCAGGTTCAGCATTCAGAACTCAAAACCCAAAACGATTCATAAGTTGCCATAGGCATCAAACTGCAGCAATCCTGAACAGAACAGAGAAATGAAACCAAACAGCATCATACGCTGCATCAAAGCCTTCGGCTCAAACATCATTGCACAACAGCATACCAAAACAAGGCAAGAGAGCAGGTCAGTTCACAACAGTTCTGAACCAAACAAATGAACTCACATCATAAAAAAATCAGAAGTGAAGAATTGGACTGCGCATCCAAGTTCAAATATCTGCAAGCGTACAAAGAAAAACACCATAGAACTGATGCCTAAAGCGCCACAACAAGAATCCATCGTAAGTATCAGAGACAAAGGCAAGATGTGAATTCAGAAAGGTTATCAGAATCAGCTCGAATACAAAGGGCTCAGTCCATGTCAATAAGATCCCGCAATCAGAAAAGACTGTCAGGAACATCACCGTTGCAAGCATTGGGCTCAGTTCAACATCCTTGCCCTGGGTAATTAGGAGTATCAGCAAAAAGCAGGAAAAGTCAAGTTATGTCATCAATATGAACACCAAAGAAACAGATATGGATGAAACATCTGCCAAAACATTAAGAGCATCAGAATACGAATAGGGTGAGACAGCCATCAGTTATGTCAGAAACAATCCAACTAACGCGATTATTATCCATACCAGTTCAGAATGCAAACAGCGCAAAATCATAGCACGACTTGTACCAGCAAGGAAAAGCAAACGTAAACATCTCAGTTCATGAAATAAACAAGTGCACAAACACATGGCTCAGTCACCAATTCAATCAGAAGCAACAATATAATCAAAAGCCCGGATTGTAGTATCCTGTTCCAAATGGTTCAGACAAACGTCATCATTACCGCGTACTCTTCTCGGCGGCAAAGACCAAGGCAAAGTGTCCATCCTGAAAGAAGAAGAAGAAAAGTAGGTGTTAACAATCAAGTTGAATGAAAACAGATCGCAATATCCAATCAGGTTTGGTCCCAAAACAGATCAAAACAAAATCTCATCAGGAACCAAATCGGTATCCAAATTCCCCAAAGGCAATCCAATCCACATCTGCAAAAGTCTAATCAGAAAATGATCAAACAAAATCGAATCTGGAAATGGAAAGTTTCGAGTCAGATCCAAATCGTATCAGGAAACATCCCCATTGGAACCCAATCTGAATCAATCAAACAAATCAGTCAAAAAACAAATCAGTTCGAAATCGAAACAAATCGGATAGAATCCAAGCGAATCCATGTCCGAAATAGGGTCAATCAAGAAACCCAAAAAATGGAAAGCTTTGAATCGAATCAGAAAAAATCATATCAGCTGGAAATCCCAATCAGGTTCTAAGAGAAGAAGCGAGATCCAAATCGTATCAGAAAACATCCTATTGGAACTCAATCTGGAAAAACAAAATCAAATCAAATCAAATCGAATCATCAAATTCAATCTCAGAAAAGTAACGCAAATCCAACATCCAAGGCCCAAAAGATAAATCAAAGTATATATAAAAGGGAAGATACAACCTGATGAAGGGGAGATCGCGTACAAACCCTAACTGGTAGCCACGAGAAAGAGAGGAGGAAGGATCGCAGAAACCCTAACGAACGAGAATCGCGATACTCAGAGGGACCTGCACCCTCATCATCGTCTCCGACGAACAAACATCATAAAACCACGAATGAAGCACCGAAGAGGAGATCGCCTTCGCCGTTCACTACAAACGGCGGGCAATCAACTTCGCAGCCTCAGCTTCAAACATCATCGGCTAAAGACAAATGTAAACCACCACGCGTTATCTCACATGTTCTTATTGTTCATGTTTTGTTTCAGGAAAGAAGAGGATCACGGCGCGAGGAAGAAGAAAGACGAGAGAGAGATGATGAAGAAAAAGTGAAACGGCGCCGCGAACGTACTCTGGGGTGAAACCCTAAAATCTTTTTTCCTTATGACTAACAACTGGGTTGGGTCCGGGTGTGGTTACCGGCCCAACCCCCCCCCCCCCCCCCCCCCCCCCCCCTTTTTTATTTTATTTTGTGTTTATAAAAAATTGGTTTTATGTTTTTAAAACTGTTTTTTTTTAACATTTTGTTTTTATAATTCAGAAAAAAATTGTTTTTTTAAAAAATAAATAAAAAACATTTTTATGTAAATATTAAGGATAAATAGAAAACTTTTTTAAAATAAAAATAGAAAATTTTTCTTAAAAATAATAAAAATAATAAAACCTTTTTTAAAGAATAAAATATTTTTAATTAAATCCTTTTTTTTGCAAGCTGATATTAAAATTTTCAAATAAAGCAATAATAACAATCTCAAATTGGCATTGTTTCGTAATTAATTTGATTGCCGCCTAACTGCTGCCCACTAACGCCGTTTGTTCATTTTGCAGCTCAACACTTATTTCATTTTATTTTATTACTATATTGTAACTGCTTCTCATATGTAACCCCGCGAACCTAATAATCGTGCTTTAAATTTCTGCCTTTTAACTTCTGTTTGTATGGCTTTAACTGCTGTCTTTATTCCCTGTTTGCATAACTCAATCACCTCACACCTTCATCAATATTTCTGTCACATTGCACACCCTGCCGAAGGAATTAGGTCTAGCTTTTAACCGCCGTGTCAATAGTCCTCAACTCCAAAACCTTACAACCTCACAAACCCTAATTTTCACAAATGCCTCGCCGCAGGCAAGATTACAATTTTACCCCTAGCATTAGGTCAAAGAGCCGCCGCGCTCATTTTAGGGTTTCCCGTCGTGGAATCCCTAATTTAACCCTACTTAACTTAACAATTCAACGTAGAGATTTGGAGTTTCTACACTCCACGTAAGCGTGTCCTTAAGACATGTTTATTCCCCTTGAGACCTTGACCACAGTCAAGAAGTCTCTAACCTCCCTTTTGAGGGGAACTACAGTTACTCTGATTCCATTCCCGTAAGGATATGTAGGCACAAGATGCGATGTCTTGCCGAGTAAACTTAGAATTAACCCCTTAGGTCTTTTTTTTCTCACTTTTAATCCTTTGTACATATACCTTAAGCAAATAAATAAAGCAAATAGTAAACATCTGAACAAAAGGTTCCTGTAGAGTACTACAGAAGTTTAGGGTGCTAATACCTTCCCTAAATTTAACCAACCCCCGAACCCTAGATCTTTCCCCGCATTGTGTTTACGATGCAAAATAGGTTTTCCCTCTTTTGACCTTTTCCTTCGGATAAATCAAAGAGCGGTTGTGAATTGAATTGCGATTCAAACTCATTAATAGTTTGTGATCCTATTTCCACCGCAACAGTCATGGACTTGATAACTTCTGAAGAAGTTTCTGGAATTTGATGAACATTCTTGAACATGAAGATTTAGGACGAACGGTGGACGATTTCTGGAGATTTCTTGATGAAGTTCCGGTGGAGGTGATGACAATCTTGATGATTCCGGAAAATGATGAAGATCTTGAGCGGATCAAGGAGATCTAGTGAGAACGTACTAGCAGGTTTCTGGATTTTTCTGAAGATCTTGATGGACAGGACGAAGATCTGGATGAAACTTGCACGAAGCTCTGACGAATTCTTGAGGTTCTGGAGATCTAGCGAAGAACACGGTAATGTTCTTGAAGAGATATGGATCTCTCGATCATGAAGAACAAAGAAGTTGGAATTTCTGGAAAAATTGATCGGAGAGTGATGAATGTTGAGCGAGAACGATGAAGGTTGCTCGGAGAAGGTGATGAAACGCAGTTTCCGGCGAGATTCCGGCGAGACTCCGGCGACAGTTGCGGCGGTCCCTACGGCGGCTGCATGGCCGGCGGCGATGGGGACGGTGAGACAGATGAGAGACACGTGGAGCTCTGCATGGAAGGGGAGAGAGAGATAGTGGGACGCGTGGCGTCCATGCAAGAGGGGAGAGAATGAGTGGGGAAATGATGTGGCGTCATGTGGTGAATTCTGGGGATGAAACGTGGAAGAGGAGAATCAGGTGGCTAGCGCACGCGTGGGGCTTTATACGCATGACACTTGGCGCGGACTGGACCTGGGCCCCAAAAAATGGACATCTGGCCCACGAATTAACAACTAATTAACATGATTAAACCCTAATTAAATCCAATTAATACTAAACGGAACTTAAAACTGCAATTAAAGCCTAAATGACAATTAAGACTATTCTGAACCTAATTAAAGCTAATAAATCCGATTAAAATGAATTAAGACCCTAATTAACATCTAAAAAAGGTGATTAAAATCTAATTAATCTCCATTAATTCCTAAAAGAATTTAAAATCCAATAACTTCTAAAATCTATTAAATCTAAAAGAGGTTAAACCTATTAAACTCTATTAATTTCTAAATAAATAAAAAAATAGAAAAAAATCTATTAATCCTATTTTTAAAAAAATCCTAGTAAAAGAATTTCCCTATTGAAAATCATTAAAAAATCTACTTAGTATCTAGAAACAATTATCTTATTAAAGTCATTATCTAAAAATGATTAGAGTAATTCCTAAAAAAAGAAATTAAAACTAAAAACTATTTAAAAACATTTAATATCTATTAAAGCTATTAAAAAATCTATCTAATATCTAGAAAAATCAATTAAATCCATTAAAAAATTCTAGAAAATAAGGGGAAAAATCTAAAAATACAGTACAACCAATTAAATCGATTAGAAAAAAAGATGCGCGAATACAGCGAAATAAACGGTAAAAATCAGACACCGAGATGTCCTCAAAAACAACAGCGAGAGCTGAAAACACAGGGAACGAGCACCGATTCTCAAAATAACTCCTCTTATTGGCCTGAAATGCCTGAAGCGTGATCAGAGGGCTGTAATCCCGATAAAGTCAATCTGAGTGGAAAAAATGCAATGTACGTGGTATGCAAATGCAAAATGAAATGAGTCGAAACATGAGCCAAATTGCGATAAGTAGTTGGTCAAATTTTGGGGTGCAACAGCTGCCCCTATTCAAACGGCTTGGACCTGAAGGGTTGAAGAGCGAACAACTTTCAAGCATTCAAAGGTAGAAGACAGTTGAATACAAAAGAGAACCCATAAATTTGCCAACTGCACAAGTACACGGTACTCTGATGGGAACAAATCTTCGGAAGCTGAAATAGTAGCTGCACGGCAACTAGCTGGAGAAATACTAATCTGCACCTCCGTCAGGATGATTCTCTGATATCATTGCATCCTCAAATTATCGAGGGATCACTGGTTACACGGTAACGGGCGATTGGCCAACCTCACAGGTAAACGATACTCTGATTGGTAGGAACATCTTCAAAACTGAGCATGACGATTGCACAACAACTTGCTGGGGAATTCAAGAATCATCTTGAGCAAACCATTCTGCAGAGGAACATCTGCAAAACAATAACGGTCACGACCTAGCTCATGTTTCGTATGCATATGCTTTGACAATGGCGCAATGCTCCACACGGTGGAAATGCTACGCATTTTTTTTAGGGTAAATGCTATGCAATCATGCAAAATGCTATGACCCTGTCAGCAAAATAAATGCTGAAGGGAGAATTCTCCTGTCAAGGAGAACGAACCGCTCTGGGGGAGGAAGGACTCATCCTGCCAAGGAGAAGAAGTCGCACCAATCTCAATTGGACTCCGCCTAGGGAAATGATCTTCAGTCGACTGCTGCAGGGGAACGAAGCTCTACGAGAACCTGGACTTGCTGAGGAAAGCGATGTCAATCGCAGAAGTAAACTGCGCGACCTTCGCGGCTAAAACTCTCCTGGAGATAACGACTCCGGTGGGGAGATACAGCATCAGTTATTCAAACTCTACTGGGGAAAACCAATCATGGCCCAAACGCTTTCCTAGGACTCGGCTCTCTCGGGGAACTGCAAACTCGGCTGGGGAAGAAGGAATCGTCCTGCTTACAGGGGAGAGTACGACTCTGTGGGGAATTCCAATTCTTCTGGAGACTTCAGTCTGGAACTATCAACTACTACACACTTCGGTGTATGACTCAGCTGGGGAGATGAAGTTCCTTCAGGATACATCTGATTGGGGAGAGAATCTTCTCTGCCTGGGGAAACACATATCAATGCTCACGATCTCACGTTCAGACTCTGTGGGGAATTTCAATTCCGCTGGAGACTTCAGTCTGAACTATCAAAAGCTGAACACTTGTGAATAGTCTCCTACGAGAAACTGCACACTGACCCAGCGCTGGAGAAATAAACCCAAATCCACTTGTCAGGGAGAACTTCGATCCTAAATTGTTGGGAATGCACAATCAATCTGCCGGGAATGGCTACACTCTGCCAGGGATATCAATCCTGACCTGCTGAGGGTAATCTTGCATACGCCTTACGGAGACTGACCCTTCTGGGTAACACCTGCTGGACTATCAAGTCTGATGAGGAATACCTGTGTATCAACACTGCTGAGGATATCAATCCTTAGCTACTCATTGTACAACTCTGTCGGAGACGTGCTGATCCTATCAAGGAAACACCTCTGGCGACTGCGGAAGATAACAATCGATCACTGAAATTGAATCTCACTTCACTGAGTAAAACAACCCTGAATGGTCCTTTTTGAACACCCTAAGTCCTTATAGGGTACGCAGCAATCTGCTGAGCAATAACTCTTCTCTGTCTGACATCAAAATCTACTCGTCTGGAGATTACTCAGTGAGGGAATCAACGTCGACCTCTGCTTGAGGAATGAGTCAATGACCTGGACTCGGAGGGGAAAGGAGTCAAACTTGGACTCTGTGGGGATACAACATTGCATCAGTCCCACTGCTGGGGAAATAAACCCAAATTTGTCGGTCAGGGAAAGCTTCAGGCTCAACCCACTTGGGAAAATAGCACATCAGGCTAATCACCGTTCGATGCTTGGGATGACCATACTCTGCCGGGAATATTAATCAAACCCTGCTGAGGATAATCTTGATCCTACTCTGATAAGGGATAAATGCCATCTCAACCTGCTGCAATCTCAAACTGCTCAGGGGAAACAATCTCAAACTGTACATCTCTGCTGAGAAAATAATCCTGATTCAACAACATCAACACAGGGAATACAGAATACCAATCATGGAGCTGGGATCACTCGAGCCTTGTGTCGGGGAATGTGATAACATACGAGTCACTAGGAATCATCGTGTCGGATACACTCAGGCTTTTTCTGGTTTAGGGATAGGTTTCTGGTGATAGGGATTTATTTCTGGTTACCAACAAAAATGGATTTGAAGGGGACATACTAGACGAGAACAAGCATTCGAGGTGGACTATCAAACGAGAACTGATAGCAACAGATGTTAGGTTGTCAGACGAGAACTGATTTACGGTTTGCTAGACGAGAACTGGACTTTAAAACTGCGTTGGCCAGGCGAGAACTGGTTAAACAGTGGGTTAAAGAACAAGGTGACCAGACAGGGCTGGTGTCTGGTTTGGATTTCAGACGAGAACTGATCTCTGGTTTTCCAGACGAGAACTGGACTTTAAAACGATTCGGTTACAAGGTTCTGCCAAGTAACAGGTTATGCTGTAGGATAACAATCCAAGGACATCAAGGCTTCTTCAGAAGGTTCAGGTTTTTGGCAAGGTAATGACACGATTCCCCGACACTCAACTCTTGCTAGGGTGAGAAAACTCGCTTGAACAACTTGCCCTAGTGCAATTCAACTTGCCCCAATCCGACTCTTGGGAGAATTCATTCTGAACAAAAAGCAGCTGGCAACGAGACAATCTTCAGATGGCTTGCCCCAACATCTGTACAATGGAAGGATTCATCCTCAACTAACCAATTCCAACCATGGCTGGTTTCAATATACTTCTTAAGTAGCTTGCCCCTGAACGAGCGTTGAGCGACTCAACATGCCCTGATTGAACACTGGAGGGATCTGCCCTCAAATCACAGGAGTTCTGGATAACTGCCCCTGATTGGGTCTCGAGAAGATTCACTTCTGATCAACTTCTTCTTGAACAAATTGTCTATTCACGAATGGTAATTTTAATGCAGTGTTCATGCAGATTTGAAAAAAGTGTTGTCACTCATTTACGTGTCATGATAGTGAGTGACGAATGAACCAACAGTTCAAACGTAGTGCTGATTCGATCAGTGAAAAACACAACAAGGATATGATTAGCAAATCATGTAGGAGTCAGGTTACTCAACCTCATCGTAATGCGCTTTCAGAATAAACCCTGCCTCAATTAGGTCTTTTAAGGGTTGTATCGTGGTCGGGTTCACGGTTCGTGAAACAAAGGATATTAGGCTCAAATTATGATTTTTACCCACCCCTTCTACGTGATGATCTCCGATCCTAAAGTTCAGTTAACTTGGTTCGAGCGCTCGCCTCTTCGAGAGGTATGTTGAATGTTGGGAACAGTGGTTAAAGAACTCACAAGGTTTTCGGAGTGACAGTTACTCCTTTTTCGTTTCGGTGTCTGTATCCACACGACTTCGTCCTTGTTCGAGGATTTTTCTTTTTATATCCTTTTTTATTCCCTAATTTTTGCCTGGACTGACTCTTCAGAGTTCTTTTCGATTTTTTTCTTGAGGTCCAGCGGGATGCCCTGGTTTTCGCCTAAGTATTCGCTTGCTAGCTTTTTTTCTTTTTACTTAGCGGGCTCTCTTATTCCTTTTTTTCTTTTTCTTGGAACAAGTCGTGCAACACTGGCTGTCTGGATTCATCCGAGAGGTTTATAACTGTCTCACTCCTGATTGGTGAGGTTTAACCATTGTGGTTGACGAGGTACGACCTCTGGGGAAAAATGCGACGTGGTTGGTCCTCGAAAGGAAACACTCCTCCATAAGACTTGAACGCTCGGTCAAGCTAACCGACAACTACCCTGCCCCGGGTTAAGATGTGAGGGTTTAAAAGTCCGAAAAAACTTCTACTTCTTGGCTCGAAGTGGCTAAAGAGGGACTAACTCCTTATATCTCCGGTGTTTAGGGGGTTTAAAACAATGCCTTGTACGTCATCGGCAAGGTTTTACCTGAAAGCATACGATCATCGGTTATGAGTATTCAGTTTCGTCATCCTCCCTCCAATTTTTACTAATCATAGTGACAAAGTGGAGTAAACAAAATGCAAGTGTCAGTGCAATGCAGTAAATGAGTGACAGCGACATGATTAATTCAGAAAAATGCATAGTCACTTTATCAACATTACCATTCGAAACAAACAATGTTTAACAGCAAGTAGTAACTAACAGAAAGGAAACTACAAATGCAAATGATAAAAAGTCTATGGACTGCCAATGCTGAGGACGTCTGCCCGTATGGACCACTGGCCTCTGGAAATAACCCTCTGAATCTGCAAGCTCAGATAGCTGAGAGGTTGTCATGTACAACCAAAACTCCTTCTGGAAAGGAAATGCACCCTTTGTCGATCAACTGTTGCACTTTTGCCTGAAAAGCTTTGCAATCTTCAGTTAAATGCCCCGGGGATCCACCATGGTATCCACATTGAGCGTGGGGGTTGTACCCAGGCGGGTAAGGCTCTGGCACGAGCTTAAGAGCTTTGGGTTCCACCAAAGAATTCTAAATCAACTGTGGCAGAATCTGGCTATACGGCACAGGAACTGGATGAGGAGGAGCATTCCTTCGTTCCAAGTTGTTACAAGGTGGGTTCTGATTCTGACGCTGATTCTGATAACCTCGGCCACGGGCTCGTGGATTTGCAAGAGGAGCGACATAAAGTTCCCGATGTGGTGCCCTAGGCACAATTGTCTGTCCAGAATAACGAGACACAGAAGATACTGACCGCTGAGAAGATGAGGAACCAACAGATTTCACCGATTCATCTCGAGGATACCCAACATCTGTCATGATGGCACTGATCACAGTTTCATCTTCAGATCGAAAGCTACAGAGAGATTCAGTTTCACCAGCCTGACTGCTCAAAACATTCTGGATTCTTCCAGTCTTTACACCATACTCGATGCGCTCTCCTGCCCTCACCAATTCAGAGAAATTTGGTGCAACTCCAAGCATTCTTTCGAAGTACAGGCTCTGCAAGGAGTTTACGAACATGCCTTTTAACTCTCGGTCTAGGAGCGGTGGTTGCACTCTAGCAGCAAATTCTCTCCATCTCTGAACATACTTCCTGAAAGGTTCATTGTTCCCTTGAGACAATTCTTGCAGCTGCATGCAATTAGGGGCTACATCAAGATTGTAGTCGTACTGCTTCAGAAAAGCATTGGCTAAATCCACCCATGATCGGATCTGATTAGTCTCCAACTGCATATACCAACTCAGAGGTGCCCCAGTCAGACTATCTTGAAAGCAATGAATCATCAACTTATCGTCGTGCAGAAATGAAGTCATTCTTCGGCAGAACATCACCAAATGTTGCTTCGGGCAACTATCTCCTTTGTACTTTTCAAACCTCGGCGCTCTGAACTTCGGAGGCAACACTAGGCCAGAAACCAGACACATGTCTGCAGCATTGGGGTTAATAACGTCTTTACCTTTCAAGGCTTTGAATCTTTCATCCAATGCACGAAACCTTTTAGCATACACGAGAGCTAATGGGTCTTCAGCCTTTGCTATCGGGACCTCTCTTCGGGAATTTGGCACAGGGAAAACAACACCCTGATAGTCTGAGGTATCAACAGAAGGAGAGCGTTCACTTCGGACAACAAACTGCTCATGTAGACCTCGGTCTTCAACAAAAGGCTGTGCAAGTCGAGTTGCAGTAAGGTTGTTCACTTGCGGAGAGTCTTCATCAGGCATAGAACCATACAAAGGATTGGACGTCACAGTGAAACCTGACAAGGCATCAAAAAACTGGAAGCTGCTTTCTGACATAGCTACCAACAACTTTCAACTGATCAATTCTGCTTCAACCCCTTGGTCGTCTTCTAACAATCACCCTTGCTCAGACCAAACACCGGAGAATCACCCTCTGAAGCAAAACAAAGGCTGGATAAGAGCTCTGACTAGCTGGAGAACGACATGCAATATGATGCAGGAATGTTTATGCAAATGCAATGCAAGATGCAACAAGCACGGGATCACAGCCCCCACAAAGCTCTGATTACTGCTGCGCTGCTGAAGGGATAAGTTTGCTCTGACGAGAGAAAACCAAAATATCGGGTAGGCTGGAAGTCAAGTTTCCTGCAAAAACCCTCCCACTCACGGGTATGGACCTAAACTGACACAAGTTCGGCATCCTATGCGGTCGTTGGCGTCACAGACTTTCAAGACTGATGATACGATACCCAGAAGGTGTGGCATCATCATGTCCTGAAGAGGCCTCACTTAGCCAACTTCCAAATGATCGGTCCCCAGAGTCGACAATCCTCCAAACCAACAACCCCCTCAACCCAAAGGGTTGAAAAAGAAGTCAACCGGGAGAACCTCGTCTGAGCGTGGATTTCATGAGACACTAGTGCCTGCCAAGCAAGCACGTGCCCACTAATTTCCACAACTAATTCTAAGGTGCACTCAAGCCTGGGTCTGGCTTCTCACTCACCAGAGCTCCCACCCCGCAACAGCACAATAGCAACAGATAATAATATAGTGCGGGAAATGTAACATCAGTAATATACAACATACAACGCAAAAATAAACACCCACAGACACGCAAACAAGCGCTAGGATTGAATCTCGTCGGGACGTTGGATCCCTCAGATTGACTCGCATAAGGGACGTTGGATCCCAGGAAACTATCAAGTCCCCAGCAGAGTCGCCAGCTGTCGCTTCCGCGAAAATAAGGTGCCGGCAAAACAGAAGAGTTGCCACCTTTCGTTATTTATCCCTCAGAACGGGAAAGGAAACGATCAGAAAAACCTGACGAAAAGGGTATAAGACAAGGTCATCGCAACCTTTGTCTGGGTTCGGGATTCGGTTACGCAAGGGGAAGGTATTAGCACCCCTCACGTCCATCGTACTCGATGGGATCCACGCTTGTTGGTTTGTCTAAAGGGTGAAAAACAATCTATCTACGGCTGCTAAAGCTAAACAGAAGGAAATTGACTCGATAGAGCGTCACGCTCTATGCCTACGTATTCTCATCAGAGAATGATAAATCAGAGTCTACGTAGTTCGGGAAACTACAGGGGGAAGTTTGCTCGCCAAGACGTCGCGTCTTGTGCCTACGTATTCTCGTCAGAGAAATCAGAGCATGACGTAGTTCAGGCTAACTACGGCTAGACAGGGGTGTTCTCGGTCACACGGGGGTGAGAGATTAAGTTGGTTTCAGAGGTACGGGGACCTACGGGAACTAGAACTACGGTCTGGTCTCAAATGCGCTCGGGCAAGAGAAAAGGATAACATCAGTCGTCAGCGGGAAAGTCTCGATCGAGTGGCAGCGAGAGAACAAAAAGGTTAGTTGTTAGTGTGCTCGCTAGGATATCGCATCCTATGCCTACATATTCTCATCAGAGAAAATCAGAGCAGCTGTAGTTCAGCCTACTACAGCTAAAACGGGGAACGGGGGAAAAGGGAGTAGGGAGGTAGCTCGCTAGGATATCGCATCTTATGCCTACGTACTCTCGTCTGGTACGAGAGATCAGAGCAAACGTAGCTCGACAGACTACGGGCTACGGGGAGGGTGGCTCGCCAATACATCAGTATTGTGCCTACATACTCTCAACAGGTATGAGAGATCAGAGCTTACGTAGTTCGGGATAATGAGTCTCGATTGCACGGGGGCAAGAGAAGGAGTCTCGATCGCCTGAACGCGAGAAAACGGGGTTTCGATCGCATGGGGGCGAGAACAAAGAGGAAGCAGGCTTACGCCTAAACGGGAAGGAACTCGGGACACACACGCCAGAACCTAAGACGTAGGAGCGAATGCGTCGCATGTCACCCAAAGGGTACCATACTAGACATCCTAGACGATTGAGAAGAACTCCTCAACTGTCATTTCCTACGTATCTAACGATCTCACAACACTCGACGGTTGCCTTAAAACTTGAAGAAGAAAGACGATGATGATGTTGAACGAAGCAGCTCCTGGGCTCCTGACGTGCGCGCAAGCTCCATTCCAATCTTCTCCTCTTTGGATCCTTGATGATGACGCTCGAATCAAGAACAATGTAACGCTTAGACTGTCATGGTTCGACTTATACGAGAAATCGAACTCTAAGAGGTAGCGTATTGATGTCTGTGTCAAAGACAAGATAGAGAAATGATATCGAAAATCATTCTCCAATTGAATCGTGTCACACGGCCAGCCAAAAATAAAATCGAAGGTAAAATCGGATAGAAACGAAATAGGAGAGAAATCCAACGACAAAATGTAAATAAAATGCTACTCCTAAAATACGGCAATTAACTTCTACTAGAAAATATTCTAAAGAATTAAATCTAAAAATCCCCTAAAAATATCTAATTCCTAATTTCTTTACAAAGGAATAAATGCTAAATTTCTATTCTAGAAAATATAAAAGAGAACTCTAAGAGGAATATTATCTAAAATTTCCTAAAGAGAATAATATGCTAATTACGACCTATTCTAGGAATTATTCTATTAAAAGAAAATATACTAAAGATTATAGTCTAAGCATATTAAACTAAAACAATTCTCTAAAGAAAATTAAATCCTAATTATAATCCTAACATGCTAATCTATATGCTAACTATATTCTAGAATTATTAAACTATTCTAAAAAATTACAATTAAAACCAAGAATATTAACCAAATGTGTACAGGGGGTGCATGATCTATAGGGGGTACTGCAGTTAGTAAAACCAAGGAAACTGGGCCCAGAGCCCAGCAAAAATGCACAAAAACGGGGAGGGGTGAATATCCAAAAACGGGGTATGATATGGTAAAGGTAAAGCCCAGCCCAACAGAATTAACACAAAAACGGGGGGGGGGGGGGGGGGGGGGGGGGGGGGGGGGGGAAGGAAAAAACGGAGGTGTGTGCTGCCAAAAAACAAGTTGGGCCTGATGCCCAGTCCAGCGCCACGTGATCCATGTTTCAGCAAACCAAAACCCTAACCTCTCAAACTCCTCTTTCACTGTTCACGCCGCTCCTTCCTTTCTCAGCCTCTCTCTCTCGCAAGCTCTTCCCTCACCAACTCTTGTTCAAAACTCAATTCTAATGTGATTCTTCAATACGATTAAACCAAACAACAACAACGTAATATCACAAATCTGGGAAGCACGATTTAATCCCTGGCTGGACGTTCTTGAAGGCGCTCAAAAGTTGATGAAGACTTTGAAGTTCTGATGAACGTTCCAATGGAGAACTTCTGGAATCTGGAGATGCTTTGAAGAATCTTGAAGTTGTTAGACGATCAAGATAGTGAAGATCTGGAAACGGCGTTGCATGTTGGTGATTGAAGACGGACGCGTTTTCTTAGTGGCGAACAGCTCCGCGAGCGTGCGATGCTTCGATGGATCTGGAGGAATCTAGACAAAGGTCGACGAACATGCTTGACGAAGTTTTGGCGAGGATTCAGCGAAGGTGTTGAACTCGGATGCAGAACGATGAAGAAGGTTCTAGGATGATGAACACGAAACGTCATGGACTTGATAACTTCTGAAGAAGTTTCTGGAATTTGATGAACATTCTTGAACATGAAGATTTAGGACGAACGGTGGACGATTTTTGGAGATTTCTTGATGAAGTTCCGGTGGAGGTGATGCCAATCTTGATGATTCCGGAAAATGATGAAGATCTTGAGCGGATCAAGGAGATCTAGTGAGAACGTACGAGCAGGTTTCTGGATTTTTCTGAAGATCTTGATGGACAGGACGAAGATCTGGATGAAACTCGCACGAAGCTCTGACGAATTCTTGAGGTTCTGGAGATCTAGCGAAGAACACGGTGATGTTCTTGAAGAGATCTGGATCTCTCGATCATGAAGAACAAAGAAGTTGGACTTTCTGGAAAAATTGATCGGAGAGTGATGAATGTTGAGCGAGAACGATGAAGGTTGCTCGGAGAAGGTGATGAAACGCAGTTTCCGGCGAGATTCCGGCGAGACTCCGGCGACAGTTGCGGCGGTCCCTACGGCGGCTGCATGGCCGGCAGCGATGGGGACGGTGAGACAGATGAGAGACACGTGGAGCTCTGCATGGAAGGGGAGAGAGAGATAGTGGGACGCGTGGCGTCCATGCAAGAGGGGAGAGAATGAGTGGGGAAATGATGTGGCGTCATGTGGTGAATTCTGGGGATGAAACGTGGAAGAGGAGAATCAGGTGGCTAGCGCACGCGTGGGGCTTTATACGCATGACACTTGGCGCGGACTGGACCTGGGCCCCAGAAAATGGACATCTGGCCCACGAATTAACAGCTAATTAACATGATTAAACCCTAATTAAATCCAATTAATACTAAACGGAACTTAAAACTGCAATTAAATCCTAAATGACAATTAAGACTATTCTGAACCTAATTAAAGCTAATAAATCCGATTAAAATGAATTAAGACCCTAATTAACATCTAAAAAAGGTGATTAAAATCTAATTAATCTCCATTAATTCCTAAAAGAATTTAAAATCCAATAACTTCTAAAATCTATTAAATTTAAAAGAGGTTAAACCTATTAAACTCTATTAATTTCTAAACAAATAAAAAATAGAAAAAAATCTATTAATCCTATTTTTAAAAAAATCCTAGTAAAAGAATTTCCCTATTGAAAATCATTAAAAAATCTACTTAGTATCTAGAAACAATTATCTTATTAAAGCCATTATCTAAACATGATTAGAGTAATTCCTAAAAAAAGAAATTAAAACTAAAAACTATTTAAAAACATTTAATATCTATTAAAGCTATTAAAAAATCTATCTAATATCTAGAAAAATCAATTAAATCCATTAAAAAATTCTAGAAAATAAGGGAAAAAATCTAAAAATACAGTACAACCAATTAAGTCGATTAGAAAAAAAGATGCGCGAATACAGCGAAATAAACGGTAAAAACCGGACACCGAGATGTCCTAAAAAACAACAGCGAGAGCTGAAAACACAGGGAACGAGCACCGATTCTCAAAATAACTCCTCTTATTGGCCTGAAATGCCTGAAGCGTGATCAGAGGGATGTAATCCCGATAAAGTCAATCTGACTGGAAAAAATGCAATGTACGTGGTATGCAAATGCAAAATGAAATGAGTCGAAACATGAGCCAAATTGCGATAAGTAGTTGGTCAAATTTTGGGGTGCAACACCCCCAAATCCAACATGGACAAGTCCAAGTACTGTCGCTTCAACCGCGACCACGGTCATGTCACCGAGGATCACATCCACCTCAAGGATGCAATCGAGATACTCATCAAAGATGGCCACTTGAAGAGGTACACTATAGGGGGAGATGCCCTTCGATAGAAGACCCATGAAGCTAAAAGGGTCGAGGACATTCCTCCACCCAACGACTTCGGGCTACAGGTGGCCCTCAACATAAGTAGGCCTGAAGACTTGTTCTCCTTGAGAGAACACAACTTCCCTACTAGCGACCAGCTGCCCGAACAGCCAATAAGCCCCATTAGCCCGTGGGAATACTTCCCCACCGCGCTGGTCATCTCAGGTGGGGCCCCGAACAAGCTTTCCATTGGGTCCGTAAAGAGGAAGTTTGAAAAGCTGATGAGCAACAGCTCCGGAAAAATGAGAACCCTCGACAAATTCCATGGGCGATCTAACCCGATCATATATTACCTTGAAGAGTTGCCTGAAGGAGCCCCCAACTCCTCCATTCCCCTGCTGATCCGGGCACAAATAGCAAACTTTGACGTCCGCCGCATGCTGGTCGACGAAGGGAATTCGGTGGATATCATATATACCCACTTGTTCTCGATGTTGCAACTCAACTATACCAATCTAATTCCTTATGTCGGCTCTGACCTCCATGGGTTCAACGGGACGACGAAGAGACCGTGGGGATACGTGAAGCTCAAGGTCACCTTCGGGGCACACGAGACGGCCAGGGAAATTAACATCTGCTTCCTGGTCGTCGAGTGTCCATCCCTGTACAACTGCATCTTGGGCAGGATGACGCTGGAAGAACTCACCACAGTGCCATCAACGGTCCACCTTAAGATGAAGTATTACACTAGGCAGGGAGCCGTCGTCACCCTCAACGGGGACACAGAGGCAGCCCGAAGATGTTTCGAGGCAGCGATGAAGGGCCTCAGCACGATCGGTCCCTCTCCTAAAGCGATCAAGTCTCCACCCATCCAAGAGCACAGGCTAAAGGACCACGTCGACACCGTGGACCTCGACTGTCGCTTCCCCGACGTACAAGAGCATAAAGACGAAGCCGAGCACACTCCTCTAGTGGTCAACGGGAAGCCCTTCCACCCAAAGCGCCCAATTCCTGACGGGGACTTCGATCTCATAGCCCTCGGCGAAGATACGGCCAAGAGTGTGAAGATTGGAGCTGGACTGCCCGACCTAGCGAAGAAGCAACTAAAAGCTTGCCTCTGTGAGAACGCCGACCTCTTCACCTGGAGCGCCGCCGAGATGCCCGGCCTTGACCCCGAGGTCTCCTGCCACTAGCTCTCCATCAACCCAACCACGAAGGCCGTAGCACAACATAGAGGCAAATTTTATTTTGGAAGCCCGGTATTCAACCTGGCTGTCCAATGTTGTACTAGTCAAAAAGAATAATGGGAAATGGAGAATGTGTGTTGACTATATGGATCTTAATCGGGCATGTCCCAAGGACGCCTATCCCCTCCCCAATATCGACAAGTTCGTCGACAACTCGATGGGTTTCAAATTATTGTCCTTCATGGACGCCTACTCGGGGTACAACCAGATCCCCATGGCTGAAGCCGACAAATAGAACACGACCTTCATGACCGAGTTGAGCAACTATTACTATAACGTAATGCCCTTCGGCCTAAAGAACATCGGTGCCACCTATTAACGTATGATGAACAAGGTCTTCTGGGGAGAGATTGGCGACATGCTCGAAGTCTACATGGACGACATGATCGTCAAATAACATACCAAGGTCGACCACACAACCCATTTCAAGAAGGTCTTCGAAACAGCTAGGAGGTGCAAAATGCGATTTAACCCAGAGAAGTGCAGCTTCGGGGTACGCGCAGGGAAGTTCCTCGGGTTTTACCTGACCGAACGAGGTATCGAGGCGAACCCGGATAAATGTCAGGCATTCTCCAATATTGCAACGCCGAACACGAAGAAGTCGATCCAGTCCCTAACTGGGATGCTCGCCTCATTGTCCCGCTTTGTCGCCAAATGTGCGCAACATGCCCTCCCATTTTTCAAACTACTAAGGAAGGAGGCCGCGTTCGAATGGACGGAGGAGTGCAAACAGGCCCTCCTCCACCTCAAACGCGTCCTATTGGAGCCACCGGTTCTGACGAGACCAGACGTCGGGGAAACCCTCTACCTGTACCTGGCCATTTCCACCGAGGCCATCAGCACCGTACTGATCTGAGAAACTCCTAGCATACAGAAGTTGATCTACTTCACGAGCAAGGCCCTCCACGGCCCCAAAGTGAGGTACCAGCATATCGAGAAAGTCGCACTACCCCTCGTCAACACGGCCAGAAGGCTACGACACAACTTCCTAGCCCACACCACTGTCGTCAGAACCGAGCAGCCTATCAAAAAGCTGCTCGGTAGGCTTGACATGTCGGGGCGCATGTTGAAGTGGTCACTGGAGCTCTCCAAGTTCGACATTGTCTATGAAGGCAGGAAAGCACTCAAGGCATAAGTACTGGACAATTTTGTCGCCGAGATAATTCCCATCGCGGAACCAACCCCTGGAGCCCACAAGTGGATCTTCATCGATGGCGCTTCAAGCTCCTCGGGGAGCGGAGCGAGCATTATCCAAAAAAACAAGGAAGGCACAATCGTGGAAGTTTCTCTTGCCTTGGCCGTCCCGACGACAAACAATCAGGTCGATTACGAAGCCTTTTTGGTCGGACTCCGCCTAGCAGAAGATCTCGGAGCAAAGGAGATAAAAATCTTCACGGACTCCCGGTGGGTCACCTCATAGGTTCGGGGCGAGTACTGTTGCAGTGAGAATCGTGATACTAAGCTATTAATTAACTTGAATCTTAATTCTTAAATTCACAACCAAACTTTAATTTATCCAAAGGAAAGGTCTAATGAAAGAAAAACCCTTTTCGCGATGTAACAACAATGCTAAGAGATTCGGGGATCGGGGGTTGGTTATGCGTAGGGTAGGTATTTCACATCCTAAACATCTGTAGTACTCTACAGGAACCTTTTGTTTATTTGCATGCTAAGTTTGCTAAATATTTGCTAAGGTTGGGATTGGGTAAAAGGTGAAGGTTAAAACCTAAAGATAGCTTCTAAGTTTGCTCGCAAAGACGTCGCGTCCTCTGCCTACGTATTTTAACTAGGATAGAATCAGAGCAATCGTAGTTCACCTCACTAGGGTCGAAAAACACTAGATTATGATCAAGGTTCAAAGGGGAACAAACATAACAATGTTTGTATAGAGTTTAACAAAACTCTCTAGATCTATATTGTAACACTCAAGAGGGGAGTAAGTAATCATTATTATAATTCTTACATAGAGTTTACAAACTCTATCCTAGGGTTCTAGTTGAAGAAACACTCCTAATAAAGGTGGGTTTTTTAGACTTAAAGCAAAGTCTAATGGCTTATACTAAGGTTCAAGATGACTTCACAAAGTCAAGGAACCGGGTAATGACCTATCCATGACACAAAGGTCAACGAAGAGACTTTTCCTTTGGAAGGAGAGAGAAAGAGAGAGAGGCAACTTGGATGAGAACTAAAAAGTTCCATCACTTGGGGGAGAAATACTTAAAAAATCAACAATAAATAATCAAGCATGAAGAATATGGTTACAACAAAGCAAGCATGCATATTACAATAAGTAAGGATTAAATTAAAACAATTGGTTACAACCAAGAATGACATATCTTCACAAAGATAAACAACTTAAAGGATACATATTAACAAATATGGAAACAACAATCATACAAATAAGTCACAACTTAATATAATCATGTTATAAGTTCAAATGTAACAACATTTAGGCATTGATGATAATCAAATACGTATAGAATGTTCACAACGGTTAAGTCCAAGATTTTAGGTAGAGAACGACAAATTTATGGTAACCACCAACAAGAAATGAAGCCTTATCATGTTAACAAACACAAAGAAAATCAAATATCAACAAATCTTACAAGACAAGTCAAGCATGGTATAAAGGAAATTCAATCACACACAACGTAACGACCTAAAAACTGAACCAACTTACAATTAGGCAAAAGGCATTGTAAATACAACACAATTTGAAATTTTATTCCATTAAATGAAATTAGACATTAAAATGAACAATTTGCAAGAAGAACGGATTAAAAATAACAAAGCATGAGAAAGTTATGATTCATTGAAATTTATGAAGATAAACAAAATAAATGAAGCAAGTGATAAAAATAAATGGCCTTGGGGGGGTTGAACCCAGGCCCTTATGTTCAAAAACACAGAACCTATCCACTTGGCCATAGCGCGCGCGTGTGATTGGATGGAAAGAGATAGAGAATAAAATTAAAACAAGGCAAATGAAATAAAAACAAAAGAGTTGATCTCCCATGGATCGAACTCAGGTCAGGCAGGTAAAGGGGTATAAGGCGCACAAGCTTCTACCATTGGGGTGGCTATACATCCGTGTATTAAGCCACCCCAGAAAAAGATAAACCTATCTATGATTGAAATTATGGGCCAAAAACAAGCCAACAAAACCCAATGCGTGAAGGATTCAAACTTGATCAAAACAACTCCAAATTTGACAAAATTTAAGCCTAACATGATTGTTTTTAAACAAGGATGATGATGGTAACAACCATTTTGTAAAATGATGCTTCTAATCACAAACACGACTGAAAATGCAATGAGATCAATTGAGTTGCATAATGGAAATTCAAGCAAGTTCTGAGCACAACCACATCAAACAGGCATTGCACACAAGTCATAAACATGTTAACAGATAGATTGCACACTTAGGGCCCAACCACAGATCATCATAATTGAAAATGGTTCATGGATTGCAAACATAGTATGAAAGAGAAGGCAAGTTGTCATGGTGCAGATGGAAGGTGCTCAAATCATACATACATGGCCTACAAGTTCTAAACATGCTATTGATGTTCTTAAAGCTACAAACCAAACAAGAATGCCTCAGGAAAAAGAAAAAAGTATGATACAACAATGACAACATATTGGTTATTGCATTGAACTTTGCAAAAAAAATGGATTTGTGCTTTCAAACAACAAGAACAAAATGACCTCAAATCAAAAACTAAGTTGCTAAAATCTAAACAGACAAGCAGTTACAACAATACACATATGTGGCTAATTCAAATGGTATGGAAGGGATCAAGGATTGATCAGCAATAGCAGACAAACAGCAGGCCAAAACCAAAGGGGCCCTGCTGCCTAGTTTTCAAACAACAGGCCATACAAGGATGCATACAAAACTTGATCAAAACAGAACATGAAATCTCAAGGCATCTCAACCAAACTACTTAAGATGCAAAGAGAAACAAGATGATAATAATCAAAATGCTAAGATCATACACTAAACAGAACTGAAATGTAATGCTATGTGAAATTTGAAAAAAAAAAAAGCAATTTGAAAGCCAAGTCATGAAATAAGCACAAACAGGTTGAACAGACCTTACACACAAACCACAGACATGTTATTAAGTGTTTCCACACTTCAAGATAGCCACAAACCAAACAGAAATGAAAGTCATATGCTAGCTGCTCATTAACACCTAAAAATGCATAATTGAAGACAATGACATGATTGGAACAGGTTAGACCAGACAAACACCATACACAAGATTCAAACATGTCCATGAATGATGTTACAACTTAAGAATGAACATAGAAAGCATACAACAAAATCTGGTTGGAAAGTTGCAAGTGTAGCACATGTTAAGCAAACTGTCAAGCAGAAGATACACAAATTGGCATGGCATTCACAAATGGGGTCTGGTTCATACACATACAAACCAAAAACATGCTATTCACAGGTCTAATGCTCATGAAATCACCTAAAACAAACTCAAACAACATGAGTGTAGTGTGTGCTGCAGCTGTGGTTTTGTGAGAAAACTGTTAAATGCAAGAGATGAGGCATTGTGAAAATGAGTAGTCAAAACCAGGTAGCAAGGTCATACACATATCACAAACATGATAACAAATGAGTTCATGTTCATACACCAACCAAAAAGTGCTTCAAACACAAAAGGGCTATTGTGTGTGTAGTGGTGATTTTTTTAAAAACAGTTTTGGTAGCAGTGGAGGATGCAAGCTAGAATGAGAGGTCTTATATCATGAGATCAACACATACACATCATAAACATGCAAACAAATGAGATCATGTCTAAAAATCAGGCATATTGCAAACAAGGCAGAAATTGGTATGTTGATGGATATGCAAACAGCTGTTTTGAAACAAAAAAGGTGATGCAGCAAGATATTCTTCAAACAATGAGATTCATGCTAAAATGATGACACACACACCACATACATGCTAAAGGATAACTTAATTCTCAAGAAACAGTTCAAATCAACACCAAACAGAACATGGCATATTGGCTGTAATTAAAGGATGAAAATGCAAGACTGTCAAAATTCAAAAGCAGTAGGATAGGTCATGGCAGTATGAGATAGTTAGGCATCAGACATCAACTTAAAACATGTAGAATGATGATTCTAGGCACATGGATTAGACAGAAATAAGTTGAAACAAAATATGGACATATTGTTGGCAATAAAGCTTTGAAAATGCAATGTGAAATTAGACAGTTGTTTTGCAAATGTAAGGCCAGTTTGAACATACAAATGCCACACACAACCTCTAAATATGTTAAATGATGTTTTCCAACTTAAAGATCACACACAAACTGCTCAAAATAAAAACTGATATGTTGGTTCAAACATTTGACAACAAAACAAACAATGAGCCTCACAGCTGGCCTTACTAGCTAAGTTTCATGCTTTTAACAATTTCAACAAGTTCCACTAGTAGCAAGAAAAACAAAAACATACAAGCACAAACCAACAGTTTAAACAAATGAGGTGAAGCATGGCAGTTGAGTTTGACACAGGCAGGCACAAATCATTTTGGCACAAAGCTCATGACAATGGTATAGCACGTGAAGCAAATATCACTACTGTAAAACAAGAGCCAATCTAGATTCAAACATGACCTAGGGGCAGGGGAACCTTATAAAGTAGTTAACAAGCATCACAAACAAACAAGGGCTGATAAGTTTGTGGCAAACACAACAACATTTCATATTAAAGCCTCCAAAACTACTCTTGTAGACAAAGTTCTCACAACAAGTTGTAAACCACATACCAAGTTCATTATTGACAGGAAATCATCAACACATCACTCATGAATAATGTACTTTAACAAAAGCAATATCATAGCCACAAAACATAAGCTCTTGACAAAGAGCCATTATGGGACAACATAACTATGGTTTTCACAACAAGAAACTCAAAATTGAAAAACATGAAAATGTATGTATAATGAAGAGATTGAGTATTACATACCTCTTGTAGACCTTCTTGAGCAAGCTAAAAAGCAAGGAAACCCAGAGATCTTCTTCTTTGGCACAGATTTGGAGCTTTCTTCCTCTTGAAGCAATAAGCTATCCTTTAAGACGGTTTGAGTAATGAGCTTCCCAACTGGTTTTTGAGACTTTGGACAGTTGAAATATGATATATATGAGGTGTTGGGAGTGTTGAGGGTGTAGGAAAGGCCTTAAGTAGAGACTTGGCTTCCAAAGTGCATAAAAGTCAACATATAAAGGTATGAAGGTTGACTTTTAGATTGATGAGTTTTTTTTTATGAAAGTAATGCTGGAAATAGTTTCAAATGTCCATTTTAAGGGTGTGTAGATGGTCTTTGAAGTGTTTTGATGTTTGGAAAAGGAACTAGCATGAAAAGTGGAAAACGGTGTTTTTTGTGATTTTGTGAACTTAAGCAACTTTCAAGCAAGGATAGGAATGAGAGAGCTATGAGTTTCTTGTGTGTTATTGATAGCACTGGTGTGGTTTGTAACATAGAGAAAGGTCTCTATTTATAGGGAAAATGAAGGTGAGGGCAGCCTTGGTTTTTCCATATTTTGGAAGGAGATTTTGAATGAGTTCTTGCCAAAATCAAGGGGCAGCTCTATACATCAGTCTTTTGGGCATATGCTGAGCAAAACATTAAGTGAGATGAGAGGGATGAGATGATTGAAGTGAAGCTAGGAGGGGTAGGAGACTGCAGCTGCACCACTCTTTGAAAAAGTTTCTCTTTCATAGTCTTTTAAATGATTATTATATTGGCCACTTGCTCCAAGTTGCAAAAGCCTACCAATTCTACATTTCTTCTGGTTTTTGCATCATCTAAGCTTCACATTATCAGAATAGAACATGATCCAATGGCTGAGGGTGGCCCAAGTTGTTGAATTTTGAAATTTGGAAAAAGTTGAAGTAGTGACTTCGAGTGTGGCAGCCCCAACTTCCATGATCCATAACTTTCTGCTCACAAATGCTCTTAAGGAGTTCTACCACATTTTAGAAAGCCCTCTAGTAGCTCTACAACTTTCATGTTTTTGAGATTTTCAAATTATAAATGGAACTAAGTTGAAAAACCCCTCCAAGTTATTGAAAAATCATACTTAAAGGCCAAATAACTTAGAATTTTTCTAAGTTATTTCCCTTCTTGAAATGAATTTGGTCATAACTCCAAATCTATGCATTTTTTTACTATGGACCACTTTGGGAATTTTGTAGGACTTGCCAAGAGCTTTCCAATGAGCTTTGAACCAACTCAATTGGATGTGTGGTTGTGGAGTTATGGTCTTGCCCCTTTCAAAACCCTAATTCCCGATTTTTGCAATTACTTCCTAACCCTTGATCCAATGGTCATGAAATTTTATGGGAAGGTGTAATATGATATAAGGAATATTTTTGATTCACATCTTGAAGTCAAATTCCTTATGGTTGAAGAATTGATGTTTCGGTCAACCATTCGATCAATCGGTGACTACCGAGTCGACTGTTGAGGTTCCGGGTATTTTGAGGCCTTGAAACTCTTTGAATGGACTTTAATAAGCCATAGGAACTCCATGGACCATGATCCCACCATTGAAACACCTTTTAAATCAGAAGTCAAACTACAGTTGACTTTTCCTGACTGAAAACCCTAATCGGGTACCTTGAACTGCACTGTTCTCAATTCCTGGGTGACAACCTCAAATTGGATTCATACTTGACCCAATGTAGTATCATTGAACTTGTTGATAGTTGTTCTATGGAGAACCAATCCAAAGCATTGACTGATCCCACCATTGAAGTCTCGATTTCTGACGGTACGGGACCCTAATTCATTTGCATCTTGACAAAGATAAACTTGAAACAGGTTAAGGTTAGATAATCAAATGAATATGATCCTACAATGATGAGGAGCATCTAAGGGGTCAAAATTTGGGGTGCAACAGATGCCCCTATTTAAATATCTTCACTGGATGATAATGAGAGATGACAATCCTCATAGAATCATAGTGAAAGGTATTTAAATATAGCAAACCAGAAATTTTGTCCCTTAGATCCGATGGTATGCAAAAGGACAAATGTGAATATGGCGATGAGTTCTAAATGGTGCTTCATGATGTTTGAATGCAAGACAAATGCAGACACACGAGCAAATATAAAAGAACGACAATACAACGAGTAACCACTCACGAAGGACCCGACACACTGGGGAAAGATTCAAGGCAAAGTAAGCAAGGTCGTTCAAACATGACTAAAGATGATGTTCAAGGGAAACTTTCACACAGGGGACGCAAATTTCACCAGAGAAGACACATCTTCATTGGGGAAAGGAGACAAAAACCTTACTGGGGATAACCAGATGAGGAAGCCCACTAGTGAAGAAGGCAATTCTTCACTGGGAAACGAAAGAAAAGAAACGCTAACCACACTGGGGAAGAAACCCACTGGGGAAAAACTTTGCTGGGGAAGAATTCTACTGGGGAAGCAAATCTTCACCGGGGAAAAGACGGAACGAAGACACAAACCTCATTGGGGATAACCAGATGAGAAATTTCCTACAACGAAGAGTTCAAACGGGATCTTCAAGAAAAGGTTAGAAACAAGACTGGACGCGCCGGGGAAGCTAGTATCCACTAGTTCTCCGAGACTCGACTGGGAAAGCAAAAGCTTCAATGAGGAAACCGGTGATGACCAGAATAACAAACAGTTTCAAACTAGTGTTAGTTTCCACTAGACTTACTGGGGAGGATGGTGAAGACCAATCCAACAAACGGTTTCCAAAAAGTGCTAAATACCAACAGACTTCCGGGGGATATGGTGACGACCAAATCAAAGTTCCAATTACAATTGGGAATTCCAAACAATATTGATAAAACACAGAACTTCGGCTGGGGGAATTGGTAACGACCGACTAATAACGATTAGTTTTTAAGCAATGCCAGTAACTACTAGACTTAGAGGGGACTGGTGATGACCAAATCGGGGTATACCAATAGCAATTGATTCTGGATAATGCTAGTAACCACTAGATTTAACTGGAGAGATTGGTAACGACCGAGTCCGAGGAGACGAATGACCATTGGATTTGGGTAATACCAATAAATACTGGATTTTCAAAGGGTTTGATAACAACCAGACCAAAGTGATGATAACAATCCGTTTTAAGCAATGCTAATAACTATTGGACTTAGGCCAACTGGCGACGACCAAATCAAAGGTACACCAATAACAACTGGTTCTGGATAATACTAGTAAACATTAGATTTTCCAAACAACGCTAGTGACTACTAGACTTAGAAAATGGTAATAACTGAATCAAAAGGTACCAATAACAATTGGATTTGAAGGTGATACTAGTAACTACTAGATTCAGGAAGATTGGTAATAACCGAATCAAAAGGTACCAATAACAATCGGATCCAGGCGACGCCAATAATTATTGGACTTTCAGGAAGTTTTGGTAACAACCAACTCAAATACCAATGACCATTGGTTTTAAAAGGCAATACTAGTAACCACTAGATTTTGGCAAAGATTGGTAATGAGCGAATCGAAAGGACTCCAATGGTGATTGATTTTTCTATAACAGAATCAGTGACAACTGGGTTTGGAAAATTGTTGGTAAAGACCAAATCGAGACACCAAACATAATTGGTTCTAAACAATGCTAGTAACTACTAGACTTTCAAAGATTATTAGTGACAACCAAATTGGAGATAAACATTGGTAACAACCGCCCATCGTTGTAAATCGGATACTGCTAGTCACCACCAGCTTCCCAGAGAAGATAGTAATCCCATGATTACTAGTAACCTTGGGGTGTCAACCTCGAAGCAAAATTTTTGTAAAGGATCAACGATAGAGGTAATGACCAAAGGATCTCAAAGGCAACAGCCAAACAAACAAAGACCAAAACCAAATGCAAACAAATGCGTATGGTGATATGATGTTGTATGCAGACCGACCCGCAAGAAAAAGAAATCAAAACAAGGAAAACACATAGGGAACTTGTCACGCTGAGTCTTAATTACTTCAAGTTAGGCGACACTTTCTTTTGGCGTAGATAACAATCTTCCCAAACAATATCCTTGTAATCCTGCAGAGGAGAAGTCTTGGCTTAAGAGCAGGAATTGCTATCAGACGCATCTAGTTTGGTCAAAGGTGATAGCAAACTTTCACGGCTTGAGAAATGTGTAATGTTATCAGATTACCTCTAGAGTTCTTCAATCGTTTTGTCAAATTGTGTTTTCTTTTTAAAACAAAATTTTTAAGTTTTTCAAAACACTTTGCTTTTCGAGAAAAATCCTTATTAACAAATAAGTGAAATTGCATAACAGAAACAGAAGATCATAACAGTGATTGGCCAAAATCTGATTTCATTGATAGACAAGAACTTTACAACGGGCAAAGCCTTGGGAAATTTATACATTCGGAAAAAACGGCAAACAGAAAGGGTTACAGAATCCCATAATAATCCGGTCCTCCTAACTATCTATTCACTTGCTTCACTGCTTCAGACGAGAATGACAGACATTGATCTTTCTTTTAACACCCGACACAAGACCTTGCCTCGGTGTTTGTCAGCTTTCGATTCTTGGACTTCCGTCTTGCTGAAGCACTGGAATCTCCTTTCTAGGTTTTCTGCTTTTAGGCATAGTACTTTCTCACTGCATCTAATTTGATAGGGTACTTGAGTTGTTTGCCATCCATGGTCTCAAGAATTAGATATCCTCCGGAGAAGACAGTTTTTACAAAGAATGGGCCATCGTAGTTGGGCATCCACTTGCCGCGCATATCCTTTTGAGTTGGTAAGATTTTTCTAAGCACAAGCTCTCCTTCCCTATATTCTTTGGGACGAACCTTCTTGTTGAACGCTCTTATCATTCTTTGTTGATAGATCTGACTATGACACATGGCCATCATTCTTTTCTCATCAATGAGGTCCAACGAGTCGAACCTTTCTTTTATCCATTCGTCTTCCTCAAGCTCGGCCTCCATCAAGATCTTTAGAGAAGGTATTTTGACTTTGATGGGCAGCACAACGTCCATCCCATATACTAAGGAAAAAGGAGTTGCCCCTGTTGAAGTTCGCACTGATGTTCAGTATCCATGTAGAGCAAATGGTAACATCTCGTGTCAATCCTCGTAGGTTATGACCATCTTCTGTACTATTTTCTTGATATTTTTATTTGCAGCTTCAACTGCGCCATACATCTTAGGTCTGTAGGGAGACGAATTGTGATGCTTGATCTTGAAGTCGTCACAGAGTTCCTTCATCGTTTTGTTGTTTAGATTCGACCCATTGTCAGTAATGATCTGGTTAGGAATACCGTATCGATAGATGATTTCCTTTTTGATGAAGCGAGCAACCACTTGTTTTTTCACGTTCGCATACGACGCTGCTTCCACCCATTTGGTGAAGTAATCAATTGCAACAAGGATGAAGCGATGGCCGTTGGAAGCTTTTGGCTCTATTGACCCAATCATGTTTATGCACCACATTGCAAAAGGCCATGGTGATGTCATCACATTGAGAGGATGTGGAGGGACATGCACTTTGTCGGCATAGACTTGGCATTTGTGGCATTTCCGAGCGAAGAGTATGCAGTTCGTCTCCAAAGTTAACCAAAAGTAACCTGCTCTTAAGATTTTCTTAGCCATGGCGTGGCCGTTGGCATGGGTACCGAATGTTCCTTCGTGCACTTCGGTCATTATGAGATTTGCCTCTTTTTCATCGACACATCGAAGTAAAACCAAGTCATGGTTTCTTTTGTACAAGGTACCATTGCTGATGAAGAATCTAGCCGACAATCTTCGTATGGCTCTTTTGTCAATTTTGGATGCGTCAGCTAGATATTCCTGATTTTGAAGAAAGTTCTTGATGTCGTGGAACCACGGTTTCTCATCAGTTTCTTCATCTATTGTCATAACATATGCGGGTATTGTCCTTCTTTCAACGCGAATCAGAGGCGCCTCGTTAAAAAACTGGACCTTCCACATTGATGCCATCATGGCTAATGCATCAGCGATGTGATTTTCCGCTCTTGGTACATGCTTGAAGGTAATTTCATCAAAATATTCAGCCATCTCTAGGATATGAGTTTTGTAAGGGATCAACTTTTCATCCCTGGTTTCCTATTCTCCTTTGAGATGGTAGATCACCAAAGTCGAATCACCGATCACTTCCAAGATCTTGATGTGAAGATCAATAGCAGCTTCCAATCCTAAGACGCAGGCTTCATACTCGGCTATGTTATTCGTACACGAGAAACAAAGTTGGGCTGTGACAGCAGTATACCCTCCGGTTGGATTTTTCAAAACAGCTCCAACACCATGTTCGTTTTTGTTTGACGCTCCATCGAACATCATTTCCCACCGAGATCCAGGCTCGGGACCTTCTTCAGGACCAGGCTCAGATTTCGTGCGCTGAATGTACATCACATCTTCACCAGGAAACTCAAACTTGAGTGGTTGATAATCTTCCATGGGATACTTAGCGAGGTGTTTTGACAAGACACTTCCTTTGATAGACTTTTGAGCAACATACTGAATATTGTACTCTGATAAGAGCATATGCCATCTGGCCAATCTTCCTGTTTGAGCGGGCTTTTCAAAGATGTACTTGATGGGGTCCATCTTAGAAATCAACATTGTGGTGTGACAGATCATATATTGTCTCAGACGCTTGGCGGCCCATGCTAAGGCGCAACAGGCTTTTTCTAGGGGAGAGTAACGACTTTCGCAATCGGTGAACTTCTTGCTCAGATAGTAGATTGCGTGCTCTTTCTTTCCCGACTCATCAGTCTGGCCCAAGACACAGCCCATTGAATCTTCTAGTACTGTCATATACATGAACAAAGGCCTTCCCGGCACAAGAGGAATCAACACCGGAGGTTCTTGTAAATACTGCTTGATTTTCTCAAATGCGGACTGACAGCTTTCGTTCCATACCACCGTCTGATTTTTTCGTAACAACTTGAAGATCGGCGTGCAAGTAGGAGTTAGATTGGAGATGAACCTGGAGATGTAATTCAACCGTCCGAGGAAACCTCTGACTTGTTTCTCTGTTTTAGGAGCAGGCATCTCTTGGATTGCTTTAACTTTGTCGGGGTCTACTTCAATTCCTCGTTGTCTAACGATGAAGCCTAGTAATTTGCCCGAGCGAACCCCAAAGGTGCATTTTGCTGGATTTAACCTTAGTTGATATTTTCGGAGTCTTTCAAATAGCTTCAACAGATGATCCAAGTGGTCTTCTTCGCTTTGAGATTTTGCGATCATGTCATCCACATATACTTCAATTTCTCTGTGCATCATATCGTGGAAGAGTGTGACCATGGCCCTCTGATACGTTGCCCCTGCGTTCCTCAAACCGAAAGGCATGACCTTATAACAATAGGTGCCCCAGGGTGTGATGAAGGTTGTCTTCTCCATGTCGGCTGGATCTGTTTTTATCTGATTATAACCAGAAAATCCATCCATGAATGAGAATACTACGAAGCTAGCTGTATTATCCACGAAAGTGTCGATATGTGGTAAAGGGAAATCGTCCTTCGGACTTGCTTTATTTAAATCTCTGTAACCAACGCACATTCTGACTTTGCCATCCTTCTTTGGGACTGGTACGATGTTTTCCACCCATTCTGGATATTTGGATACCGCTAAAAAGCCTGCATCAATATTTATTTTGACTTTGTCTCGGATTTTAAGAGCCATGTCTGGTCTTAATCTGCGAAGTTTTTGCTTGACCGGAGGACACTCTGGCTTCAGGGGGAGCTTGTGCATAACAATATCGGTATCCAACCCTGGCATGTCTTGGTAAGACCAAGCAAATATGTCGACATAATCTCTTAGGAGTGCTGTCAGCCTGCTCTTGATCTCTGGCCCCAATGATGCCCCAATCTTGACTTCTCTTTTTTCCTCTTCAGATCTCAAGTTGATGACCTCAGTCTGCTCTTTGTATGGCTGGAGATAAACATCTTCATACTCAGTCATCCTCTTCAACTCTTCTGGAACTTCTAACTCTTCATCATTCTCTTCTTCAGCTTGAAAGACAGATGAACCACTAGTAGAATGAACCGAAGGATCATGGGATTCTGTGGCTAATGGAGGTATTATGCATGTTTTATTTTTGGGAACAATTAGACACACACACACAGACATGCAGATGAAGGGTTGTTTTTATTTTTTCAAAAAAAGATTTCCATTTTTCCTTTTAACAAAAAAGAGTGAAAATGATGAACAGAAAATAAACAAGAGTTTTAACAAAAACACTTTTTCTTTCATAGATTTTCAAATTGCAATGTGGCCCAATACAAAATAATTCATAGGCCTTGGGCAAGACCAGGAATTTTAAAGAAAACACAAAGCTAACAAGCAAAATGAATTACTCTAAAGGTAAAAAGACAGGAATTTCCACAGCCTCCCAGTTGTGCAAAGCTGCTCCTCCTCGAGTTATCAAATGATCTAGATTGCAATCCTCATCCTCAACAATGATAGTGTTGATTTGTATTCCGCCACTGGTAAATACTTCCTTTAAAGACTTCTTCCTCATGGTGCTTTCTTCCGACTCGCCTTCTGAAGTTGGTTTGTAACCCAACCCTTGTCGATCGTTCTTGGCCCGAGCATTGACTTCAATGATCCCCCCCATCCCAACGGGATTCCAGCTTTTAGTGCCGCCTTGATACTCTGAACAGAGGTGAAGGATGGACCGCGAGTTATGTCAGATTCGTCGACTAGAACAGCGTGGGCTATTTCTAACGCTTGAAAGGCTGTCTCAAGGGAATCTTCGCCAGCTTCAATGTATCGAAATGAGGATAAGTTGCTCACCATTAAATCCTCTTCTCCATGAATTGTGTCCAACTGATCATCCACAACAAACTTCATCTTTTGATGGAGAGTAGAGGTAACAGTGCCTGCTGCGTGGATCCATGGTCTTCCCAGTAGACAACTGTAGACCGGATTGATATCCATCACCTGAAAGGTGACTTCAAAGATTTGCGGTCCTATCATGATAGGAAGATCAACCTCCCCTATCACAGCTCTTCTAGACCCATCAAATGCCTTCACTATGAGAGATGTCGGCCTCATATTAGCACCTTGGTAAGCGAGCTTGGCTAGTGTCCTCTTCGGCATCACATTGAGCGCGGATCCTGTGTCAACAAGCACCCGGGACAATGTATCTTCTTCGCATTTGATCGACACATGCAGAGCACGATTGTGCTTGCGTTTCTCAGCTGTTAGATCATTGTCGTCAAAGCTTAGAGTGTTGCAGGCCGTGATGTTTGTCACAATGGAGTCGAATTGCCCCACTATAATATCTTTGGTAACATGGGCTTGCGTCAAGATTTTTAACAAAGCCTGGCGATGCGTCAGAGAGCTTAAAAGTAGTGACATGACTGATATCTTAGATGGCGTCTGATTTAGTTGGTCTACCACCCTGTAATCAGTTCGTCAGATGATTCGTAGAAACTCTTCTTCATCATTTTTGAGGCTTTCTTTTCCTTTGACCAAAGGCTCCTTAGTGACGACTACCTCTGGAATGGGTTTTTGAGGAACAACAGCTTTTGGAACGGAAATTGCTGGCGGAGGAACCACATTATTTGTCCGCGGTTAGTATATGTGACCACTCCGGGTCATCTTACTCCCACCGGCAATGTTGGCTACATTTGCTGGCTTCCTTTCTTTGAAAATTACTTCGCACCATGAATGGTCCTGTTTTGGTGTTACGGCCCTTGGGTGAGGTTTAGATCCTCCCCTTGGTTCAAATCTGGCTTGCCCTCTCCCAAATTTCAGAGGTGCATCGTCGCGGAACACTGGCCGGACGTTTTTGTAGTTCTTGTTATCATTTCTGAAAACGGCTCTTTTGTTAGGCTCTTCAGGAATATCAAACACGGGTTCAATGACTGCCACATCTTCCCCCTTCTTCCTGCGAGCAATCTCTATCATCCCTTGTTCGATCATTGCTCGAATGTCTTTTCTCTCAATGTCACAACCTTCTGGGTTAAACACGCATTGTTCACAGTCTTCATGAGATGTCTTAAGCACCCATGCCTGAGCAGGACGTTTGTGTAGGTCCACCAATGGTACCTTAATCTCATCAATAGTAGTAACTGTTTTATCTTCAGATCCTTCCCCTTCCTCAGTAATAGAATTTACTCCACGATGGTTTGGTAAAGGGTTATTCTTTACGTTCGGGTGATTGCCTTCAAAGGACAGAATTCTTTTTTCAATTAACTCTCGGACGAGGTGCTGGAGCGCGAAACATCCTTCAAGATCGTGGCCCGACGCGTTCTCATGGAATAAACAGCGACCATTAGTGTTGTAGTAGAATGGAAGTGGATTAGGTGGAGCACCTAATTTCCTCATCTTGACCAAACCTCTTTCTATCAGCATCGGGAACAAATCAGTGTAACTCATCGGAATAGGCTGTATTTTTGGTCGATTCGCCTGATAATTCGCCCTTGGAGCCCTATTTTGAGGTTGCTGACCTTGCGGCTGATGATACTGTTGTTGATTGTTAGAATGATATTATTGTTGATTGCTAGATGTCCCATGCTGAGGATCCTACTGTGATGACTGTTGAAAAACTGGAGTCACAACTGCTATGTATGATGGTGGATGGTATTGCTGGCGATGGTTCCTGGAACTTTGCGCTTCTTCCGTATGTTACCATACTTACATCCCCCTCTTTCTTTTTGTGAAAGCTGTTGACCGGATTCTTTGCAGCACTGGTGCTTGAATTAGTATTTGGAGTAGCCACTTTCCCACTTTTTAAACCGGCTTCAACTTTGACCCCCACTGCCACAATGTCAGAGAAGTTGGTCGTGACACTGCTGATTAGTCGCTCATAGAATTCTGGTCTGACCGTATCTACAACCAGTCTGCCAATTCCTTTTCAGTAAGTGGTGGCTCCACTTGAGCAGCAGCCCCACGCCATCTTTGCGCATATTCCTTGAAGGTTTCAGTGCTCTTTTGTGTCATGCTGAGGAGCTGACGACGGTCTGGAGCCAGGTCCATGTGGTATTTATATTATTGAATGAAGGCATCTGAAAGATCTTGAAAACCATGGATCTTCGCTTGACCCAGGCTGAGATACCATTTAGCTGATGCTCCTTTAAGACTGTCCTGAAAGCAGTGCACCAACAACTTATCATTTTCAATATGCGGAGCCATCCGCCTGCAGTACATGATCAGGTGTACCTTGGGACAAGTAGTCCCCTCATATTTGTCAAACACTGGCATTTTGAATTTTTTGGGAAATACCAAACCAGACACCAGACACAGGTCCTTGGCATCAGACCCAAAAACATTGCTTCCTTCGATGGCTCTCATTCTTTTAGCCATAATGTCCATCTCTCCCTTAGTTTTTCATGCTTTTCATCCTCGGCTTCAGAACCGTCGGGCACGTCAAAGATAGGTTGTTGATTGTTGAAAATGGGTCATACCGTAGTTTGTCCACCCGCTTGAGTGAAAATGGGATTCCTGATTGTTGAATCAAACAGTGGATTAAGACTTGAAGATTGTATATTGCTGAATGGTGGCACGAAATCTCGAGAAATGCCATAGGGAAATTCTGCAGTGGTAACTGGAGCTACTTTGACGTTGGTCGCTGCCGTGGCGACTTTGGAGATTACCGTAGACTGCGTGTCCATCTTTGCCTTGATTATATTGAGAACTTCCATAATCTGGCTGACGTCACCCTTGATTTCTTCAATGTCGTTGTCCATTTGGTTGAACCTCTGTCCATTATTAGCCATCATCTTCTGAGCTCTGGATCGAGTGTTGTATTTGTGAGAATTCAGCGTGACTCCCTTCTCTCTCTCTGAACAAGAACAAAGGATGAGCTGCGGAACTCGGATGCAAGACCAATGCAGGATGAGATGCGAATGCAAATGTAAATGCAAATGCACAAACCATTCAAGGAAAAGCAAAATTTTTATTTACAAACAAAAAAGTTGGAACAACATGCTTAAAAGTGTTTTCTCATTGATAATTTGAAGTCTATTACAATAGATGGCTCTTGCTAAAAAGCAAGACCTTTCTTACAAGAAGAAGTGAAAGTAAATGCAACATAGGATTACAATCCTTTTTAGGGAAGGAAATGGTGAAACAATGATCATTCTAACAAGATGATCCTTCTCCTTCTTGGTCTTCAACGTGAACTCGGTCTTGGCGGATGATTTCCCACAAGTCTTCATTCTCTCGTTGTGCTTTGATCAAAGCGTACTTCATCTCTTCCCTAGTCGTGGGGACATCTGGTTCCATCGTTATCTCGTAATCACGAGTGTAGAACATGTTCAGAGCTATTTCCTTCGACCAAAGCAAGTACGCTATGGTAGTCAAACAACTTATATTCTCCATTGCAGTTATACCCTAGAGGTGAGGATCATTCTGAGCGTAGTGAGCTCGGGCTTCCAGTTTAGGGTTGCGACCAGTTTCGCAGAAGCAAGGCCTCAGCAGCTTCGGCTCGGGCTCCGATCCTCTTGAATACCCATACCGACGATGAGCAAGAACAGGGTTGTAGGTGATGACCCCCTTCATTCCAATGAGAGGTACATTGGGAAATTCTCCATAACTGGGAATCATGACTAGATTACCATGGCTAGGGTCATACCAGGTGATGTCATAGTGCCTGAGGGTGATGAGCTTAGAAATCCATGCGTTCGTGCTGGGAAGCCTCCAAAGGATGTGGGTCCGGGGTAAATGAGAGGTAAACCACCTGTCAAGCAATGCGAGGCAGCATGAGAATTGCCCAAGATCGTATAAGATAAAGTGGTGGATGACCACATATGTATCCGCCAGTATTGCATTTACTGGATTCTTGATGATGAAGAGACATATTGCCTCCTCACTGATGAAGTCATAACTGCTTGGGAAGAGATACAACCCATATATTAGGAATGCCAAAATTGCTTCAAAGATGACCAAGTTTCTATTCTCATAATGATATTCGGCCATCTCCATTAGAGGTCCTGCTTCCATTCTGTAATATCCTCCCTTTGCTCTCATAGGTGGTAAATCCTTTGGCTTGAGATGTAGGGCCTTGGCCAAATCTTTTCTCTTTGGTTTTCCATAAGTAATTTTGAAAGTCCATGGAATCTTTAGGTAGTCAATGTACTCCTCTATGGTTGGGAGCAACTGAACGTTTGGGAAGATGAAGCAGTGGTAGAATGGATTGTAGAACTCAACCAGAGCCTGCAGCATGGACTCGTTGACTTGAGCACTTATCAATCGCAGGAGATCTCTATATTGGGCAATGAAGGCGGCGGGGTTTCTGAAAAGTCTTGCCAACATCCTAAGACGGTCCAACCTCAAATCCGGAAAAGGAAGCATGTCTCTTCTCACCATGTTGTTGTCTGCAAAAAGAAAAGTTTAAATTTCCTTGAATGGTTAGAAAAAATGCGAATGCAAATGCGCATGGTCTCATAGAACTCAGACATTTATGAACATCAAAAGTCATTTATTCATTGATCAACAAGATGGGATTACAAAATATTGTTTCCTCTTACAAGAGTTTTAAACATAAACAACAGCTAATGAATCCTAAGAAGGTTCCCCTAGCAGCCTCATGTTGAGCTTCTTGATTTCTTTTTCCATCTGAGCTTTCTCAAGGATGAGCTTGTCCACAATTAACTTCCACGGAGTAGACTAAGGACTAGAAGAAAAAAGTTATTCTTGTGCTTTCCTCTTCTTACAAGAGAGTACTTCTTCGTCCTTCAACTGGAGTTGTTTCTGGAGTTCTGCATTCTCTTCAACAACCACTTGATACTTGTGCTTCCAAGCGTCTTCGATTTTCCGTGCTTTGACCAAAGCGATTTTCAGTTTTTCTTCTTCAGACATGAAGAACAAGGTGCGTTCTTCCTTCAAAACCATAGGCTCTTGTTTAGGATAAGGCATCCTTAGCATGATGGCTCTCTTTCGAACCCATTGGAGATATGGTTCTAAGGAGACACAGTTGGGTTTTCCAAGATCCTTTTTTCCTTTCTTGTGTAGATGCTTCCAAGCCTTCAGAATCTTCCCTTTTAGCTCTTGACTATCCTTTTCTTCTTTGAAGAATATGTTTTCCACATGAACCCCATTGGGCTTGTCCTTCAAAGGGTATCCCAATTGCCGATGGGCGAGGATTGAACTGTAACTGATTCCTCCATTAGCACTGAGAAGAGGTACATTACCGAAATCCCCACAATTGTCAATGATCATCGTCCCATCATAGTCACGACTATACCAATCAATATCGGAGTGTGTGAGAGTCATGATCTTCTGTGACCACCATCCTTTCTTCAGGTCCCAAAAAACGTTAGCTTTGGGCAAGTGTGAAGTGAACCATTTGTATAGCAAAGGAGTGCAACAAGTAATCATCCCTCCATTATGAAAGTTCCTCAGATGAACAGAATGATATGCATCTGCTAGCAAGGTAGGCACGGGATTCTTCTTCAAGAAGATTTTGATGGCATTGAGGTCCACAAAATTCTCGAAGCTAGGGAACAGGAAGATGCCATAAATGAGCAAGGCAAGGATAGCCTCGAATGCATCCATGCTTAAATGATCCGCATAATATTGAGCTTTCTCGACCAAGAACTCTGCATTTAACCCAAAAACTCCTCCTTTTGTAATCAGGTTCTTTTTAATATCAACCAATCCCAAACGGGTAGCCTTGGCAATATCTTGTTCTTTAGGGTCCTCCTCCATGATCGGAAAAGGAGAATCTTCAAGAATGGGCAATCCAATCAACTGAGAATACTCTTCTAGTGTGGGCACTAGCTGATAATCGGGAAAGGTGAAACAATGGTAGAGCGGATCATAAAACTGGAGAAGAGTAGAAAGAAGTCCACTATCCATCTTTATCTTCAATAGTAACAACAACTTCTCATACCTGCCTTGGAATCCCTCTGGATCTATCACCAAGGTGCTCAACCTTCTTAGGTCATCTAGGTTAAAACCCTTGTAAGTGTACTTCAAAGTTTTCTTTCTTTCACTATTCATAACGACCTCTGATGTTTACAAACAAACAAAATCTGAGTTCCATGAAACTTGATGATATGATGTTATGAATGCAAAATGCACAAACACAGGCAAATGCAAAGATCACACATATGCATAAAAACACAAGCTTAGGGTTAAAAGGCGAGTATGGATCCAAGGTCTATCCATCCCCAAGGATTTGCACTATGGGTTAATTTGTACCTGCCGAACGGGTTCTACAGAGTTCCCAGAGTCATCAACCCATTTTTTGGATATTATCAACTTCCCAAATCACTTGGTAATCGATAATATTCTCAAGAGAGTCTCGTCTAAGTGTATTATCGCATATCAAATATTTCAGAAATACTTCCTTATAGCCATCACAATATGTCCTAATAAGGCCAAAGTGGGGTAGAATGTAATCTAAAAGTCCACAGTGTCACGGGCTCCTTTGTCGAAAGTAGCATTGTTTTCACGAATACTCGATCAACAATACTAACTCTCAAGAGGGCCTACACTGAGCGGTGGTTTCTCAAGTTAGCTTGGTCGAGAATCAACTCCCTATAAGCCTTCTTGAATATACCACCATCCTATCATAATTGCACTCAAGTCCGGGTATAGGATCGTCTCACCACTCAACACCCAATATCCAACATTCAAACAAATATATTGACAAATATACATTTTAAGAAAATATTCACAAATATAGCATGCAATTTAAACAAAATAGGCTAAACCCTCAAAACTAAGTAATTCTTCCCTAGTGAAGTCGCCATTTCTGTTGCGGTGAGAATCGTGATACCAAGCTATTTATTAACTTGAATCTTAATTCTTAAATTCACAACCGGACTTTAATTTATCCAAAGGAAAGTTCTAAAGAAAGAAAAACCCTTTTCGCGATGTAACAACAACGCTAAGGGATACGGGGATCGGGGGTTAGTTATGCATAGGGTAGGTATTTCACATCCTAAACATCTGTAGTACTCTACAGGAACCTTTTGTTTGTTTGCATGCTAAGTTTGCTAAATATTTTCTAAGGTTGGGATTGGGTAAAAGGTGAAGGTTAAAACCTAAAGATAGCTTCTAAGTTTGCTCGCAAAGACGTCGCGTCCTCTGCCTACGTATCCTAACTAGGATAGAATCAGAGCAATCGTAGTTCACCTCACTAGGGTCGAAGAACACTAGATTATGATCAAGGTTCAAAGGGGAACAAACATAACAATGTTTGTATAGAGTTTAACAAAACTCTCTAGATCTATATTGTAACACTCAAGAGGGGAGTAAGTAATCATTACTATGATTCTTACATAGAGTTTACAAACTCTATCCTAGGGTTCTAGTTGAAGAAACACTCCTAATAAAGGTGGGTTTTTTTAGACTTAAAGCAAAGTCTAATGGCTTATACTAAGGTTCAAGATGACTTCACAAAGTCAAGGAAGCGGGTAATGAAATATCCATGACACAAGGGTCAATGGAGAGACTTTTCCTTTGGAAGGAGATAGAGAGATAGAGATAGAGATAGAGAGAGAGAGAGAGAGAGAGAGAGAGAGAGAGAGAGAGAGAGAGAGAGAGAGAGAGAGAGAGAGAGAGAGAGAGAGAGAGAGAGAGAGAGAGAGAGAGAGAGAGAGAGAGAGAGAGAGAGAGAGAGAGAGAGAGAGAGAGAGAGAGAGAGAGAGAGGAAACTTGGATGAGAACTAAAAAGTTCCATCACTTGGGGGAGAAATACCTAACAAAGCAACAGTAAATAATCAAGCATGAAGAATATGAAGAATATGGTTACAACTAAGCAAGCATGCATATTACAATAAGCAAGGATTAAATTAAAACAATTGGTTACAACCAAGAATGACATATCTTCACAAAGATAAACAACTTAAAGGATACATATTAACAAATATGGAAACCACACTCATACAAATAAGTCACAACTTAAGATAATCATGTTATAAGTTCAAATGTAACAACATTTAGGCATTGATGATAATCAAATATGTATAGAATGTTCACAACGGTTAAGTTCAAAATTTTAGGTAGAGAACGACAAATTTATGGTAACCACCAACAAGAAATGAAGCCTTATCCTGTTAACAAACACAAAGACAATCAAATATCAAAAAATCTTACAAGACAAGTAAAGCATGGTATAAAGGAAATTCAATCACGACACAAGGTAACGACCTAAAAACTGAACCAACTTACAAGTAGGCAAAAGGCATTGTAAATACAAAATAATTTGAAATTTTATTCCATTAAATGAAATTAGACATTAAAAAATGAACAATTTGAAAGAAGAACAAATTAAAAATAACAAAGCATGAGAAAGTTATGATTCATTGAAATTTTTGAAGATAAACAACATAAATGAAGCAAGTGATAAAAAGAAATGGCCATGGGGGGGGGGGGGGGAGGGGTTGAACCCAGGCCCTTATGTTCACAAACACAAAACCTATCCACTTGGCCACAGCGCGCGCGTGTGAATTGGATGGAAAGAGATAGAGAAAAAAAATTAAAACAAGGCAAATGAAATAAAAACAAAAGAGTTGATCTCCCATGGATCGAACTCAGGTCAGGCAGGTAAAGGGGTATAAGGCGCGCAAGCTTCTTACACTCGGGTGGCTATACATCCGTGTATTAAGCCACCCCAAAAAAAGATAAACCTATCTATGATTGAAATTCTAGGCCAAAAACAAGCCAACAAAACCAAATGCGTGAAGGATTCAAACTTGATCAAAACAACTCCAAATTTGACAAAATTTAAGCCTAACATGATTGTTTTTAAATAAGGATGATGATGGTAACAACCATTATGTGAAATGATGCTTCTAATCACAAAAACGACTGAAAATGCAATGAGATCAATTGAGTTGCATAATGGAAATCCAAGCAAGTTCTGAGCACAACCACATCAAACAGACATTGCACACAAGTCATAAACATGTTAACAGATAGATTGCACACTTAGGGCTCAGCCACAGATCATCACAATTGAAAATGGTTCATGGATTGCAAACATAGCATGAAAGAGAAGGCAAGCTGTCAAGGTGCAGATGGAAGGTGCTCAAATCATACATACATGGCCTACAAGTTCTAAACAAGCTATTGATGTTCTTAAAGCTACAAACCAAACAAGAATGCCTCAGGCAAAAGAAAAAAAGTATGATACATCAATGACAGCATATTGGTTATTGAATTGAACTTTGCAAAAAAAGTGGACTTGTGCTTTCAAACAACAAGAACAAAATGACATCAAATCAATAACTAAGTTGCTAAAATCTAAACAGACAAGCAGTTACAACAATACACATATGTGGCTAATTCAAATGGTATGGAAGGGATCAAGGATTGATCAGCAATAGCAGACAAACAGCAGGCCAAAACCAAAGGGGCCCTGCTGCCTAGTTTTCAAACAACAGGCCAGACATGGATGCATACAAAACTTGATCAAAACAGAACATGAAATCTCAAGGCATTTCAACCGAACTACTTAAGATGCAAAGAGAAACAAGATGATAACAATCAAAATGCTAAGATCATACACCAAACAGAACTGAAATGCCATGCTATGTGAAATTTGAAAAAAAAAGCAATTTGAAAGCCAAGTCATGAAATAAGCACAAACAGGTTGAACAGACCTTACACACAAACCACAAACATGTTATTAAGTGTTTCCACACTTCAAGATAGACACAAACCAAACAGAAATGAAAGTCATATGCTAGCTGCTCATTAACACCTAAAAATGCATAATTGAAGATAATGACATGATTGGAACAGGTTAGACCGGACAAACACCATACACAAGATTCAAACATGTCCATGAATGATGTTACAACTTAAGAATGAACATAGAAAGCATACAACAAAATCTGGTTGGAAAGTTGCAAGTGTAGCACATGTTAAGCAGGCTGTCAAGCAGAAGATACACAAATTGGCATGGCATTCACAAATGGGGCCTGGTTCATACACATACAAACCAAAAACATGCTATCCACAGGTCTAATGCTCATGAAATCACCTAAAACAAACCCAAACAGCATGAGTGTAGTGTGTGCTGCAGCTGTGGTTTTGTGAGAAAACTGTTAAATGCAAGAGATGAGGCATTGTGAAAATGAGTAGTCAAAACCAGGTAGCAAGGTCATACACATATCACAAACATGATAACAAATGAGTTCATGTTCATACACCAACCAAAAAGTGCTTCAAACACAAAAGGGCTATTGTGTGTGTAGTGGTGATTTTTTTAAAAACAGTTTTGGTAGCAGTGGAGGATGCAAGCTAGAATGAGAGGTCTTATATCATGAGATCAACACATACACATCATAAACATGCAAACAAATGAGATCATGTCTAAAAATCAGGCATATTGCAAACAAGGCAGAAATTGGTATGTTGATGGATATGCAAACAGCTGTTTTGAAACAAAAAAGGTGATGCAGCAAGAAATTCTTCAAACAATGAGATTCATGCTAAAATGATGACACACACACACACACACACACACACACACACCACATACATGCTAAAGGATGACTTCATGCTCAAGAAACAGTTCAAATCAACACCAAACAGAACATGGCATATTGGCTGTAATTAAAGGATGAGAATGCAAGACTGTCAAAATTCAAAAGCAGTAGGATAGGTCATGGCAGTATGAGATAGTTAGGCATTAGACATCAACTTAAAACATGTAGAATGATGATTCTAGGCACATGGATTAGACAGAAATAAGTTGAAACAAAATATGGACATATTGTTGGCAATAAAGCTTTGAGAATGCAATGTGAAATTAGACAGTTGTTTTGCAAATGTAAGGCCAGTTTGAACATACAAATGCCACACACAACCTCTAAATATGTTAAATAATGTTTTCCAACTTAAAGATCACACACAAACTGCTCAAAATAAAAACTGATATGTTGGTTCAAACATTTGACAGCAAAACAATCAATGAGCCTGACAACTGGCCTTACTAGCTAAGTTTCATGCTTTTAACAATTTCAACAAGTTCCACTAGTAGCAAGAAAAACAAAAACATACAAGCACAAACCAACAGTTTAAACAAATTAGGTGAAGCATGGCATTTGAGTTTGACACAAGCAGACGCAAATCATTTTGGCACAAAGCTCATGACAATGGTATATCACATGAAGCAAATATCACAACTGTAAAACAAGAGCCAATCTAGATTCAAACATGACCTAGGGGCAGGGGGACCTTATGAAGTAGTTAACAAGCATCACAAACAAACAAGGGCTGATAAGTTTGTGGCAAACACAACAACATTTCATACTAAAGCCTCCAAAACTACTCTTGTAGACAAAATTCTCACAACAAGTTGTAAACCACATACCAAGTTCATTATTGACAGTAAATCATCAACACATCACTCATGAATAATGTACTTTAACAAAAGCAATATCATAGCCACAAAACATAAGCTCTTGACAAAGAGCCATTATGGGACAACATAACTATGGTTTTCACAACAAGAAACTCAAAATTGAAAAACATGAAAATGTATGTATAATGAAGAGATTGAGTATTACATACCTCTTGTAGACCTTCTTGAGCAAGCTAAAAAGCAAAGAAACCCAGAGATCTTCTTCTTTGGCACAGATTTGGAGCTTTCTTCCTCTTGAAGCAATAAGCTATCCTTTAAGACAGTTTGAGTAATGAGCTTCCCAACTGGTTTTTGAGACTTTGGACAGTTGAAATATGATATATATGAGGTGTTGGGAGTGTTGAGGTGGTAGGAAAGGCCTTAAGTAGAGACTTGGCTTCCAAAGTGCATAAAAGTCAACATATAAAGGTATGAAGGTTGACTTTTAGATTGATGAGTTTTTTTTATGAAAGTAATGCTGGAAACAGTTTCAAATGTCCATTTTAAGGGTGTGTAGATGGTCTTTAAAGTGTTTTGATGTTTGGAAAAGGAACTAGCATGAAAAGTGGAAAATGGTGTGTTTTGTGATTTTGTGAACTTAAGCAACTTTCAAGCAAGGATAGGAATGAGAGAGATATGAGTTTCTTATGTGTTCTTGATAGCTCTGGTGTGGTTTGTAACATAGAGAAAGGTCTCTATTTATAGGGAAAATGAAGGTGAGGGCAACCTTGGTTTTTCCACATTTTAGAGGGAGATTTTGAATGAGATCTTGCCATGATCAAGGGGCAGCTCTATACATCAGTCTTTTGGGCATATGCTGAGCAAAACATTAAGTGAGATGGGAGGGATGAGATGACTGAAGTGAAGCTAGGAGGGGTAGGAGACTGCAGCTGCACCACTCTTTGAAAAAGTTTCTCTTTCATAGTCTTTTAAATGATTATTATATTGGCCACTTGCTCCAAGTTGCAAAAGCATACCAATTCTTTATTTCTTATGGTTTTTGCATCATCTAAGCTTCACATTATCAGAATAGAACATGATCCAATGGCTTAGGGTGGCCCAAGTTGTTGAATTTTGTAATTTGGAAAAAGTTGAAGTAGTGACTTCAAGTGTGGCAGCCCCAACTTCCATCATCCATAACTTTCTGCTCACAAATGCTATTGAGGAGTTCTACCACATTTTAGAAAGCCCTCAAGTAGCTCTACAACTTTCATGTTTTTGAGATTTTCAAATTCTAGATGGAAATAAGTTGAAAAAACCCTCCAAGTTGCTGAAAAAACATACTTAAAAGGCCAAATAACTTAGAATTTTTCTAAGTTATTTCCCTTCTTGAAATGAATTTGGTCATAACTCCAAATCTATGAATTTTTTTGATTATAAACCAGTTTGGGACTTTTGTAGGTTATATCAAGAGCTTTCCAATGAGCTTTGAACCAACTCAATTGGATGTGTGGTTGAGGAGTTATGGTCTTGCCCCTTTCAAAACCCTAATTCCCGATTTTTGGAATTACTTCCTAACCCTTGATCCAATGGTCATGAAATCTTATGGGAAGGTGTAATATGACATAAGGAATATTTTTGATCACATCTTGAAGTCAAATTCCTTATGGTTGAAGAGTTGACTTTTCGGTCAACCGTTCGATCAATCGGTGACTACCGAGTCGACTGTTGAGGTTCCGGGTATTTTGAGGCCTTGAAACTCTTTGAATGGACTTTACTAAGCCATAGGAACTCCATGGACCATGATCCCACCATTGAAACACCTTTTAAATTAGAATTCAAACTACAGTTGACTTTTCCTAACCGAAAACCCTAATCGGGTACCTTGAACTGCACTGTTCTCAATTCCTGGGTGACAACCTCAAATTGGACTCATACTTGACCCAATGTAGTATCATTTACCTTGTTGATAGTTTTTCTATGGAGAACCAATCCAAAACATTGACTGATCCCACCGTTGAAGTCTCGATTTCTGACGGTACGGGACCCTAATTCATCTGCATCTTGACAAAGATAAACTTGAAACAGGTTAAGGTTAGATAATCAAATAAATATGATCCTACAATGATGATGAGGATCTAAGGGGTCAAAATTTGGGGTGCAACAAGTACCAAGCCAAGAACGACAACTTGGCCGAATATTTAGCCCTTATAAGGGAGAGGATGCAGAGTTTCGACTCCGCAGAATGACAACATATTCCCCGCGAGCAGAATACTTGGGTGGATGTCCTCTCGAAGCTAGTGAGTACGAAGAAGAAAAGCGGGAATAAATTCGTCGTCCAGGAGGTCCTCGCTCGTCCCAGCACGGAATTGGCGAAAACAACGCTCGAGGTTGTTGCACCCCAAAATTTGCCCAACTCTTCTTTACCTAGCTTGTGTTTCATTTCATTCACATTAGCATTATCATTTGCATTTCATTGACATGTGTGCAGGAGATCAAGAGGTATGACTACCAATCAAGGGCTACACAAGACTTTGAAGCTAGCTAAGAAGGTTATTCAGAGGTTCAAGGGTTGATATCCTTGTCAGAGAGGTTAAAAGATCCTCAGAGAGAGTGGTTGAAACCAAGGTTGTGTGCCTCCTAACTTGAGAGTTGGGGGAGCTCCTCAGATGATTCTGAAGACAAGAATATGGACTTGAAGCCTTGAGAGAGCTTATGAGATGTCTTGAAAGCCATCATGAAGCCTAGAAAGGTTATTGTGCAAGATTAAGAAGCCTCAACCATGAGTGGTGTAATTAGGGTTTGACTGGGTCAACCCTAGGTCAACTGATGACTTGGAGAGGGTTGAGACCTAATCCAAGAGCCATGTGATCATGGATTGATGCATTGAGATTCTATAAGGATGATTCCAAGTTTAACTCATCATGATTGAAGAGTTTGAGAAGTTTCAAGCTAGGGTTTCTAAGGCTTGATAGTGTAAAATCCCCTAGTTTGACCCCTATCTTCAAGGCAGTTTAGCTTAAGATGTGATTGCCATATCATCTTACCCCCAACATGAATATTGTAGAGCTTGTTCTTAGATTTAATTTGAGTACTAGAAGTCCTTGATAGGATTTATAGAACTCAAGTTATGACTTTGACAAGTTACAGGTCATCTGAGGTATGTGAATCTGGGGCCTTGAAAGTTACCCAACTTGCATCAAACTTTTTCCCAAGAAGGACGATTCCTATGAACTTTTGGTCAACATGAATGTTGTTCCTTATCTTCTTAGATTTCCAGAGAGTACTAGAAATCCTTGATAGGATTTGTAGAACTCAAGTTATGGCTTTGACAAGTCAAGGGCATTTTGGTCATTTGGAGATTACAGGTCATTCCAAGCATAAGGCCATAACTCCTATTTCCAAGCTTCAAATGGAAAAATGTTCAATATCAAACTTGTTCAAAATGATGTTTTAAGGCTAGTAAAGATGTCATGAGATGTTGGAAGTACTTGTAGCTCAAATTTGCAAAAATGACCTAAAATAAGGGCATAAGTTAAATAAACCAAAGTTGGAAATTGATATTTTCAACCTACACATCCAAACCATGGCATGTAATATATCATTTTGACTCTAGAAAACATTTTAAGAACATTGGTTTAGCCACAATTTTGATTTGAGATCTAATATGTGGACTTGCTTTGAAAAGTGATTACTTGCATATTAAGTAACATGTGCAAAACATAGAATCAAGGCATGAGCAAGGCCCTTTGCAAGCTAATCACTTTCAAAATGTCACTAGGGGAGAAATTGGAAGTAAAGGAGATTGGTTTCAAGCTGTTTGCAGCATTATGCATATCATGATACATGTTTGAAAATCTCATGACATGAGAAGTGGAAACTCTCATTAGAAGGATCTAGAGGGTTCTAGATCATTCATACATCATCTATATATTGAGTAGAGGTGATCCAATGCAAGGGTTGGTGATGATTGAAGGAGAGAGCATAGATTGAGATTGAGATTCCATAGCTTGCAATTGAATTCTGTTTCACCAAATTCTTCACTTTCCATCCATTTTCTTGATTGAAACTTCTTCCATGGATGCCAAGGAGTGATTCCAGATCATAATCCAAGAGAATTCATGGCTAAATCGTGCATGAGCAAGTGAATTTTTCCATCTGCAACTCACCATCGGATTTCAAGATTTAGGAGCTTTCAACCAGTTCTTTTGCATACAGAAGCAAGGAAAGGGTTCATTGATCGTGTCTGAAAGATTAGAGAGCTTGAATTGGAGGTTTAGTGCATCTGTTCATCCAAGATTTCCAGGTTGGTAACTTTCTTCCTCTAGCATGAATTAGGTAGAATCAAGTTGAATTAAGGTGTTAGAATCATTGTAGAACGGTGTAGGATTGATTTCAGACCATTAATTTGAGAATTAGTGACAAACTAGGTGTGTTACCATTTTCGGTTGAGAATTGGATATGGTGAATCTTGAGGATTTAGGTTAAATTAAGGGCATGAATGATTTCGTGAGGGAATTTGGGATAAGTTTCATGTATTTACCATTTGCAATGGAGGCTCCTAGAGAGAATTAGGGTTGAGGAAGATGACCGGAGCACCACCGGTGGTGGCCAGAGCTGGGCGCGAAGTTGCAGAGGTTTGAAAGGTAGGAGATGACTCTAGGACCATCAGATCTTGGTTGGACCTTTGACTAGAAGCTCATCCAACGGCCACGTATTGATTTCCATTTGTGAAGGAGCTCTGACTATGAAACGCACCGTTTCATTTATTCAGTGGTTTTGGGCTTAGTGAAGTAATTGATATCCCCACCCCCTGAAGGCCCAATCCATTATTTGTACTGATTCTGTTTACTACTTTCACCGTGCATTTGTCTATTTTTGTTGGATTTTCCATTATTTTTCGTTTTGTATATGGTTCTTGAAAAAATCATATAAAATTGAAAATTAATCCAATTAATCCCATTCTTTTGCATTTTACTCATGATTGAGTCTAATATTTTTTAGAGAAAAAATATTTTCATTTCATGCATTTTATGATTTTATTGGAATTTTATATTTTAATTGATATTAAAATGGTTATGTTTGATACATGATTTTGTGGAATTTTGTGTGATTTTGTGGAATTTTGTGTGATCATGTGGTGATGACTTTGATCCTAATTTTTTCTGTATGATTAGGCTAGACATGTATGCTCCCATAGTATTTTTCTCACATTTTTGTGATGAAAATAGGTGTGCTTTCTAGATTGATATTTAGGTGCTTCCTTTTAGGGTTTAGGTTTAATACCTCATAATGTAGAATTTAGTTCTAGGTCTAATTTGATGATTTGATCTCTGGAATTAATGTGGTAGAGTCATGATTGACCTAGGTTCCCATAGTCATTTTAGTAGGATTTTATAATTGGTTTTAGTATTTTAGTTAGGACTAACTTTAGTACTAGGTTTTAGGTGATCCTAACCTACTAATTCAACTAGTTTAACTTCCTTAGTCCCCTTAGATTAGGGTTTGTGCTTGGTTTGCCTTTGGTTGAGATTGAAGACAAGTTGAAGACAAGTTGAAGACAAGGTGAGGATGCTTGAAGTTGCTTGAAGTTGCTTGGAGCTTGGATTTTCTTGTGCCTGAAGGTGTCTGATGAAGATTTAGGAGATAGAGGACATAGGGAGAGCCTTATGATTAGAATGATTTCTTTCACAAATATGGAAAACATCTTGTGCTTCTATTCCTCCCAATGACTAAAAGTCCTTCTCAGATATTCACATCCCTCCTTTGGAGGGATGAGTGGCTTTATCTGGGAAGTAGAACTTTGAGGGAACCAGTCTCTCCTAATGATGAACCCTTACAGGCTTCCTTTGGTTGTCAGTAAGCAGTTTATCATTTCCACTCATCCTGTTAAATCAATTGTCTTCTGGTTTGAGTATCTTGAAAGATGTTGGACTTGAGTTTGAATATGAGGGCTTCATTGAAGAGTGTGGAAGAGGATGATTCCTTGAGCATTGCCATAGCAGCTGAAGCTTGAAGCTTGAAGACTAAGTTGATCCTTATGATGAAGATTCAATTGAGATTGAGTGAAGAGCTGAGGCTTAAAGAATTGAAGGATGAAGTTGACACTTCCATGTGTTTGAAGACTACTCTGAGAAGCTGGAGCTTGCAGGAGGAGAAGACCAAGTTGATACTGGTGAAGCAAAGAGAGCTGAAGCTTGAAGACTAAGTTGATGCTTATGAAGAGGATTCATTTGAGATTGAGTATAGAGCTGAGGCTTGAGGACTAAAGGATAAATTGAAACTTACATTGATGCTTGGAGAGCCTGAAGAAGTCAAGTTGATACTTGTAGTTAGAAGCAAAGCCTGAGGGTGGAATTGACTGAAGAGCTGAAGCTTGGAGAAGAGAGAATAAGTTGATACTTATGTTTGATGGATTGAAACCCTGGAGAAGCAAGTTGATACTTGTCATGGAGGATGATAGCCTTGAAGGTTGATTGAAGTCTGAAGACTGGGTTGCTGTTAGAAGAGCTGAAGCTTGGAATTGAAAGAGAGAGTTGTTGATCTGTTTTCTTGTCTGTTTTCTTTTCTGTGCTGATGTGCCTTGTTTGACTTGCTTGATGCATTAGAATAAGTTCATATCTAGACTGACTTTAAGCTAGGAGCATGATTGCACTAGAGGTTGAGTTGCTCCCTCTGCTTGTATTGTTACTGTATGGCTTTGCTTGCGGGTATTCGGTAGAGCCTAGCTCCCTTGCCCATGTGGTTTGTGTTTGCTTGATAGCATGCCATTTCTTCTGTATGATTACAGTTGTTGTTATATTCTGCTTGATAGAATGTTACTTCCTCTGTATGATTACAGTTATTCATATCTGGCTTGAGGTTGAGATGAGCTTGTGGAGGCTGCTGCCCCACACACATTTCCTCCCTCACTTGCATTGCATGCATTTTACAGTCGATTACTATTTACTGTTTAAGCTGATGCTTTATCTGTTTTTGTATCATTGACATGATCCCTTAGGAATCTCACTTCCTTTGATAAGGAAGTGATGATTAGAACTTTAGGTTGAAACCTATGCATGATAACTTCTAGGAGTTCCCTGTTTCAAACCTCAACTATAGGATGAATCCTTGGCATGACAACAGTAGGACTTGATAGTCTCCCCGTAGTTGAGCCTGTTCTCTTCTCATCTCAAAACAGCTTAAAATACAGTAATCATGAATGATTTCTTTTGTACGTTACGAGCCTTAAGCTATCTGAGAAAGGATTGTTGGAGAGTTTCTTTTCAACAGTATGGATGTTTAGTATGGCACCCTTTGGGTGACATGCGACACGTTCACTCTCAGGTCATAGTTTTTAGTGCGATTGAAATTGCAAACACAATAAAAAACACTTCTTTCGTAAAAGACAGAAAACAAACTTCAAACTTTTTTGCCCTGTGGGCCCATAATTCCAAGGAAGGCTTTTCTGAAGAAAAGAGTGTCGTTAAACTTCAGCGCCACCGCAAACAGGCTTTGTCCCTAACTGCTGGAACTGCTGTTTAACCCCACTCGATAAAATAGATGAATCTGAATCCCCGTAATCCGTAGTATCCCGAACTACGTAAGCTCTGATCTCTCATACCTGTTGAGAGTACGTAGGCACAATACTGATGTATTGGCGAGCCACCTTCCTCGTAACCCGTAGTAGGCCGAACTACGTTGACTCTGATTTCTCGCTCTCTGATGAGAATACGTAGGCATAAAGCGCGACGCTTTGCCGAGTCGTTTTCTTTTCTGTTCAGACCAGCCTTGATAGGTAGATAGATAAACCAACTCGTCCAGTAAAGAAAACAAGCGTGGATCCCGTCGAGTACGACGGATGTGAGGGGTGCTAATACCTTCCCCTTGCGTAACCGACTCCCGAACCCAGACAACGGTTGCGATGACCTTGTCTTATACCTTTTCGTCAGGTTTTTCCGATTGTTTCCTTTCCCGTTCCGAGGGATAAATAACGAAAGGTGGCGACTCTTCTGTTTTGCCGGCACCTTATTTTCGCGGAAGCGACAGCTGACGACTCTGCTGGGGACTTGATAGTTTCCTGGGATCCAACGTCCCGTATGCGAGTCATTTTGGGGATCCGACGTCCCCTGCGAGAGTCAATCCTAGCGCTTGTATGATTACTTGTTGGGTTGTGTTTATTTATCGCACTTTATTTCCCGCACTTTATTTTCAGTATGATATGATTATCTGTGCTGTTGTGGGAGGGGCATTCTGATGAGTGAGAAGCCAGACCCAGGCTTGAGTGAACATAACATTAGTTGTGGAAATTAGTGGGCGCGTGCTTGCTTGGCAGACACTAGTGTCTCATGAAATCCACGCTCAGACGAGGTTCTCCCGGTTGGCTTCTTTTTCAACCCTTTGGGTTGAGGGGGTTGTTGGTTTGGAGGATTGTCGACTCTGGGGACCGATCATTTGGGATTCAGCCGAGTGAGGCCGCTTCATGAGCTGGTGATGCCACACCTTCTAGGTATCGTATCACCCCTCTTGAATGTCTGTCACGCTGATGACCGCATAGGATGCCGAACTTGAGTCATTTTAGGTCCATACCTGTGAGCAGGGTTGGGTTTGTTGCAGGAAATTTTGACCTTCAGACCACCTGGTTTTCTTGATAGTGGATCAGTTTTGTTGGGATTTGAGGATCTCATCTGCAGATATATGATTGTTCTTGACAGAGCAGGTTTTTGATTGGGATCAGAGGATCTTATCATCAGAAGTGTATTTGTTCTTGACAGAGCAGGTTTATGGTTGGGATCAGAGGGTCTCATCAGCAGATAGATGTTTGTTCTTGACAGAGCAGAGTTTTGGTCCTGTATCAGAGGTCCTTATTCTCAGTTGTTTGTTCTCGACAGAGCAGAATTTTGGTCCTGCATCAGAGGTCCTTATTATCAGATGTTTTTTCTTGACAGAGCGGGTTTATGGTCCTATGTGTGTGTGTTCTTGACAGAGCAGATTTGTGGTCCGATACCGGGGTTTTCTTCTTATCAGATATAGTGGTTGTTCTTGACAGAGCAGCATCATGGTTTTGTTGATACAGAATCTCCACAGTGCAGTTGCCTTGATCTCCTGCTGCATGATGGCATTTTACATTGCTTTGCATACTCATTTGCATTTCATTAACGTGTGTCTGTGTTGCGGGTGTCGTTTTCCCCGATTCAGGATTTCTTGCCTCCTATTGTATTGTTATGGGTTCTCTGAGGAAGACCGTGGCTTACAAGCTCCCTGCCCCTGATGTGGTTCAGCTGACTAGTTTGATTGCTTTAACAGATGAGTCTGTGAGAGATGAGTTCAGAAAGTCTTACGGTAAATTGCTCAGTTTGGTTCGTAAACCCTCTGCGTTCGAGTTGAATGGGTTGCACGCTCTGCTGCAGTTCTACGATCCTCCGTTGAGATGCTTCACTTTCCAGGATTTTGTTCTCGCACCCACACTAGAGGAATATGCTGATTTGTTAGGTGTGCCTATCAAGAGGCAGATGCCCTTTGTTCATATGGATGCTGAGCCTAATCTGGCTGGTCTAGCTCCGTCACTTCATCTGGATGCCTCCGAGTTGGTATTGTCTAGTTGGAACAAGGTTCCCGGTTTCTCCTTGCAGTTCTTAGTGGGAAAAGCTCAGCAGTGCGCCAAAGATAGATGTTGGGTCGTATTCAACGCCATTCTCGCTCTGTGCATATATGGCATCATTCTGTTCCCCAATATGCCCGACTTTGTAGACTTCGACGCATTTCGCATCTTTGCTTCAGGGAATCCAGTCCCTACCTTGATAGGAGATGTCTACCATTCTATCTACTACAAAAACGAGAACAGAAGGGGCAAGAATGTCTCGTGTTGTGTGCCTTTGCTTTATAAATGGTTTGATAGTCATCTGCCCAAGAGGGGTCCCTTTGTTTCGTCTGCAGCCACAGCTGAGTGGTCCGAGCGTTTGATGAGTCTATCTGTAGAGGATATTGACTGGTTTGACAGAGATAGGTTGGGTACCGAGATTATCTTTAGCTGCAGCGGGTTTTCGAACGTGCCTTTGATAGGCAGGAAGGGCTGTATAAACTATAATCCGTCTTTGCTGGTCCGACAGTTTGCTTACGCTTTGAGAGCTCCGCCGAGGGATGAAGAGGTGCAGGAATCTATGTACCTCACTGGTCTTCTAGAAGGGGGTCTGTTATCTAAGCTTCAGCGCGATTGGAATGGCATCAGTAAGCGGGGAAAACCACTGCTGGGGAGAAGAAATAGTCAAGCCTACCCTCCGTACGTGACGTGGATCAGAGCCAGAGCAGATGCTATAGGGATGCCGTTTCCTCTTGCCAAGCCAGAAGGCCCTCCAGTGATTGACGAGCCTACCACTGTGCCTATTCAGCAGCATAATCAGGTGTTAGCTGAGCGAGATGAATTGAAGAGGGAAAATGAAGAACTGGAGAAAGAATTGGCTCAGCTCCGAAGCGAGAGAAACGAAGCTGTTCATTCCTTCAAGAGGCAGACAGAGCTGGTGAACCAGCTAGGTACAGATTTGACTAAGCAGATAGCTGAGCGTGAGCGCATGGGTCGAGACTTCAAAGCTGTCAACGATGTACTGGCCACGAAGAAGCAGCACTTGGACGAAGCGTATCGGAGGATATCCAAGTTCAACCAGCACTGGAAGGCCACCCTAGCCAATAGGAAATAGCGGGAGGATAAGCTGATGCAACAGATCTCCAAGCTGAAAGCCCAGGTGAAGGCTAGTGAGAAGAGGTTTGATGAAGAAACCGCTCGCAGATATGCCGTTGAAAGCCAGCTCAACAGGGCTCTTGCTAACCTGAAGGAGCGCAAACTGACGTTTGAGTCCAAGAAGCGGAAGCTAGAAGATTGTTTCGGCGAAGGAGCATGGGAAGATTCGGTCGAAGGTCTTCAATATACCATTATGCAGAGGGAGTTACTCGTCGAAGGGTTGTTCACTCGGCCTGATCATCCAGAAACAAAGGGATTGTTAGAAGAGTTTCGCGCCCGCGGCCGTACTTGATTGTATTTGTATTCCTTTTGTTTGATCATTGTTGTATGCTGACCATCACCAGGCTTGTTGGCTGAGGTCATGCTATTAATTCACCTTGTACTCACTGATGTTGTGTACTGCCTTGATGGGCTTTCTTTATATATGAGATGTTATTTCCATGACTGGACTCCGACTTCTTCTTATCAGCAGTGGCACTTAGGCACTGGGATCGGGGGAAATCTCCCTAACGCACAGACACACGTTTGCATTTGCATGAAGCATTTTCATAACGAGCACTTTGTCGTTTTTTCCTAACTCTTTTGTGTTTCCAGGTTGTTTCAGGTTGTTCCAGGATTGATCTGAGACCTATCCACCATTATCCGACCAGAGCAAATCAAACCAGAATCATGGAGCAAGTGCAAACTGATGTTCAGGAACTCCGCGAAAGAATGGATCGCTTCATGGAGCTCATGCAAGCGGTCGCCAATGGCCAGGATCAGCTCAGAACCTTGGTTCAGCCTCTGATTTCAAGGGTCGATAGCAATGGCGTACTCTATGGTGGGACCGTGCCTACTCCTCCACCTGTGGAAACTCCTCAGAATGGCGTCCCCGTGACCGGGGGGAATGGCAGTGCCAACGGCAATGTGATAGCTAACATGGGACTCAATGGTAATACGACGGGCGTCGGTAATTGGAGTCTTGAAGCTAACGTCAATGTTGGGCTGGGCAACGGCAATGCAGGTGTTGGGAATCTGTTTGGGCCTCAGCCGTGGTTAGAAGATTGTCAGGACGATGTGTTCTCTCAGAGAGGTGCTGAAGGGGAGCTGACTGCGGAAGCACGTCTAAGGTTCAAGGCACTCGAGGATAAGATGAGAAATATCGAGAACCAGAACACCCTGGGTGTTGATATGTCCAAGTTGGGACTGATTGTTGATTTCAAGGTGCCTCCCAAGTTCAAGGTACCTGACTTTGAAAAATACAAGGGCACCACTTGCGCTCGCGTCCATCTGAGATCATACTACCAGAAAATGTCAGCTCATTCCGAGGACGAGAAGTTGCTGATGCACTTCTTTCAGGACAGTCTGTCCGGACCATCCCTCGAATGGTACATGAGTCTGAAGCCTACCAGTGTGCGCACGTGGAAGGACCTTGCTGAAGTATTTGTGCACCACTACCAATACAATAGCGACTTGGCCCCGAACCGAGTCCAACTGCAGAATCTGTCGCAAAGGAACAACGAAGGGTTCAAGGAATACGCCCAGCGGTGGCGTGAGTTGGTAGCCAGAGTTCAGCCGCCGATGGTTGAACGTGAGCTCGTGCAGATGTTCGTAGCTACCCTCCCAGGGGTTTACTATGAGAAATTGGTCAGCGGCATGTCTGGAACCTTCTCAGATCTTATTATCACGGGTGAGCACATTGAAAATGGGATCAAACTGGGGAAAATTCAAGGTGAGTCGTCCTCAGCCGAAGGAGGAGGAAAGAAACCTTATAGTGGCAAAAGACGGGAAGGAGAAACGAGCGTCGTGACCAACGCTCGAAGGAAGGGTAAAGGCCCTCACCAACAGGTGGCCAGTATAACTATCCCGGCAGTTCAACAGCCACAGCAGCAGCAGCAGCAGCAACCGAATCAACAAGGGTACAGAAAGTATCAGAACCGGGCACCTCTATCGAGCCGTCACCTCGAGACTCCGCCCATGTCGTACGCGCAACTATTATAGACTTTGCTTCAGCTACAGTTGATCCAGAAGAGAACCCTGGCTCCCTTGACAGGGGCACCTCCGCCAGGTTATGACGCGAATGCAACTTGTGAGTTTCACTCAGGGGCACCAGGCCACACAATAGAGAATTGCAAAGCCTTCAAGCACAAGGTCCAGGACATGGTGGATGCCAAGATCATTAACTTCTCAGATAATGTGCCAAACGTCACGAAGAACCCTATGCCGAATCATAGGGGAGGTGGAGTAAACGCCATTATTGAAGACGAGAGTTTGGATTTTTTGACTGACGTCAGAGATCTGAACACACCATTTAGCTTCGTTAAAGCTAAGCTGATGAAAAGAGGTTTCTTTCCAGGTTGCGGAGAGTTGTGCATGGGCTGTGCGACAAGTCCTGATGGATGTGAACAGTTGATAGAGGGAATTCAAAGTCTGATGACTTAAGGGATTTTACAGTTTAGCCGGAGGGCCGAATGTGGATCGGGAGAGGTAATGCTGAAGCAAGATGATGAGGTTGCCACCATCACCATCCCTCGCCAGACGATAACTATTTCTGCACCCAGACCGCCCAGGATTACCATCACCAAAGCTGGGCCAATACCGTTCGAAAGCACCCATGCTGTCCCATGGAATTATGGGGCTGAAGTCTACTGCAACGGACAGAAGTTGGAGCTAGAACCGTTTGGGTCGTCGATAGAGAACCTAGCGGGAATTAGCGGAATCACTCGCAGCGGGAGAGTGTTTGCACCACCAGAGGTCGTGGCAGACAAAGCAGACAGAGCTGATGCAACTGATAAAGGGAAAAGTAAAGTCGTTGAAGAGATCCCCCGTGGGGTAGAAAAAGACTTACTTGTTAAAGACGCCGAGGAATTTATGAGGTTGATTAAAAAGAGTGACTACAAGATCGTGGATCATCTCCATCAGACACCCTCGAAGATTTCCATCCTGAATTTGTTGCTGTGTTCGGAGGCACACCGCAACGCGCTGCTGAAGGTGTTGAACGCCGCATATGTACCGCAGGAAATATCGGTAAACCAGCTGGAAGAGGTTGTAGCCCATGTAAATGCTGGAAATGGGTTAGGGTTCACTAACCTAGAGCTGACGCTGAAGGGAAGGAACCACAATAGTGCCCTGCACATCTCGATAGAGTGTAGGGGAACGATTATGTCCCACGTGTTGGTGGACACGGGGTCGTCACTCAATGTTCTTCCGAAGAAGGCATTGATGAAGTTAGATACTCGTGGAGTGATTTGCACACCCAGTGATCTAGTTGTGAAAGCGTTCGATGGAACCAAATGCCATGTTTTCGGGGAGGTGACCCTGCCAATCCAAGTTGGTCCGGAAACATTCGACGCGATATTTTACATTATGGACATCATGCCTTCCTACAGCTGTCTCTTGGGCCGGCCGTGGATCCATGCTGCTGGAGCCGTGACCTCCACGTTGCACCAGAAACTCAAGTACGCCGTCGGAGGTAGCATCGTGACTGTGTGTGGCGAGGAAGACATAATGGTGAGCCATTTGTCGTCCTTCAAGTATGTTGAGATGGATGGGGAAATCCACGAAACCCTATGCCAAGTGTTCGAAGCTGTTAAAGTCAAGGACGTAGCTCCTGTAGTCACTGAGAAGCCAGAGATGACTCTCTCTTCATTCAAGGAAGCCCAGGCTGTTGTCCAAGCCGGATCTACCCCAGGCTGGGGGCGAACTTTGGAGATACCTAACAAGCAAGACAAGTTTGGGTTGGGATATTCTCCTGGAGCTGAAGCTTCCTCTTCTAGCAGTGCGTCGTGAGGAAAAGGGCTGATCTAGTTTACTAGCGGCGGGGTGATATTTGAAAGCGTCAACGCGGTGTCTGAAGACAGCGGAGATAGCGACTGTGACCTAGACTCTTGGATCCAGCCAAGCAAGCCGAGCGAGAGCCTTACCAACTGGTCCGTCAAGGATATCATCCAGATGACAAGCGAAGAGTAATGATTTACTTTTTCCAATCATTGTACAACCCTATGTCCTACCCGGGGCATAGTGGTTTTATTGTGAGGGCCTTGTTTGATTATGTACATGCATTTTATCAATAAATCAAAAGGCGTTTTTCTTCGTATTCAAATATTGTGATCTCTGTTATTCCTGTTTTATATTTGTTTTGAAAAACAATAAAATGGCAATGGGGTTTGTGCTAACCTGCATATCCTTATTTTAAGCTTAACCCTTGTTATTGCAGGATCCACATAGCAGATGACATCGACTCTGGACCTTCTACGACTCACTTCGACTTCGATTGCCCGATCTATCAAGCCGAAGAAGAGATTGATGAAGACGAAGACCTTCCTGAAGGGTTGGCCCGCTTGTTGAAACAAGAAGAGAAAGTTATTCTGCCTCATGAAGAGGAGATCGAGATTGTGAATCTGGGTTCTGAAGAACTCGTTAGGAACGTCAGGATAGGGGCTGCGTTGCAGAGTGATGTCAAGCAGAGATTGGTCGAGATGCTAAGAGAGTATAGTGACGTCTTTGCTTGGTCATACAAAGATATGCCCGAACTTGACACTGACATCGTGGTCCACCACTTGCCGCTGCGAGAAGATTGCCCTCCCGTTAAGCAGAAGCTTAGGAGGACGCGACCAGATATGGCCGTTAAGATCAAAGAAGAAGTGCAAAAGCAGCTTGATGTTGGCTTCTTAGCGGTCACTACTTACCCTCCGTGGGTCGCCAACATAGTGCCTGTACCGAAGAAGGACGGTAAGGTACGAATGTGCGTCGATTATCGGGATTTGAATAGGGCGAGCCCTAAAGATGATTTCCCGCTGCCTCATATTGATGTGTTGGTCGACAATACAACGCAGTTCTCCGTATTTTCGTTCATGGATGGCTTCTTCGGTTACAATCAGATCAAGATGGCGCCGGAGGACATGGAGAAAACTACGTTTATCACTCCTTGGGAACATTTTGCTACAAGGTAATGCCTTTCGGTCTGAAGAACGCAGGGGCCACTTACCAACGAGCAATGGTTACTTTGTTTCATGACATGATTCATCATGATATTGAAGTTTATGTTGATGACATGATTGCGAAGTCCCAAACGGAGGAGGGACACCTGGTCAATTTGCTGAAGCTTTTTGAGAGGCTTAGGAAGTTCAAGTTGAGGCTGAATCCTAACAAGTGTACTTTCGGAGTACGGTCCGGAAAGTTACTGGGGTTTATCGTGAGTGAAAGAGGCATTGAGATTGATCCTGCGAAGATTAAAGCGATACAAGAAATGCCAGTGCCAAAAACAGAAAAAGAAGTTCGGGGTTTCCTGGGCAGAATAAACTACATTGCAAGGTTTATTTCTCAGCTCGCGGCCACGTGTGAACCGATGTTCAAACTATTAAAGAAAGGTCAGGCGATTATCTGGAACGAGGATTGCCAGAAGGCATTCGATAAGATAAAAAAGTATCTGCAGGAACCTTCGATCTTGATACCCCCAGTGGCTGGACGGCCTTTAATCATGTACTTGACAGTTCTTGAGAATAGTATGGGGTGTGTTCTCGGTCAGCACGACGAGACGGGCAGAAAGGAGCATGCCATTTACTACTTGAGTAAAAAGTTCACAGATTGTGAATCTCGTTACTCGATGCTGGAGAAGACGTGTTGTGCACTAGCCTGGGCTGCCAAACGTTTACGACAGTACATGCTCAATCACACCACCATGCTAATTTCGAAGATGGATCCGATAAAGTACGTCTTCGAGAAGCAAGCGCTTTCGGGAAGGATTTCCAGATGGCAAATGGTGTTGACGGAATATGACATTCAGTACGTTTCCCAGAAGGCCATCAAGGGAAGCGTATTGTCTGAGTACCTGGCAGAATAGCCGATCGAGGATTACCAGCCGATGAAATTTGAATTCCCTGATGAGGATATCATATTTCTCAAAGCGAAGGATTGCGATGAGCCGTTGCCCGACGAGGGGCCAGATAGGAAATCCCAGTGGAAATTGATATTTGACGGGGCAGTTAATTCCTACGGAAGTGGCAGTGGGGTGATCATCACGACTCCCCACGGATCCCATATCCCATTCACTGCGAGACTGAAGTTTCCGGTCACCAATAATGAAGCGGAGTACGAAGCATGCATCATGGGTCTAGAAGAAGCAATTGATTTGAGAATCAAGAACCTAGACGTATATGGTGACTCGGCGCTTGTGATTAACCAGATTAAAGGGGAGTGGGAGACTCGCCAATGGAATTTGGTGCCGTACATGAACTATGCCAGAAGGCTACTTCCGTTCTTTGATCGAGTGGAACTCCATCATGTGCCCAGAGCAGAAAATCAGATGGCTGATGCCTTAGCCACGTTGGCTTCAATGTATATAGTCAATTTTTGGAATGAAGCCCCAAGAATTGTCCTTTCTCGTCTTGATAGACCTGCATTCGTCTTCGCGATCGAGGAAGTCACCGACGGCAAGCCATGGTTCCATGATATCCAGACTTTCCTTATGACTAAGGAGTATCCTACGGGAGCTTCAACCCAGGATAAGAAGACTCTGAGGAGGCTGTCTGGAAATTTTCATCTCAATCCTGATGGAGTTTTGTATAAGAGAAACCACGATCTCGTGCTACTCAGATGTGTAGATGAGAAAGAAGCGAGTATGCTCATGGAAGAAGTCCATGAAGGCACATTTGGTACGCACGCTGGCGGGCATGCTATGACGAGAAGGATCCTGAGAGCAGGATACTACTGGTTGACGATGGAGTCGGATTGCTTTGAATTCGCAAAGAGATGTCATAAATGCCAGATTTATGCTGATAAAGTTCATGTGCCCCCGTGCCCGTTATATGTCATGTCCTCCCCGTGGCCGTTCTCCATGTGGGGCATCGACATGATAGGCAAGATCGAGCCCACTGCATCTAACGGTCATCGCTTCATTCTAGTAGCTATCGACTACTTCACCAAGTGGGTGGAGGCAGCCTCATACGCTAATGTGACCAAGCAGGTGGTGGCTAAATTCATAAAGAGGGACATCATCTGTCGATACGGAATTCCCGAGCGGATCATTACTGATAATGGTTTGAATCTGAATAACAAGATGATGAAGGAGTTGTGCCAGAGTTTCAAGATTGAACACCACAACTCATCTCCTTACCGGCCGAAGATGAATGGCGCCGTTGAAGCGGCCAATAAGAACATAAAGAAGATTGTTCAGAAGATGGTTGTGACCTACAAAGATTGGCACGAGATGCTGCCATTTGCACTGCACGGTTATCGTACGACGGTACGTACATCAACAGGGGCAACTCCTTTCTCCTTAGTGTACGGTATGGAAGTTGTCCTACCGTTAGAAGTGGAGATCCCTTCTTTACGAGTTTTGGTTGACGTGAAACTCGACGAGGAAAAATGGATTAAGAACCGACTAAACCAACTCAGCCTGATGGACGAGAAGAGGTTAGCATCGATTACGCATGGTCGTCTGTACCAAAGCCGAATGAAGAAAGCTTATGATAAGAAGGTGCGTCCTAGAAGCTTTCAGACGGGTGATCTCGTCCTGAAGAGGATTCTTCCTCCACACTCCGATCACCGGGGCAAGTGGACTCCCAATTACGAAGGTCCGTACGTCATCAGCAAGGTCTTCTCGGGAGGAGCCTTGTTGTTATCCACGATGGATGGTGAATATTTTGCATCCCCGGTGAACGCGGACGCAGTTAAGAAATACTTTGCTTAAAGAATGACCCGCTGGAAAGAAAAAGAATATCCAGGCAAAAATGGGGCATCCCGGTGAACCATAAAAAAGGAAAAAGGTTCGGGCAAAAATTAGGGATATAAAAGAAAAAGAACGTACACCCGCATAGTCGAAAACCTGGAAGGGCGACTTTGGCAAAAAAGGGTATCCCGGTGAATCGAAAACCCGGAAGGGCGATTCAGGCAAAAGTTAGGGATTTGAAAAAAGCAAATGACTGCGTTCCGCATGTGGACTTTCATTGTTTGGTGGTTTGGAGGACCTGAGGGCCGTTTATCTGAATCAATCTCTTCTGAAGCTGAAACGTCGGAGAAGTATCGAAGTCGAGTGGGTCCTAGAGGGATCAACTCATGGTGTTTGTCTACGCCTCGTTGCCGACATTTGTATATACTGATGTATATTTATGTTTTATTTTCGCGCGGCTTCCTCATTCTAGGAGCTTGCATCTGTTGTAAAACATTTTTACCCATTCAGGGGTTCGTTATCAATAAAATGTATACTATTCAGCAATTTTGTTTGTCTGTTTAACATTTATCTGTTTTGTTTGCGAAAAAGAACGCCGATGTTTTTGATAAAATGCGCATACATAAACTTACTGGCCTAGGCCACTGATTGTTGAAAAAATGAATTACTTGAACATTGTCGCAAGATGATAACCTTGATAGGTCCCTTTGAGAAGGGTATCTTGTCTGTTTGTTTGTGTTGCTGCAGGTGTAGCATATTCCAGGCAGTGCGCCATGTGCGTTCCCAAGCAGGATGATTCCTCCGTCTCCAGCAAAGTTCAGCAGCCTCTCCCCACAGAGTCTGAACCGGAGATCGTAAGGCATTGATATGTTCCCCCCAGGCAGAGAAGATTCTCTCCCCAATCAGATGTATCCGAAGGAATGTCATCTCCCCAGCTAAGTCGTATACTGAAGTGTGCAGCAAGTGGAAGTTCCAGACTGAAGTCTCCAGCGGAATTGAGATTCCCCACAGAGTCGTACTCTCCCCCGAAGTCAGGACGATTTCTTCTTCCCCAACCGAGTTTGCAGTTCCCCAAGAGAGCCGAGTCCTTGGAAGCAGTTGGGACCATGATTGGTTTTCCCCAGTAGAGTGTTGAATAGCTGATGCTGCACAGTTTACTTCCGCGACTGACATCGCTTTCCTTAGCAGGTCCAGGTTCTCGTAGAGCTTCATTCCCCTGCGGCAGTCGACTGAAGTTTGTTTCCCCAGGCGGAGTCCAATTGAGATTGGTGTGGTCCGTTCTCCTCGGCAGGAAGATTCCTTCCCCCACCAGAGTGGTTCTTTCTCCTTGACAGGAGGATTCTCCCTTCAACATTTATTTTGCTGACGGGATCGCATCATTTTGCATGATTGCATAGCATTTATCATAAACGCATAGCATTTCCACCGTGTGGAGCATTGTGCCGTCGTCAAAGCATATGCATATTAAACATGAGCTAGGGCGTTACCGTTCTTGTTTTGCAGGTGTTCCTCCGCAGTATGGTTTGCTCAAGATGATTCTTGAACTCCCCAGCAAAGTCGTTTGCCCAAGATGATTCTTGAACTCCCCTGCAAAGTCGCTTGCTCAAGATGAGTCTTGAATTCCCCAGCAAAGTATTCGGCCCAAGATGATTCTTGAATTCTCCAGCGAAGGTGCTCGTTTAAGATGATTCTTAAAATCCCCTGTGAAGTCGCCAGAGTTGGTTGCTCAAGTTGATACTTAGAGTCCCCGGCAGAGCGTTTGCTCAGGATGAATCCCGAGATCTCCAGCAGAGTTATTTGTCCAAGATGATTCTTGAAGTCCTCAGCAGAGACGATTCATCCAGAATGATTTCCGGATCCCCGAAGCAGAGTTACTTGATAGTTCTCCAGAATCCCCAGCGGAGATGCGTCATCCCCAGCAGGTTTCCGAACAGCGAAGTTGAAACTTCCCCTAAAGACTTGATGATTGAAGTCCAACCGTATTGGCGAAGCAGTTCTCTCAGCTGATGCGGAGTGCCTGATGGTAGAAGTTGGGTGTTCCCAATTAGTTCATGATTGACTGAGAATTCTATTCCCGACTTACTGATGAAGTCCGGCTGACGCCCGAAGATTTCTTTGAATGCCCGATGGCATGATTGACCTGATTGTGGATCTGATAAGTCCCGAGGAATCCTGATGCCTGACGGCATGATCGACCATGTATCACCGGTTACCGTGTGACCAATTCCCCAGCTAGTTGTCGTGCAGCTAGTATTTCAGTTTTCGAAGATTTGTTCCCATCAGAGTACCGTGTACTTGTGCAGTTGGCAAATTTCCGGGTTTGTCGGTATTCAACCGTCTCGTACCTTGATTGGTTGAGAGCCGTTCGCTTCTCACCCAGTCAGGTCCAAGCCGTTCGAATAGGGGTAGCTGTTGCACCCCAAAATTTGCCCAACTCTTCTTTACCTAGCTTGTGTTTCATTTCATTCACATTAACATTATCATTTGCATTTCATTGACATGTGTGCAGGAGATCAAGAGGTATGACTACCAATCAAGGGATACACAAGACTTTGAAGCTAGCTAAGAAGGTTATTCAGAGGTTCAAGGGTTGATATCCTTGTCAAAGAAGTTAAAAGATCCTCAGAGAGAGTGGTTGAAACCAAGGTTGTGTGCCTCCTAACTTGAGAGTTGGGGTAGCTCCTCAGATGATTCTGAAGCCAAGAATGTGGACTTGAAGCCTTGAGAGAGCTTATGAGATGTCTTGAAATCCATCATGAAGCCTAGACAGGTTATTGTGCAAGATTAAGAAGCCTCGGCCATGAGTGGTGTAATTAGGGTTTGACTGGGTCAACCCTAGGTCAACTGATGACTTGGAGAGGGTTGAGACCTAATCCAAGAGCTATGTGATCATGGATTGATGCATTGAGATGCTATAAGGATGATTCCAAGGTTGACTCATCATGATTGAAGAGTTTGAGAAGTTTCAAGCTAAGGTTTCTAAGGCTTGACAGTGTAAAATCCCCTAGTTTGACCCCTATCTTCAAGGCAGTTTAGCTCAAGATGTGCTTGCCATCTCATCTTACCCCACACATGAATGTTGTAGAGCTCGTTCTTAGATTTAATTTAAGTACTAGAAGTCCTTGATAGGATTTATAGAACTCAAGTTATGACTTTGACAAGTTACAGGTCATATGAGGTATGTGAATCTAGGGCCTTGAAAGTTACCCAACTTGCATCAAACTTTTGCCCAAGAAGGATGATTCCTATGAACTTTTGGTAAACATGAATGTTGTTCCTTAACTTCTTAGCTTTCTAGAGAGTACTAGAAGTCCTTGATAGGATTTGTATAACTCAAGTTATGGCTTTGACAAGTCAAGGGCATTTTGGTCATTTGGAGATTACAGGTCATTCCAAGCATAAGGCCATAACTCCTATTTCCAAGCTTCAAATGGAAAAATGTTCAACATAAAACTTGTTCAAAATGATGTTTTAAGGCTAGTAAAGAGGTCATGAGATGTTGGAAGTACTTGTAGCTCAAAGTTGCAAAAATGACCTAAAATAAGGGCATAAGTTAAATAAACCAAAGTTGGAAATTGATATTTTCAACCTACACATCCAAACCATGGCATGTAATATATCATTTTGACTCTATAAAACATTTTAAGAACATTGGTTTAGCCACATTTTTTATTTGAGATCTAATTTGTGGACTTGCTTTGAAAAGTGATTACTTGCATATTAAGTAACATGTGCAAAACATAGAATCAAGGCATGAGCAAGGCCCTTTGCAAGCTAATCACTTTCAAAATGTCACTAGGGGAGAAATTGGAAGTAAAGGAGATTGGTTTCAAGCTGTTTGCAGCATTATGCATATCATGATACATGTTTGAAAATCTCATGACATGAGAAGTGGAAACTCTCATTAGAAGGATCTAGAGGGTTCTAGATCATTCATACATCATCTATATATTGAGTAGAGGTGATCCAATGCAAAGGTTGGTGATGATTGAAGGAGAGAGCATATATTGAGATTGAGATTCCATAGCTTGCAATTGAATTCTGTTTCACCAAATTCTTCACTTTCCATCCATTTTCTTGATTGAAATTTCTTCCATGGATGCCAAGGAGTGATTCCAGATCATAATCCAAGAGAATTCGTGGCTAAATCGTGCATGAGCAAGTGAATTTTTCCACCTGCAACTCACCATCTGATTTCAAGATTTAGGAGCTTTCAACCAGTTCTTTTGCATACAGAAGCAAGGAAAGGGTTCATTGATCGTGTCTGAAAGATTAGAGAGCTTGAATTGGAGGTTTAGTGCATCTGTTCATCCAAGATTTCCAGGTTAGTAACTTTCTTCCTCTAGCACGAATTAGGTAGAATCAAGTTGAATTAAGGTGTTAGAATCATTGTAGAACGGTGTAGGATTGATTTCAGACCATTAATTTGAGAATTAGTGACAAACTAGGTGTGTTACCATTTTCGGTTGAGAATTGGATATGGTGAATCTTGAGGATTTAGGTTAAATTAAGGGCATGAATGAGTTCGTGAGGGAATTTGGGATAAGTTTCATGTATTGACCATTTGCAATGGAGGCTCCTAGAGAGAATTAGGGTTGAGGAAGATGACCGGAGCACCACCGGTGGTGGCCAGAGCTGGGCGCGAAGTTGCAGAGGTTTGAAAGGTAGGAGATGACTCTGGGACCATCAGATCTTGGTTGGACCTTTGACTAGAAGCTCATCCAACGGCCACGTATTGATTTCCATTTGTGAAGGAGCTCTGACTATGAAACGCACCGTTTCATTTATTCAGTGGTTTTGGGCTTAGTGAAGTAATTGATATCCCCACCCCACTGAAGGCCCAATCCATTATTTGTACTGATTCTGTTTACTACTTGCACCGTGCATTTGTCTATTTTTGTTGGATTTTCCATTATTTTTCATTTTGTACATGGTTCTTGGAAAAATCATATAAAATTGAAAATTAATCCAATTAATCCCATTCTTTTTGCATTTTACTCATGATTGAGTCTAGTATTTTTTGGAGAAAAAATATTTTCATTTCATGCATTTTATGATTTTATTGGAATTTTATATTTTAATTGATATTAAAATGGTTATGTTTGATACATGATTTTGTGGAATTTTGTGTGATCATGTGGTGATGACTTTGATCCTAATTTTTTGTGTATGATTAGGTTAGACATGTATGCTCCCATAGTATTTTTGTCACATTTTTGTGATGAAAATAGGTGTGCTTTCTAGATTGATATTTAGGTGCTTCCTTTTAGGGTTTAGGTTTAGTACCTCATAATGTAGAATTTAGTTCTAGGTCTAATTTGATGATTTGATCTCTGGAATTAATGTGGTAGAGTCATGATTGACCTAGGTTCCCATAGTCATTTTTGTAGGATTTTATAATTGGTTTTAGTATTTTAGTTAGGACTAACTTTAGTACTAGGTTTTAGGTGATCCTAACTTACTAATTCAACTAGTTTAACTTCCTTAGTCCCCTTAGATTAGGGTTTGTGCTTGGTTTGCCTTTGGTTGAGATTGAAGACAAGTTGAAGACAAGGTGAGGATGCTTGAAGTTGCTTGAAGTTGCTTGGAGCTTGGATTTGCTTGTGCCTGAAGGTGTCTGATGAAGATTTAGGAGATAGAGGACATAGGGAGAGCCTTATGATTAGAATGATTTCTTTCACAAATATGGAAAACATCTTGTGCTTCCATTCCTCCCAATGACTAAAAGTCCTTCTCAGATATTCACATCCCTCCTTTGGAGGGATGAGTGGCTTTATCTGGGAAGTAGAACTTTGAGGGAACCAGTCTCTCCTAATGATGAACCCTTACAGGCTTCCTTTGGTTGTCAGTAAGCTATTTATCATTTCCACTCATCCTGTTAAATCAATTGTCTTCTGGTTTGAGTATCTTGAAAGATGTTGGACTTGAGTTTGAAGATGAGGGCTTCATTGAAGAGTGTGGAAGAGGATGATTCCTTGAGCATTGCCATTGCAGCTGAAGCTGGAAGCTTGAAGACTAAGTTGATCCTTATGATGAAGATTCAATTGAGATTGAGTGAAGAGCTAAGGCTTAAAGAATTGAAGGATGAAGTTGACACTCCCATGTGTTTAAAGACTACTCTGAGAAGCTGGAGCTTGCAGGAGGAGAAGACCAAGTTGATACTGGTGAAGCAAAGAGAGCTGAAGCTTGAAGACTAAGTTGATGCTTATGAAGAGGATTCATTTGAGATTGAGTATAGAGCTGAGGCTTGAGGACTAAACGATAAGTTGACACTTACATTGATGCTTAGAGAGCCTGAAGGAGTCAAGTTGATACTTGTAGTTAGAAGCAAAGCCTGAGGGTGGAATTGACTGAAGAGCTGAAGCTTGGAGAAGAGAGAATAAATTGATACTTATGTTTGATGGATTGAAACCCTGGAGAAGCAAGTTGATACTTGTCATGGAGGATGATAGCCTTGAAGGTTGATTGAAGTCTGAAAACTAGGTTGCTGTTAGAAGAGCTGATGCTTGGAATTGAAAGAGAGAGTTGTTGATCTGTTTTCTTGTCTGTTTTCTTTTCTGTGCTGATGTGCCTTGTTTGACTTGCTTGATGCATTAGAATAAGTTCATATCTAGACTGACTTTAAGCTAGGAGCATGATTGCACTAGAGGTTGAGTTGCTCCCTCTGCTTGTATTGTTACTGTATGGCTTTGCTTGTGGGTATTCGGTAGAGCCTAGCTCCCTTGCCCATGTGGTTTGTGTTTGCTTGATAGCATGTCATTTCTACTGTATGATTACAATTGTTGTTATATTCTGCTTGATAGCATGTTATTTCCTCTGTATGATTACAGTTATTCATATCTGGCTTGAGGTTGAGATGAGCTTGTGGAGGCTGCTGCCCCACACACATTTCCTCCCTCACTTGCATTGCATGCATTTTACAGTCGACTACTGTTTACTGTTTAAGCTGATGCTTTATCTGTTTCTGTATCATTGACATGATCCCTTAGGAATCTCACGTCCTTTGATAAGGAAGTGATGATTAGAACTTTAGGTTGAAACCTATGCATGATAACTTCTAGGAGTTCCCTGTTTCAAACCTCAACTATAGGATGCATCCTTGGCATGACAACAGTAGGACTTGATAGTCTCCCCGTAGTTGAGCCTGTTCTCTTCTCATCTCAAAACAGCTTAAAATACAGTAATCTTGAATGATTTCTTTCGTACGTTACGAGCCTTAAGCTATCTGAGAAAGGATTGTTGGAGAGTTTCTTTTCAACAGTCTGGATGTTTAGTATGGCACCCTTTGGGTGACATGCGACGCGTTCACTCTCAGGTCATAGTTTTTAGTGCGATTGAAATTGCAAACACAATAAAAAACACTTCTTTCGTAAAAGACAGAAAACAAACTTCAAACTTTTTTGCCCCGTGGGCCCATAATTCCAAGGAAGGCTTTTCTGAAGAAAAGAGTGTCGTTAAACTTCAGCGCCACCGCAAACAAGCTTTGTCCCTAACTGCTGGAACTGCTGTTTAACCCCACTCGATAAAACAGATGAATCTGAATCCCCATAATCCGTAGTATCCCGAACTATGTAAGCTCTGATCTCTCATACCTGTTGAGTGTACGTAGGCAGAATACTGATGTATTGGCGAGCCACCTTCCCCGTAACCCGTAGTAGGCCGAACTACGTTGACTCTGATTTCTCGCTCTTTGATGAGAATACGTAGGCATAAAGCGCGACGCTTTGCCGAGTCGTTTTCTTTTCTGTTCAGACCAGCCTTGATAGGTAGGTAGATAAACCAACTCGTCCAGTAAACACAACAAGCGTGGATCCCGTCGAGTACGACGGACGTGAGGGGTGCTAATACCTTCCCCTTGCGTAACCGACTCCCAAGCCCAGACAACGGTTGCGATGACCTTGTCTTATACCTTTTCGTCAGGTTTTTTCGATCGTTTCCTTTCCTGTTCCGAGGGATAAATAATGAAAGGTGGCGACTCTTCTGTTTTGCCGGCACCTTATTTTCACGGAAGCGACAGAGGTCAACACCATTGGGGACAGCGACTGCTAGATGACCCCGATGCACACCTACTACCTTAGCACTGGTCGCCTCCCCGGCGATGCAAAGGAGGCCAGCACAGTGAAGCGTCGAGCTTGCTCCTATGTGCTGCTCGAGGGAAGATTGTATCGAAGAGGCTTCTCGATCTCTCTCCTCAAATGTGTTGATAAAGCCCAGGCCCCGAACATCCTGCAAGAGATCCACGAGGGCATCAACGCTCAACACTTAGGGGGAAGGTATCTCGCTCTGAAGGCCTTACGGGCGGGATACTACTGGCCGACGATGCATCAGGATGCTAAGGAGTATGTGAGGAAGTGCGACAGGTGCCAACGGCACGGGGACATGCACCTCGCCCCTCCAAGCGAGCTCAAGACCCTTTTCTCCCCCGTGGTTGTTCGCCTGGTGGGGGTTGGACATCCTCGATACATTTACCATAGGCTCCTATCAGAACAAGTACCTGATAGTTGGCGTCGACTATTTTACCAAATGGATCGAGGCCGAAGCCCTAGCCAAGATCACGACATACAACATACTCCGTTTCTACAAGAGGAACATCCTCTCCAGGTTCGGTGTCCCCCTGGCCATCGTGACCGACAATGGGACGCAGTTCACTGACAAAAACTTCCAAAACTTCATGACCAAGCTCGGGACAAAGCATCACTTTACCTCAGTCGAGCACCCACAAGCAAACGGTCAAGCGGAGGCCGCGAACAGGGTTATCCTGCGAGGTCTAAAATGAAGACTCGGCGATGCCAAGAAGAGATGGGTCGAGGAGCTCCATAGTGTGCTCTGGGCTTATCGAACGATGCCCCACTTGACCACCGGAGAGACCCCATTTCGACTCACCTATGGAACCGAGGCTGTAATCCCGGTAGAAATAAGGTATTTGTCCAGAAGAACCGAATCTCCCCTCGAGGAGGAGGCCAATGACAAGGCCCTCCGAGAGGAGCTCGACTTGGTCGAAGAGATCCGTTCTGGGGTATCTCTCCACGAAGCCACACTGAAGCACAAAATCTCCCTTCTCTATGATAGCAAAGTCATAAGATTTCCAGGTCGTCGACCTGGTCTTGCAAAGAAACCAGAAAGAATCGCGCGAGGGGAAGTTCGCTGCAAATTGGGAAGGCTCATATCGTGTCCAAGACAAAATAGAACACGGGGCCTACTACCTCAAAAACCTACAAGGGGATGAAATTTCTCGACCGTGAAACGCTGAGAAGCTCAAAAGGTACTATAGTTAAACACTACCCGCGACGACCAACTTCGCGACCACAGGAGCGTGACCTGGTACAACGCGTCTCCCAAACCTCAATGATAACAAGCGTCTTCCCTTTTTGTGTGTGCGGGAAGAATGCTCTGTTTGACGGGGGCCCCTCAATCGAGAGCCACCGCCGCCGTACCGAGATGGCAGAGCACCCAGCTCACGGTGGGACGTTCACGCCGCAGTGAGAGGGTATCGACCTTCAGCCCTCTTTTCGTAACCGACCGGGTAACAACCCCGGTCATCCGGCCAGTTCCCTACACTATCGGGCACAAAAAATCACGTTGAGCTACTATTTCCACCATACAAACATACAAACATATAAAGGTCCATACAAACATACAAGCATACAAAGGACCATGCATAAAGGAGCACACACTTTGCAAAAAGATAAAACATCATTGCATACAGAAGTCATTATAAAATCGAGGGGACTAGCCCAGTTGTTCGAGAATTACAATAAAAGGCCACACATGCACGACAAACGACTTAACAAAATAGGCACGCGGGCCAGGAAAGTTACGAGCACGTAGGAACGGGAACACAAATAAAACCTAGATCTCTGGTTGACCTCTTCAGTAGGCATGCTGTCATCATCCTCCTCGGCGCCTATCGTAACCACCCGTCCATCAAAGACCTGGTGGTAGGGGCTCGCCCCCTCGCTGATCAGAGCAACCTCGAGATTCACAACCCTGAGTTGCTCCACAATGCAAGAAAAACCGACCTCGACGGCCCCCAAACAATCTTGCTCGAGCTCATGGATCTTGCCCAGCAACTCAGCCCGGGAATGCAGGAGTCTTTCCTCATCAGTCTCATTCTCCGCGGGACGAAGGGAAGTCTCCAGCTCCTCGATCCGCGCCTGTAACCTCGAATGTTCCTCCTCTGCGGATTTTAGTCGCTCCTCGACCTTGCTGCTCTTCTTGCACTGCGCGATGGTCTCCTCCCTGCTTAGATCTAGCTTGGCAACCGGCTTGGTCATCCTCGACTCAGCAAAGGCAAGATTCCCCTCTAACTTAGCCAACTCGAGCAAAGAACAACCTTTATCCCTTAAAACCAGAGCGGTCGAGAAAACCTGCATCATCACATCAGAGTCCTCGGTAAGCTTTTGTTTTTGGACGTCCCGACTTGCCCTAAGGATCGCCTTTGCTTCTGAGACCGACACTTTAGGTGACCTAGCCCCATGGAAGAAGCTAGGATGGTGATGACAAGGGGGGATAAGGAACCCCTCCTAGGTGCCACCCTCTGTGAGATCTACGATAACGTCAGGACCATGGAACCTCACCCTCTTTGGGGTCCCTTGGGACATAGGGCAATGACTCCCCTAGGGCGAAGACGAGGAGTCTTTTCCACCCTGGTCAATGAACGGAAAATTAGCAAGTGTACTAATTATACCGATGTAGTAATAAGGGAAAATTCCCCGAATGTCGATCTCTGAGGACTGCGTGTAAATATTTAGGTAAAACTTTTTATTTCAATCAGACAAAATAACCTTGGGTTTCATTTGGTAACAGGATATAAGAACTAGTAAAATAATAAATTTTATAGAGTAAAATAAGAACAATGCTAGGGAAGTGGATAAATTGCTAGTAAAGACCTTAAAGAATTATTTTGAGATATTTGTTTCCAACCTTAGTAAGTCAAATTTCAAAATTAGTTTTCCTTAATTCCTTAATGAAAAATCTTTTGATGATTTTCCTGCACCCTAATTCCTTAGTTGCACACATAAATCATCAAGCAATAGTTCTGACATAAAAACACGCTACTATGGGGTATCCCCATTCCTAGGCAATATCTACCGTAATGTTATTTTGCAAAAGCTTTAGGTTGACTTTCCAGACCAAAACCTACTCGTAAATAAAATTCTATTTTCCAATATGAATTCGCATAAAGATCGTTGCAAAATAAAAGCTATAAGGTGAACAACAAAAATCTTATAGAATAATCCCAACAAAGGTCAATACATAGCAATTTAGGGCCACCCCCTAACAATTGAGGGTTTAGCCACTCATGGTATTCGATAAAAACAACATGACAAATAGAAACATTACAAGATTTAGGGAGTAAATTCGATCTTCAATTTCTTCCGAGCATGAAAATCTCCTTGTCCTCCCAATTCTCCAGAGCTTCAATCTTCCGTTGTATTTTCTTCGTACCAATCAAAAGTCCCCTCTCTTTTGTCAAAACATGTATCAAATAGTCTCAATTCAAACTCAGTACCAGGGAAAAGCCCAAAATACCCTCAGGGATCACAAGTGTCAAAAATACAAGAAAAATAGGGAATTAGGCGTTTTAACCAACACGGGCCGTGTCAGGCAACACGGGCGGCCGTGTTGGCTTTTTGATATCATTTTCGCATGATTTTTTCAAGTCCCAAGTGTCCTGACACAGGCCGTGTCAGGCCACTGCTTTTCACAAAAAAACACCTCTTCTGAGCACATCCTGACACGGGCTGTATCACACAACACGGGCACCCGTGTCAGGCCCCTCTTGCGAATATGACTTCGACTCCAACACGAAAGTCGTAGCTCTATCTCTTAGCTTCATAGGTTTTTAGAACGCCTCAAACGGATTCCTGGAACTCCAGTTATGATCGTTTTCGTGCAGACTACTAATGATTTTACTTTCACAAAAAAACTCTTCCGAAATCTTGCCATTTTTTCCCAGTTTTCGCTCTGCTTCTCCTTTATTGTTTACCTGAACCTAGAAACCGTGAAAATGCCAAATCAACGTGTAAAATGTAATAAAAACAACTAAAATGCGACAAGACAAAACAAATGATTAACTGCAATAAACGGTAAAATCACGTGTAAAAACCACTGATCAGTCAATAGGAGGTTGCTGCATCACCTCGGTGACCCTCCCCTTTCCGCTCTTGGCCGAGCCCTGAGAGGCCGCCAGCTTCTTCACGCGCTCTTGCATAGACGACATGCTTCCTACAAAACAAAAGAAAGGATTAGTAAACACGGGGATAACCAAGGAAAAAAGAGACAGGCAAAATACCACCCGCTACCTAGAAAACGCAGAGCCTCCTCGTTCGACGAGCACTCGAGAAGAGCCTTCGTATTCATGACCCTCGCCTTCTAGAGGACGTTCCCTTGGTCATCGAGGATAAAGTTTCCGTCGGGCGTTAAAAGCTTGGTCGGGGTAAAACTGACCACGAAGGACCTCAGCCTTTAATAACCCACTTGGTCCTCCTCGACTAAAGTTCCTACCTGCATGATATATCGATTTGTGCCCCTCTTGAAGTGTTCCTTCGACCAATCCAAGAGCACCTTTGGTACCATGACTTCCTCCCTCAGCCTGTTCACCTCCGGGGCTTCACGTCGGAACAACAAGGCGCACGCCTCGAGAGAAATAGGTCGGATCATAAAAAATCTTTCTTTGAAATCCCAAACAGAGTCCATGTACACCTGGAAAAGCCTCATCGGCTGCTCCAATGACACCAATCCTTGTCAGCTATCTACCGTTTGTCTCTGCAGATAGAAAAGCCGAAAGAATGGGGTAAGTATGGCTCTGATCTTCAAATACCGACAGATGAGCTCATACACCGAATGAAGGCTATAGCATTAGGGTGCAGCTGAGAAGGTGCCAGCTTCAACCAGTCGAAGAGACCTAATTGGAAATCAGTGAAGGGCATCCGAAGACCCGCCTCGTGGAAGCAAAACTCGTACATGGGAAACCTCATCTTCCTGTAGCTCGAGCATATACGGTGATGGTCCTGTGGTCGATACGCTTTCCAGCTCACAGAAGAGCCCTCACAGCGGTCCTCGATAGTCGCAAAGGCGTCTGTGTCGTCCTCGACAAAACAGGATGGCATGTTTAAAGGTTCCTCCTCGACCCAATCCTTGACAGTTCGAACCTGCCCCTCGACAAGCGGGGCCACCGGAGACTCTGGCTCCACATCAACCTCCATAACTCCTGCTACCCACGTGGCCATGATCACCTGAAAGGGCGATGAGGACGACGACTACAACTCAGACTCCTCCTCATCGGCAACACGGTCGCGCACCAATAGCAACCGTCCCCGGGATATTAATCCAGCGACAACACACGTCCCCGCGACATTCATCTATACATAGGTCCCTCCCCAGGACGTTCATCTAACCCTATCCTATGCCCCCGGGGCGTTCATCCATACCGTGTCGTCTGTCCCCGGGACATTCGTCATAATACCTCAGGTGACCTTGGGGTCTTCGTCCCACGTCAAGGGGATCCCATTGTATTCTCCGGAAAACGAGTTAGACGATGGATTGGATCTAGAAGGGGGGTTGAATAGATCCCAATTAAAAAATTCAGTCGGCGCTACCAATTAAAATTGGTTTTAAAAATTTGTTTTGTGGAAGCGACCGTGGAAAAATTACTGTCTAAAACGACCCGTTATTAGAAGACCGGATATGCGTCTAGCCTTATGGAAGTGATAATGAGCAAAAAATAGATTCAACACACTAGTCACACTAATCAATTGATTTTACCACTAATAAGTAAGACTAGTTCCATTGCTCCACAATTACCATAAAATATGCAAATAACCCAAGTGAGTTTTGGTTGAGGCAATTTATCAAACACTTGGTGTGCGAGACACTCCAAGTAAATTTTGACTTGAGTAAGTAACTCCAAATTCCTTGTACAATCTATTATTGTACTAGAGTTCAAAACAGTGAAAACCACTTCCTCAATTCAATGCAAATTTTGATGGAATTGCTTAAACTAAAATGACTCAAATTCTAAATCCAAAATGAAAGTGCTGAAAAATAAAGGAGACAAAGATTTGTTGAGGCAGTTCCCCCGCCGTCCTCGCTTCGGGGTACGTCTGCCCTCAATTCTAAATCTATAATTGAGATCAATATAATAGATATCACCCGTAGAGTTGAAGTATTTATACAAGGATAGATAAGAAAAATATACAAAGAAGCTCTCTTGATGTTGATGATGTTTTTCTCTCCTTGTTCCTTGATTCGAGTCGAATCAAGTTCTTTGATCGTTGTGAGTAGACCTCCGATTCCAGCCCCTTTATTGAACAACCTTCCTTTCTTTAAAGCCTTGGCCCGATTGATCCCAATCACACACAAATCAAACCCGGAACTCTCTTGCACACTTCACTGATTCCCGCTACTAGACTGATGAAACCTTCTGCTCAGCTGAAGTTGGAAAAGACGATCCGTACCAAAAATCCCCAAATTCTCCGAATCTTGGAGGGTAAAACCTTAAAGGTTTTATTCAAGAAAAACCTGCTACAAACTCAACCCGAACCGGATTCCCAATCAACGGCTTCAGACCTTATCACCTTGAACGAGACACAAACCACATCAAGAATTTTGTGTGTAATTGTTGTGTTGTGAATTGTTGAGGATGAAGATGAAGAGATTTGGTAGCACCTGTTTCACTTTTCTTGTTTCTTGCAAAATTGACTCAAAATGTCAATTGTTATTGTTGAAAACGAACAAACCTTCTATATATAGTAACCAGCCAACTAACACACTTAACAACTTTTCAACCAAAGTAGAAAGACTTCACTAACTGCACAAACGCGCGAACGGTCGACCATACCAGGACTATGTGTCGACGCATAGCCTGCAATGTTAGGCAATTTGAAAGGTCTTGACTGCATGCGTCGACCATAGGTCGGCATGCGCCAACCAGCGAGGAATTGCACTACTTCATGCGCTGACTCTGTGGTCGACCATAGGTCAGCGTGCACTGACCAGTGGAAGATTGTACTGCTTCATGCGTCGACCTGTGGTCGACTCAAAGCCTGCAAATCTGTAAAAGTGCATATCTTTGTGATTTTAATACATATAAACATAACCAATTATCTTCCACATATATTGAATTGAATATGCGAAGTTAGAAGGATATAAGAAGGATATGAGACGTGAAATATTGCATTTGTCTTGTAGATGTAGAGTCGATAAACCTGATTCATCCATGGTTGCGTTTTATCATCATCGAAACTCAAGACCATATGTTACATGAGGGTTTCTCCTCACATACTCCCCCTTTTTGATGATGACAACCTATGCGAAGCCAATGAGAACAACTTGAAATATTTATAACATAGTAACATAAACTCCCCCTTCTTTTGCAATCCTATACTTAAAAAACTGGTGAATTGGTGGTGTGATCTTCTTGGCTTTGATACACTCTCTTCTCCCCCTTTGACAACATCAAAAGGAGAAAGAGAAAGGTTAAGAAGAATATGTTCAATTCAACAAAAAAAACTCAGCAGGTAATAACTAATATTAACCAATATTCACGTAAAATATGGATAATAAAAATGTAACTCAATGGTAATTATAGAAAGTACAATGACCAACTCATAAAAGACATAACAAGCAAAAACCAAACATTATGCACAAAAAAATAGGAAACATAAGAACACAAAAGCAACATAGAAATGCATGCATGATCCTAATGTCCTCGGCCCCTATCATCGAAATGAGGATTACGGTATGGGTCGGCCATGTCGGTGAACGCCTCCACAACACTATTCAAATACCGTATGCTATGAGTGATGGCCATTTCTTGGACTTCATTAGATGCAGCGAGAGCCTCAAACCTAGCATCCATCCTTGTGGAAAAGTTGTTAAGCCTTTCATTTTGCGTGACTGTTGTCCTGTTATGGTCGACTCATACAGGCAAAAAGTGCAGATTTTTAATATTATGCATATATGAGCAGACATTTGATGCATAAATACAATGCCACACAACAATAAGCAACCAAACAGATATAATACATAGAAAATGTCATATTGAGAATACTTATCATGCGATACAACTTTTAAACACGAGACATTAGAGAGAGAGAGAGAGAGAGAGAGAGAGAGAGAGAGAGAGAGAGAGAGAGAGAGAGAGAGAGAGAGAGAGAAAGAAGAGGAACAACATCACCTCAAAACCAAGGATAGCTCGATGACTTATACAATTGTACTTATAACAACCTTGAATTGTTAGATGTACGAGAATATAATCATAAATGAATGAACTGATGAGCAAGTAATATTATGATACGCTATCCAAAATATCGAGAATACCAAGTTCTCGTCGGATATGAAGGAAAGGTTCAGTTGCTAGCGGCTTTGTGAAAATGTACGCTAGTTGATTTTTAGTATCAACGTGTGAAAAAATAACATCCCCTTTCTCTACATGATCCCTAAGAAAATGGTGTCGAATTTTGATATGTTTGGTGCGTGAGTGCAATACCGGATTTTTGGTAAGATTAATGGCACTTGTGTTGTCACAAAAAATAGGAATATGTTCAAGTTTGAGGTTAAAATCCAACAATTGTTGCTTAAGCCACAAGACTTGAGCGCAACAACTGCCAGCGGCAACATATTCCGCTTCAGCGGTTGACAAAGCAACAAAAACTTGTTTCTTGCTATGCCAACTTACTAAAGAATTTGAAAATAGGTGACAAGTACCACTAGTACTTTTCCTATCTGATTTGCACCCGGCAAAATCGAAATCGGAGAAGCCTACCAAAGAGCAATCATTTCCTTTGGAATACCATAGCCCATACTTCGGAGTACCAGAAAGGTAGCGAAGGATGCGCTTAACATCTTTCAAATGGGATTCCTTAGGAGCGGATTGATATCGAGCACACATGCACACGCTAAACATAATGTCGGGTCTTGATGCAGTAAGATAAAGAAGTGAACCGATCATACCTCGATACCATTTTACCTCTACATCCTTACCACTTTCATCTTTATTCAAGTTTGCGCATGTAGGCATATGTGTGTCTATGGATTTGGAGTTTGCCATGTCAAATCTCTTGAGAAGTTCCAAACAATACTTAGTTTAACTCACGAACGTTCCATCCTCAAGCTGTTTAATTTGCAATCCGAGAAAGTATGTGAGCTCCCTCATCATACTCATCTCGAATTCACCCTGCATAAGGTTAGAAAACTCTCTCACGAGATTCATGTTAGTTAACCCAAATATAATATCATCAACATAAATTTGTACCAATATCAAGTGCTTTCCCTGACGCTTAATAAAGAGAGTTGTGTCCACTTTGCCTCTCGAATATCCTTGATCAAGCAAGAACTTGCTTAGGCGCTCATACCAAGCTCTAGGAGCCTGTTTGAGTCTATACAAGGCTCTTTTTAGTTTATAAACATGATCGGGATATTCGTGCGACTCAAACCCCGGAGGTTGTGCGACATAAACTTCTTCGTTAATAAAACCGTTAAGGAATGCACTCTTAACATCCATTTGAAATAGCTTAAAGTTCTTCGCACAAGTGAAGGTAAGCAAAAGGCGTATAGCCTCGAGTCGGGCAACCGGCGCATAAGTCTCCTCATAGTCGATGCCTTCCTCTTGGTTATAGCCTTGTGAGACTAACCGCGCCTTGTTTCGGGTTATTACCCCGTTTTTGTCCAACTTGTTCCTAAACACCCATCGGGTGCCAATTACTCGATGTCCTCCCAGAGGAGGGGCAAGGTCCCAAACCTCATTTCTAATGAACTGATTAAGTTCCTCTTGCATTGACAAAAACCAGTGTTCATCGAGTAAGGCGTCTTTAGGGTTTTTAGGTTTAGTTTGTGAAACAAAAGCGAAGTGATAACAGAAATTACTTATCTGAGAACGGGTTGTAACACCCTTTGATATATCTCCGAGAATGTTGTCAATTGGATGGTCTTTGGAAGACTTCCAAGCTGGAGGGAGATCATCTTTTGAGGGCGGATGAACTTCCTCGGTTTCCTCATGGCGAACATCTTTATCCTCCTCAACTTTGGCCTGGTCGGGCTGATCAATTCTCGGCTCGGCACCTTTGAGTATGTCTTTTGTAGATGTACCTGCACCATGAACAACACTACCTTTTCCGACATTTCTCGGATAAGATCCATCAAATGTTACATGTACCGATTCTTCAACAATAAGTAATCTTTTATTGTAGATTCTATAGGGTTTACTTGACTGAGAGTATCCAAGGAAGATACCTTTATCAGCCTTAGAGTCAAATTTACCCAAGTTTTCCTTTCCATTGTTCAAAACAAAACATTTTCAACCGAACACATGTAGGTGAGACATGTTTGGCTTGCGCCCTTTTAAAAGCTCATACGGTGTTTTGTTTAGAATGGGGCGGATGAGCACCCTATTCAAACCATAATAAGCCGTACTAATGGCACCAGCCCAAAAATATTTCGGTAATCCACTTTCATTGATCATGGTTCTCCCTAATTCTTCTAAAATGCGATTTTTGCGCTCCACAATCCCATTTTGTTGAGGAGTGCGTGGAGCAGAGAAGTTGTGATCAATTCCATGGTTACCGCAATATTCTTCAAATAAATGGTTTTCAAACTCACCTCTATAGTCACTTCTAATTGACACAATGTTTGTGCTTAATTTATTTTGGGAAAGCTTGGCAAATCTCTCAAAGGCGGCGAACATATCGCTCTTGCTAGCCAAAAAGATAGTCCAACAAAATCTAGAGAAGTCATCCACTATTACAAAACCATAATAGTTTCCACCTAGGCTTTTAATTCTAGATGGCCCAAATAAGTCCATATGGAGAAGCTCGAGAGGTCTCGTAGTTGAAACAATATTTTTAGATTTAAAAGAGATCCTCGTTTGCTTTCCCTTTTGACAAGCATCACAAAGGTCATCCTTAGTAAACTTTATTTTGGGGAGACCTAGGACTAGATCTTTTGAGACTACTTTATTTAGCAAGTCAAAGTTAACATGTGCTAAACGCATATGCCATAACCATGAGTCTTCACTCATTGTCATGAGACATTTGTCACTCGTTAACGATACTTCATTCAAGTCTAGCATATAGACGTTGTTCACTCTTAGGCCATTAAACATACTCTTCTTGTCATCACTATGCATAATTTTGCAACAATCTTTTGAAAATGACACATCGTATCCTTTGTCGCATAATTGGCTAATGCTAAGTAGATTATGTTTAAGACCTTCGACAAGCAACACATCAGAAATAGTAGTGGAAGAAGGGTTACCTACACTACCTTTACCAAGTATTGCACCGCGATTATTGTCACCGTAGGTTACATATCCTTTCTTCTTTGCCACAAAGTCGATGAAGAGGGATATGTCTCCTGACATGTGTCTTGAGCATCTACTATCAAGAACCCATCTTCTCTCGGTGGTCTCGACACATTGTACTTGTTTCTTATTTTTCTTTTGATGGGCAGAAAGACACAAGTTTACATATTCTTCTTCATCACTTGAGCTTTCATCTTCGGAGGAGTCACTATCACTTTCCCAAGATATATATGCTCTTCTTGGCTTTGAAGGCTTATATGATTTATTAGATTCCTTTTCTTTGCCTTTTTTGTTCAAAGGACAATCCGATTTATAATGACCGACCTTTCCATATTTGTAGCACGATCCTCTAGTTTTATTCCCTTTTGTGTCGTCATTTCTAGAGTTCCTAAATTGCTTTCGGAAGTTGACAAGGTTCTTCTCGGAATGTTGGATGTCATTCTTTCTCACGTAGCAATTGTAGCGCTTTACGAACATCCGCATATCCTCACTCTTGTCATCTTTTTCATCGTCACTTGCTAAATAATCACTTTGCTCTTTAGATTTAGACTTTGAGGAGGAATTCTTAAGAGCAATAGATTTCTTTTCAACTATCTTTGTTTTGTCCTTCTTTTCTTTCTTTTCATGTTGGTCTAGGCTTAGGAGCACTTGTTCGTGCTCTTGCAGCTTTCCAAATAATGTTGTTAGGTCCAAAATAGTGAGATTGTTTTCTTCCTTGATGGCGGTCACCTTTGGCTGCCATTCCCTGTTAAGACATCTCAAAATTTTGTTAGTAGCAACATCATTTGCCACTGGCCTACCTAGTGAATGCAATCTATTAATAAGATGAGTAAACCTCTTTTGCATGTCTGCAATGGTTTCCCCTTGCTCCATGTAAAAGAGATCAAACTCTTGTGTTAGTATGTTGATTCTAGCTAGCTTAACATCATTAGCCCCCTCATGGGCAACTTGTAATGAGTCCCACATAGCTTTTGCCATAAGACAATGAGAAACCCGATAATATTCATCAACTCCTAATGAGGAGATCAAAATATTCTTGGCTTTCCAATCATAGTTATACTTCTTTTCATCATCATCAGTCTGTTGTGCTTCAGGCTTAGGCACAATCTCATTATTTTCATTGGTCATAGCTATTTCCATTAGACCATTGATAATAACATTCCATACTTTGCTATCTATGAAATTTATGTGCACCAGCATACAGTCCTTCCAACAACTGTAATTTTCTCCATTAAAAACGAGAGCTCTATTATAAGCCCCTTTAGGTTCGTTTGCCATTTTCTATCAAAGTTATACTTGAAGCACAGAGTGAACTGGTGCTCCTGATACCACTTGTTAGACGATGGCTTGGATCTAGAAGGGGGGTTGAAGAGATCCCAATTAAAAAATTGAGTAGGCGCTACCAATTAAAATTGGTTTTGCGAAAGCAGCCGTGGAAAAATTACCGTCTAAAACGAACCGTTATTAGAAGAACGGATATGCGTCTAGCCTTATGGAAGTGATAATGAGCAAAAAATAGATTCAACACACTAGTCACACTAATCAATTGATTTTACCACTAATAAGTAGGACTAGTTCCATTGCTCCATAATTACCACAAAATATGCAAATAACCCAACTGAATTTTGGTTTAGGCAATTTATCAAACACTTGGTGTGCGAGACACTCCAAGTGAATTTTGACTTGAGTAAGTAACTCCAAACTCCTTGTACAATCTATTATTGTACTAGAGTTCAAAATAGTGAAAACCACTTACTCAATTCAATGCAAATTTTGATGGAATTGCTTAAACTAAAATTACTCAAATTCTAAAGCGAAAATGAAAGTGATGAAAAATAAAGGAGACAAAGATTTGTTGAGGCAGTTCCCCCGCCGTCCTCGCTTCGGGGTACGTCTTCCCTCAATTCTAAATCTAGAATTGAGATCAATATAATAGATATCACCTGTAGAGTTGAAGTGTTTATACAAGGATAGCAAAGAAAAATATACAAACAAGCTCTCTTGATGTTGATGATGTTTTTCTCTCCTTGTTCCTTGATTCGAGTCAAATCAAGTTCTTCGATCGTTGTGAGTAGACCTCCGATTCCATCCCCTTTGTTAAACAACCTTCCGTTTTTCAAACCCTCGGCCCGACTGATCTCAATCACACACAAATCGAACCCGTAACTCTCTTGCACACTTCACTGATTCCCGCTACTAGACTGATGAAACCTTCCGCTTCTCAATCACCTTCGCTTAGATGAAGTTGGTAAAGACGATCCGTACCAAAAATCCCCAAATTCTCCGAATCTTGGAGGGTAAAACCTTAAAGGTTTTATTCAAGAAAAACCTGCTACAAACTCAACCTGAACCTGATTCCTAATCAACGACTTAGGACCTTATCACCTTGAACGAGACACAAACCACAACAAGAATTGTTGTGTGTAATTGTTGTGTTGTGAATTGTTGAGGATGAAGATGAAGAGATTTGGTAGCACCTGTTTCACTTTTCTTGTTTCTTGCACAATTGACTCAAAATATCAATTGTTATTATTAAAAATGAACAAACCTTCTATGTATAGTAACCAACCAACCAACACACTTAACATCTTTTCAACCAAAGTATAAAAACTTCACTAACTGCACAAACGTGCGAAGGGTCGACCATAACAGGACTGTGCGTCGATGCATAGCCTGCAGTTTTAGGAAATTTGAAAGGTCTTGACTGCATGCGTCGACCATAGGTCGGCGTGCGCCGACCAGTGAGGAATTTCACTGCTTCATGCGCTGACCCTGTGGTCGACCATAGGTCAGCGTGCACCGACCAGTGGGAGATTGTACTCCTTCATGCGCCGACCTGTGGTCGACTCAATGCCTGCAAATCTGTAAAAATGCATATCTTTGTGATTTTAATACATCTAAACATAACCAATGATCTTCCACATATATTGAATTGAATATGCCAAGTTAGAAGGATATGAGAGGTGAAATATTGCATTTGTCTTGTAGATGTAGAGTCGATAAACCTGATTCATCCATGGTTGCGTTTTGTCATCATCGAAACTCAAGACCATATGTTACATAAGGGTTTGTCCTCACAAAACCCACATCCTCCTTGTGACATTCATCATGTCCATCACAGGGGATGCCGAAATTAAGAAAAACGGAAGAGAAGAAGTAGAAAAGTTACTTGATATAGTAGGCTAGGCGGAGAGACGACTGAATTCGCGACTGACGGTGTCGTGGCTGTGTTGCGCAACAGTGCATGTGCAGAAGATCCAGAGATGACGTGCGATAATGAGTGAGAGCGAAAAATGATAAAAGGGCAGGCGCCTTCCTATTTATAAACGTAGCACGAGACTCGAAGCGCCCATAGGTACTCGAGTGCCCTAGGGTAGCCGCCCTAAGTGGAATAATGGGTATCAGACACGTGGCCACCATAAATGGTCACTCCCTTCGTTCCCCCCTCGAGCACGGGAAGGCGGGCGCTCGAAAATCATCCACCTCCTCGACCTAATAGTCCGATGAGCTCAAAACCTCGCCTCCTTGTGTCCCCGACATGACAGTCCGAAAAGCTCCACCCTCGCCCTTCTTCATCCTCGACACGGTTGCTATCAAGTTATTACTCCTCCGCATAGGAGCTACGACTTAGGGGGCTCCTGTTCTGGAGTGGGCCCAGACCTGCCCATCCGTCGGGCAGGCCCAGCCCAACATTATGTGGGGAAGGCCCAACAAGGCCCAAATCCACTATGTCGGGCACGAGTCTAGATATGTCGAGCAGACATTTCCTCTATCGGGCAGAACCACACGTCTTCCACATGATCTCCACGTGCCCACCCCGCGGGGACACGCCATCAGGAAACTACCCACCTCCGAAAGGGAAAGTCAGCCCACCTTCCGGAGATCACATAACAGTTGATATAGGGTGAAGACCATGTGTTGGTCTTCACTATGCCAAGTAAGCCCTAGCAGTTACTTGGGTTGGGCATGGCCATCTGGCCCAATGCAAGTGATCGTTGGCCCTGCGCTGGGGTCTCACTATAAATACCCTCTTTCACTAGAGGGTCAGGTATTCATTCTCTACACCTAATTTATGTATTTGCTCCCACTCTGGTCCTTTACTCACTTAAGCATCAGAGTGTCTTGTAGGTACACCCCCTCCTTCTCCCCACCTCCGGTGAATAGCTACCAGTCTACAACACGTGGCCAGTTAGAAATCTCTCTGATCAGGTACGATTAGTAACCATGATTTGTAGTTGGATTTTTTCCCTAGCTTAAAAAGTTTGGAGCATTCACATTACATGTTTGGTTGTATTCAAATTGATGAGAAAAGGTTGGTTGTTATGTGGTTGAAAAAGAAAAAGTTTGAAAAAGAAAGAAAAAAGTGAAAAAGAAAAGAAAATAAGAAAGAGAAAAAGCATTGAAAAAGAAAAAAAATATCAAATAAAGTGTGCTAATAAGTTGTGTGAAATGGTGTAACATTTGGGAAAATAGAAAAAGGTGAAGGAAATTTTTGAATGCTTGAGAGTTTGAGAAATGATCACTCTCATTTGATTAGGCAAGTTTTTGTTTCATTGACCTTGAGAAATTGACATTTCTTTGTTAGCCATGCCATATTACAACCCTTTAAAGCCCTTATGATTTTTGCTTGTATACTTTCAATATGAGTTTTTTTATGAATGCATAATTAAAATTAATGTTTGCATGATTGTTGGGTGTGAGTGCAACTCCTCATGTTCGTTTTTCATCCCTTAATGAAGTTGCGCGTTAGGTGTGATTCATTCTTGAACATGTGTATTACTTTAGAATTTTTGAATGATAAGTTAAGATCATCACCTGAACGGAATACTTGTTGTATATATAATATGAAACGGCCTCGGAATAATGTAGCACGTATCTGTTCTCTCTGTCCCCCTTTCAACAAATACAACTTATGTATATATAGGTATCAAATTAGGGTTAACTTTAAATTATCAATAATGTCCCTAATGTCCATTTTAAAGCCCAAATAAAATAAACATTTAAAATAAAATTAAAATATTAATTATCTTATTTATTTATTCTAAATATTTAGACAAAAATGTAAAAATAACCGGAACCTAAATAAATAAAAGTTGGACGCTCAAGTGCTCAAAAAAAACCGAATACACAAAAATGATCAGTGCAAAATATACGACTCAGAAAATACAGCGTTTAGTCATATTTTAAAATAATTTTTGACCCTCTAAAACGCTCAAATTGATCAAAATACGACAAAAATGGTTAAAAAATTAAAACAAACACGTCGGGTTAAACTACGCGAAACGTAGATCAATATAATTGATGTCTGCAAACTCGATTTTAAAATTTTCCGTCCACCAATTTTACCCACTGTTGTGGTTCAGTTTGACCGGTCTGTTTGTAAATACGAGAAATTACTCCTATGATATTTTAAGCACTATGCGTGATAAAATACGTGTTATACAAAGTAAAAATAAAGTTGGATGAATGAAAAATTTAAAATGCCCGGACAAAATCATGACTGAATAACCACACTTGACTTGAAACCGAAATTCCTGCCCTTGAGTGCACACTGATCCTCTTAGACAATCATGAAGAAGATGACCTTGATAGGCCTTGGTAAAGAAGATAATCATGATTTTGGGAGCCTTTGCCTCAACTCAAGTGCAATAGCTAGATAAATCACCTCTGAATAGGAAAATGATTGGTCCACCTCTTTAGGAGTTCAATGCAAATGAATGAATGCAGGGTTATGACCTAATAGAAAATGCACATGAATGTGAAAACAAGGCAGTTATGATTAGAAATAAAATGGAAAGTTTTGGGGTGCAACAATACCAAATAGGTAAGCTTGAAACATGAACCCATACTGCAAGTTGTTCTACTGCAGTGCTATATAAACAAAAGTTTGGTTTCCATTCCCTTACTGATATGTAATGGTCATAGATAAGCCAATGGTCATCAATCAATGTTCATGTTGATCCTTTTTACTTGTGAGAGTCACAAGATAATACTCTTTCCCTAGATCAACAATGCTCGGTACTTTATTCCTCGCCCACATCTGGTTCAGTCCGTTCTCGAGAGCTTTGTAACCAATATGTCTGCCAAGCACCTTTACAATGTCTCTGTTTTGCCATAGAACTCAAAATCTCTTTTCTTCTTCTTTTGAGAGAATACATTTTGGGCATTCATATTTACTAAATTTGTGCACTTCAATCTTCAACTCTCTTGAGGAGTATGTGATTTTCTCATTATTTTCTATTCTTGATGGATCGTTAGAAAACTCTCCTATAACCATAGCCTTGCATGATATAACCGCTCTTCCTTGATTTCTATGAGGATCTCCCTTCTCTGATTAAAAATCCACACTTTTCACTCTTTATGTGCTACGATCTGTTAGATCTTCTTCCTCAATGAGAGCCTTTTGGTTCTTAGTGTTTTATCCTAGAAGAGCGCACATGATTTCTCTTGTGTAGAAGATTTTCTCTTTTATTTTGTTTGTTGATTGTCATGTACTGAGATCAGAGAATGATGGGGTAGTTAAAGTTTTAGTAACATATAATTAATTATTTTTTAAAGACTGTAATTTATTTAATAACTATCAAGTTGAAAAAGTAAATATACACTTTTTAGTTAAATAAGTATAGACTGTAACTTATTTAATAACTAACGAGTCTTAAAAAATATATACACAATTTGATTAAAAATAAGTGAATTCAAATTATTTTTATCTTTCTATTATCTTATAAAAATAAACGTATCTTCCTTTTCCTAATAATGAGATTGAAAACGTAAATTAGTTCAGTTACTAAGATTCATTTTAAATTTCATAAAAACTTGAGCTTGATTTTGATATACTTATTTAATTTATGGTATTCTGGATTGAACTCTAGTGTGGACAAGGGTAGATTCATGGTTCGATAGAAGGTTTAGTATGAAGTCAAAGTGTGTTTACATACTGATCTTGTATGTTGTAGTCGAAGTATGCTTAAGCATGGAGTAGTCAAAATGCTAGGATTGTTAGCATGTCGAATTGGGCCTTGCTTGTAAGCCCAATTTTAAGTTAGCTTGTAATCTAAGTAAGCTTAGTAGTCTATAAATAGAATAGTTTTCTCAGGTTGTTGGGAGGAGTTTAATTAATGGTATTCACTTGTAATTTTTGAACCCTTATTCAGAAATTGAATAGTAAAATAGATTTAATCAATTCTCTATTCTTCTTTGAAATTCTAGTATACAGATCTCATATGTCCTGGACATTGATCTCTGCTTAAAACATAACAAGGACAGAACACAAGCAATATGATTTACTTCCAGAATTAACAGTGTCATAACATATGTTGTAACATCTGCAGACTGACAGAACAATTTATCTAACCATTGAAATTGAGTAGAATATTAAATGCAGAAAGATAAATAACACAAGGAATTGTTAACCCAGTTCGGTGCAACATCACCTACATCTGGGGGCTACCAAGCCAGGAAGAAAATACCCTATCAGTAGTATCAATTCAGAGTTAAACTCCCCCGTTTACAACCCCTCACTTAATCCCTACCAGTGCAACTTCTACCTAGGACACTCCTAGATATGAGACACCTCTCACCCCCCCCCCCCCAATCACAACAGTGATAAAAAATGAATAAGCTTTAGAAGACACTACTTGATCTTGCTTAACAGATTCAATCAAGAACAATACACTCTTGCTTACAAGCTTTGAGTGAACAATTTACAATTAACAACCTACAACCTAAATATGTCTACCACGATGCATCAAAAGATACAAAAGGTGACTTACAAAGTCACACACATAAGAGACTCTCAAAATCCTAAACCTTATTTTGCACCAAAGATCTTCTTGTTGTGAATGCTTGTCTTCCTTAGGTCTAGCAATTCCTTATTTATAGACTCTTCTAGTATGGGCTTGTACTTTAGCAAAAGCTTCCTCAGATTTAATAAAATCAAATAATCCTTTAAATCTTTTCATAAGATAATTCTTCAAATGTTTTAATAATTAACACCAAATTAAATTTAATCAAATCAAATCAAATCAAATCAAACTCGAAAACTTCTCATAAGCAAAATCAACTCATATTTGATCTAATCAAATCAAATTCCAAATCTTCTCATTGTAAATCTTCTGCAGAATCTTCTCCATAAAAATAGAAACAAGTATTTTATAGTTTTCTAAAAATTCTCAAAGATCTTTTTTATGAAATCCATTTAAATCTGCACTTTGTTCCTAATAGATCTCTTTGACCTGCGCATACTGATGAGGTATATCCAAGAGGATCTCATCAAACCAAAACACATATGTCCATAGATATAAAGTAGAAGCGTTTGCTTTACTTGACAAAGATGTCATGACATCTGTCTCGACATCTTGTTTGAAACACATGACAGTAGTATTGTCATAACAGTTGATGAAGATGTTATAACATCTTACTTAACATTAGTGTAGAATCATGTTTTACCAAAATTTAGCAAATCATAGCATCATGGAACTAACAATCTCCCCCTTTGGCAAATTTTGGCTAAAACAACCAAACCATGATAAATTAATAACAACAGTTGTTTTATCAAATATATCCACCCTCACAAACTATCATGCTCCCCCTTAATAGTTGCATTCAACAAGCAATAACAACACACTACTCTTTCCTTAGAAGTAGCAAAGTCCTATCACAATGTTGGTCAGCATGTCAATACATGTGACATAACATCAGGACAATAGATAACATTAATACACTTTACTCCCCTTTTTAGCCAAAAATTGACAAAAATTGGAGTAAATGTACACACATATAAACTTAGATGCACACACATAAGATCATAACACATCAATCAAAGCCAAAACAAAACAAAAACTAAATCAAAATCAAAATCATCATGCTTCAAAGCAAGACTCATCTGACAAACTTCACATGGTGCCCGAATATCCAGTCTGACATCTCACAACCTCCCAAGAGGTACACAAACTGCTTGATTCCCAATCAATATAAAGACTGCACCACTGCAGTAACAATCCATGGACAAGGACTTCAACCCCTCCTGCTGAACTCACTCAAACACTGTAAAATCCATCCTGATTCGTACAGATCTAGATACCATAGCTCCTTGTGACACAAGTTATCATAACTCCTTGGATAGGCAAGATGTCATGCACACTCGGATTGACATACTAACATATTCTAGAACAAAATTCTCAATTTGCTTGCTTCACAAGTTATCAATCTTTACCAGATCACTTCCAGGAGAAAAAACCACCTCCCCACACGCATTCTGATCCCAACATGAATTAGAGCACTAAGTTTTAAATCCAAATTATGCATATGAACTAGCACACTGACTACGTTACACCATGATCCAAAGCAGTCTTGACCACTACCTCCACATCATACTCCAGCATGATTAAATACAACACTTCTAAATCAAATTGTGAGTATCAAGCATCACAATCCTAATTCCAGCTTATCATGTATGACATCAACTCCTTTGCCACTCACTTTGGTTCTTAAAACACCAACCACAAGACTTATGATTTCCATAGTAGTCCATACATTTCATTAAGATACACATGAGGGTCTCAGAAGGACACAACTACAGCAGCTTAACAGATCATTACAAACACCAAAAAATCATTGAGAGAAATAAACTCTTATGTAGCTTCCTCGGAGACATAATGTTCAGACATCATGTATGACATTACAATAATTATTCTTAAGCACCTAAAGAAATGATTCCTTCATCAATCAGTCAGACTACAAGCAGTAAGTCATGGACATAAACTACATCTCCTTTTACTTTCTATCTACTACCCTTTTGCACAAATTCATCAATAGCCGGGACAAGACGATTCTTCACCATGACCATTTTCATGCCAAGCAATCATACACCATGCTTCATCATGATGAGAAGCAATATTCACAATATAAACTCCATATAGCTTTACCCCATGAACATAGTCATTGAATCTTGAGTTCTTGCCCTGTCTGAAGCTGCACCTTCAGGGGTGACACTTTTGACAACACCAATGAAAAGGATAATCAATTAAATACTTGCTAAGGCCACAAGTAAAAATTGATTTTAAATCCCCAATTTGAGACACACAAATATTCTGCAGAGAAAAATAAATTCTCCTAGACAATAACTAGTGTTGTTTCCTAGGACATTCATAAGAAACAAGTACAGTCCTAGTTCAAACCAACAGCCTCACAAAGTCAGACCCACAGTCACATTGTCAAGGTAAAAAGGTACACCAGACAACACAACATCAAGACATCTTGTCTGACATCACGACCTCACCAGTGGTGCAAGAACACAAGCTTGCCTGAGAATCAGCAAACTTTGTACAGGCTACAACAATACAACTACACATCAGACAGGTACACAGCTCCCCCTGTCATGCATAATCAGCACTCCCCCTAGAAGATAAAACCCAAACACATGAAGACTCACTTCAACATATTCATATTCACACACTAGAAACACATGCAACACTACACCCCTTGTTTCACAAACCACACTAGAACCAAACCTAATATCAGAGGTAGTAGCAGGATACACATAACTATCTGCAGGATCACCCATATTCAGCTTTGAAAGACCAAAAAAAAACTCCAAGATGTTAGGGTGAATGTCCTTCCATATGCACAAAATCAAAGCTGATGGTGTCTTGATCTTCATCTTCACCAGTCATACAAATACAAGACAAAACACTTGGATAGAGGCCCAAAAATTTGCTGACAAAAAACCCTTTTTGTGGAAGCCAGATCATATGCTCTCACCTTTATATTACTCCCCAAAAGCTTGTACAAATCTTATTTGATCCATTGACACCCAACAATAGAGCAAAAAAAAATACAATGTCAAGTTCATCATGAGCTAGAATAGTAACACAATGTCCCAGCATTTTTTCTGACATTCCACCCTCATAGAGGCATACAATCACAAAATTCTTGAAACCACGAACAATCTTGAAGAATAACTGTATAACTCCCCATATCAACAGATCCTAGACAGACTTTACCTCATCATTCTCCCATATGATAAGTTAGAACACTTATGATTCAACTAGTGAATATCAGATTCCACAATCTAAACCCCAAGATCAGCAAACAAAATGATGTTCTAACATTAGTTAGGATATCCTAATCACATACACCATACATTATGGTTCTTGATACAATAACCACTTGGACTTACTGCCTGAATAATAATCCAATCTGAAGATCATCAGAGAGCACAGTTCAACTAACGAGAAATCCACATAACATAGAGAGAATTAAACTCTCATAATTCTCCCAAAAGAAAGCACTCATCCTTCATAAGCTCCAAGAGATGAACAGAACCAGAACCTCTTTTGGTCTTCAAACAACTACCCTTCCGCACAAGAGTAATTTTCTTCAAGCACACTTCTTAAATAACCAAATGCCACTGTTTGGTTAACTCAACTTCTTTCAGAGTTCTAGAAAAACTTATGATCCACCAAGAAAACTTGATCTTCATATTCCATATCCTACTTGCTCTATAGCAAGGCATCTTAGATACACCAAGCCTTGGAACTGCAACATCTACTCCTTAAACTGCATGAGATAGACCCTTTTGAAGCATTAATTCCATTCATACCCGAGAAGATCAACTTATCTTCAAATGATGTACCATTACATCTGTAAGAGCACAGATTGTGTCTCAGTAATATCTCTATGTTTTGATGATAACATTAATGATAATTTGTATACAAGAATTATACTCTCTAAATTTGTTCTAAACTGTTTTCTACAGGCACAAAAGATTTTAATCTTAAAGAGCAAATTTGATGTGAACAATGAATTCTGAATGGCTCAAGAGCATCTGAAGATTAGAAGAATCTGAAGTATAAGAGCTTAGTCATCAAGATTCTGAAGATACAACACGCTGCTTATATTATCAAGAATCTGAATGAAAGAAGACTCTGAGTGAAGAGACTCTGAATGAGAGAAGACTCTGATCTGAGTGAAGACTCTGATCTAAGAGCATGTTACGCTTCAAGCACACAGCTGCACCAGGCTCTGATTCATCAACATCTGAAGAACATTTTAGGCTCTGAAGTTTCCAGAAGAATCTGAAGAACTGAAGACTCTGATATTGATTGTTGATCTGAACTATCTGAAGAATTATTTGAAGAAGATTATTTTAATATATCCGTTGGAATATGCCAGCAAATCTTTCCTTAATTGGGATAGACAAAATTCTCTGCAAGAATATTATTCCTCTGGTACATTCCTTATATGGTATAATCACAGCTCAGCAGACAATTGCTACACCCACATTTTGTGCGCCGTCTCTCTGCTGCAATAGTACAAAGGACAGTACTATTTTGATATTGGAAATATCTTCTCCAACGGTAAAATATTCTCTCCAATATTCAAGTGGCTATATAAAGGATATCATAGCTCATTCTTCAAGTGCCGAATTAAGACGAAAATTGACGAACTTATTGCAAGAACTCTCTCACGCTAAAAGCTCTCATATTCTTTGCTGTTCATACATTGTTCTAAACTTAGAGAAATAACACAGTTGTGTTTATAGCTTTCATAGAAGCATTTCTTACTCTTACATTGTATTACATTAATTTGTAAAGGAAGTTTTCCTTAAGAGGATCTAGGTTAGATCAGTAGCTCTTGAGAAGACTAAGAACAGTTGTTCTTAGGTGTTGCTATTTGTAATCAGTTGATTTGAATAGTGGATTAAGTCCTTGTTGAGAAAGGCAAATCACTCTTGAAAAGGGTGGACTGGAGTAGTTGAGTTCAACGAACCAGGATAAAAATACCTGTGTTTTTATCTTTGATTATTTTCTGTCATACTTATTCAACCCCCCCTTCTAAGTATTTTCTCACCTTCAGTTGGCATCAGAGCTCCGGTTCTGAGTGTGCATTCGCTTAACCGTGACAGATAAAGATCCAGTGAGAAAAATACTCTGTTATTTATTTGGTTGCTAATATGGGTGATATTCCTACATCAAGCAACAAATATGAAGGAGACAGAATCAGCACCAAACCTCCAATGTTTGATGGAGAAAAATTTGATTATTGGAAGGATAGACTTGAAAGTTTTTTCTTGGGGTATGATGCTGATCTCTGGGATTTAGTCATTGATGGGTATGAACATCCTACTAAGGATGGCAAAAAGATTGATAGAAAATCAATGACTGAGGAGCAGAAGAAAGAATTCAAGAATCATCACAAAGCCAGAACCATACTTCTGAATGCAATCTCTCATACAGAGTACGAGAAGATTACCAACAGAGAAACTGCTCATGATATGTTTGAGTCTCTCAAAATGACTCATGAGGGAAATTCTCAGGTGAAAGAAACAAAGGCTCTGGCGCTGATACAGAAGTATGAAGCGTTCAAAATGGAAGAATCTGAGAACATTGAGACTATGTTTTCCAGATTTCAGATTCTAACAGCTGGGTTGAAAGTTCTGGACAAGGGCTACTCAACATCTGATCATGTCAAGAAGATCATCAGAAGTCTTCCTACCAGATGGAGACCTATGGTGACTGCATTGAAGCTGGCCAAGGATCTGAACAAAATCTCATTAGAAGAACTCATCAGTTCTTTGAGAAGTCATGAGATTGAGCTGGAGGAAGATGAACCCCAGAAGAAAGATAAAGGTAAATCCTTAGCTTTTAAATCTAACAAATCTGTTAAAGCTTTGCAGGTTAATGAAGAAAGCTCTGAGGAATCTTCTTCTGAAGAAGAAGATGAACTATCTATGCTGTCCAGAAGGATCAACAAACTCTGGAAGCACAAAGGGAAAAAGTTCAACAACTTCAGAAGATCTGATCAAAAGAGAGAATCTTCTGGACACAGAAGATCTGGCAAGAAAGAGATCACTTGCTTTGAATGTAAAGAACCTGGACACTACAAGAGTGAATGTCCCAAACTTCAAAAGGAAAAACCCAAAAGGAAGTTTGATAAAAAGAAAAAGGTTCTGATGGCTACATGGGATGACTCAGATGAATCTGAATCATCTTCTGAATCTGAGGAAGAATGTGCAAATGTTGCGCTGATGGCCAACACAAATGATCAAGATGAAGGAACGTCATCATCTGAATCTGAGTCAGAATCAGACTCTGACTCTGAAGAGGTATTTTCTGAACTCTCCAGAGCTGAACTTGTTGAAAGTTTATCTGACATGTTGGAAAGCTACAGCAAGATTAAACTCAAATACAAGAAGCTGAAAAGCAATCTTGAATCTGAGATTGATCTTCTGAGAACAGAACTTGTTGAGCAGAAAGAAATAAATTTAAAACTCAAAAATGATTTAGAAACAACTCAACAAGAATCTGATACTGAAACAGAGTCAAGTGAAAATATTTTAGAAAAATATGACTCCAGTTTTAGAAGATTCCTCACTAAAAGCATAGACAGAAGCAAAATGGCTTCTATGATCTATGGTGTTAGTGGGAACAACAGAAGAGGCATTGGTTGTGAATCCTCCTCTGGAAGCAATCCAAAGTCTGTTGATAAACTCTTCATCAAGAAGACTCCTCTGTATTCTCATTTCAAGTTTGGTCATCTGAAGGATATTAAACATACAAGCTCTGAAAAGAGTACTTATGTGTTTAAGCCAAGGGTTAGCCAGAATAAACACTATGTTGAAAAACAGAAGTTTAGGCAAAACCACAGAACATCTAACCCCAAAGGACCCAAGAAGATCTGGGTACCTAAAAGTCAAATAATACCTGTTGCAGATGTTCTTAGCAGCAAAATCCAGACACCAATCATGGTACCTGGACTCTGGATGCTCACGACATATGACGGGCGAAAGGTCTATGTTCCAAAGCCTGGAACTTAGATCTGGAGGGGACGTGAAATTTGGAGGGAACCAGAGGGGCAAGATCATTGGCTCTGGTACAATAGGTAATGGTAACCTACCCTCTATTTCTAATGTTCTGTTAGTTGAAGGATTGAAACATAATCTATTGTCCATAAGTCAATTAAGTGACAATGGTTATGATATCATCTTTAATCAAAAATGTTGCAAAGCTGTATGTCAAAAGAATGGTTCAATCCTATTCAGTGGAAAGAGGAAAAACAACATTTACAAAATTAACCTTTCTGAACTTAAAGTTCAAAATGTAAAATGCCTTTTATCTGTGAATGATGAGCAATGGGTCTGGCATAGAAGATTGGGACATATTAATATGAGACGTATATCTCAGATTAATAAACTCAATCTGGTCAGAGGACTCCCTAATCTGAAGTTCAATTCAGATGCTCTGTGTGGCGCATGTCAAAAGGGTAAATTTTCAAAATCTCATTTTAAACCAAAAAATGTTGTTTCCACCTCTAGACCATTGGAATTACTTCACATTGATCTGTTTGGACCAGTGAAAACTGCATCCATCAGAGGCAAGAAGTATGGGTTAGTCATTGTAGATGACTACAGCAGATGGACATGGGTAAAGTTTCTAAAACACAAGGATGAGTCTCATTCTGTGTTCATTGACTTCTGCAATCAAGTCCAGACTGAAAAAGAATGCAAAATTATTAAAGTCAGAAGTGATCATGGTGGCGAATTTGAAAACAAATATTTTGAAAAATATTTTTCTGAAAAAGGAATTGCACATGATTTCTCCTGTCCTAGAACTCCACAACAAAATGGAGTTGTAGAGAGGAAAAATAGAACATTGCAAGAAATGGCCAGAACCATGATCAACGAGACAAATCTGGCAAAATACTTTTGGGCAGAAGCAATAAATACAGCATGTTATATTCAGAACAGAGTGTCTGTAAGACCTCTTCTGGAAAAGACTCCCTATGAATTGTGGAGAAACAGAAAGCCCAACATTGCTTATTTTCATCCATTTGGATGTATTTGTTATATGCTTAACACTAAAGATCATCTGAACAAGTTTGATTCCAAAGCACAGAAGTGTTTCATGCTTGGTTATTCTGAACGCTCTAAAGGCTACAGAGTATTCAATACTGAAACACAGATTGTGGAAGAATCTATTCATGTTAGATTTGATGATAAGCTTGGCTCTGAAAAGCCAAAGCAAGTTGAAAGTTCTGCAGATAGAGAAGTTATTCTCACAGACTCTGAAGTCTCAGAGGCAGACAAGACTAAAGACAAAGACTCTGAAGCAAATCCAGATGCTACGCCTCTAACTTCCCAACTTGACAATCTGCATATTTCTGAAAGACCAACAGTCAGAGGATCTTCTTCCAGAATGAAAGCTTCTCATCCAGAGGATGTGATAATTGGAAAGAAAGATGATCCAATAAGGACAAGAGCATTTCTCAGAACTTCTGAATCTTCCTTCTGTGGCTTAGTGTCAATTATAGAACCAACATCTGTTGATGAGGCTCTGGAAGATAATGAATGGATTTTAGCTATGCAAGAGGAGCTGAATCAATTCACAAGGAATGAAGTCTGGGATCTGGTTCCAAGACCTAAAGGTTTCAATGTCATTGGAACAAAATGGGTTTTCAGAAATAAACTAAATGAGAAAGGAGAAGTTGAAAGGAACAAAGCAAGACTGGTTGCTCAAGGCTACAGTCAACAAGAAGGCATAGACTACACAGAAACATATGCTCCTGTTGCAAGGTTAGAGTCTATACGCTTGCTTATTTCATTTGCTGCACAACATAACATCACTCTTTATCAGATGGATGTTAAAAGTGCTTTTCTTAATGGAATTATAGAAGAAGAAGTGTATGTCCACCAACCTCCTGGTTTTGAAAATGAAAATTTTCCAGATCATGTTTACAAACTGAAAAAATCTCTTTATGGACTAAAACAAGCTCCCAAAGCTTGGTATGAGAGGTTGAGTAATTTTCTTCTGAAGAAAGATTTCATCAGAGGAAAAGTGGATACCACACTATTTTGTAAAACCATTAAGAAAGATTTGTTGATTTGTCAAATTTATGTAGATGATATTATTTTTGGATCAACAAATATTATGCTTGGAAAGGAGTTTGCTAAATGTATGCAGGAAGAATTTGAGATGAGCATGATGGGAGAACTGAGATTCTTTCTGGGAATCCAAGTAAATCAGACTCCAGAGTGCACCTACATACATCAGACCAAGTATGTTAAAGAGCTTCTGAAGAAGTTTAACATGTTGGATAGCAAAATGGCAAAGACTCCAATGCATCCTACAAGCACTCTAGGTAAGGAAGAGGTAAGTAAGAAGGTAGATCAGAAACTCTACAGAGGTATGATAGGATCTCTTCTTTATTTGACTGCTTCTAGACCAGACATTCTGTTTAGTGTTTGTTTATGTGCTAGATTCCAATCAGATCCTAGAGAATCACACTTAACTGCTGTTAAGAGGATTCTAAGGTATCTGAAAGGTACTGCTAATGTTGGTTTGTGTTACAGAAGATCTGACAAATATTCACTAGTTGGATTCTGTGATGCTGACTATGCTGGAGATAGAGTTGAGCGCAAAAGTACTTCTGGAAGCTGTCAGTTTCTTGGAAGTCATCTGATCTCCTGGTACAGCAAGAAGCAACCAACAATTGCACTATCAACCACAGAGGCAGAATACATTGCTGCTGCTGGGTGTTCCACTCAGATGCTCTGGATGAAGAGTCAACTAGAAGATTATCAAATCTATGAGAGTAATCTTTCTATCTTCTGTGATAATACTTCTGCTATATGTTTATCCAAAAATCCAATTTTACACTCTAAGGCCAAACATATAGAGATTAAACATCATTTCATCAGAGACTATGTTCAGAAGGGTGTAATAAATTTAGCCTTTGTTGATACAGATCATCAATGGGCAGATATCTTCACAAAACCCCTTGCTGAAGATAGGTTTAAGTTTATTCTGAAAAATATTTGTATGGATTTTTGTCCAGAGTAATATTTCTCAGAGTCAACTTCTCAGATGCTAAGTGTTTAACACTCTGAAGTATTTCATCTGTCTTGCTTGTTTATTTTATCTGTGATTTATTTTTTGTGTGAAACTCTGAACTGACCATCTCAGAGGATCTGAAAGTTGAAAACGTTTCATTTCTTAAGAGTTATAGAATCACATGCAAGCAAACACGTGTCACTCAGAATCTGAAAAGATGGAGTACACCTACTGATTATGACGTTTAAGGTATTGCTTTGAAAATCTCAATCTGTCTTGATTTTCCCCCAAATGTCATATCATAATTAAAAATGATTACTTTTCATTTAATGCAAACGTGCGTATGTGTCCTATGTATGTCTGTTGTGTTTCCCATGCGTGTTTTATTTGTCTATATAAACCACTCTCTTAACACATTCACACTTTTCACATTCTCAAACACATATGCGCTTTTGTCTGTTGTTCTCTCTCTTTGCAAACCCTAAAAGAACCCAGAAATCTTCATCTTCTTCATCATCATCAACAATGGCATCCACTTCAAAAGCAGTTACTACCAAAGATGCTACCACCGTCATAGAACCAGTACGCACTCTCCTAACTCCTGTTGATTCTCTTGAAGTATTGTGTGAAAGTTTCGTGGATTTAGGAGATCTTGCTGAAAATGGGTTTGATCTGATTTCTTCAATCAAAGCACAAGGCTGGGACGGTTACTTTGACAGGCTTATGGGTCCTGTGTATCCAAAGTTAGTGAAGGAGTTCTAGATCCATGCATTTGCTACTCCAAAGTTCGTTCATTCCTCTGTGCTGGGAAAGAAGATTGTTATCACTGAAAATCTGATAAGGAAACTTATAGGTTTTAAGGCAACTGATGGAGTAACCTCTCTGTCTTCTGCGCGTGAAGATCTGAAAGATGTTTGTCAAGAAATCTGCACTACTGGTGAACCTTGTAAGAAGGTTAAGTTCTTGAAACCCACTTACAAGATATGGGCTAAGATTTTTATGAACACCATCTTTCACAGACCCTCTTCAAACTCATCTGATTATGTTAATGCTGAACAACTTTACTTCATGTATTGTTTACACCAAAACATTCAGATTGATCTTCCATATCTATTGTTTAATCATCTGGTATCTCACGTCAAGGAAACAAGGGAAACAGCTAGAGATAAAACTGGAAAAGTCAGAACATGGATTCCTATGGGAAGGCTGATTTCAGATATTCTGATAGAAAACCAACTTGTGGCACATCTGCAAGAGGCTGGGTTGACAGAAGATCTGAATTTTATCATTGGCTCTGAAATAAATGGTTTAACTCTGAGAAGGATGAAACTGGTTGAAGATTTATCTGAGAAACCAAGGAAAACTAACTCTGAAGAAGTTAGGGGAAGAAGGATTCCTGTTGAGGATTTTCCTTTATTCACCTCAGATGAACCTAGAGAACTTATTGCTGAGTATGTTGCTCGTTGCATAAGAGATGGTGTTGAGATTCCTGCCAATCTTGTGCAGAAGGAAGGCCAAGTTCTTCCTGATTTAACAAGGGAAAGAAGACGTAAGAGAAAAGCTGATAGTGAAGGTCATCAGAAGAAAAGGAAGCATTCAGATGCTGAAAAGAAGAAGAAAAGGAAGAAGCTGAAGAAGGTTCAACCAAATCCTCCTGCAGCAACTTTTGAAGAAATTAGAGATACTCTGAAACAGGTATTTAACACTGATTCTAATCCTGTTCATCATTCTGCTACCCCCACACCATCTGACTCACCCCTTATATTTAAAAGATCTAGACCATCTGAGACTCATACACCACAACCAACAAACATACAAACAGATATTCCACAACAAACTCAACAAACAACACCACAACCTCAAAACACCATCCCAGAATCTACCATTCCAGAGGATGTTCACCCTGAACACTCTGACCAACCTGAAAATCTCATTAATCCTAATGAGATATTAGATATCACACCTTTAAACCGTTCTATCATTTTATCTTCAACTTCTGAAAAATCTAACCACTCTGATACATCATCTGATGATGAATCATCTGGTTACATTAATGAATGTTTGAATGATCTCAAACAACCTCGTTCTGAGAGTGTTTGGAAACAACTGTTTAAATCTCCCACTTCTGAACATCCACCTTCTCCACAAAATTCCCCAACTCAAACTCTCACTCCACAACCTCTTGAAATCCAAAACACTCCACAACCAACATCTGAACCACAAACCACACAACCAACATCTGAACCAACCAACCAACAAACTTCTGAACCACAAATCAACCAACAAACATCTGAACCACAAACATCTGAACATCCATCCTCACAACCTCAACCTTCTAAACAAACACCACAAACACAACCAACCCAACCCAGAATCCCTGATGAAGCAGAATTGGGATCAAGTGTTTATACTATGTTAAGAGATTTTGACAAGGATAATGTCTCAGACTTTGCTGACATTATGGATGTTTGCATGACTACTATGGACAAAGAGGCTGCTAATGCTGTTTGGAAGAAATATCTTTACAGACTGAATAGGGAGGCTTTGAAAATCAGGACTCAATGTCTTAGATTGTCAAAAGTAAGGCTTGCTGCTTATCAGAAACGGATTAAGAGAAACCCTCCTCCTATTCTTCTTCTAGAAGCTCCTCCACCTCCAGAAATTCCTGCACCTGATGTTACTAAGAATGTTTCAGAATCTATTGTTTCAGAATCTGCTATTTCAGACTCTACAGATCTTCAGAAGGATGTCAAAGAACTAAAGGATTTTATGGTTGATCAAAAGAAAACAAATGAAGAAATGAAAACTTGGATGGCTAAGCAAGATGAAAATTCAGAAAGGATTACAGCACTGCTGCAACTCATTGCTTCTCAACAAGCCTCATCTGCTAAACCTACTTGATGTTTTGCACAAGTTTTCCATGTTTTGCTTTGTTTTGATTTTCTTCTGATATGTTTTGTTTGCTTCTATCTGAATCTGGATGTTCTCTTAATGACAATGATCTTTTTGCTTATCTGAATATGTGTTTCTTCTGCATCTTTACTGTCTTTTAAAATTCTTTTTGATTATGACAAAAAGGGGGAGAAACAAAATAGAATCTGATTGTTCAAATCTATAAGCAATTATCTGAACTAAGTCAGACATGTTACTAACATTCTTTGAATCTAACCAGACTCTGACAAATTTATCTAACCAGACTCTGACAAATTTCATTGAAGTTTTTCCTGAGATCTATCTTTTCAGAACCTGATCAAAAATAGCTAAATCTGAGTAAACCAGACTCTGATATCTAAAGACCAGACTCTGATATCTAACCTTGAGTACTATGATCTAAAGATAACTCAAGACAGGAAATGGCAAGATAAACAACCAAGTGTTCTGAAGTTGTTCATCTGGCATCAAGCTTTGGCATCAAGCTTTAATACGGCATCAAGCTTTGACTCTAGAAGTCAAACATATGTCAACCAGGCTTCAATCAGGATGTTAACCAGGATTCAATCAGGCTCTGAATCTGAAATGTAATCAGGCTCTGAATCTGAAATATACTCAACCAGAAAGGGAAGTATCTAATTCCTTTAGAGTATTCATTTCAGGGGGAGATTGTTAATCTCAGGGGGAGTAATTTTAACTCATTTTTATTGAACAAATTGCTCATGTTTTGTCATCATCAAAAAGGGGGAGATTGTAAGAGCACAGATTGTGTCTCAGTAATATCTCTATGTTTTGATGATAACATTAATGATAATTTGTATACAAGAATTATACTCTCTAAATTTGTTCTAAACTGTTTTCTACAGGCACAAAAGATTTTAATCTTAAAGAGCAAATTTGATGTGAACAATGAATTCTGAATGGCTCAAGAGCATCTGAAGATTAGAAGAATCTGAAGTATAAGAGCTTAGTCATCAAGATTCTGAAGATACAACACGCTGCTTATATTATCAAGAATCTGAATGAAAGAAGACTCTGAGTGAAGAGACTCTGAATGAGAGAAGACTCTGATCTGAGTGAAGACTCTGATCTAAGAGCATGTTACGCTTCAAGCACACAGCTGCACCAGGCTCTGATTCATCAACATCTGAAGAACATTTTAGGCTCTGAAGTTTCCAGAAGAATCTGAAGAACTGAAGACTCTGATATTGATTGTTGATCTGAACTATCTGAAGAATTATTTGAAGAAGATTATTTTAATATATCCGTTGGAATATGCCAGCAAATCTTTCCTTAATTGGGATAGACAAAATTCTCTGCAAGAATATTATTCCTCTGGTACATTCCTTATATGGTATAATCACAGCTCAGCAGACAATTGCTACACCCACATTTTGTGCGCCGTCTCTCTGCTGCAATAGTACAAAGGACAGTACTATTTTGATATTGGAAATATCTTCTCCAACGGTAAAATATTCTCTCCAATATTCAAGTGGCTATATAAAGGATATCATAGCTCATTCTTCAAGTGCCGAATTAAGACGAAAATTGACGAACTTATTGCAAGAACTCTCTCACGCTAAAAGCTCTCATATTCTTTGCTGTTCATACATTGTTCTAAACTTAGAGAAATAACACAGTTGTGTTTATAGCTTTCATAGAAGCATTTCTTACTCTTACATTGTATTACATTAATTTGTAAAGGAAGTTTTCCTTAAGAGGATCTAGGTTAGATCAGTAGCTCTTGAGAAGACTAAGAACAGTTGTTCTTAGGTGTTGCTATTTGTAATCAGTTGATTTGAATAGTGGATTAAGTCCTTGTTGAGAAAGGCAAATCACTCTTGAAAAGGGTGGACTGGAGTAGTTGAGTTCAACGAACCAGGATAAAAATACCTGTGTTTTTATCTTTGATTATTTTCTGTCATACTTATTCAACCCCCCCTTCTAAGTATTTTCTCACCTTCAACATCAACTAAGACCCTGAAGTACGTCTTGATGTCAGAACCTCTGATAAGACATCCTGCTGGTGAATTCAGTCCTTTATTATGCCACTTAGAAGAACCTCATCACTCTATTAGAACAAGAGTTCCATGTTCACATAGACTTGATTAATGATATCAAGGTTGAGTAGACAACCTCTATTCAGCTTTATTGTACCCCAACAAGTACCTTGAAATGCATTTGCTTCAGGAACTCCTCTTTGGAGAAACCAAACATGCCAAAGCTTGATTCTTCAATAGATCCCATTTTCCTTAAGTAGAGACTTCTTCAGAAAGTCAAAGATAAATGCCACTTATCTTGACACCTATTGCACTTCATTACACCTAGATCAGAAATAAACTAATCCAAGGTGAATTCATGAAATCTTCAACTTTACTTCTTTAGACAAGTTTCTTGCCAGGAAACTTTCTAGACAAATTGCGTGCCTCTGTAGGTCCAAGCTGAGGAAGAATGCAAACACACATGTAAATGGTACCAAGATCATCAGCTACATCTCCTATGCTTTAGAGAATCATTCTTTGAATCAACAAGATTTTGCATAATCTCTACTCAACATTTGGTTGAACATCAGATCTTTGAAGTAGACCAAACAAATCAAGGTCCAGATACTTGAGCAACAACTGATGAGGCACCTTGATCATTGACTAAGGATAATTCATTAAATATTTGTGAATAACAAAAATAGTAATGAATCTTAAATCCTTATAAGGAATCCTACTTCCAGAAGACTAACTTGTATCATCCACCGAATGAACCATCGGAACTTCGACAATGTTAAACATTATGGATAATCAACTAAATACTTGTGCATTCCATAAATAAAAATTGATCTTAAATCCACACAACTTGTCGAGAAGACCATATGACAGATATTTACACTTCAGCAATACCAAAAGTATTCTATAGTTAAAAGATCTTTAAGGTTAACACCCTTGACTCAACCTGCCTATGACTTCCTCTGTTGATAGAACCCTTGCAAGTCATGAGTGGTGAAAATAAATCACCTCCCACTATCTTTAAGTTGAATAACATCCATCAGAAAAACATGCAGCGGAACCACCAAAAGAACATCTTCAACATGCCATAAACAAGATGTCAAAGCATCTTATAGGACACCATACAGAAAAAGTAGCCACTCCTCCTGTAGTTGTTATAGAAACTCCTTAGAAACCTTGAACAATCATTAGTAGTTGTTCCTCTTGATCCATAACACTCATCTCAACCATCAATACCCTTGAGTATATTAGAATGAATGATCTGATCTCTCTAACTCCTCTTTTGAAAAAAACATTCAACAGATCATAGGAGTTCCTATATCAGAGAGCACAACAGAAGATACACATAATCCTTCAAAAATAGGAGTTAACACAAACTCCCCCTCAACTCCATAAGTAGCAACTCCTCAACAACCCATCAGCAGCCCAAACATTTAGCAAGATCAGCAATTCAGCTACAACTTCTCCTTGTTTAAAACACCAGAAAGCATGTCCCAAGATCTCATCCAGAACAGACAGGATGCCTGCTCTAATACCAATTGAAATTCTGGTATGCAAATCTTAGATGTCCTAGACATTGATCTCTGCTTAAAATAGAACAAGGACAGAACACAAGCAATATGATTTACTTCTAGAATTAACAGTGTCATGACATATGCTGTAACATATGCAAACTAACAGAACAATTTATCTAACCATTGAAATTGAGCAGAATATTAAATGCAGAAAGATAAATAACACAATGAATTATTAACCCAGTTCGGTGCAACATCACCTACATCTGGGGGCTACCAAGCCAGGAAGAAAATCCACTATCAGTAGTATCAATTCAGAGTTAAACTCCCCCATTTAAAACCCCTCACTTAATCCCTACCAGTGCAACTTCTACCTAGGACACTCCTAGATATGAGACACCTCTCACTCCCCTTCAATCACAGCAGTGATAACAACAAATAAATAAGCTTTAGAAGACACTCTTCAAAGACACTACTTGATCTTGCTTAACAGCTTCAATCAAGAACAATACACTCTTGCTTACAAGATTTGAGTGAACAATTTACAATTAACAACTTGCAACCTAAATATGTCTACCACGATGCATCAAAAGATACAAAAGGTGACTTACAAAGTCACACACACAAGAGACTCTCAAAATCCTAAACCTTATTTTGCACCTAATATTTTCTTGTTGTGAATGTTTGTCTTCCTTAGGTCTAGCAATTCCTTATTTATAGAATCTTCTAGTATGGGCTTGGACTTTAGGCAAAGCTTCCTTAGATTTGATAAAATCAAATCAAATAACCCTTCAAATCTTTTCATAAGATAATTCTTCAAATATTTTCATAATTAACACCAAATTAGATTTGATCAAATCAAATCAAATCAAACTCCAAATCTTCTGACAAGTAAAATCAACTTATATTTGATCTAATCAAATCAAATTCCAAATCTTCTCATTGTAAATCTTCTGGAGAATCTTCTCCATAAAAATAGAAACAAGTATTTTATAGTTTTCTAAAAAGTCTCAAAGATCCTTTTTATGAAATCCAATTAAATCTGCACTTTGTTCCTAATAGATCTCTTTGACATGCGCATACTGATGAGGTATATCTAGGTGGATCTCATCAAACCAAAACACATATGTCCAGAGATATAAAGTAGTAGCGCCTGATGTACTAGACAAAGATGTCATGACATCTGTCTCGACATCTTGTTTGAAACACATGACAGTAGTACTGTCATAACAGTTGATGAAGATGTTATAACATCTTACTTAACATCAGTGTAGAATCATTTTTTTACCAAAATTTAGCCAATCATAAAATTATGGAACTAACATTCTTGCTTCTTCTTTTTTCCTTTTTGAAACCAAATAGGGTTTCTTGTGTTTGTTCAAGAAACTCAATCTCTATCTCATGACTTTGTTATGTTATTGAAGACATCGTTTCACAACAAACTAGTGCAGTGAGCGTGGAGGAGAAGATATCTTCAACAAAGTATGAGATTAATAAATTCACTAGTGTGAATGGTTTCGGTTTGTAGCGCTTAAAGATGTAAACATTTTTAGTTCAACAGAGTTTGTTAGAAGTGTTGAAAGGATCAGAGAAGATTGATGTTGCCCTAATAGAGAAGAAGAAGACATGGATGGTTGAAAAAGCCCACATTGCCATTGTATTGATCCTTGGTGATAAGGTTCTCCGGCAAGTTTCAAAGGAGAAAATTACAGCGGGTGTATGGACAAAACTTGAAGGCTTGTACATGAAGAAATCGTTAGTTAATTGTCTCTACTTGAAGAAAGCTTTGTATTCATTCAAGATAAGTGAAGACAAAGCCTTGACTGAGCAGCTGGATATGTTCAACAAGTTAATTTTTGATCTTGAAAATATTGAGGTCAAGGTTGATGATGAAGATCAATCATTGTTGTTGTTGTGCTATTTACCTAAGTCTCATGCTCACTTCAAAGAAACTCTCTTGTATGGAAGCGAGTCGTTGACCTTTGAAGATGTTCAATATGCCTTGTACTCTTAGGATTTGAACGAACGAAAGGAGCACAAGCCATCTTTTGTTGGTGAAGGTTTGTCCGTTAAGGGGAAATTCTTGAAGAAAGATGGTAGGTTTGAGAAGAAGAAGAAGAAGGGTAAATTTCTACAGACTTATGGTGGTAGTGCTCCTACTATTAAGTGTTATCGTTGTAAGAAGGAGGATCATACAAGAAAATTATGCCTTGTTCGACTGAATAATCATGGTGGAAAGGATAATAGTAATGATGCCATTATGCAAGATGGTTATGAATAATTTGTTTTTATGGTGGTTTCAAGCAGCGACTCTAGCAAGGAGTGGATTATGGATTCAGGGTCTACTTGGTACATGACTCCAAACAAAGATGTGTTTGAGGAATTGTGTGATCAAGATGGTGGATAAGTGTTGTTGGGAAACAATAGAGCTTGCAAAATTGCAGGTTTTGGATCTGTGAGATTCCAGCTCCTGATGTTAGGTATGTACCTGATCTTAAGAGGAATTTGATTTCTCTTGGTGAAGTCGACAAGAAAGGATATGTTTTCGAAGGAGAGCAAAGCATCCTAAGGATAATGAAGGGATCTAGTAAGTCTTAAGAGGCGTGAAGACATAAGGCTTGTATACCCTTGAGGCTGAGGTTATAAGTGGTTTAGCATATGTGACATCCACGAAACCTGTGTCAAAGACTGAGCTATGGCACAAGAGACTTGGCCATGCCAGTGAAATAGGCCTGGTTGAATTGTTGAAACAAAATCTACTGGGTGGTGACAAGGTCGAAAAATTGGAGTTTTGTGAACCTTGTGTATTTGGTAAATCCTGTAGAATGAAGTTTAACAAAGGCAAACAAAGAACACATGGATACCTTGATTACATTCATATTGATCTTTGGGGGAATGCAAGGAATCCTTCACTCCCAGGTGCAAAGTATTTTCTATCCATAGTTGATGATTACTCTAGAAAGTTATGGGTATTCATCCAAAAGACTAAGGATGAAACTTTTGAAAATTTCAAAAGTTGGAAGACTCTGGTCGAAAACCAAACAAGCAGGAAGGTCAAGACTTGAGGACCAACAACGGTCTTGAATTTTGCAATGAGGCATTAAAAAAATATTGTGTTGCGTCTAGTATTACAAGGCACAAAACTACTGCAAGGACTCCTCGACAAAATGGTTTGGCTGAAAGTTTTAATCGAACAATTCTAGAAAGGGTGAGGTGCATGTTGGTAAGTGCAGGATTGAAAAAAGTGTTTTGGGCAGAAACTGTTGTGACTGCATCTTACTTGATAAATAGATGTCCCTCAACTGCCTTGGGAATGAATACACTTGAAGAAGTCTGGTTGGGACATCCACCCAGTCTCGATAGACTTAGAGTATTTGGTTGCTTAGCCTATGCTCACATTAGGCAAGACAAGGTCGAACCTAGAGCTTTGAAATGTATGTTACTTGGTGTTGCACCCCAAAATTTGACCAACCTTTTCCAGTAATTTGGCTTATGTTTCATTTCATTTGCATTTGCATATCATTTATCACATACTGTGCATTTTGTCAGTCGAAGTGATTTATCGGGATTACAACCCCTTTTCTCGCGTTTCAGGTGATTCAAACCAGTTCGAATAAGGAGATTTATTTCAGAATCCAGTGGAGTTTGTCCTCATTCTGTTGATCCAGTCCGTGATGTTATTTTTGGTGACATTTCGGTGGTCGCCCTTTTGCTCTTTATTTCGCTGCATTCTTGTGTTCCTATTCTTTTTTGCTTTAATTTTCTTTTTAGAACACAAAATTAGATTTTTGTTTAGAAATAGATTTTTATTAATTTTGTTTAGAATATTAGGATTTATTTAGAAATAGATTTTTATTTAATTTAGAAAATAGAGTTTGTTAATTGAGAAGTAGTTAGTTTTTTATTAGGATCTAAGAATTATTAGAATTAGAACTAGTTGTTTTTTTTTAGAATTAGTTGTAATATGATAGAAAATAAAATTTAGAATTTTTTTAAAATAGATTTATTATTAAATAGAATTAGATTTGTATTAATTTAAATAGGAGTAGGATTAGAGTTTTTGATTTTTATTAATTAGATTTAGAATTTTATTCAATTAAGATTAGTTAGATATTAGATTAGTTTAGATTAATTAGTTAGGTTAGTCTGTTAATTAATTATTTATTTGTTTAGTTAGATATTAGATTAGTTAGATTGATAGAGTTAGAATTAAGTTAATTAGATTTTATTGATCATTAATTGGTATAACATTATTAATACAACATTTAAACTAGAATTCATTAAATCAGCTTTTAATTAATCGTTTAATCAGTCAAAGCCTTGCCATGTGTCACTACCTCGGGTATATATACACTATTCACTATCTCCCTCCTCTCAACCCTAACAGCTGCTACAGTGCTTCCCCCAAGAACCCTAATCCCAAGACCCAGCAAAAAACCAGCCGCCGCTCCAACTCAGTGAACTCGCAGCTCACTCCACCCTTCACTTGCCATTTTCATGAACACAACAATAACCATCCACCATCTTTAACCTTTTAACTAAAACTTACAACATCTTCATCTTCAGAACTTCATCAGCTTCCGTTTCAATCACCATGAACAACCCCTACATCATCCAACCTTCATCCATTTCCAGCAACTCAAACAAACTTCTGAAACAACATCCACCTTCAACCTCCATTTCGTCCACCATGTTCACCATTGAACTTCCTTCAAATCTGAAACCAAAAAGCGTCTTCCACCCATAACCAAATGAAACCCGTTTTCACAAAATCAAACCTTCATCCTCACTCACCATTTCAAAACCCACTCGAAACTCCATTATCAAAGCTTCGAAACCACTTCATCTTCAACTCGATCTACACCCAGAAAATCACGCCGGACCCCCTTGACAAACCCATTCGCGATGTTCTCATCCCTCTTCCACCTTCCGAAATCTGCAACCAAACCAAAATCGCAACCATAATTTCAACCTTCGAAACCAATCGAGACCCACCATCAACCAGTGAATAACACCAAACCCATAACCCATTTTAAAACCTTCAAACATTACATCCAGGAACTCAGAACAAGACCAGAAAATTAGAGAGAGAGAATTTGAAGTCACGAAGGAGCAATTTGAGATGAGATTAGATTGAAAACAAACCTATTTTGTTACCCAAACGGAACGAGCGAAATTGCGACCGGAAAGCGACAAGGAGAGGGTGGGTCGAGTGTGTCGTGTCCTCGTGATAACACTTTTCTTCAATCTAATTTTTATCGTGTTTGCTTCCGTTTTGGGTTTAAAATGGTTGTTTCTGTTGAATCTGCTTGGCGGCCATGGTTTATCTCTCCACCGTGTTTGTTTTAGAGGAGGAAGAGTTTCTTTTTTAGGCTGGAAGAGTGGGTGCTTGTTGGTGGGTTGGATAAGCTCAATTCCATTGTTTTAACCGTGACTTTTGAGTGGATAGTGTGATGGGCTTCCAAGCCCAAATGGTGATTTTCTTTCCTTTCCACCCCTATTTTTGTTAAGCACCCCCCTGTGCTTCTTCATTTTATTTTTAGTATTTGTACATTTTTGTTTATTATTTAATATATTATATAAAACAGATTTTCATTATGTAAAATATATTATATAGTTTTTTTCTTTTTAATTAGAAGGTTATAAATATTTATAGAGAGTTTTATTTCAATTTCTTTTAGAATTTTGATTCTTTTTCTTTTTTTAGAGGTAATTTTATTTCTCTTTTGTTATTGGGAATTTTGTTCCATTTTTGCCCTTTTGATCGATGACGAGACCTCCAAGTTGTTATACGTCAAATTATTGATGGAAACGGCAATCCCGAGACCACTTTTCTCTTCTTGTTTTCATTTTCTGACCCTTTATCCATCTCTGTTCATTTTTCACCGTTTTTGGTCGATGACGAGACCTCCGTAATTCATTACTAGTCAAATTATTGATGAATAATGTTGGATCCGAGACCACTTATTTCTCTCCTCATTTCTCTTCATCTTTCGATTTTATTTTGTATCCGTAAGACGAGATCCCACTTCTGTTTATGGTCCGTGCGACACGATTAAATTGGAGAATGATCCTCAATATCATTTCTCTATCTTGTCCTTAGCACGAATATCAATACGCGACCACTTATAGTTTGGCATCTCTTATAAGTCGAGCTACGACGGTTTAGCATCACATTGGTCCTGATTCGTAACATCGTCAACAAGGATCAAAGAGGAGATGTTTGGAGAGGAAGCTTGCACGTAATATAAAGGGTCAATGGAACCACTCTGTTCGATAACATTGTTTTAATTTCATTCTTTTTTATTACCGTCGAGTGTTATGAGCTGTTAGCGATAGATACATGGGAAATGATGAGTTGGGAACCTCTTCTCGTTCATCTAGAGTGTTTAGAATATGTCCTTTGGACGATATGCGACACATTCGCTCCTATGTTTTAGGATTTTTGCGTGTGCGTCCGATTCCTTCCCATTTAGGCGTTTCAGGCCTATAACCCTTTTCTCTCGCCCCCGTGCGATGGAGACTCCTTATTCTCTAGCCCCCGTGCGATCGAGACTCTTTCCCGTAGTTAGCCGAACTACGGCTGTGCTGATCTCTCATATCTGTTGAGAGTACGTAGGCATAGGATTGTGATAATCCTAGTGAGCACTTTTCCCTCTTTCCTGTAGTTAGCTGAAGTACAGCTGCTTTGATTTCTCATGCCAGATGAGAATATGTAGGCACAAGACGCGATGTCTTGGCGAGCACACTAACAACTAACTTCACTTTTCTCTCCCCCCTGTGCGATCGAGACTTTCCCGCTAATAACTGACGTCCCTTTCTCTTGCCCCCGTGCAATTGAGACTAGCCTGTTGTTCTAAACCCGTTAGGTTCCCCGTACCTTTTAACCCGTGGACATGCTACGTCAGTTCTACCGCAAATAGGTAATGCCTAAGTCTCCAATGGTCGAGCAACAATACACCTAACTGCTAGAATGTGTACGCTAGTATCGTCTACCTTTTTGCTCTCTCCCCGTGTGATCGAGAACACCCTCTTTGACCCGTAGTTAGCCTGAACTATGTTTTGCTTTGATTTCTCATGCCAGGTGAGGATACGTAGGCACAAGATGCGATATCTTAGCGAGAAACCTACCCCGTAGTTTCCCGAACTACGTTGACTCTGACTTTCCCATTGCACGAGGGAATACATAGGCATAGGGCGGCGATGTCCTATCGAGTCAGTTCTTTCCTTTTAGCAGCAGCCATAGATAGTTTGTTTTTCATCCATAGATCTACACAACAAGCGTGGATCCCGTTGAGTACAGCGAATGTGGGGGGTGCTCATACCTTCCCCTTGCGTAACCGACTCCCGAACCCGAGATATAGTTGCGATGACCTCTCTTTTCCCTTTTCTGTAGGTTTCCTCTGATCGTTTCATTTCCCTCTCTTTGGGATAAATAATAAGTGGTGGCAACTCTTCTATCCTTGTCGGCCCATCTTCGCAGCAATGCGACAACTGGAGACTCTGTTGGGGACCTTCATTTGCAGTCTCGCCTTGCTTTGTTTCCTAGCTGTCTGTGCTCCCCAACAGCTGGCGAATTTGTTGGGGACCTTCTTTTGCAGTCTCGCCTTGGTTTGTTTCCTGGTTGTCTGGGCTCCCCAACAGCTGGCGACTCTGCTGGGGACTTTTCCCATCCCCTATGCAAGTCTATCCTAGTGTTTGTTTGCTTGTCTTTGGGTGTGTATATATTTATGTGTTGTATTTTGTATATTGTTGTATTTACATTTTCCGTACTCTATTATTATATGTTGCTATTATGCTGTTGGGTGGTTGTTCCTTTGAGAGATAAGCCAAAATCCAGGCTTGAGGGCACACATAGCATTAGCATGGGGAGTAGTGATGGACCTGTATGATTTCTCATGCACAGTCCCCATGAAATTCGCGTTCAGACGAGGTCTTCTTTGAAGGCATCCTATCTTGTACATTTGTAGGGAAAGGGTGTTGGATCCGAAGGCTGTCGACTCTAGAGACCGATCACTTGGGAGTCAGCTAAGTGAGGCCGCTTCGTTAGACTATGATGCCAAACCAGAAATGGTGAACGTATCATCGTTTCTTGAAAGTCTGTGATGATGGCGACCGCATAGGATGCCGAACCTTATCAGATTAGGTCCATACCTGTGAGAGGGATTGGGTTATGCAGGAAACTTGACCTCCAACCTACCCGATATTTTGGTTTTCTCTTCAGAGCAAACTTTTGAACTTATCCCGTCAGCACCGCAACAATTTTTCAGAGTTTTGTGGCGGTTGTGATCCCGTGTTTGCTGCATCTTGCATAAACATCTTTGCATCATTTTGCATATCATTCTTCAGCTGGCCAGAGCTCTTACCCAACCTTTGTTTTGATTCAGAAAGTGATTCCCCGGTGTTTGTTTTGAACAAGTGGTGATTGTTGGAAGAATACCAAGTGGTTGAAGCAGAATCAAGCAGTGGCAAGAAGTGAAGTTAGGTTAGAAGTTGTTGGTATCTATGTCAAGGAACGACTTCTAGATTGTTGATAGCCCGTCAGGTTTTACTGTGATGACCAATCCTCTATATGGTTCTCTGCCTGATGAAGATTCTCCACAAGAGAACAACCTTAATGAAGCTCATCCTGTGCAGCCCTCTGTTGAAGACCAAGGTCTACATGAACAGTTTGTTGTCCAAAGTGAACGTTTCTCTTCTTCTGATACTACAGATTGTTATGATGTCGCTTTCTCTATGCCGAATTCCCAAAGAGAGGTCCCGACGGTGAAGACTACGGACCCGAGAGCTCTTGAGTACGCTAAAAGGTTTCATGTGTTGGATGAAAAACTCAAGGCCTTAGAAGTTAAGGATACTTTTGGTCTCAGCGCTTCAGACATGTGCCTGGTTCCCGGATTACTGTTACCTTCGAATTTCAAGGCGCCGAGGTTTGAAAAGTTCAAAGGAGATAGTTGCCCGAGGCAACATTTGGTGATGTTCTGCAGGTGAATGACTTTATTTGTGCACAACGACAAGTTAATGATGCACTGTTTCCAGGACAGTCTGATTGAAGCATCTTTGAGTTGGTATATGCAGTTAGAGAGTGGTCAAATTCGATCATAGATGGATTTAGCCAAGGATTTTCTGAAGCAGTATGAATATAATCTTGATATGGCTCCCAGTCACATGCAGTTGCAAAGCTTATCTCAAGAGAACAATGAACCTTTTAGAAGGTATGCTCAGAGGTGGAGAGAACTTGCTTCCAAAGTGCAACCGCCGCTTCTAGACCAAGAGTTGACAGATATGTTCATAGACTCCTTGCAGAACCCATACTTTGAAAGGATGCTCGGAATTGCACCAAACTTCTCTGAATTGGTAATAGCAGGAGAACGTATTGAGAATGGTGTGAAGACTGGAAAAAATTCAAGATGTCTTACGCAGTCAGGCCAGTGAAATTGAATATCTCTATAGCTCTCAGGAAGAAGAAGAGAATGTGATTGATGCGGTCATGGCAGATGTTGGTTATTCTCGAGGTGAATTAGTGAAATCTTTTGGTTCTTCATCTTCTCAGCGGTCATTATCTTCTGTGTCACGTCAGTTTGGACAGACAACTGTTCCTAGGGCACCACATCAGAAACCTTGGGTTGCTCCTCATGCAAATCAACGAGCCCATGGTCGAGGTTATCCGAATCAGCACCAGAATCAGAATAGGCCTCACAACAACTTGGAAAGAAGGATTGCTCCCCTTTATCCAGTTCCTATGTCATACAGTCGACTTCTGCCACACCTGATTCAGAACTCTTTGGTGGAGCCTAAGACTCTAAATCCTGTGCCAGAACCTTACCCTCCTGGGTACGATCCCCATGTGCAGTGTGGACATCATGGCGGATCCATGGGGCACTCAACCGAAGATCACAAAGCCTTTCAAGCCAAAGTGCAACAGTTGATTGACAAATGGTGCATTTCTTTTCCAAAAGAAAGTTTGGTGGTTCATGTCAACCTCTCAGCTATCTAAGCTCGAAGTTTCCAAGAGTTATTTCCAGAAGCCAGTGGTCCAGATAGGAAGACATCCTCAACATTGGCAGTCCTCGGACATTTTTATCATTTGCATTTGTAGTTTCTTTCTTGTTAGTTTCTACATGCTTTTAAACATTGTTGTTTTGAATGGTAATATTAATGAAGTGATTATGCATTTTTATGAATTAATCATGTGCGTTCGCTCATTTGTCTTTTTTATCACAAAGCATAGACACATGCACTTTTATCCACTCCACTTCATCACTGTTCTTTAGCAAAGATTGGAGGGAGGATGACGAAAACTGAAAACTCATTATTGCTGATTGTATGCTTTCGGATAAAATTATGCTGATGACATACATGCATTATTTCAAATCCCCTAAACACCGGAGAGATAAGGAGTTAGTCCCTAGTTAACCACTTCGAGCCTATAAGTAGGAGTTTCTTCGGATACTTTCAAACCATCACATCTTAACCTAGGGCAGGGTAGTTGTCAGTTGATTTGACTGAGCGTTTGAGTTTTATAGATGAGTGTCCCCATTCGAGGACCAATCACATCTTATTCCTCTCAAGAGGTCGTTCCTCATCAACCACAATGGTTAAACCTCACCAGTAGGAGTAAAACAGTCACAACCCTTTCAGAGGAACCAAGACAGTCCGTGTCGCACGACTTGTGTCAGAAAAAAGGAGAAAAGAAAAACAAAGAGAAAAAGAAAAAAAGTCTGCTAAGTTGAAAAGCTGGAAAGCAGATACTTAGGCAAAATTGGGGCATCCTGATGGACTTCAAAATCAGAAAATTCGAAAGAATTAGTCCAGGAAAAAGTTAGGAATAAAAGAATGAAAAGAAACAATCACAAAAGAAAAATCCTCGAATAAGAACAAGGTCGTGTGACTACAGACACAGAAGAGAAAAGGGGTGACTGTCATTCTAAAAACCTTGTGAGTTCCTTAACCATCACTCCTGCCATTCAATAAACCTTTTGGAGAAGTGAGTGCTCGTGTCGAGTTAACTGAATGTAGGATTAGAGATCATCATGGAGAAGGGGTGGGTACAAATCATACTTTGAGCCTAATATCGTTTGTTTCAATAACCGTGAACCAGACCACGATTCAACCCTTAAAAGACCTAATTGAGGCAGGGTTTATTATGAAGGCATACTACAATGAGGTTGAGTAACCTGACTCCTACATGATTTGCTAATCGTATCCTTGTTGTATCTTTCACAATCAAGTTAGCACAACGTTTGGACTAACAGTCCATTCGTCTCACTATCACGATACTTAATAAGTGACATTTCTTTCAGAACTTGCATGAACACCGCATTAAAATTACCATTCGTGAGCAAACAACTTTAATTGCAGGTCAGTAGTTGACATGGAGGAAATTCCAACAGGGAGCAGTCAAACAGGACTGAATCATTCAGCAGTCTGGATCAGAATTGAGTATTTTTTTTTGCAACCCTATGGATTTGGGGCATTGACATCCAGTGAGTTTGGAATCAGTCAGTCTGAGACAAGTCCTGAAGCATTGGTTGATTATGGGGCAAATCATTCAAGAAGCAGTTGATCAGAAGTGAATCATCTCTAGACTACCAATCAGGGGCAGGTCACCTAGAGATTTTGTTGAGTTGAGGGAAGATCCTTCTAGTGCTCAGTCAGGGCAAGTTAAGTCGCTTCAACACTCAGTCAGGGGCAAGCCACTTCAAGAGTATATTGAAGCCAACCACCCTGAAAGTTGTTTAATCAAGAGCCTTTTATGGTACAGATTCTAGGGAAAGCCATCTCGAGGTCGTCTCATGGCAAGCTTTCTTTTCAAGATGAACTTTCCCAAGGATCAGACAGGGGCAAGTTGAACTACATTGAGGCAAGTTATTTAAGCAAGTTCATTCACGTCAACAAGAATTGAGTGTCGGGGATTATGCCATCACCCTATCCCATAACCTGAACCTGTTACCTGTCAGAAACTATGTAACCGAAATCATTTCCAAAGCCCAGTTCTCGTCTGGAAAACTTTTAAACCAGTTCTCGTCTTGTCAACCCATTAGTAAACACCAATTCTCGTCTGGTACATGTCAGCTTTTTAACCAGTTCTCGTCCGGTCACCCTTTCTTTAGACTATTGTTTAACTAGTTCTCGTCTGGAAAACACAGTTTCAAAGTCCAGTTCTCGTCTGGCAAACCAGAAATCAGTTCTCGTCTGATACCCAAACCAGAAATCAGTTCCTGTATGATACCAAACCTAGAAGTTAGTTCTCGTCTGACAACTTAACCTTTTGCCACCAGTTCTCGTCTGGTAGTCTACCCTCGAATACTAGTCCTCGTCTATTAATTCCCCTTTAAGATCCAATTGCATTGGTAACTAGAAATAAATCCATACACATCCAATCACCTTAAACCTAGTCCTATTGATCGATAAAATAGCAAGTGTACTATTTTATTCGATGTAGTAATAAGGGAAAAAGTCCCAAGTATTGATCTCGAGGACTGCGTAGTAATCAACAATTGTTTTAGTATTCAAAGGAACAAAAACACCTTGGGGTTGTTTGGTAACAGATTATAAGAACAAGTAAAATAACAATAGTTTAGAGTAAAAATAAGAACGATGCTAGGGAAGGGGATAAATTGCTAGTAAAGACGTTAAAGAATTATTCTGAGATATTCGTTTCCAACCTTAATAAGTCAAATTTCAAAATCAGTTTTCCTTAATTCCTTAATAAAAACCCTTTGATAATTTTCCTACGCACTAATTCCTTAGTTGCACACGGAAATCATCAAGTAATAGTTCTGACATAAAAACACGCTACTACGGGGTATCTCCATTCCTAGGTAATATCAACCGTAGTGTCATTTTGCAAAAGCATTAGGTTGACTTTCCAGACCAAAACCTAATCGTAAATCAAATTCCATTTTTCAATACGAATTCGCATAAAGATCGTTGCAAAATAAAAGCTATAAGGTGAATGACATAAATCTCATATAATAATTCCAACAAAGGTCAATACATTGCAATTTAGGACCACCCCTAGCCCTCCGGTTGGTTCACAGTGCGATCATACAACTCAAGATGCTCGTTGGCGGCAATTGCTTCTATGATCCTTTTGATACCAGTGGCTGTTGAGAAGTTGGTTGAGCCATCGGCCGCAGTGTCAATAAGCTGTTTTGTTTTGAGTCGTAATCCATTCACAAAATTCTGCATCTGCTCGGTGGCGTCCATGTTATGAGTAGGACATGCCGTCAGACACCTCTTAAACCTCTTATATGCATCTCCTAAAGATTCCCCTTCTTTTTGTTTGAAGTTGACAATGTCATATCTTTTCCAAATAAATACTGAAGTAGGGAAATACTCGTTAAGAAATGCATTTTCAATCTCCTGCCATGTTGTGATACTCCTAGCTGGAAGTGAGTAGAACCATTCTTCCGCATCATCAGTCAGTGTGAACGGAAACATAACCAGTCTCTTGGCTTCTTAGGAATGGCCTTCTATCTTCAAAGATGTGGTAGTCGTTAGGAATCTTTGTAGATGCTTGTTTGCATCTTCATTGATTCTTCCTGCGAAAGGCTTGCTCTCCAACTGGCGAATAGTGGAAGGATGTAGCTGAAAGTGTGTCACATTCACCGGTTGATTTATGATAGTCATCCATTTTGGTTGAGCATTGGCCCCTCCATAGTCTCCCAAAAGTCTTTTAGGCTGAGGTGGATTCCCAGCCATTTGATCAGTTTTAGGTGTTGTCTCCCTCTCAACTTCTGAATCACTATGCATAATTACAACCTCTTCTCTTTCTAGCAACAGAACGTCGGAGCCTGAACTTGACCCTGCCAGTCTTTCAAATCTAGCTTTTCTCAATCTTTCATGCAATTCTCGCTCTGGTTCTGTATCAAAAGAATATTTAGCTGAGGCCTGACCTCGCATACACAGTTAGACAAACGTTAGATAATTTGAGCACATAGATAATACCGCGAAAAATTAAAAAATTTAGTCGCAGAGCAACAAAATTTATTTTGAATATTAAAAACAACGTTAATTTGGCAGTTCCCCGGCAACGGCGCCAAAAACTTGATCGATAAAATAGCAAGTGTATTATTTTATTCGATGTAGTAATAAGGGAAAAAGTCCCAAGTATCGATCTCGAGGACTGCGTAGTAATCAACAATTGTTTTAGTATTCAAAGGAACAAAAACACCTTGGGGTTGTTTGGTAACAGATTATAAGAACAAGTAAAATAACAATAGTTTAGAGTAAAAATAAGAACGATGCTAGGGAAGTGGATAAATTGCTAGTAAAGACCTTAAAGAATTATTCTGAGATATTCGTTTCCAACCTTAATAAGTCAAATTTCAAAATGAGTTTTCCTTAATTCCTTAATAAAAAACCCTTTCATAATTTTCCTACGCACTAATTCCTTAGTTGCACACGAAAATCATCAAGTAATAGTTCTGACATAAAAACACGCTACTACGGGGTATCCCCATTCCTAGGCAATATCAACCGTAGTGTTATTTTGAAAAAGCATTAGGTTGACTTTCTATACCAAAAACCTAATCGTAAATCAAATTCCATTTTCCAATATGAATTTGCATAAAGATCGTTGAAAAATAAAATCTATAAAGTGAATGACATAAATCTCATATAATAATTCCAACAAAGGTCAATACATTGCAATTTAGGACCACCCCCTAACAAATGGGGGCTTAGCCACTCATGTTCTTAATCAAAACAAATGCACTTAAATATAAAAGGGAAAAAGTCATTACAATAAGAAATGGTTTCCTTGGATCATCAATTGCTTCCGCTCTTGATCGATCCTCTTTTGCCCGAAAAATCCTTCTTCAGTGTAACAATTCGATCCCCCAATTCCAAAGTACTCGTGTCTTTGCCAAAAAGCGGCTAATATATCCAAAATCAAATTACATCACAAAATGTGTAAAATGCCCTTCGAAACAGCTCAGCTAGCATTAAAACATGAAAAACAACAAATTCACTATCAGTGGCCCTGATACGGGCTGTGTTGTGTGACACGGGTGGCCGTGTCAGGCTGCTGTTCAATGTGGGCGAGCCATTCTTCTTCAGGGGCTGCAACACGGGCCGTGTTGTGTGACACTGGCACCCGTGTTGCACTTTTGTCCTCCATTTTCCTCTTCTAATCTTGGTCGTGTCATGCTTCCATGCCTCTCCTGACACGGGCACCCGTGTCAGACCTTTGATTTTCGCTTTTTCAGCTTTTCTTTGTCCCCGAAACGGTCCGGAATTTTGTTACCACTTCCTGCTCAAAACACACTAAAAACGAACAAATCAAACGCACCAGCGGCATAAAATGATATAACCTTAAAATAAGACTTTCTCAAAGACAACTGAAAATAACTATGAAAACATAAACAAAAGACGCGAAAACGAATGAAAATATTGCAGAACCAACGACACACACAGTTTGAAAAACATAACTAAAACCCACTGATCACCTATCCCTAACCAAAAAGTCCAATTGTACTTGGCACCTGGTCATCCCCAGAGGAGTTGGCTCCTTCTCTTCAACATTTATTTTGCTAGAGTGGCTCGTTTGCATTTTGCATTGTGCATAGCATCCTCTCAAATGTATAGCATTTCCATTTCGTATGGAGCATTATGCCACATTCAAACATATGCATTTGAGACATAAGCCAGGTTGTTACCTTTTGTTTTCAGGTGTATCTCCAGTAGACAGCAGTGGTTATTTCAGTAAGCCCGTGCGGTATCCAGACCCGGCTTCTTCCGGTTACTTCAGTAAGCCCGTGCGGTATCCAGACCCCAGCTTCCTCCGATCATTTCAGTAAGCCCGTGTGGTATCCAGACCCCGGCTTCCTCCGATTAGTTTCAGTAAGCCTGTGTGGTGTCCAGACCCCGGCTTCCTCCGATTAGTTTCAGTAAGCCCGTGTGGTATCCAGACCCTGGCTTCCTCCGGTCATTTCAGTAAGCCCGTGTGGTATCCAGACCCTGGCTTCCTCCGATTAGTTTTAGTAAGCCCGTGTGGTGTCCAGATCCCGGCTTCCTCCGATTAGTTTCAGTAAGCCTGTGTGGTATCCAAACCTCGGCTTCCTCCGGTCATTTTAGTAAGCCCGTCTGGTATCTAGACCTCGGCTTCCTCCGGTTATTTTAGTTAGCTCGTGCGGTATCTAGACCCCGACTTCCTTTCGTTCCATCCCAGCGAGCATGTGTCATATCCAGACCCCGACTCATACCCTTTTGTTTAATCAACTTGTGCGGTATCCAGACCCTAGTTGATGGTTATTTCAGTAAGCCAGTGTGGTATCCAGACCCCGGCTCCCATCGATGTATCTTTTCGCCCGTGCAGTATCCAGACCCTAGATATTTATGATGGTCTCCCTAGCCCGTGTGGTATCCAGACCCCGGCTTTCACCGGTTTTTATTGGCTCAAGCTCGTGCGGTATCTAGACCTCGGCTTCCACTGGTTTATCTCCTTAGCCCGTGCGGTATCCAGACCCCAGCTTCCACCAATTTATCTCCTTATCCCGTGCGATTTCCAGACTGCGGCTTCCACCGGTTTATCTCCTTATCCCATGCAGTATCCAGACCCCGACTTCCACCGGTTTATCTCCTTAGCCCGTGTGGTATCCAGGCCCCGACTTTCACCGATTTTATTGGCTCAAGCACGTGTGATATCCAGACCTCGGCTTCCACCAGTTTATTTCCTGATCCTATGAGGTATCCAGACCCTGGCCAGTGATTTGTTTTGCCTATGTGGTATCCAGACCCCAACAAACCATGATGTTTCCTTTAACCCGTGTGGTATCCAGACCCCGGTTAACATCATTTTAACTCTTTAAGCTCGAGCGGTACCCAAACCCTAGCTTAAGCTGTTTGTCTCCTGAGCACGTGTGGTATCCAGACCCTGGCCGATGGTTTATTTTGCCAATGTGGTATTTAGACCCTGACAGATTGTAAAATTTTCTCTTGCCTGTGCGGTATCCAGACCCCGGCAGATTGTGATCTTCAATGGATGCGTCCATCTTATCTTATCATTCTCTCAAACAGAATTTACTTATTCAAGTTCATTTATTCCCTTTAGTGTAATTCTTCTTTCAGATTGTGAATTGATGAATTCTCTCCTCAACTGCGTGTTGAGTTGGCCTTCGGGTTCGATGCTCGCTTTTATTTAGCGAATGCCTGACTGCGAGGTCATATGTTCTTCTCAACTTCGTGTTGAGCCGGCCTTCAGGTGCGATGCTTGCTTTTATTTAGCGAATTCCTGACGGCAAGGTCAGATGTTCTTTTCAACTTCGTGTTGAGCCGACCTTCAGGTTCGATGCCTGTTTGTTTAACAGATGCCTGATGGAGAGGTCAAATGTTTCTTCCGACTGCGTGCCTACGTTTTCTAATTGGTAATGAGTTAGCTCATTGTCCTTGCAACTATCAGATATAGCCTCTCCAGGGATCATGTTCCCACTATGGTGGACCATTCTACAGTTTCTTTTGCGGTTGGCAAATTTCCGGGTTCTGTTGTATTCAACCGCCCTTTAGCTTGAACGTTTGAAAGCAGTTCGCTTTTCATCCCTTCACGTCTAAGTCGTTTGAATAGGGGCAGCTGTTGCACCCCAAAATTTGACCAACCTTTTCTAGTAATTTGGCTTATGTTTCATTTCATTTGCATCTGCATATCATTTATCGCATACTGTGCATTTTGTCAGTCGAAGTGATTTATCGGGATTACAGCCCCTTTTCTCGGGTTTAGGCGATTCAAACTAGTTCGAATAAGGAGATTTATTTCGGAATCGAGTGGAGTTTGTCCTCATTCTATTGATCCAGTCTGTGCTGTTATTTTCGGTGACATTTCAGTGACATTTCGACGGTCGCCCTTTTACTGTTTATTTCGTTGCATTCTTGTGTTCCTATTCTTTTTTGCTTTAATTTCCTTTTTAGAACATAGAATTAGATTTTTGTTTAAAAATAGATTTTTATTAATTTTGTTTAGAATATTGGGATTTCTTTAGAAATAGATTTTTATTTAATTTAGAAAATAGAGTTTGTTAATTTAGAAGTAGTTTTAGAATTATTTAAATTAGTTTATTTTATTAGGATCTAAGAATTATTAGAATTAGAACTAGTTTTTTTTAGAATTAGTTGTAATATGATAGAAAGTAGAATTTAGAATTTTTTAAAATAGATTTATTATTAAATGGAATTAGATTTTGATTAATTTAAATAGGAGTAGGATTAGAGTTTTTTATTTTTATTAATTAGATTTAGAATTTTATTCAATTAAGATTAGTTAGATATTAGATTAGTTTAGATTAATTAGTTAGGTTAGTCTGTTAATTATTTATTTATTTATTTATTTATTTAGATATTATATTAGTTAGATTGATAGAGTTAGAATTAAGTTAATTAGATTTTTTTATATCATTAATTGGTATAACATTATTAATACAACATTCAAACCAGAATTCATTAAATCAGCTTTTAATTAATCGTTTAATCAGTTAAAGCCTTACCACGTGTCACTCCTTGGGGTATATATATGCACTATTCACTGTCTCCCTCCTCTCAACCCTAACAGCCGCTACAGTGCTTCCCCCAAGAACCCTAATCCCAAGACCCAGCAAAAACCCAGTCGCCGCTCCAACTCAGTGAACTCGCAGCTCACTCCACCCTTCACTTGCCATTTTCATGAACACAACAATAACCATCCACCATCTTCAACCTTTTAACTCAAACTTCCAACATCTTCATCCTTAGAACTTCATCAGCTTCCGTTTCAATCACCATGAACAACCCCTACATCATCCAACCTTCATTCATTTCCAACAACTCAAACAAACTTCTGAAACAACATCCACCTTCAACCTCCATTTCGTCCACCATGTTCATCATTGAACTTCCTTCAAATCTGAAACCAAAAAGTGTCTTCCACCCATAACATAACGAAATCCGTTTTCACAAAATCAAATCCTTCATCCTCACTCACCATTTCAGAACCCACTCGAAACTCCATTATCAAAGCTTCGAAACCACTTCATCTTCAACTCGATCTACACCCAGAAAATCACGTTGGACCCCTTTGACAAACCCATTCGCGACGTTCTCATCCCTCTTCCACCTTCCGAAATCTGGAACCAAACACAAATCGTAACCATAATTTCAACTTCGAAACCAATCGAGACCCACCATCAACCCGTGAATAACACCAAACCCATAACCCATTTTAAAACCTTCAAACATTACATCCAAAAACTTAGAACAAGACCAGAAAATAAGAGAGAGAGAGAGATAGAGAGAGAGAGAGAGAGAATTTGAAGTCACGAAGGAGCGATTTGAGATGAGATTAGATTGAAAACAAACCTATTTTGATACCCAAATGGAACGAGCGAAATTGCGATCGGAAAGCGACAAGGAGAGGGTGAGTCGAGTGTGTCGTGTCCTCGTGATAACACTTTTCTTCAATCTAATTTTTATCGTGTTTGCTTCTGTTTTGGGTTTAAAATGGTTGTTTCTGTTGAATCTGCTTGGCGGCCATGGTTTATCTCTCCACCGTGTTTGTTTTAGAGGAGAAAGAGTTTCTTTTTTAGGCTGGAAGAGTGGGTGCTTGTTGGTGGGTTGGATAAGCTCAACTCCATTGTTTTAACTATGACTTTTGAGTGGAGAGTGTGATGGGCTTCCAAGCCCAAATGGTGATTTTCTTTCCTTTCCACCCCTGTTTTTCTTAAGAACCCCCCTGTGCTTCTTCATTTTATTTTTAATATTTGTACATTTTTGTTTATTATTAAATATATTATATAAAACATATTTTCATTATGTAAAATATATTATATAGTTTTTTTTTCTTTTTAATTAGAAGTTTATAAATATTTATATAGAGTTTTATTTCAATTTCTTTTAGAATTTTGATTCTTTTCTTTTTTTAGAGGTAATTTTATTTCTCTTTTGTTATTGGGCATTTTGTTCCATCTTTGGCCTTTTGGTCGATGACGAGACCTCCAAGTTGTTATACGTCAAATTATTGATGGAAACGACAATCCCGAGACCACTTTTCTCTTCTCGTTTTCATTTTCCGACCGTTTATCCATCTCTGTTCATTTTCACCGTTTTTGGTCGATGACGAGACCTCCGTAATTCATTACTAGTCAAATTATTGATGAATAATGTTGGATCCGAGACCACTTATTTCTCTCCGCATTTCTCTTCATCTTTCGATTTTATTTTGACTTGTGTTGGATCGATGAATTCTTGTATCCGTAAGACGAGATCCCACTTATGTTTATGGTCTGTGCAACACGATTAAATTGGAGAATGATCCTCAATATCATTTCTCTATCTTGTCCTTAACACGGATATCAATACACGACCTCTTATAGTTTGGCTTCTCTTATAAGTCGAGCTACAACGGTTCAGTGTCAAATTGGTCCCGATTCGAAACATCATCAACAAGGATCAAAGAGGAGAAGTTTGGAAAGGAAGCTTGCACGCAATATAAAGGGTCAACAGAACCACTCTGTTCGGTAACATTGTTTTAATTTCATTCTTTTTCATTACCGTCGAGTGTTGTGAGCTGTTAGCGATAGATACATGGGAAATGATGAGTGGGGAGCCTCTTCTCATTCATCTAGAGTGTTTAGTGTGTGTCCTTTGGACGATATGCGACGCATTTGCTCCTACGTTTTAGGATTTTTGCATGTGCGTCTGATTCCTTCCTGTTTAGGCGTTTCAGGCCTATCACCATTTTCTCTCGCCCCCGTGCAATTGAGACCCCTTATTCTCTCGCCCCTGTGCAATCCAGACTCTTTCCCATAGTTAGCCGAACTACGGCTGCTCTGATCTCTCATATCTGTTGAGAGTACGTTGGCATAGGATTGCGATAATCCTAGCAAGCACTTTTCCCTTTTTCCTGTAGTTAGTTGAACTACAGCTGCTCTGATTTCTCATGCCAGATGAGAATATGTAGGCACAAGACGTGATGTCTTGGCGAGCACACTAACAACTACTTTCTCTTTTCTCTCCCCCCAGTGCGATCGAGACTTTACTGCTAACAACTAAGTCTCTTTCTCTTGCCCCCGTGCAATCTAGACTAGCCTGTTGTTCTAAACCCATTAGCTTCCCTGTACCTTTTAACCCGTTGACATGCTACGTCCGTTCTACCGCAAACAGGTAATGCTTAAGTCCCCAATGGTCGAGCAGCAATACACCTAACTGCTAGAATGCGTACGCTAGTATCGTCTACCTTTTCTCTCGCTCCCCGTGCGATCGAGAACACCCCCTTTGACCCGTAGTTAGCATGAACTATGTTTTGCTCTGATTTCTCATGACAGATGAGGATACGTAGGCATAAGACGCGATGTCTTGGCGAGCAACCTCCCCCCATAGTTTCCCGAACTACGTTGACTCTGACTTTCCCATTGCACGAGGGAATATGTAGGCATAGGGTGGTGATGTACTATCGAGTCGGTTCTTTCCGTTTTAGCAGCAACCGTAGATAGTTTGTTTTTCACCCATAGATCTAGACAATAAGTGTAGATCCTGTTGAGTACAACGGACGTGAGGGGTGCTCATACCTTCCCCTTGCGTAACCGACTCCCGAACCCGAGATATGGTTACGATGACCTGTCTTTTCCCTTTTCCGTAGGTTTTCTCTGATCTTTTCATTTCCCTCTCTTTGGGATAAATAACGAGCGGTGGCAATCTTATGTCCTTGTCGGCCCCTCTTCGCAGCGATGCGACACTTGGATACACTAAAGGAGTCAAAGCTTATAGTTTGTGGTGCCTAGAGCTTAGTCACAGGAGGTGTATTACAAGTAGAAATGTAGTTTTTAATGAAGTTGAGATGGCTTTCAAGAAATCTGATGACCTTGGTCAAAGTTCAAAAACTTCTGAAGAAGAGCTAGAATAGGGAGAGATTCTTGTTGAGGTGGAGCATAACAATGTTGAATTGCATGACCTAGATGAAGTAGAAGAAGAAGTTGAAGCTGATGTCTGTTGCTACTGCGAAAAAAGGTGTCAGCAATGACAGAAGAGTCGCCACCTATCGTTATTTATCCCACAGGCAGGAAATGAAACGATCAGGAGAAACCTAGTGAAAAGGGATAAGATCGGTCATCGCAACCAAATCTCGGGTTCGGGAGTCGGTTACGCAAGGGGAAGGTGTTAGCACCCCTCAAGTCCGTTGTACTCAACGGGATCCACGCTTGTTTGTTTATCGAAAAGGTTGTTTATCTATTTAACTACAGGTCCGGGTTAAAAGAAAAGAATAAAGGACTTGACAGAGCGTCACAGCTCTGGGCCTACGTATTCCCTCGTGCAATGGGAAAATCATAGTCAACGTAGTTCGACTAGCTACAGGTGAAAGAGGGGGAAGGTTGCTTTCCAAGATATCGTATCTTGTGCCTACGTACTCTCAACATGTATGAGAGATCAGAGCGAATGTAGTTCGGGATAAAAAAGAACACAGGTTTGTTCAACTGTTTTTTACCCGAGTAAGGTTAATAGGTAGTTCTAGCAGTTTGGTGTATGCAGCTCGCTTGTTGGAGACTTAGGCGTTACCGTTTGCGGTAGAACTAAGAGTTAACAACACTCTTTTATCTGAAAAGATTTTCCTGATTAGAGACCCCAGAGGGCAAAAGAGGTTTGAATGTTTGTTTTTGTCTTTTATAAGAAGTGTTTTGAATGAATGTTTGTAATTCATATCGTACTAGAGACTATGACCTAGGAGCGAATGTGTCGCATATCGTGCTAAGGGCGTATGCTAAATACTCTAGGTGATTGAGGAGAAGCCCCCCAATCACCATTTCCCAGGTAGCTTAAGGCTCGTAACGTACAATACTCATTAGCCTTTATTATGTGATTTATTATATATTGTTTGAAGATGAGAAGAGAGAAAGAACTCTAAAGGGGAACTAATCAAAACCCTAATGTTATCATACAAGATGGTCCTAAGGTTGAGTTTAAAAAGGGAATTCTATCCTATTTGTTATCATGCAAAGGGTTAGAACCTAATGTCTATCATCACCATCCTTGAACAAGTATGTGAGAACCCTAAGGGAACATGTCAATGGGAAGAAGAAACAAAACTAAAATCATTAAGCAAATGAAATATAAATGTGAATGGATGCACATGCAATGCAACAATACAAGCAAGGGAAGACACGTCAACCTTTAGATGCAAACAAGAGATGCAAAGAGGAAATAAATAATCAAGCAAAAGGAGGTAACCTCAACCTTTAAATGCAAGTAGAAAGTGAAAAGAGAAAGCTATCACATGCCTATCTCTACCCTAATGCACAACATCACACAATCATGGTGGAGAAAGAAGGGAATGATGATGGGAAGCAAAGTGAAAACCTAAGTAATTCACTATGGCACTCAACCAAATTCATCACACAGGAATAGTCCTCAAAGAATCTACCGCTCATGGAATGCACAAAGTTCTTCATAGGGAAGAACTAGGCTCTCACCAGTGGGACCCTTAAGTCATAGGACTAAGAGAAAGAATGAGAAGAAGTGCAGTGTGAACCAAGGGAACCCACTATGTTCCATATGTATCAACACAAGATTCCATCAAAGGCTCATACTTCTCATGGAATGCACAAAGTTCTTCCTAAGGAAGAACTAGGATCTCACAAGAAGGATCCTAAGATGGAAGGACAAGAAAGAACGAGTGTACAAAGCACTTGAGTCCTCAAAGGCTCAAACTTCTCATGGAATGAACAGAGTTATTCCTAAGGAAGAAATAGGCTCTCACAAGAAGGATCCTAAGATTTTAGGACTAGAGAGAATGAGAGGATGAGTATGGGAAGCATGGTGAAAACCTAAGCAATTCACCATGTCACTCAACCAAGTTCATCACACAGGAATAGTCCTCAAAGAATCTACCACTCATGGAATGCACATAGGTCTTCCTAAGGAAGAACTAGGCTCTCACAAGTGGGATCCTAATATCATAGGACTTAAGGATTGAAGGATGAATCATGTAAAGATGGAAATCATTCAAGGGATTCTTATGGAAAGACTAAGGAAAATGTCCTAAAAGAAGCCTAAGTTAGAAACTAGTTAGGAACAAGATTTAGACTTGAAAATTGCACATACAAGTGCCTTAAGTTGTCTAGGGTATGAATATTGAAGATTTGGATGTACAAGCATTGCAAAGAGATCACACAAAATGAAAACTAGGCAAGTCGTAAGGTTGAAACCACACAAATGTAGGCCAGAATGCAAGATCTACCAAAAATAGTAAAATGCACCTAAAATTTCTAAGAAAAATCCTAAGGAACCCCTCTGGTATTAGGAACCAAGGGTCCAAATTTGAGGGTAAAACTCTAAGTCTAGGCATGCCAACAGAAGGCAAAGTTAAGAGGGTGTACTATAAACTAGGCAAAGGGAAAGGTCCCTAAAGGCCTAAACCAAAACTCATCTAAATTGCATCTAAAATTCATAATAAAAATACCACAATGTCAATTAGTGTGTCTAGATTAAGCTCAAGAAATATTAGAAGTTTATTTGATGCTTTGATTAAGAAAGGAAAATCAAGAAGAGGATATGTCATTTTCATGTTTACAAAAGAGCAAATTAAAAAGAAATACACAGTTAAATGAAAAATGAACTAAAAATTAAATCCAAAAATATGCAAAATCAGATTACATGTTAAGGTACCTATAACATATTTTTTCATGATTTTTTGATGTGTAGAAGTATTTAATATGAATTGAAATGAAACAGCATTAATAAAAAAATAAGAAAAAGAAATTAAAAAAGAATAAAGTTGGGGTATGAATAGAAAAAGGTTTCAGTTTATTCCACTGGGCCCAGGCGCTTGGGGGTGTGAAAAGGAGAAAAAGCCCAATCCAATTCAGGAATTCACTTAACCAAAGTGCACCGTTTCATTTAAGATGCTCAACTATGCTGAAATTAAATCAAGGCCTCACGATTAGCCTCAGGTCAATGGATCTAAGGGCCATGGAACTGACACGCAGGCTTGGGTATTTTAACACAATCAGATGGAAATCGCAACCATTCATTTCAATACCAGTCAAAAAAATCCAACGGTTGCAGCACTGACACACACGCACGGGGATTTGAATGTAAACGGAGGGAGAACTTGCAGACGTCGGAGCCACCACGCTACGGTCGTCTTCTCCGACGATACATTCACTGTAGCAAATTCTCAACTTCAACAAAACTCAAAACTTTTTATACCATTCTCATCCCCGTGTTGCGTACATCATGAATATCACAATCTTTTTCATTTTTAGTCCATAAATAAGCCAAATCGAATCCAACAAGCATGGAGGTCATTTCAAGAATTTGCATAAACATTCTCTAAACCTATACAAAATTCATCTACAAGTCTAGGGGAGCAAGAATCCACAAAAATGGCACGCAAATACTTCCTAAACAGAGAGTAATGGTGATTGAAAGCTTACCTAGTGGAGAGCTTCCACTGAGCCTTGTTCTTGCCTTGATTCTCTTGCTAAACCATCCAGAAACATTCCATGAACTTCAATGAAGCTTCTGTAACTCTTAATTTTGGCTGAAACTTGATGATTCTCCAAAAACAATTTTCCATTTTCATCCACTTTTTCTCAACCGTTTTCTGTTATTCTTCCCTCCAAATTCAGTTATCTTTGGTTGTAATGATGATATGAATATATGGAATGGATTTGGATGACTTTGAAGCCCAATTATGGCCTATGGAGGTACAATTGAAAATCCAAGTTTCTCATGTTGGAGCTTCACCAATCTCATGAAAACAGAGCTCAAATTGTTGCCAATTGGTTCATTCATGTTACTTGAGATGTAAGGGACATCAATGGATCAGATTAACTCCTTGTTTTGATCTTAATGGCATAAATTGGATATGTTACTTAAGTTTGAAGTAACCTTGAAAATGGCATGGTAAAAGATCTCAAATCTTGATTCTGGTTTTGCCATCATGTTTGGAATGTTATTTGGACTCAAAATATGCACAAACATGAATGTAATTCGTTCAATATGAGCTTGATCCATTATAGGCCTTTTAAAGTTTTCTTTCATGGAAATTCCTTCATCCAATCTTCCATTCAAGCCAATTAAGTGGTTCCTTGAGGTTTGGGTTGAGCAATTGAACCCATTTGGAGAAATTTTGAAGTTGGAAAAACTTCCATTTGAGATGTGCAAGGTGGTGAAATTGACCTATAATGAAAAGTGGCCTATAATCAAAATTTCCCAAAATACCCCTGCCTTGCAAGCTTCATATCTTGAGCTTCACAAATCAGATGAGGACTTCTAGGACTCTTTGAAAAACTAAGATCATAAGGAATAACTTTCATGTTTGGGTCAAGATGAGGAGAGACATCCTTCTAGGTCAAAAATGTCTTGGAAGTTGGTTGACTTTTGTTGACCAAAATCACATTCATCTGATGACCTGTAACTTGTCTAATTCATAACTTGAGTTCTAGAAATCCAATGGAGGACTTCTAGTACTCAAAAGAAAGCTAAGAACATGCTCTACAAGTCTCATGTTGGAGTCAAGATGAGATGAAACTTGTATCTTGAGTTATGTGGTCTTGAAGTTAGGCACTAACTAGGGGATTTTACACTGTCAAGCCTAGAAACCCTAGCTTAGGAACTTCTGACACTCTTGATTATTGATGAATTGATCTTGGAATAATCTCTTAGGTGTCTCAACACAACATTCCATGATCACAAAGCCTTGGAGTTGAGTCTTAATCTCCTTCCAATTGAACTGTTGACTTTGGGTTAACTAGATGAAAACCCTAGCTGCATCACCTTGGGTTGTGGCCTCTTGTACTGGATATAATGACTTGTATAAGCTCCTTAATGACCCTCAAGGCATTCAATGAGCTCTCATAATGGATTCCACCCATAGCCATGGATTCAATATCATCAGATAATCTTCATTGACCCCTAAGATAGGAGGTAGGCACACTTGTATCCATCCTCTTCTCTAGAGAGTTCTGACTTCTTCTGGTGAGGATGATAACTTGACTATAGCTTCTTGATTAGCCCTAGAACCTTTGGTATCCTCTTCTAAATAGGCACATTTCTTGATCCCCTACACAAATGACAATGCAATGCACATGCTAATGCTACAATGAATGCAATGAAACATAAGCTAGGTAGAGAAAAAGGTTGGGCAAATTTTGGGGTGCAACACTGTCGAATATAAGGAGACTGATAATGACTACCTGCTAGCAAGAGACAAGTCGAGAAGAGCCATTAAGCCACCTCAGAGACTTGGTTATACAAATCTCATAGCTTATGTCTTAATTTTTACAAGTGAGGTTCTTGATGAAGAACCTAGAGATTATAAGGAAGTTATGAGGAGTCGAGACAAGACTGAATGGCTAAAATGCCATGGATGATGAGATGAAATCTTTTCATGATAATAACATTTGGGAGATGATTGAGAAACCTGTAGGAGCCAGGTTAGTCAGTTGTAATTGGAATTTTAAGGTTAAGGAGGGAATCAAAGGAGTGATGTAGAAGCGCTTTAAGGCAAGGTTGATTGCTAGGGGGTTCACTCAGAAAGAAGGCGTCAACTTCAATGATGTGTTCTCACCTGTTGTAAAACATATATCCATTAGAATGTTATTAGCCATGGTGATGAAGTTCGACCTAGAAGTTGAACAAATGGATGTGAAGACAACCTTCCTATATGGTGATCTAGATGAAATGATCTTGATGAGGCAACTTGAAGGGTATGTAGAAAAGGGAATGGAAGATTATGTATGCAAGCTGAATAGGTCTTTGTATAGCCTGGAACAATATCCTCGACAATGGAATAGGATATTCGATAAGTTCATGGCACACATTGGTTTCACTAGGAGCCAGTTAGACCATTGTGTTTACTTCAGATTTTGACATAGAAATTCACTTGTTATTTTGTTGCTTTATGTGGACGACATCCTCATAGAAAGCAACAATGTCGAAGATGTTATGAAGGTAAAGGATAAACTTGATAAGGAGTTTGACATGAAGGATTTAGGAGCTACCTTGAGAATTCTTGGGATTGATATCCAGAGAGATATAAAGTAGTTGAGATTATGCTTATCTCAAGAGACATTCCTGAAGAAGATTCTCAACAAGTTTGGTATGTCAAATTCAAAGCATGTTCTAACACCGACTAATTCTCAATACCAGATGAGTACAACTCAAAGTCCTAATACTAAAGTCGAAAGAGTCTATATGAATAGCATCCCATATGCTAGTATAGTAGGTTTTTTTATGTATGTTATGGTATGTACAAGGCCAGACATAGCGTATGGAGTGAGCCCTGTAAGCAAGTATATGGTCCATCTTAGGAAGGCGCACTGGTAAGCATTAAAGTGGATTCTTAGGTACATCAATGGGTCTCTGAGAAGAGTCCTAATTTTTGGTGGAGCTTGTGGTGATGATAGCAAATTCGAAATCTAAGAATTTGTCGACTCTGATTATGCAGGTTGTATGTATTTTAGAAAACCTATTTTTGGATATGTGTTCACTATGTTCGGCATAAAAATTTGTTGGAAAGCGACACTTCAGAAGGTTGTTGTCTTATCAACCACTAAATTAGAATATATTGCCCTTACTGAAGATGTGAAAGAAGCATTGTGGCTTGAAGGTTTTGCTAAGGATCTGAAACTTTAAGGTCGAGTTATCACTGTTAAATGTGATAGTTAAAGTGCAATACACTTGTCAAAGAATTCATCCAATCATGAGCGAACCAAGCACATCGATGTGAGGCTTCACTTCGCCAGAGAGATAATCGAGCATGGAGAAGTCGAAGTGCTGAAGGTTTCGACTGATGAAAATGCTGGTGATATGATCACCGAAATCGGTGAGTAGCAAGTTTTTCCAATGTATGCGGTTGATAAAGCTGCATATTGAAAGCTAGTTTATTCCCTTGTTTTGCGTAGAGTTTGTTCCAAGGTGGAAATTTATGGTATTTTGGATCAAACTCTAGTGTCGACAAGGGTAGCTTCATGGTTCGACAAAAGTTTTAGTATGAAGTTAAAGTCTATTCACATACTGATCTTGTATGCTGTAGTTGGAGTATGCTTAAGCATGCAGTAATCGAAATGCTAGGATCCTTAGCGTGTCGAATTAGGCCTTGCTTGTAAGCCCAATTGTTAAGTTAGCTTGTAATTTAAATTAGCTTAGTAGTCTATAAGTAGACTAGTTTTCTCAGGTTGTTGGGAGGAGGTTAATTGTTAGTATTCACTTATAATCTTTGAATCCTTATTGAGAAAGTGAATAGTAAAATAAATTTAACCAATTCTCTATTCTTCTTCCTTCTTCTCTTTTCCTTTGTGAACCCTAATACGGTTTCTTGTGTTTGTTTAAGAAACTCAATCATTATCTCATAACTTTGTTCTGTTATTGACGATATCGTTTCACAACATAATTAATATGTATGTGTATGTTTTGAGGATTAAAATTATAGTTTTGAGAATATTATTTTTGGAGGTAGGGGTGTTTAAATCTAAACCGGTTCAAATAAAATTATAAATCAATTTAAAAAAATTAAAAAATTGCAAAAATCAAAATTTATTAGATGTAATTGAATGTCATTTTGTGAAAACCACATTGTTTGGATCATGTTTCGGATTGATTTTCAAAAATCAATCGAAACTGAATCAAAATGCATGTATGTATTTTTATGTATATTTTTTTATTACTATCATATATTGCTTTAATTTATTATTCAATGATACATATTTTTTCTTTTCATAGTATTTTTATAATATTAATAAAAATATATATAATTTGTAATTTGAGTATCTAAAAACCATTCCAAATTAAACGCATTAAATTGTATTAGATCGAATTAGATTTTTTTAACTTATCATCCTAAATCAAACCGAACTGCGAGTAAATCTATCTTAGAATTAGATGAGTTTTTGCCTCAAGATCAATCCAAACCGCACCGCGAACATCCATTTTCTTAGAAACATTATTATTGAGAATGTTATTCCCATTTACGTGTTTGGTAAGTGTCTACTGTGAAAATTGATAAACAACTGTTGGTCTTTCAAAAATGGTTTACTTGCAGGATCAATCAGTGAATCCTAAGGACATAACTATTATTTAGTTTCTTTCTGAAAATTATAAGAACACTTCGACAACATTCATATTTGCAAAAGGTTGTTTTAAAGTTTTAGAAAAGATAAACTTTTCATAAATTGATAAAGAAAACACAATGAAGAAAACTTCAAAGTAAAAGTGCAGTAAAAGAAACAATTGATAATTGGAATTAAATTTCTATTGAAATGAAATAATGTGGTGTTTCAGACGTACATTCTCAATGATAACTCTTTTTCTCAATTGACTTAGATACTTTAAGTGATTTTATGAGTATTGTACAACAATTGAACCCACGAAAATCCTAAACACTAAGACTTTTATTTATAACATGTCAAAAATAATTGTCTTTAACGGATATTCCTCCAAAAAATGACACGTTTTACTCTCCATGTCTTCATTTCACTATAGCTCTCCACGCGTTTTCTCTGAGAAATAGATAAGGACAAAAGACAGTTATTATCTGTATCTTGAAATTCAAAACTTCTGTTAAAAGAGAGCTCTATACACCCTCCGTCAAAGTCATTATCCACAGTTAGAAAATATTTCTAAGTATTTTTCCAGCATGTCCTTCTCATGAAGACCTCTTCGACTAGGACCTTTGTATATGCTCTTGTCGAATTTAGTAAAAACTCAAGAAACACTTTCTCTCTTCTTATTATTTTTAAACAAAGCTTGGCGTCGAAATTCCCAGCCAACAAATTGCCCCCCAAAAATGTCGTTTTCGACTAAAGGGAGAAAAGGGCAATTTTTGAAGTTCACATTCGACACCAGAAACCCTTTGTCTACTATGACATCAAAAACTTGGATAATTTGAAAAGGGCCCTCCCACTTAGGGAACCATTTACCCAAAGTTATATCTTTTTGATCCACGAGCAAAATTACCTTCCAAACTAAATCTCCAATCGAAAACAACTTGACTTTGACCTTTTTATTATATGACTTCTTAACTCTTCTCTTTTGCCTCTTTAACAATTCTAAGGCATTCAATCTCTTTTCGTCTAAGTCAACTAATTCATCCAACATCATGTTCCAATAGGATTCAGATGGAATCTCATGTTGTCTCTGAATTCTAGTTAATTGTAGATAGATTTCGAATGGTAACACTGCATTGTGACCATATGTTAGTAAAAAAAGGTGTAGTGTTTGTAGCATCTTTAGGGGAGGTTCGACATGCCCATAAAATCTGGTCCAATGTCTTATGCCAATTCCTTGGCTTCTTTCCCACATGCTTCTTAATTAAGCCAATCACCACCTTATTTGCTGCTTTTGACTTGACCATTAGCCTGAGCATAGTAAGACGTGGATGTCAAAATTTTAAACCCCATTTCTTTAGCGAATTCTTGAATCTTTCGACCAGTAAAAATTGATCTTTGGTCTGTTGTAATAGTTTATGGTATTCCAAACCTATAAATGATATTTTTTTGGATGAATTCGATCACTGCCTCTTGGTCAACATTCACCAATGGTATAGCCTCAATCCACTTAGTGAAATAGTGTATTCCCACCAGAATGTATTTTTGACTCTTGGATGATGGTGCTCGAATCTCTCCAACTAAGTCCAAAGCCCACCCTTTGAAGGGATAAGGCTTCACTATCGAATGCAACTCTATTGCATGAACGTGTTGAATACCTGCATGTATTTGGCATTCTTAACATCCTTTGGCGAATTCAATACAATCCTTAAGCATGGTGGGCCAATACATCCCTTATCAAAATAGAAACCATTTTATTTTACGGCCCACCTATGTGTCGTACCTCGAAAAATATGATCCTCGCGATGGACACGAAAAAAACGTTCCAACAGAGTCGCCACCAAACTTTATTCATTCCAAGGAAGGAATAGGAAAATATTGATAAAATCTTTAAAGTGATAAGAACATGGTCATCGCAACCAAATTCTAGGTTCGGGAGTCAATTATGCAAAGGGAAGGTATTAGCACCCTCTACGTCCGTTGTACTCAACGGGAACCTCTTGATCCGATTCGAGAGTAAAGTTAGCTAATTTGTTTGTTTTCTTCTAAGGTTTTGCCTATAGGGGGAAATGACTGGTTTTAAGATAGGGTGCTCGCAAAGGATTGAGGCCCTTGTGTAATGGGAAAGTCAGAGCATCGTAGTTCGCAGGACTACGGGTAAAGGGGGAATTGTTGAATTGTGGGAATTGTGCTCGCCAAGATCATCGCAATCTTGTGTCTATGTATCCTCATTGAAAAATGAGAAATCAGAGCGTCTGTAGTTCGGAAAACTACAGTTGGTTGGTTTATAAATGAATAAGTGTTTAGGTCGCATTCTAACTGCTAAACGCTGGATTGTCTGCTTGCTAGGGGAGGCTGAAGCACTAGTTCATTTGCATGGAAGAAGGGACTAAACAATGTTCTTTGGGAGAGTGTTTGGGTTGGAAATTGCACGAGGGCGAGGAATTTAGTGTTTGAAAAGTTTCAATCGTACGGGGGCGAGAAAAGAGAGTTTGGCTAGATATTTAGGGAGAATGACGACTATGCGATAAACAAGACGTCAGCCTCACAACCAATTAATCGGGATATTATTCAAATGCTAGATTCCAACGACACATTTTTCATTCTATTAATTACGAAATATGTTTGTTGGACAATGAATGTACTTGTCTAAATAATTAGGGCACGTGTTTTAGGAACGAAAGTTCGAATGACACGCTACCCAAGGCATACGCCTCAATAGTTGTCATTCAAGAGTTCAAGGAGTGCGAGACCCAAAAAATCAATTCCTTCATAATTTAATTAAGAAAATAATTTGAATGGATTAGCGTATTTGGTTTAGGTGCGCAAGGTATTCTAGAAATGTAAGATCAAAAGGATCACAACCCAAGGCGTGCACCTTGAGAGCAATCCTTCGAGAACCTAAGAAGTGCTAGACCTCAAGAGCTCGATATCTACATTGTTTAATCGAAAAGAATAATTTGTTTTGAATAAAAATACTCGAGGTGAGTCGAGGTTTGAATTTGAGTTTTAAACGTGTGCACTAGCAAAGTGGGCTAGTATTCTAAGTGACCAATTAGAGATAATTAATCAAATAGGTTTCACTGTAAGGAAGCCTAGGATTAAGCTTTAAATGTTGTGTATGGTGATCAAATGTTGATGGCGAGGCTTTGAGAGCAATCGACATGCATGGGTGAAAATGGCTCGATAAATCGAGAATTTATTTTTAAAAAAGGTTTTGGGAAAAAAATTAATATCTTAGAAAAAGGTTTTAACTTAATTAATAAAGTATATTTTTCTAAAGTTTAAAAATTTATTTGGTAATAATTTTGAAATATATTTTTTAAAAGAAGGAATAATTGGAATTTCTTATAAAAATATCTAATTAATAAAAATTGTTTAAAAATATCTTTTAGAAATTTTAATTGAGTGAAAAAACAATTTGGAAACCGAAAAACGGAACGACCACAACTCAAGGGCATGCGCCTCGAGAGCAGTTGTTCAAGGATCCAAAGAGTGTTAGACTCCAAGAGCCCACTACTTTCGTGGATTAATTAAGAAAAAAAATTTAAAATTTGGAAAAAAAACGGAATTAGGATAAGAGAACCTAATTAAGATTGAAACAATTGGCATTGATCCAAGATGTTACTTATGGAAAAGTATTTGTTTAGCTATTACTTATTAATTAAAACTTCAATTAATCTAACTAGAATTTTAAATTGATTAATTAAGGTGATAAAAGAAATATCAAAATTAATTGATAAAATAAAATAAAAACAATTATATTTGCTTCCACCTAACTAAGTTAATTATATTTAGTTAATAAAATTAAGTAAATGAAATTAAAAGGAAAGAAATTTTAACTAGAAAGATCTGTATTTTAACTGTTCTCGGTACACTCTTGACTCCACCGTTTCAATCATGCATTTGGCAATCGAAAATCCAACTAACAGTAGAATAAAAGAAATATAGTAGATAGTTTGAAATCATAAATAATATAACAGGCTTCAACTCAAATTAAAAACAAATTGAAAACCAAACCGACACCGCTGCATACCAAACATCCTAAAACAAACTGTATTAAACTTTCACACAAAATTTCATGATATTCAAACCACAACTGATTTTGAACGTCGATCATCAACAACATAGCTGAACCGCAACACCAAACGAAATGGAAAACCATCTCCAATTTTAACTTGTACATTTAAAACTCAACCACAGCTTCAAACATTACTCTTCACAATTAAGTCTACACTATGTTGTCTAACTCATGCATACATTATAACCAAATTATTCTACAAAGCTAAATGTCATAAAATTATCGACTCACACATTGAAATGTAGCTAGATCTAATCGCAACTCAATCATGAGAATGAATATCCAATGAAGCAAATCACACAGCGAAACAAAACAATTATCTAGCTTATCAGACATAACTTTAACAATTTTTCCAAAACAATTTCGAAGATTACCGACGGGATTTTTGCGACATTGTTCTTGTTGGATTTGTTGTTGAATCTGCGGCGGACTTGGAGCATACTCGGAAAGAACTCTTTAGTGCAGGCAGGGACTGACTTGAACTCTCGTACTCTCACTTGAGCCAACGGGGGTGAAAAACTCCATCGAAATTGCTTATTGCTTGTTGCTTGTTGCGAACGCTGCCGGAGATTTCGTAATGGGTCCTTCAACACTTGCGTCGAACCGGTGTCTCTACGGCGTCCTAATCCCTATAGAAAAATGAACTCAACCTGCACAATAAACAAACAACACCAAATAACACAACAGAACAATAAACTCCGCCGATTTGAAACCGATAAAACAGATCCAAGTTGAGGACGTGAGTTTCAGTTGTTGTTGTTCATGGCTTGTCGTGACGACTGCGACATAGTGATAATGTTTGTGAGGTTGAGGATTTTGAGAGAGATAGGGAGAAGGAAAGCTGAGGTGTCTTGGGGGTTAACGGTGATGATGGTGAGAGGGTGGCGGCGGAATGCTTCGGGAAGAAGAAGAAGGTCAATGCGGCTTTTTTTGGGAAATGAGGTTAGGGAATGGTGGAGAAGAAAGTTGATGCTTGAGGGATGATGGTGGCACGACAGAAAAATGAGAGGAATGAAGGGGGAGGTGGTGATGGTTGTGTGGCGGCTGCTGGTGAAGGAGAAAGGGTCCGAAGAGGGTTATGGGGGTGAAGAGGTGTTGCACCCCAAAATTTGACCAACCTTTTCTTTCTAACTTGGCTTATGTTTCATATCATTTAGTATTTGCAATTGCATAACATTGGTTCTAGACAAGGGATCAAGAATTTATTTTTTTCATCCAAGAGAGAAGATTTCTTGTTCAAGTTCAGCAAGGGTATCACTTTCCAGTCATCAAGCTCACCATCATCAGAGTTGAGTCTCATAGCTCCTTGAGAGGAGAGGGTTTGTGTTTGGGTGTCACCTCCTATCTTGAGAATCATCAGAGGGTCATGAGGTCAACTATTTGTATAAGGCATGGTTCAAGAGCTCAATGTGCATCTTGAGAGTTCTTTTTGGAGTGTGTATGGTCATTCAAATCATCTGCAAGAGACTCAGTCAAAGGATATGGTGTTAGGGTTTCATCTAGTCAACAGAAGGTCAACTGTGGACTTGAGAGGGCTCAAGATTTGGTTATTGATCATTAAAGCCATGGTAAGTCATCATAAATCATCTCTAATGTCATATTAAGGATAAGTCAAGAAGATTCAAGGGTTCAAAGAGTTTCTAAATTAGGGTTTCAGTTGATTTCAGTGTAAAATCCCCTCTTTTAGTCTCTAACTTCAAGGACAATTTTCACCATGATACAAGTCTTGTCTCATTTTCTCACAAACATGATACTTGTTAATAAAATTTCAAGCTTTCTTTTGATAACAAGAACTCATCCATTGGGTTTGTACATCACAAGTTATGGTATCAACAAGTTGGTGTCATCAGATGAAGAGATCTTAGAGGTACTTAAAGTCAACTCACTTCAAAGACATTTTTCACAAAGAAACAAGCTCCTCCTCATTTTTTATCAAACATGAGATTTGTTCCTAATTTTCATAGCTTTCCAAAAGTCCTACAACTCATCATTCTCATGTGTGGAGCTCAAGTTATGTTCTTCACAAGGCAGGGGTATTTTTGGAAACCTCATTATAGGTCATTCACTTCAAAGACCATTTTCATGAACTTCATGACTTCAAATCCAATTTTGTGCCACATGAAAGTTGTGTCACTTTGCCTTAACATCCTCTTGAATCTAATTTTCATGTCATTTGATGAATCGGGTGATCATTTGAACCGTAATGAGCATGAAAAGATGATTTTTGGACATGATTTGGATCCCTTCCATTACAAGTCATAAAATGAATTGGTTTGTGTTTCTTTGGCATTATAATATCATCATATATTGGTCTTGCCTATCTTTGCCTCAATTTAACCAACATGAAGTGACATTACATGCCATTTTTCAAATATTCATGCCATATAAAGTAAGGATCCAAACTTTGTGCAAAAGGCATTTCCAATTCACCAAACCATATTGATTCATTTCCACACACCCAAAGGGATCATTTGCTGACCCAAGAGAGAGGTACAAGAGGCCATAACTCGTGTATGCTTCAAAATGACATTTTTTGGCAATTTTGGAAATCAAGTGAAACAGCCAACATGGGCCTGCATGAGTGCCCTAAACCCATCATATATAAGCTTTGAGGCAACCCTAATGGATGAAAAGGGGAAGGAGCTGGTCAGAATAGCAAGTTTAATCAAGAAATTCACCATACTCTCTCTCTCTCTCTCTCTCTCTCTCTCTCTCTCTCTCTCTCTCTCTCTCTCTCTCTCTCTCTCTCTCTCTCTCTCTCTCTCTCTCTCTTCAAATTTGAACATTCTATGGGATTTTCTTCAAACATTGGTTCAATTCTTCTTCAGCAGAGCACAAGGAGTGGTTTAGCATCTTCTAAGCAAAGCTTGCAGCAAGTTTGAAGGGCCAACGGAGCAGCTCCGTTAGGTAACCTTCTTTGAACTCAATCTCCTATATTAGACACTCTTCTAGGTTCATTTTGGGCGCATCTGAAGTCCTACCTAGTATAGGCAATGTTTGCATAGTTTTTGCATCTGTTTGCAATGATTTCAGTTTGAGCATGAGGCATTCGTGGCTTGTTTTCACATAGTTACATGAACCTTTTTTAAAAATGGAGGGTATATTCTTGCTCTACGTGACTAGGGCTTTGTTTTGGTACAAGATTCTGTGATCTTTATGGTGGTTTCATGTTTGAACTTCAATGACCTTCCCAGAGAAGATGACAGGAGCCCTAGCTCCGGCGTCTGGTTTGGTCTGAGGTGAATGGTGATGTGGACAATTGACCCTGCACGCGTGTCTTTTGACTTTGAGTTGGCATCCATGTGTATTAATGAAACGCGTCGTTTCATTTAAATTCGGATTTCAATTGGCTTGGGCTTTGTCCAAATTATTATTGACCCCCCCCCCCCCTTGTGGAAGGCCCGTGCGCGCATTACACAGGATCCCAGTTCTTTCTGTTTTTACTAACACGCCCCTCCTTCTTTGTTTATTTCATTTTATTTTCCTTTGTTTATTATTTCAACTTTAAAGCTTTTAAAAATAGTTTTACATATTACAAAAATCCAAAAAAATAGTTTCCTGACTTTTCAAGATGTTAAGTTTATTTTCATCATTTTTATTTTATTTTCATTTTATTTTAATATTTTTAATGCAATTAATGATTTAATGTGTTCTATGGTGTGTACCTTGTTTTGAACATGACAATTGATCCTCATTTGAAGACCCCCAAGAACCAAATCTCCTCTCACATTTAGGTGTTAGAATGAGGCACATTTGAGGGCTGGTTTGAGGTATTAATGATCATTTTTCAATCATTTCTCATTGGCTTTTTATGGACCCTCGATAAACACTCGATAAGTCGAACACCTTGAATTGTTTTATACAATTGGTGGTGCTTTGAATTGAATTTTGCCATGATCTTTTGCATTCTATTTGGTGATTGTTTCAACTTGATTTAGGTATTTTATTTGGAATTTATTGGAGTCTTCTTCTATTTTTGGTGATTGCTTCAAGTTCAAGTCATTTTAATCATGTATATGCATACATTCCTGACCTAATTTTTGGGATATGATCATGAGTGATCCCTTGAGCACCTATTAAGCTTTGTTAGCTTTTGTTAACATGATTGAGGTGTTTCCTTGCATGTTTAGAGGTCAATTATATGTGTACCTTGTGCCACAATTTATGTTTTGATCTTGTCTTTCCACATGTTTGAAGTGTGAGATGTTTAGATGGATTTTGGTCCTCTAATTGAACTTGATCATGCTTGTCTTTGATTGATGTTTTGATATTGAATTTGAGGTATACCATTTTTGTTTAACTTCTACCCTTAGTGGTTTTGATGCTTGTTCATGATGCTTTGGTGATGTGGTTTCACTTTGAAGTTTTGTCATGAACACTTGCATTCTTTTGAGTTGTTTTGATGCATTTCTTTACTTGGTCTTTAAGTAAGTGTTTGTTTGAGTTGATTAAGATGTAGTGGCTGCCCCACACTCTTCATCCCTCACTTCTTTGTTTGTGTTTTGTGTAGAACCTTTTCTTGTTGTGATGATTGATGGTATTTGGTTGTAGAAGCTTGCTTCTCCCATTTCATCTCATCTCTCTTGACTTGTTTAAGTCTTCCATCTTTGTGACTTGTGTTTGTTGCATTGTTTCATGTTTGCATTTGTGTTTGCATCTCATATCTCTTTGCATCTTTCAAGACTTGTTTAAGTCTTTCATTTTATTTTCATCTGTGATTGATTATGTTTAGTGTTTACTTGTGCTTCTTGCCATGACCCCTTAGGATTCCTAGTCCCTTTATTTAAGATGGGAGTAGGAGAGAAATTAGGCTTTCAATACTTTGCATGATTACATTAGGTAGTTCCCTTTTCAATCCCAACTTTAGGACCATCTTGCATGACAACATTAGGGTTGATTAGTTCCCCTTAGAGTCTTGTGTCTTCTCTTCTCACCTCATAACTTCTTAAGACACTTAATAAAGGATAACAATTATTATATGCTATGAACCTTAAGTACATAAGGAATGATGAGTGGGGGCCTCCTCTCACATTGTCTAGAGTGTTTAGCGTATGCCCTTTGGGCGATATGCGACGCATTCGCTCTTATGTCATAGTTTTTAGTGCAACATGAGTTACAAACTAACCCAATTCACTTCTTCTAAAAAACACAAAACAAATTCAAACCTTTTTCATCCTCTAGGATTGTTTCAAACCTAATTTTCAGAAAGAGTATGTTACATTTCCGTTCTACCGCAAACAGGCATCGTCCCTACCTGCTGGACTTGAAACGTAACTTTACTCTTAAAAACACTTGAACCAGCCAGTGGTCTAGTTTTCCCGAACTACGTTTGCTCTGATTTCTCATACCAGATGAGGATACGTAGGCACAAGATGGTGATGTCTTGGTGAGCAACTTTCCCCCCATCACCCGTAGTTTCCTGAACTACGTTGACTCTGACTTTCCCATTGCACGACGTAGGAATAGGGCGATGATGTCCTATCGAGTGTGTTCTTTCTCTTCACCCCTACTTAGCAGTAGATTTAGATAGTTTTCACCCATAGTTTAGACAACAAGCATGGATCCCATTGTGTACAACGCATATGAGGGGTATTCATACATTCCCCTTGCGTAACCGACTCCCGAACCCAAGATTTGGTTGCGATGACCTTGTCTTTCCCTTTCTCTTAGGTTTTCTTCGATTGTTTCCTTTCCATCTCTTTGGGATAAATAACGTTCAGTGGCGACTCTTCTGTCTAGTTTGTCGCCCCTTTTTGCAGTATGCGACAGCTGGCGACTTTGCTGGCGACTCTGGGTCCCTATGCGAGTCAATTCTAGAGCTTGTGTGTTTATGTTTGTGGGTGCGTATATTTGTGTGAATATGTGTTGTATCTATACATTATTGCATTAGCATTTTATTTCCTGCACTTTGTTATTGTTATTATCTTCTGCTGTGCTATTAGGTGGGTGTTCCATTGAGAGATAAGCCCAATACCCAGGCTTGAGTATATACGTAGCATTAGGGTGGAGAGTAGTGAGGGCTTGCATGTTTGGCATGAAATAGCTCTCATGAAATTTGCGTTCATACGAGATTTTCTTTGACGACATCCTATCTAGTCCGTTTCAGACAGTTGATAGGATGTTGGATCTGAAAATTGTCGACTCTGGAGACTGATCATTTGGAAGTCAGTTAAGTGAGGCCTCCTCGTTTGACCATGATGCCAAACCAGAAATGGTGAACGTATCATCGTTTCTCGAGAGTCTATGACATTGACGACTGCATAGGATGCTAAACCTTATTAGAGATTAGGTCCATACCTGTGAGTGGGAGGGTTATGCAGGAAAATTGACCTCCAACCAACCGGGATTTCTCGTCAGCACAAACCTTTGATCTTTGATACTGTGGGTTCCTATTGCTTCGGTATTCTGATGTTTTGGTATTTTCTCGCAAAGGCAGAATTGTAGTTCATCTCAGTCAGCAGCACAACAGTTTTGATCCCATGTTTGCATCTGCATTTTCATTTGCATGTATTTGTGTTTTAGGTGCATATTTTCCCTTTGATTCTAGTAATCTAATCCTCTGTCAGTATGGAGCCTGGTTTCAAGAGGACTATCATCTACAATTTCCCAACGTTGAAGATAGGGCCTTTGCTTAGTCTCACTTCTGTGGCTGTTCATGGTGTTATGGAAGACTTCATGAGGGATTATGGGAAGATTCTGAGCTATGTCTACAAGATCTCAAGATATGAGTTAGGAGGTATCCATACCCTGCTGCAGTTTTATGATCCCCATCTGCGTTGCTTCACCTTCCTTGGCTATGTCTTGATGCCAACTTTGGAAGAGTTTGCTCTATTGATAGGAGTTCCGGTCTAGGAGCAGATGTCTTTCTTCCATTCTGAAGCAGAATCTGACATGATAAAGCTGGCTAATGCTCTTCTTCTGGGTATTTCTGAGGTAGATGGTAAGTTGGTGTGGAGAAATGGAGTCCCTGGTTTTCCACTGTCATTCTTGGTGAGCAAGGCCCGACACTTTTCTAAAGAGGGTTGTTGTGTGGTTTTCAACGCTATTTTGGCGCTCTGTATTTATGGCATAGTGTTGTTCCCTAATATCCCAGACTTCGTTGATTTAGACGCTTTCCATATTTTCGCTTCCAGAAATCTTGTGCCCACTCTCTTGGGGATGTATACCATTCTGTGCACTACAAGAATGAGAAAAGAAGAGGGAAGAATGTCTCTTGCTGTGCGCCACTTCTCTATAGATGGTTTGTGGATCATCTTCCTAAGGTTGGACCTTCTGTTGACACCTCAGACACAGTTGATTGGTCAGAGAGACTCACGGGTTTAACGTCTGAGAACATTGTTTGGTTCAACAGAGACCTGCTTGGCAAGGAGATTATCTACAGTTGTGGGAACTTTCCCAATGTTCCTCTGATAGGAAGGAAGGGTGGCATCAACTACAACTCTACTCTTGCAATCAGGCAATTTGGCTACGCTTTGAAAGGACCCCCGAGGGAGGAGGAAATACAGGAATCTCTGTATTTCATAGGATCAGTTGACAATGAGACTTTGGCCAGATTGGAAAAAGCTTGGGGAAGAATCCACCGGAGAGGAAAATATTCTTTGGGTAAAGGTGACTGTAAAGCCTATGGACCATATGTTGAGTGGATCCAGGAGAGGATTGAAAGGGTAATGTTACCATTCTCGGTCAGAGAGATTTTATATCCTTTGGTAGCTGAAGAACCAATAATAGTTGACATTCAGAAGTATAACCATCTATGGGCTGAGAAAGAAGGGCTACACAAAGCGAACGAAGAGCTGGAAAAGGAGGTTATTCAGCTGAGGAGTGAAAAGAATGAAGCAGCCTATTTGTCCAAGATGAAAACTGAAACCTTGAACAAGATGGGGAGAGAAATGACTGAAGAGATTCGTGCCCGAGAACGAGTAGGTCAAGATCTGAAGAGTGCTAGCAATATCCTCAAGGATAAGAAGAAATATTTGGAAAAAGCGCGCTTGGAGATATCTAAATTCAACAATCAGTGGAATGCAGCTCTGATTTCCATCAAGGGAAGAGAGGATGAGCTCCATCAACAGATTGGTAGGTCGAAGACTCAACTCCGGATCAAAGATGAAAAAGCTTCAGGGGAACCATCTCGTCAACATGAAAATGACCGTAAGTTACGAGAAGCTCTGGCAACATTGGAAGAATACAAGATGGGAGCGGAAATGAAGAAACCAAGACTCGAAGACGCTTTTAGAGAAGGTGCTCGGGAGGATTATGCTCAAGAATTTAAGGATGTTATTAGCATAAGGGAGTTTCTCATTCAGGCGTTGGTTGTAAGGCCTAAGCATCCGGATATGAAGGCGCTGTTAGAATATTTTTAGACTCACTACCTTGGCTGAAAGGAGAGTTACTTGATGTAGTTTTCTCTTTATTCTTCTACTATGTTGTTGTAGTTATCTTGTATTCAGACCATCACCAGGCTTGTTGGATGAGGTCATATTAATCATTCTGTTGTATTCCAAGATGCTGTGTAGGCTGACTTTTGCTTTCATTTTATTTATGAGAAGGGATTTATGGCTCCATCTCTAGCTTCGTTTGTTTCTTGTTCGTGTGTTGAACTAGAATCAAGGGGAGAATTTCCCTGAATCATATTTACATGCTTGCATTTTTCATCATTATCATATTGCATTGCAGGTGTTCTTGGTATCGTTAACCTTATCTCTGTGTGGTTTGCTCTGTTAGTTTTCAGGATAGCAGACCATACGTTTCACAGATACTCGACTAGAGGGAATCAACAATGAGCTATGGATTAGATACAACTAGAGTGGCAAGAGTTCAGGGATCATATGGCTCAGTTCATGGATCTGATGCAAGGGTTGCCAATGGGCAGGAGCAGCTCAGAACACTAGTCCAGCCTCTAATTGCCAGGGTGGATGGTAGTGGGGTCTTGCATGGAGGGACCACTGCTATTCCTCCCTCGACTGATGGGAACACTCCTCAGGCTAATGCTATTGCTACTGTTGTTATTCCTCCGGGCGGAGGTCATCAACCAGGAGTTCACATACCACATGCAGCGGGCGTTGCACATGGGGCAGTAGGTCCTCAGTGGGAGAATGATGAACAGGATGATATTTTCTCGATGGGAGATTTGGGTGTAGTCCTTCAGACTGATGCAGATAAAAGGTTTAAAATGATTGAGGATAAGATGAAGAATCTCAAGAATCAGAACTCTCTAGGGCTTGATATGTCTAACTAAGGGTTGATTCTAAGGGTGAAGATTCCACCAAAGTTCAAAGTTCCAGACTTCGATAAGTACAAAGGGACAACTTGTCCCAGAGTACATCTCAAATCATATTATCGGAAGATGTCTGCCTACTCAGACGATGAAAAGCTGTTGATGCACTTTTTCCAAGATAGCTTGTCAGGACCTTCATTAGAATGGTACATGGGTCTAGAGCCGACTCATATCAGAAGTTGGAGGGATCTTGGAGAGACCTTCGTCCATCATTATCAGTATAATAGTGATCTGACACCAAATCGAGTTCTGTTGTAGAATTTGTCTCAGAGGAGTAATGAGGGGTTTAAAGAGTATTCCCAGAGGTGGCGCGAACTAGAGGCCAGAGTTCAGCCTCCGATGGTGGAGAGGGAGCTTATTTATATGTTCGTGGCAACATTGCAAGGAATTTATTATGAGAAGCTAATTGGAAATATGTCCGGAAGTTTCTCTAATTTGATTATAACCGGTGAGAGAGTAGATAACATAATCAATTTGGGTAAAATTTAGAGCGGGGAAGGATCCACATCAGGTGGAGGAAGGAAGACGTTCGGTAATCCTAAGAAAAGAGAAGGAGATACAAATACAGTTATAGGCTATAAAAGTAGGAACAGAAACAGAGCTCAACGTCAACAGCAATTTCAGCCTCAGCAACAGCCACAGGTTGCCAGCATAACCATTCCAGCAGCACTCAACAACAACAAAATTATGCATCGCGCCGGTTTCAGGACCGAGGAAGAATAGTTAATAGGCAGTTTGATACACTGCCTATGCCATATTCTCAACTTCTACAGCATTTTCTTCAACTACAACTTATCCAAAAGAGGACGTTGACACCTCTTACAGGCACGCCGCCTCCAGGCTATGATGCCAATGCCAGGTGCGACTTTCATTCGGGTGCTCTGGGCCACAACATAGACAATTGCGAAGCTTTTAAGCACAAGGTACAAGATCTTCTTGACACCAAGGCAATTAACTTTACCAATGAGACTCCGAATGTGGTTCAGAACCCAATGCCAAACCATGGGGAAGCTGGAGTTAACGCTATTGTTGAGGGTGAGAAGTTGAATATGATAACTGATGTGGCAGAGCTGAAGACGCCACTAAGTTTTGTGAAAAGCAGATTGTTGAAAGGAGATGCGTTTCCCGGTTGTTTGGAGGGATGTGAAGGATGTGCTATGCATTCGGAAGGTTGTGTCGATCTAAGAAACCATATTCAAGGCTTGATGAATGAAGGTGTTTTGCAGTTTGATAGAATTGAAGAGGAAGATGTGAAAGAAATTAACAGTGAGCGGGATGAAGTCGCTACGATTTCAATCCCTTAAAGAACAATAAATATATCAATGCCTCTGAGGCCAGCGCCAGTGATTATTACTAATGTTGGACCAATACCTTATGAAAGTACCAAGGCCATCCCATGGAATTATGGGGCCGAGGTATTTTGTAATGGACAGAAGCAAGAATTGGTGGGAGCATCATCCGGAGGTTCGTCCGCGGATAATTTTGTTGGGGTCGGAGGTTTGACCAGAAGCGGTAGAGTGTTTTCCCCTCTAGAGGTTAATGTGGAAAGAACTGATAAAGGAAAGGGTAACGTTGTAGCGGAGGAGAGTTCGCAGCAAAAAGAACAAGACTCTTTAAATAAAGATGCAGAGCAATTTATGCGGATTATCTGCAAGAGTGACTACAAGATTGTGGATCATTTGCAACAAACTCCTTCCAAGATCTCCATTTTATCTCTGTTGTTGTGCTCTGAGGCACATCGGAACGCGTTGTTGAGAATTCTGAACACTACTTACATACCACAAGAGATTTCTGTCAATCAGCTTGAAGGGGTAGTAGCCCATGTAAACGTTGGCAATGGCTTAGGGTTCACAGATCTAGACTTGACTCCCGCGAGAAGAAATCATAACCATGCCCTGGAGATCTCCATTGAATGCAGGGGGTTGTTTTGTCGCACGTATTGGTTGATACTGGGTCATCCCTTAATGTGTTACCCAAGAAAGCTCTGATGAAGTTGGATACCCAAGGTGTGATTTACACCCCCAATGATCTGGTAGTGAGAGATTTTGATGGGACAAGAAGATCGGTGTTTGGTGAAGTCACTCTCCCTATTCAAGTGGGTCCGGAAATTTTTAATGTTGTTTTCTACATTATGGATATTCAGCCGACGTACAGTTGTTTACTTGGTCGACCATGGATTCATTCTACAGGAGCAGTTACTTCGACCTTGCATCAGAAGCTGAAATACATGGTTGAAGGAAGGGTCGTAACAGTGTGTGGTGAAGAGGACATCATGGTGAGTCACCTGTCATCCTTTAAATATGTAGAGGTGGATGCAGAGATCCATGAAACACTGTGTCAGGCGTTCGAGGCAGTTCAGATTAAATAGAAGCCTCCAGTTGAGGACAGAGCTCCTGAGATTTCAATGTCTTCTTTCAAAGAAGCTCGAGCTGTTGTGGAGTCTGGTTCTTCATAGGGATGGGTGTTGCACCCCAAAATTTGCCTAACCTTTTTCTTACTTGGTTTATGTTTCATTGCATTAGCATATCATTGTTCTAACATTCACATTGCATAGTCATGTTGCATTTGACAGGGGATCAGGCGTGCTTAGCCAATTGAGTTTATCAAGGGTTCAAGGCCTAATCAAGAGATTATATTCAAGTCATCAAGTGGTTATCATCATCATAAGCAAGTCAAAGTCCTTGAAGAAAGGCAAGCAAGTGAATGTGATTCAACTTCTGTCTAGGAGCCTATATGAGGATCATCTGAGGAGTGTAAGCCCATGGTTAGGGGTGGAGATTGTCATTGAAGCTCATTGGATGCCTTGAGGGTCATGGTAGAGTTCATTCAAGTGTTTATGCCAAGTGTGAAAAGTCACAGTTGAAGGTGTTGCAATTAGGGTTTCATCTGGTCAACCTTGAGTCAACAATGCTATTAAAGGAGATCAAGACTCAATTCTAAGTCTTTGGGATCATGAGATGTTGTGTTGAGATACATGAGGTGTTATTCCAAGATCAATTCAAGAAGAATTCAAAGTGTGAGGAGTTACTACATTAGGGTTCTCAGGATAAAATCCCCTATTTAGTGCCTCACTTCAAGACCATTTATCTCAAGATACAAGTTTCATCTCAACTTTTAGCCAGCACGAAAGTTGTAGGTCTTGGTCTTAGCTTTCCAAAATGTACTAGAAGTCTTTCATCTGATTTGTAGAACTCAAGTTATGAGGTTTACAAGTGAGGGGTATTTTGGGAAAGTGAGATTACAGGCCATTTTGGATTATGGGTCATTTCACTATCTTGTGAGCCTCAAATGAAGTTTTGTCCAACACAAAACTTGCTTAAAATTGGATTTTAAATTCAATCTAGCATCCATGAGGTATTGATTTGGCTTAGAACAAGAGTTGGTTGGAAAGAATTTGACAAAAGGCATTTTTAAAGGCATTAAAAGGAAAAAATCCAAAATAATTCAAAAGTGTTCAAAAAATGGCAAATGAGTGCATATTTTGATTGGAAATAACATTTTAAGCACAATGACATTGCTAGAATTTCAATTTGACACATAATTCATGGAATTCTTCTTTGTTACTTCATGAGAAAGCTACACATCAAAGATCCACCATGGGATGAAATTGAAGGTGCAATCTGAGCCATTCATACTCAACAGGTCATTTGCAATGTATTTGAAGCTTGTTGAAGCTAGGAACAGAGCCAATTCGTGGCTGCCATGTTTACACTTTCAAGAAAAAATTTAATCTTGGATATCCTAGATTGGGCTTTCATTGGGCCTGATAACTGTCCAAACAGATCATATATAAGTTCCTGATCCAGTTCAGAGCTTTTTTTAGTGGCATTTGGTGAAGGATTCAGTTACAGGGGTTAAAGATTGAAGCTCCCAAACTCAAAATCGTGTTTGCATTTCCAGAGGATTTCAAGGCCAATCGTGGATCCTATTAGCTTCAATGATCATCAGTGAAGAATTTTGCACCTTCTGGAAGCAAGATTCACGTTGCAACCACTCCAATTTCAAGCTACATTTCAGATTCTTAATTTTCAAAATTGCTCTAGTTCTAGGCTGTTTTAGCATGAATTAGACATGTGGCTAGGCTTAGGGAAGGACATAGATGGATTTAGGATCCTAATCTTGAGGTTTAGAGACAATTTAGGTTTTGGTGGAAATTCTGTTAAGCTTCGAAACTGCTCTTTCATGGAGAATTAGAGGAAATTGGAAGTAGATTCATGATCCTCGTGAATTTTCGAGAAGAACCGTACCATTTTGATCCAGTTTGGTTGGGATTTGATGTCTTGATACTGTAGCCTCGCCAGAGAAGACAACTGGAGGTCTTCTCCGGCCACCGTCAACTTCCCTCTCTTTTATCCAGGTTCAAACAAGGAAGACAAGTTGTAGGCCGTTGGATGATGTTGATTTCTTGGACTTAGTCTTCAGATCCAGCGTGTAGGATTAAGTCTCAGGTTAGTTGACCTTTGACTGCTTACGTGGCTAGGCTGTTAGACATTAGATTGGAATACTTTCTGGCTGGATGGTTGTGATTAGGACGTACCCTAGTCTTTAGTCAATATGCCTCACCTGATCTTCCTTCAAAGCGCTGCGTTTCACTAAACCTAGTCAGCATGCGCGTGTCATCTTCTGGTCCTTAGGATGCGTGGATTGGTCATGTGATTTGATGGTCCCAGCTTTTTCAGCATTTTCTTTAATTCTTTTAATTGTTTTTTTTTTCATTTTCTTTAATTGCTTTAATCTTCTTTAATTCATTGAATATTGGTCATAAAAATGTGAAAAAAATATGTGCATGATCCTTGCTTTATTCCTGATTTTTTTGATGCTCTTGGATTTTATTTTGGCTGAATTTCCAATTTATTCTCCATTTTTCCATTTTCTTTAATTCTGTTAATTTGGCATTTTATCCTTGTTGCTTGCTGATTTTTGTATTCTTGTTTGCTCTAGAAGTTGAGTTTGTCTCCTTCTGCTTGTATTGTTGCATTGCATGCATTTTACTTACAGTTATTTCTTTTGTTGTTGCTTTCCTTTGCCATGTTCCCATAGGGACTCTAGCTTCTCTTGCTCAAGAGAAGTTATGACAGACATTTAGGTTCTAACTATGCATGATAACATTAGGTAGCTCCCTCCTAACCTCCATCATAGGATCAACTTTGCATGACAACTTTAGGATTGGATCAGTTCCCCTTTAGTGTGTCCTTTCTCTTCTCATCTTCAAACATCTTTAAAACACTTAATAAAGGATAACACGTGTTGTACGCTACGAGCCTTAAGCACTTGAGAAAGGGTTGTTGGAGGGTCTCTCTTCAATAGCTTGGGTGTTTAGTGTGGTACCCTTTGTGTGACATGTGACGCATTCACTCTTAAGTCCAAGTCTTTAGTGCAACATGAGTTACAAACAAAACTCAAAACACTTCTTCTCTAAAAGATTTCAAAAACAAAGATCAAACTTCTTTTTGTCCCTTGGGACCTTTAATCCTTGGAAACCATTTTCATAAGGAGAGTTTTGTTAACTCTCGGTTCTACCGCAAACGGTAAACGCCTAAGTCTCCAAAGGTCGAGCTGCATACACCAACTGCTAGAACCGTCTGTTAACCTTACTCGGGTAAAACATTTTGAACCAGCCTGTGGTCTTATTAGCTCGAACTACGTTTCCTCTGATCTTTCATGCCGTGTGAAAGTACGTAGGCACGAGATGCGATATCTCGGTGAGCAACCTTCCCCCTTTTTTCACCCGTAGTTAGGCGAATTACGTTGACTCTGATTTCTCGTTCCAGACGGGAATACGTAGGCATAGAACTGTTGTGTTCTGCCGAGTCAGTTTTCTTTTCTTTTCAGACCAGACTTTTAGTGTAGATAGATAAACCAACCCGTCAGATAAACACAACAAGCATGGATCCCATCAAGTACGATGGACGTGAGGGGTGCTAATACCTTCCCCTTGCGTAACCGACTCCCGAACCCAGACATGGTTGCGATGACCTTGTCTTATACCTTTTCGTCAGGTTTTTCTGATCGTTTCCTTTCCCTTTCTGTGGGATAAATAACGAAAGGTGGCGACTCTTCTGTTTTGCCGGCACCTCATTTTTCGCAGTAGCGACAGCTAGTCAAGTTCTCAGCATTCCCAATAAGTAAGACAAATTTGGTTTGGGATACAACCCATCTTCCTCCTCGCAGAGTGCTCCAAGGTACAGGGGACCGGTGCAGTTCACCAGCGGTAGAGTGATCTTTGACAGGATCAATGTTGTGGGAGAAGACGAAGGAGACAGTGACTATGATATGGACGCGTGGATTCAGCCTTGTGTTCCTGGTCCAAGCTTATGCAACTGGACTATCGAGGAAGTCATTCAAGTTACCTTTGAAGAGTAATTTTTTTTATTATGTGTGGTTCTATGTTCCGCCCAGGGCGTAGTGGATTTGCTTTGTAGGGCTCTACTTGTTTATGTTTGAACTCATTTTTTATCATTAATCAAAGGCGTTTATTTGCATTCAAATATTTTGATCCCTATTTTTCTTCTTTTATTTTTGACAATAAAATGGCAATGTGTTTGTGTTTGTTTGCATATCATTTTAAGTATAAAACATCAATCATGCAGGTTTCACATCTCAGATGCCACCGCTTCAGATTCGTCTATGACTCGGTTTGACTTTGAAAATCCTATTTTTCAAGCTGAAGAAGAGATTGATGAAGACGAGGACCTGCCTGAAGAGTTTTTCAGACTGTTGAGACAAGAAGAGAAGGTCATTCTGCCTCATCAAGAAGAAATTGAAGTTGTCAATTTGGGCACAGAAGAAGATAAGAAAGAGGTCAGAATTGGGGATGCGTTGCAAGTTGATGTCAAGGGAAGACTGGTAGAGATGCTCCGTGAGTATAAAGACGTCTTCGCTTGGTCATACGAGGATATGCCAGGGTTGGATACAAATATAGTGGTGCATCGTCTACCATGTCCACTTGTAAAACAAAAGCTGAGAAGAACCAGGCCGGACATGGCAGTCAAGATTAAGGAAGAGGTCCAAAAGCAATTGGATGTTGGTTTTCTTGTTGTTATAAACTATCCTCCGTGGGTCGTAAACATTGTTCCTGTACCTAAAAAGGATGGAAAGGTCAGGATGTGTGTTGATTACAGAGATTTGAACAGAGCAAGCCTAAAAGATGATTTCTCGCTCCCCCATATTGATGTGTTAGTTGATAATACCGCTTAGCATTCTGTGTTTTCCTTCATGGATGGCTTCTCTGGGTACAACCCAATCAAGATGGCCCCAAAAGACATGGAGAAAACTACCTTTATCACACCGTGGGGGACTTTTTGCTATAAAGTTATGCCTTTTGGATTGAAAAATGCAGGAGCAACTTATCAGCGGGCGATGGTGACTCTCTTTCATGATATGATTCATCATGAGATCGAGGTTTATGTTGATGACATGATTGCGGAGTCACAGACGGAGGAAGAGCGCCTGGTTAATATTTTGAAGCTGTTTGAAAGGTTAAGAAAATTCAGATTGAGAGGTTGAATCCGAAAAGGTGCACTTTCGGAGTGAGGTCAAGGAAGCTATTGGTGTTCATTGTCAATGAAAGAGGAATTGAGGTAGATCCTGCGAAGATAAAAGTAATACAAGAAATGCCAGCGCTGAAAACAGAAAAAGAAGTTCGTGGTTTTCTAGGGAGGTTGAACTACATTGTAAGGTTTATATCTCACCTTACAGCCACCTGTGAACCAATGTTCAAGCTATTAGAGAAAGATCAGGAGGTTTTCTTGAATGAAAATTGTCAAAGGGCATTTGAAAAGATAAAAGAATACTTGCAGGAGCCTCCAATACTGATGCCTCTAGTGGCAGGAAGACCTTTAATCATGTACTTGACAGTTCTTGAGAACTCCATGGGTCGTGCACTCAGTCAACACGACGAGACGGGCAGAAAAGAGTATGCCATCTATTACCTGAGTAAGAAGTTCACAGAATGTGAGTCCAGGTACTCAATGCTAGAGAAAACATGTTGTGCACTTGCATGGGCAGCCAAGTGCCTAAGGCAGTATACGTTGAACCACACAACCATGTTGATATAGAAGATGGATCCAATCAAGTACGTGTTCAAAAAGCAGGCACTTTCTAGAAGAATCGCAAGGTGGAAGATGGTCTTGATAGAATACGATATTCAGTATGTTTCCCAGAAAGCCATTAAGGGAAGTGTTTTGTCAGAGTATCTTGCAGAGCAGCTGATTGAAGATTATCAACCGATGAAATTTGTGTTTCCTAATGAGGACATAATGTTTCTGAAGATGAAAGATTGTGATGAGCTGCTACCTGATGAAGGTCCCGAGATAGGCTCCTAGTGGAAGATGGTTTTCGACGGTACTGTTAACTCATACGGCAACGAAATTGGGGCAATCATTACAACTCCTCACGGTTCCTACATACTATTTACCGCCCAGTTAACGTTTTCGTGCACCAATAACAAAGCTGAATATGAAGCATGCATCATGGGTATAGAGGAAGCCATTGATTTGATAATCAAGAACCTTGATGTATATGGTGGTCCAGCTCTTGTCGTTAACCAGATTAAAGGACAGCGGGAAACTCGTCAGCCAAATCTGATCCCTTACATGAATTATGCCAGGAGATTCCTGCCTTTCTTTGACAGAGTGGAGTTTCATCATGTGCCGAGAGCCGAGAACCAGATGGCAGATGCTTTGGCAACCTTATCATCGGTGTACAAAGTGAATTATTGGAATGAAGCTCCGATGATCACTATCATGCGCCTTGATAGGCCGAAGTTCATATTTGTAGTAGAGGAAGCATCAGATGGGAAGCCTTGGTATTTTAATATCAAAAATTTTCTCAAGCATCAAGAGTATCCGTCTGGGGAATCGAGCCGGGATAAGAAGACTCTGAGGAGGTTGACAGGGAATTTCTACCTGAAAAAGGACAATGTGTTATACCGAAGAAACTTCGACTTGGTATTGTTACGGTGTGTGGACGAAAATGAAGCAAGTTTTCTAATGGAAGAAGTCCATGAAGGTTCTTTCGGAATACATGCTGGTGGACATGCAATGTCCAGGAAACTGTTGAGAGCAGGTTACTGCTGGATGACTATGGAATCTGATTGTTTCAAGTACTCTAGTAAGTGCCATAAATGCCAGATTTATGCTGACAAGATGCATGTGCCGCTAAGTCCTCTGAATGTCTTGGCATCTCCTTGGCCCTTCGCTATATGGGGCATTGATATGATTGGTAAGATCGAGTTGACCGCTTCCAATGGACATTGCTTTATCTTGGTGGAAATCGATTATTTCACCAAGTGGGTAGAAGCAGCTTATTTTGCCAATGTAACCAGACAGGTAGTGGCTCGCTTTATCAAGAAGGACATCATCTGCCGTTATGGAGTGCCAGAACGAATCATTATTGACAATGGTTCGAATTTGAACAATAAGATGATGAAGGAACTGTGCCAGAGTTTCAAAATCGAACACCACAACTCTTCTCTGTACCGCCCAAAGATGAATGGTGTTGTTGAGGCAGCCAACAAGAACATCAAAAAGATTGTATAGAAGATGGTGGTAACCTACAAGTATTGGCATGAGATGTTGCCATTTTCTTTGCATGGATATCTTACTTCGGTGCGTACGTCGACTGGGGCAACTCCTTTCTCGCTGGTGTATGGTATGGAAGATGTCCTACCATTAGAGGTCGAGATTCCTTCCCTGAGGGTGTTGGTTGATGTGAAGCTTGATGAGGCAGAATGGGTGAAGGCTAGGTTAAATCAACTTAGTATGATTGACGAAAAAAGATTGGCAGCTATTACCCATGGTCGATTATATCAGAGCAAAATGAAGAAGGCCTTCGATCAGTAAGTGCGCCCTCGACATTTTCAGGCAGGTGACTTAGTGCTGAAGTGGATCCTCCCTCCACAAACAGATCACAGGGGAAAATGGACTCTCAACTATGAAGGTCCATACGTGGTAAGGAAAGTCTTCTTTGGAGGAGCCTTACTATTATCAACTATGGACGGTGAAGATTTTATGTCCCCTGTGAACGCAGACACAGTCAGAAAATACTTTGCTTAAAATAGACCCACTGGAAAGAAAAAAGAAAATCCAGGCAAAAATGGGGCATCCTGGCGAACCATAAAAAGAATGGGTTCGGGAAAAAATTAGGGATAAAAAGAAAAAAGAATGTACCCGTAAAGTTGAAAACCTGAGAAGGCAACTTTGGCAAAAATGGGTATCCCAATGAATCGAAAACCCGAAAGGGCGATTCAGGCAAAAGTTAGGGATTAAAAAGCAAGTGACTACGGCCTGCGAATTTCTCTTTTCAGGAGTTACATCCAATGTAATTTTCCTATTTACAGGCCATTTTCAATCAATGAGTATTATCCACAAAAAGCTTTCTTTTCTTGTTTTTGCTTTTTACTATTTTGTTTGCAAAAGACGCCTGTTTGTTTTTGATAAAACTTTGCATACATAAACTTTTGGGGCTTTGCTAATTATGATTGAAACATTGATTTTCTTGAATGATGTCATGGATGATGACCAAGATAGCCTTTATTGTATACAGGACACATTGTTTGTTTGTCATTTGCAGGGCTCTCACCACTAAGTTTTAGAGGTGCTCCCCCAGTAAGGTCGCTATGTCTCTACCCCCACAAGGTGATGATGTCAGATCAGAAGTATCACACTAGTGATAATGTGCACTTATCCCCAGCAGGTTGAGATTGCACTTATCCCCAGCAGGTTGAGATTGTGGTGTATGCCTATCCCCATCAAGTAAATTTGGGATTATTCCCCCAGCAGTGGGACAAGTTCAGTATGGTTTCGCCACAGAGTCTATGATATCGACTCATATCCCTAAGCAGAGGTTGATGTTGATGAGTCTTATTCTCATATCCCCAAGTAGAGGTTGATGCTTATGAGTCTTATTCTCATTTCCCCAAGCATAGGTTGATGTTGATTCCCTCGATGAGTATTCTCCAGTGAAGTCATTCCTCGCAGCAAAATCCAGTGGTTATTTGGTATTCTTCAGAGCGAGATGTCGGGATGATTTCCCATTGTTTGTTTCTCTCAATCCCCGGAAGAGCGTATTTTATCCCCAGTAGAGTGGATTTTATTCCCCGCAGAGTGGGATTGTCCCCAGAAGAGTGTTATTCTGGAAGGCTGTTCGGGGCATTTCCCGCAGCAGAATCTAGTGGATATTGGTATTCTTTAGAGCAAGAGTTTTTGGGATAGCCTCCCAACTAATCTTATTCCTAATTCCCAGCAGAGTGGAATTCTTCCCAATAGAGTGGAGCTATCTCTGGAAGATTAGTATTTTCCCTAGGAGAGTTTTTTCTGGGAGGCCATCCAGGGCTTTTCCCCGACACGAGTTTGCTTGCCGTTTATTTCGGCACCCTTTTGGCGGTGGTGTTCCTTTGCATTTGTATTTTTGCATAGCATCCTCCCAAATGTGTAGCATTTCCACTTCGTATGGAGCATTACGCCATATTCAAACATATGCATTTGAAGCATAAGCCAGGTTGTTACCTCTTGTTGCCAGATTGTTTCTCCAGCAGATAACGGTGTATTTAATGAGCCTGTGTGGTATCCAAACCCCAGCAAAGAATCTTTGATATATGTGTTCATCTTATCTTGTTCTCCCCATCAGAGTGTGCTTGTTTAAGTTTCTCTTTCCCCAGCGAAGTTCTCTTTCAGATTGTGAATTGGTTGATTCTACCTCCAACTTTGTGTTGAAGAAGCCTGCTTGTTAGCAAATATTCCTTACCGATGTGAGCGTTGAGCCTTCTTGTCAGCAAATGTTCCTTACCGACGTGAGCGTCGAGCCTATTTGTCAGCAGATGTTTTTTACCAACGTGAGCGTCGAGCCTGCTTGTCAGCAGATGTTCCTTACTGACGTGAGCGTCGAGCCTGTTTGTCAGCAGATGTTTTTTACCAACATGAGCGTCGAGCCTGCTTGGATAGCAGATGTTCTTTACCAACGTAAGTATCGAGCCTGCTTGGATAGCAGATGTTCTTTACCGACTTAGTTTCGTGCCTGCTTGTTAGTAGATGTTTGTACCGGCGGATGCCGAGCCTGCTTGTGAGCAGATGTCCTTACCGACATAGTGTCGTGCCTGCTTGTTAGCAGACGTTTGTACCGACCGGGCGTCGTGCCTGTGTGTTAGCGGATGTTTGTATCGATAGATGTCGAGCCTGCTTGTTAGAAGATGTTTTTACCGACTTAATGTTGATGCCTGCTTGTTAGCAGATGTTTTTTTTACCAGCGAATGTCGAGCCTGCTTGTTAGCAGATGTATTTACCTACATAGTGTCGATGCCTTCTTGTTAGCAGATGTTCTTTACCAATCGAGTGTTGAGCCAGCTTGTTAGCAGATGTATAACCAACCGAGTGTTGAGCCGGCTTGTTAGCAGATGTTTTACCGACTTAGTGTCGAGCCTGCTTGGATAGGAGATGTTTTTACCGACGTGAGCGTTGAGCCTGCTTGTTAGAAGATGTTTTTACCGATTGCGTGTCGAAGCCTTCTAACCTATGGTTAGTAGTTGGTTCTTTACAACTTTCAGTTACAGTTCTCCATTGATCTTATTTCCAGTTTGGTGGGCAATTCTATAGTTTACTATCTTGCAGTTGGCAAATTTCTAGGTTCTTTTGTTTTCAAATCACCTTTTACCTTGAACGTTTGAAAGAGGTTGCTTTTCTCACCTTCGGGTTCAAGTCATTTGAATAGGGGCAGCTGTTGCACCCCAAAATTTGACCAACCTTTTCTTTCTAACTTGGCTTATGTTTCATATCATTTAGCATTTGCATTTGCATAGCATTGGTTCTAGACAGGGGATCAAGAAGTTGCTTTTGTCATCCAAGAGAGAATATTTCTTGTTCAAGTTCAGCAAGGGTATCACTTGCCAGTTATCAAGTTCACCATCATCATAGTTGAGTCTCATAGCTCCTTGAGTGGAGGGGGTTTGTGTTTGGGTGTCACCTCCTATCTAGAGGATTATCAGAGGGTCATGAGGCCATCTATTTGGATAAGGCATGGTTCAATAACTCAATGTACATCTTGAGAGTTCTTTTTGAAGTGTGTATGGTCATTCAAATCATCTACAAGAGACTCAGTCAATGGATATGGTGTTAGGGTTTCATCTAGTCAACAGAAGGTCAACTGTGGACTTGAGAGGGCTCAAGATTTGGTTATTGATCATTAAATCCATGGGAAGTAATCATAAATCATCTCTAATGTCATGTTGAGGATAAGTCAAGAAGATGCAAGGGTTCAAGGAGTTTCTAAATTAGGGTTTCAGTTGATTTCAGTGTAAAATCCCTTCTTTTAGTGTCTAACTTCAAGGACAATTTTCACCACGATACAAGTCTTGTCTCATTTTATCACAAACATGAGACTTGTTAATCACATTTAAATCTTTCTTTTGAGTACAAGAACTCATGCATTAAGTTTGTACATCTCAAGTTATGGTATCAACAAGTTGGTGTACACAGATGAAGAGATCTTAGAGGTACTTAAAGTCAACTCACTTCAAAGACATTTTTCACAAAGAACCAAGCTCCTCCTCATTTTAATCAAACATGAGAGTTGCTCCTCATTGTCTTAGCTTTACAAAAGTCCTAGAACTCACCATTCTCATGTGTGGAGCTCAAGTTATGTTCTTCAAAGGCAGGGGTATTTTTGGAAACCTCATTATAGGTCATTCACTTCAAAGACCATTTTCATGAACTTCATGACTTCAAATCCAATTTTGTGCCACATGAAAGTTATGTCACATTGCCTTAACACCCTCCTGAATCCAATTTCCATGGCATTTGATGAATTGGGTGATCATTTGAACCATAATGAGCATGAAAAGATGATTTTTGGACATGATTTGGATCCGTTCCATTACAAGTCATAAAATGAATTGGTTTGTGTTTCTTTGGAATTATAATATCATCATATATTGGTCTTCCCTATCTTTTCCTCAATTGAACCAACATGAAGTCACATTACATGCCATTTTTCAAATATTCATGCCATATAAAGTAAGGATCCAAACTTTGTGCAAAAGGCATTTCCAATTCACCAAACCATATTGATTCATTTCCACACACCCAAAGGGATCATTTGCTGACCCAAGAGAGAGGTACAAGAGGCCATAACCCGTGTGTGCTTCAAAATGACATTTTTTTGGCAATTTTGGAAATCAAGTGTGTTGCACCCCAAAATTTGACCAACCGGGTCTCGCATTTGCCTCGATGTTTCGACGCATAACCGCATTCGCATCTGCATATCGCATACATTGCATTTTTCATTTGTATTGATTTTATCAGGGATCACAGCTCCCGTCTCGCGTTTTAGGTGTTTTTGATCAGTAGAATTGATTTTTGGGTTATTTCGGTGCCCGTTTATTTTTACCGATTATTTTTGTGTCGTTCAGTGCTCATTTTGTCCCTCTGGGAATTATTATGATTTTTCTGGATTTTATAGGATTTTTTTAGGGTTTAATTAGCTTTTAAATCATTTTTTAGGATTTAATAGAATTTTTGATATTTTTAATTCTTTTTAAATCAATTTTTAGAATTTTATAGAATATTAAATAGATTTTAAATCATTTTTAGGGTAATAGGATTTTTTAAGATTTAAATCATTTGTAGGATTTTTTTAATAGACTTTAATTTTTTTTAGACAATATAGTAATATAGTTTTTAGATTTTTAATAGAATTTAAATAGCATTTTCCATTTGTAGAATATTAATAGCTTTTATCATTTTTAGAATATTAGTATAATTTTTAAATAGAATTTAAATAGAAATAATAATAATAAATGAATAAGAGTTTTCTTTTATAGAAATAAATAGGTTTTAGTTTCTTTTATAGATATTATAGAAAATTAATAGATTTTAGAATATTAGTAATTAGGAGTTAATTAGATTTATTAGGTTTAATTGAGTATTAGTTAGTTTAGTTGTTAGTTAATTGGTTTAATGATTTTAATGCAATTCAGTTTTTTTTGTGGGTTTTTTTTAAGTTTTTCGTAGGCCCAATTAGAAGGCCCAGTTTGGTTTTTTTTGTTCAGCAGGTGGGTTTTTTGTCCAAAAATAAGCCCAATTCGTCCCAAAGATTCAGCATTGATGCAGCAAAAAGTCCAAGCAAAGGTCCAATGCATTTCAGAATTCGTCCAGCGTTTTCCAGCTTCTTCTGGAAGGTTCTGGGAGCATCCAGAAACGGCTCAGTTTAAATACCAGCGCAGCCACGTGTAGCGGAGGGGAGGCCCCACATCTCTGCATTACCACACCGCCACGTATCCCAACCCTCTCTCTCTCTCAGCCACGCGAGGGACGCGTGTCACACATGCAGAGCACACTCCCTCCACCGTTCATCCACGCGTCGCACCCACAGCATCACGCCTGAGACGCACCTCCGGCCGGCCTGCATGGCCGGCGGCAACCGTGACGTCGCCGGAACTCCCTCCAAGCCCAGATTCCGTTCACCTTCATCCCTGACCTTCATCCACATCCTCCCACCTTCATCTTCTCCCCTTCATCGCCACCACTAATCGTGCCCAGAAACCACCGTCCTCTCCAGAAGTTCATCAAAAACGATGAACGTTCATCTTCTTCCCCTTCATTCCACCACCAATCTCCAGAATCCTCCATCGCCACTCATCATCACCATCCACGATCTCCAGAAACACCAGAAACTTCATCAATCTCTCCCAAAAACTCATCAGAACGATGAACATCATCATCGTCTGCACACATCAATGAACTCCAGAATCCATCAACAGAACTCATCCAGTTCCCAGAAGCTCTCTTCAACCACCTTCATCAAGCTTCATCGGAACTAGGTCCAAGATCTGCAGCAAACACGAACAAGATCCCAGATCTTCATCCAACGTTCAAATCCAGGTTTCCGTCCAACAAACTTCTAAGAAGAACTTCAAGCAAATAGCATTATCTTCCCAGAAATTACTCCAAGATCTCCTTCGAACAGACATCTCCAGAAATCCAGTTTTTAAGAACTCCTTGTGCAAACAAAACTTCAAGAACATGCGATCTCCCTAGTTTCATCAGTAGATCTTCCAGATCTTCAATATTCATCTACCAAAACTCTATTCGACGATCATCAAACGCGTCCGTCGCAATCATCATGGAGGACGTTATCTCCAGATCTACTTGAGTCATTCTCAGATTGGGGGAAATTGAAGTTGGAAAGATGGAAAGGATTGGGAAATAATTGTGAGGTTGGTGAAGAGATTGAACGAAGGTTGGGTGAGGCTGAGAGAAGGATTGGAAGAGGAAAGTGCAGAAGAGAAGACGGCGGCGGCGAAGGAAGTTAGAGAAGGAGGTTAGGGTTTTTGCAGATGGAGAGAGAGGGAAGGAGAAAGTGGGCCTCAGGGCCCAACTATTTTTTTGACCCTCACGTTTTTTTGGGCAAACGTTGGGCCTGGGCCCAACACCATCTGCTGACCAGCAATATCCCATTTCACAACGCACCCCCCCCCTCTGAGTTTTTGGGGAGATTTGGGCTGGGCCCAGATTATTTGTTTTTGTTATTTTTTTCTGTCATCCCTTGTAATTCAGTATCCCCCCCCCTTTGATGTTCTTTTTCTTTTATGTTTTTTTTCTTTTACATTTTTTATGCATATTCCATATAAAAAATAATAATAAAAAAGAAATATAATAGAAAAAAGAGAAAAAGAAATATAGTAAAAGAAAAAAATAGAAAAAAGAAAAAAAGTATATTTGAAATATTGAAAAAAAATAATAAAGAAGAAATATATTTGAGATATGAAAAAAGAAATAGAAAAAAGAGTGAGAATAAATATTTGAAAAAAAAGGAGAAAAGAAATATATTTGAGAAAATATTCAAAAAAAGATATTTTGAGAAAAAAAAATATGAGAAAAGGAGAAAAAGAGAAAAAATATTAAAAAGTAGGTTTAATATTTTTTTTTTAAAGCATTTTCTTTTAGGGACATTTTCATAGACTTTATGTTTCGACTTTTAGGATAGAATTAGAGGCCCGTTTGTTAGGGGGCTATTTTCATTCAATTTTTCAAGATAGAATAGGATAGCGTTTCCTAGGAGATTATTTTCAATATTCAAACCATTGTAACCATTTTTCAGAGATGAATAAAACGAGATTTGAGCTGTGGTCCCGAAGTAGCCGAACTACAGCTGCTCTGATTCTTCGTACCAGACGAAGATATGTAGGCATAGGATGCGATATCCTAGCGAGCACACTAACGATTAACTTTTGTTCTCTCGCGGCTGTGCGATCGAGACTTTCCCGCTGACGACTAATTGATACCCTTTTTCTCTCTTGCCCAAGTGCATTTGAGACTCAGCCATAGTTGTGACCATAGGTTCCCGACCCTGTGAAACCAGTTGTTTTCTCACTGCTGTGTGAGAATGTGTTGTTTAGCCGTAGTTAGTCTGAACTACGTAAAGCTCTGATCTTCCATCCAGTGGAAGTACGTAGGCACAAGACGCGACGTCTTGGCGAGCCAATTTTCCCCGTAGTCCCGAACTACGTTGACTCTGACTTTCTCCCTTGAGAATACGTAGGCATAGAGTGCGACGCTCTATCGAGTCAATTCCCTTCCCTTTAGATTTAGCAGCCGTAGATAGATTGTTTTGCATCCAGTAGACAACCCAAGCAAGCATGGATCCCATCGAGTACGATGGACGTGAGGGGTGCTAATACCTTCCCCTTGCGTAACCGACTCCCGAACCCAGGCTATGGTTGCGATGACCATACCTTTTCCCCGTTTTTTGCGAGGTTTACTTCGAGCGTTTCCTTTCCCGCTCTGAGGGATAAATAACGCACGGTGGCGACTCTTCTGTCAGCCGGCGCCGATTTTCGCAGTAGCGACAGCTGGCGACTCTGCTGGGGACTGCGATAGTTCCCCATGCATGTGGGATCCAACGTCCCCTAAGAGAGAGTCAATCCTAGCGCTTGTCTGCTTGTCTATTTGGGGCTTATTTATCGATATTATCTGTTGCTGCTGGGGTGTTACGGGTGTTCTATGATTGAGATAAGCCGGACCTGGGCTCGAGTATGAGTATACACCTAGATATAGTTGCGGAGAAGTAGTAGACGAACCTGTCTGCTGAGCAGGCGCAGTTCCCTACGAAAATTCGCACTCGGACGAGGTTCTCGCAGAGGTGCTCCTTTCCGGTCCTGAGGATCTGAGGGGAGTCCAGACGTGAGGATTGTCGACTCTGGGAACCGATCAATTGGAAGTCAGCTAAGTGAGGCCTCTTCATGAGATGACGATGCCACTCCTTCTGGGAATCGTATCATTCCTCATGAAAGTCTGTGACGCTGACAACCGCATAGGATGCCGTACCTTGTCAGATATAGGTCCACACCTGTGAGTGGGGGGGTTTTTTTGTGCAGGAAACTTGACTTCCAACCTACCCGTTATATTGGTCCTCTTTTCAGAGAGCGTCTCCGTCAGCAGCGCAGCAGTATTCAGATTTTGTGTGGGGGCTGTGGTCCCATTGTTTGCTGCATTTTGCATATCATATGCATATCAGTGTTGCATTGCATATCATCCTCCAGCTAGCCAGAGTTCTGATCCAGCCTTTGTTTCCTGAAGGTGGTTACCCAGAGTTTGGATTGAGCAGCTGTTGATTGTCAGAAGACCTACCTAGGGGTTGAGTAGATTTGAGCAGAATCAAGTGTTGAAGTCAGCTGAAGATTATTGGTAGCCATGTCTGAAGGCAACTTCCAGTCTCCTAACACCTTGACAGGGTTCACTATGGCGTCCAACCCTCTGTATGATTCCATGGAAGACTTCCCGCAAGTGAACAACGTTGCTGCAGACCAAGTTGTACAGCCTTCTGTTGAGAACCGTGATCGACATGAGCAGTTTGTTGCCCAGAATGAGCGTCCTCCTCCTGTCAACAATCAAGGTGTTGCTTTCCCTGTGATGAATTACCGAAGAGATATTCCAGCAGCTGGGATGGTAGATCCAGGAGCTCTCGAAAAGGCTAGAAGACTCCGAGCATTGGAAGAAGGATTGAATGCTTTGAAAGCCAAAGATGCCGTCAACCTAGATGCTGTAGGCATGTGTTTGGTTCCTGACCTGGTGTTGCCTTACAAGTTCAAAGTGCCGAAATTTGAGAAGTACACGGGAGATAGCTGCCCGAAGCTGCATTTGATGATGTTCTGTCGAAGAATGACTGCGTTTGCGCGAGATGATAAGTTGATGATCCATTGCTTTCAAGATAGTCTGACTGGGGCATCTTTGAGGTGGTATATGCAGTTAGAGAGGAATCAGATTCAGTCATGGATGGATTTAGCCAGAGCTTTTCTGAAGCAGTACGATTACAACCTAGACATTGCTCCTTATCGCATGCATTTGCAAGAGTTGTCTCAAGAGATCAATGAACCGATCAGGAAGTATGCTCAGAGATGGAGAGAATTTGCTGCTAAAGTACGTCCCCCGCTGTTAGACCAAGAGCTGGCAAGCATGTTTGTGGATTCCCTACAATATCCGTACTTCAAAAGATTGCTCGGAGTTCCGGCAAGTTTCTCTGACGTGGTAGCATTAGGAGAACGCCTTGAGTACTCCATAAGAATGGGGAAAATTCAGATTACTTCATATGATCAAGCTGATGAGACTGAATACCTTTGCGAATATCAGAGTGAAGAAGAAGTTGTGATCAACTCAGTCATGCCAAAGATTGAATATCCTCGGAGCGAATCAGTGAATTTTGTTGGTTCATCATCTTATCAGAGATCAGTACCTCCCGTGGCTTGTTATACTGAACAGACAGCCGTGCCTGGGGCACTCTATCAGGAACCTTATGTCGCTTCCATTGCAAATCAGCGAACTCGTGGCCGAGGTTACCAGAATCAGCGTCAGAATCAGAACAGACCTCGTAACAACTTGGAACGAAGGAAAGCTCCTTTTCATCCAGTGCCGATGCCGTATAGCCAGTTGCTACCATCTTTGATCCAGAAGTCTTTGGTGGAGCCGAAAGCTCTTAAACCAGTTCCAGAACCTTACCCTCCTGGGTACAATCCCCACGTGCAGTGTGGTTATCATGGTGGCTCTCCGGGGCATTCAACCGAAGATTGTAAAGCATTTCAGGCGAAGGTACAGCAGTTGATTGATCAGGATCGCATTTCCTTTCGAGAAGGATTTCTGTTTGTTCATCCCTAACCGCTCAGCTGTCTAAAGCTCGTAGATTCAGAGGGTCTGTTCCCCAGCAAAAGCCAGTGGTTCAGACAGGCAGGCGCCTCAGCATTGGCAGTTCTCAAGCTTTTATATCATTTGCATTTGTAGTTTCTTTTTCTGTTAGTTACTACCTGCTTTTAACATTGTATGTTTTGAATGGTGATAATAATAAAGTGACTATGCATTTTTCTGAATTAATCAAGTCGCTGTCGCTCATTTATTGCATTGCACTGACACTTGCATTTTATTCACTCCATTTTTTCGCTGTGACTAGCAAAGTTAGGAGGGAGGATGACGAAACTGAAACTCATAACCAATGATTGTATGCTTTCAGATAAGACCGTACCGATGACGTACAAGGCATTGTTTCAAATTCCCCAAACACTGGAGATATAAGGAGTTAGTCCCTTGTTAACCACTTCGAGCCAGGAAGTAGAAGTTTTTTCGGACTTATAAACCCTCACATCTTAACCCGGGGCAGGGTAGTTGTCAGTTAGCTTGACCGAGCATTCAAGTCTTACAGAGGAGTGTTGTCTTTCAAGGACTAATCAGTTTATACCTTTCAAGAGGTCAAACCTCACCAATCAGGAGTGAGACAGTTACAATCCTTTCGGAGCAATCAAGGCAACCAGTGTCACACGACTTTGTCCCAAAAGAAAGAAAGAAAGAAAGCCCGCTAAGTAAAAAGAAAGAAAAGCTGAGAAAGCTAATACTTAGGCAAAAATTAGGGCATCCCGCTGGACTTCAGAAGAAATCGAAAAAAATCAAAAAGAACTCAAAATGAGTCAGTCCAGGCAAAAGTTAGGGAATCAAAAGAATGAAAAAGAGGGATTAAAAAGAAAATTTTCCCCAGCAAATCACAAAGTCGTGTACACAGACACCGAAAGCGAAGAAAGAGTAGCTATCACTCTGGAAGAAAAGCTTGGGAATTCCTTAACTGTAGGTTCTTACCATTCAACATACCTTCTCAAAGAGGCGAGTGCTTGTGCCAGGTTAACTGAACCTTAGGATCGGAGATCATCACGTAGACGGGGTGGGAACAAATCAAAATTTGAGCCAAATATCCTTTGTTTCACGAACCGTGAACCCGACCACGATACAACCCTTAAAAGACCTAATTGAGGTAGGGTTAATCTGAAGCGCATTACGATAAGGTCGAGTAACCTGACTCCTTCTTGACTTGCTAGTCATATCTTGTTGTATTTTCACTGACCACGTAAGCACTGCGTTTGAACTTTGGTTCATTCGTCACTCACACTCAACCATATGCATGTAAATGAGTGACAGCTCAAAATTTTTTCAAAATCTGCATAACCACTGCGTTAAGATTACCATTCGTGAACAGACGATTCTAATTGCAGGTTAGTAGTTGGCATGAAAGAAATTCCACCAGGGAATAATCGAGCAGGACTGAGTAATTCAGCAGTCTGAACCAGAAGGGTGTATGTTGTGAAGCCTTGTGAATCGGGGGCATTACCTTCCAGTAAGTTCAGTATCAGTCAGTCTGAGGACAAGTCCCGAAGCTTCAGTTGAGCAGGGGTAGTTGTTTGAGAAGCAGTTAATCAAGAGGTGAATCTTCTCAAGACCCAATCAGGGGCAATTATGCAGAGCGCTGAGATTTGAAAGCAGATGCTTCCAGTGGATAATCAGATCGGGTTGAGTCGCTAGAACGCTCATTCAGGGGCAAGCCATCGCAGAGAATGTTGAAATCAACTGGGTTGTTAGGTGTTTAATTGGAGATTGAATTCTTTTGTCGTGCAGATGCCGGGGCAAATATTCTCGAAGTCTTCTCGTAGCAAGTTGTTAGGAGCAGGTATTCCCAAGAGTTAGATTGGGGCAAGGTGCATTGTACTGGGGCAAGTTGTGCAAGCCAGTCTTTTATCCCCCAGCTGAGTGTACCAGGGGCAAGTTGTTCAAATCAGTTGTTTATCCCCAGCCAGAGTTGAGTATCGGGGAATCATGTCAATACCCTTATCAAAAACTTTTCAAATAAGAAGATCGTGTTGTCGTTGGATCATTATCCTGCAGTTTAAACCTGTTGCGTGTCAGTAACCAGTCGTTTCCAAAGTCCAGTTCTCGCCTGGCAAATCGGTAACCAGTTCTCGTCTGGCCCACCATCCGTAAGCAGCAGTTCCCGTCCTGGTGCAGTTTATTGTAAGCAGCAGTTCCCGTCCTGGTGCAGTTTATTGTAAGCAGCAGTTCCCGTCCTGGTGCAGTTTATTGGTATCCGATTCTCGTTTGGTCACCGTTTCTTCAAGTGTTATACCAGTTCTCGCCTGGTGTACGTTAGCTTTCAGCCAGTTCTCGCCTGGTTGTCTTTACCTCAGTCTGTTATTCCATTCAGCCTCGTCTGATGTTCAAAAACACAAAAACAAAAATCAATTTCCTAACCTATTTTCCTATCAGTTCTCGCCTGGTAGTCTACCTTTGAATGCTAGTTCTCGTCTAGTATTTCTTATATCTTCCACTGTGTACATAATCCATGTTTATTCTAAACCAAAACAAAACAAAAAAAATCTAAAGAGATCTGACACAATATTTCCCAATGACTCGCATGTCGTCATGTTCCCCGATACGAAGCTCGACGAATGCCAGCGCTCCGAGAAATGTTTGAATTCCTTGTGGATGTTGTTAAATCAGAATTGCCACTCTTCAGCAGACGAAAGTTGCTTGTTATCCCCGGAAGAGTCGAGATTGTCTTTTACCCCGTATCAGAATAGGATCAGGAGTATCTTCAGCAGATTAAGATTGACATCCTTGATAGTAGGAGCATTTCCAGCAGTGTGCTGCGCGTAATCAACCTCAGTTTGGGTCAATCCCCGCAGAGCGCAATCAGTTGCCAATGGTTTGAAGAAAGCATCCCCGAGCAGAGTTGTATTTCCTTCCCCAGTGAAGTCGTCAAGCAGGGTTGCCTTTTCATTTCTCCAGCAGGGCAGTTATCCCCAGCGGATTTGATTTCTCGTTTCCAGCATTTATTTTGCTGAGATGGTTCTGTGACTTCAGGTCATCCCCAGTAGAGTTGGCGTTACCTTCGGCATTTATTTTGCCAAGTGGTTTTCAGACTTGGTGTTCTCTGGCAGCTCGAGCCTTCATTAGCATTTGCATATATAGTCATAGCATTTATACAAGCATATAGCATATCCATGCCGTCTGGGCCTCGCATTTTCAAACAAAACGCATAGCATATTCATGTCATATAGGGCTTTGCATCATTATCAAGCATACGCATGTCGAAACATAGACCAAGATGGTTGCCTATTGGATTTCGAATTTGTTCACCTGCAGAGTTGTGTGGTTCAGCTTCTTGTCTTCCCCAGCGGAGTGATTCTTCATATTTGTTTGTTACGTCAGCATCGAAAAAAAAAAACAACAACAACAACAACAACAAAGATTGACATATATCAGACTTCTGAAGCTGCCCCCTTTGTCAAAACAGGTGCCAGGCAGTTCTATTCAGATTTCCTCAGGAGAATTGTCCTCAAGTTCGCAATGAACTGTGAGTTGACCAGACTTGATCCCATGGGAGAGATGGGAATCAAGGTGTTTGCTTTATGAAGCATTATTTCAATACTTGTGGCGTCACACAGGTGTTGAAAAGGAAAAGAAAATTGTATCAGAAAATTGACCAGATGTTGCCGCGATAACCAAACTTCAGTTTATTGGAAGCTATTCCTCAAGCAGTTTTGCAGTATATTCTTGCGGTTGGCAAATTTCAGGGTTCCATTTGTATTCAACCGTCATCTACCTTGAATGTCTGAAGGCTAAGCGCTCTTCACCCGTTCAGGTCGAAGCCGCTTGAATAGGGGCAGCTGTTGCACCCCAAAATTTGACCAACCGGGTCTCGCATTTGCCTCGATGTTTCGATGCATAACCGCATTCGCATCTGCATATCGCATACATTGCATTTTTCATTTGTATTGATTTTATCAGGGATCACAGCTCCCGTCTCGCGTTTTAGGTGTTTTTGATCAGTAGAATTGATTTTTGGGTTATTTCGGTGCCCGTTTATTTTTACCGATTATTTTTGTGTCGTTCAGTGCTCATTTTGTCCCTCTGGGAATTATTATGATTTTTCTGGATTTTATAGGATTTTTTTAGGGTTTAATTAGCTTTTAAATCATTTTTTAGGATTTAATAGAATTTTTGATATTTTTAATTCTTTTTAAATCAATTTTTAGAATTTTATAGAATATTAAATAGATTTTAAATCATTTTTAGGGTAATAGGATTTTTTAAGATTTAAATCATTTGTAGGATTTTTTTAATAGACTTTAATTTTTTTTAGACAATATAGTAATATAGTTTTTAGATTTTTAATAGAATTTAAATAGCATTTTCCATTTGTAGAATATTAATAGCTTTTATCATTTTTAGAATATTAGTATAATTTTTAAATAGAATTTAAATAGAAATAATAATAATAAATGAATAAGAGTTTTCTTTTATAGAAATAAATAGGTTTTAGTTTCTTTTATAGATATTATAGAAAATTAATAGATTTTAGAATATTAGTAATTAGGAGTTAATTAGATTTATTAGGTTTAATTGAGTATTAGTTAGTTTAGTTGTTAGTTAATTGGTTTAATGATTTTAATGCAATTCAGTTTTTTTTGTGGGTTTTTTTTAAGTTTTTCGTAGGCCCAATTAGAAGGCCCAGTTTGGTTTTTTTTGTTCAGCAGGTGGGTTTTTTGTCCAAAAATAAGCCCAATTCGTCCCAAAGATTCAGCATTGATGCAGCAAAAAGTCCAAGCAAAGGTCCAATGCATTTCAGAATTCGTCCAGCGTTTTCCAGCTTCTTCTGGAAGGTTCTGGGAGCATCCAGAAACGGCTCAGTTTAAATACCAGCGCAGCCACGTGTAGCGGAGGGGAGGCCCCACATCTCTGCATTACCACACCGCCACGTATCCCAACCCTCTCTCTCTCTCAGCCACGCGAGGGACGCGTGTCACACATGCAGAGCACACTCCCTCCACCGTTCATCCACGCGTCGCACCCACAGCATCACGCCTGAGACGCACCTCCGGCCGGCCTGCATGGCCGGCGGCAACCGTGACGTCGCCGGAACTCCCTCCAAGCCCAGATTCCGTTCACCTTCATCCCTGACCTTCATCCACATCCTCCCACCTTCATCTTCTCCCCTTCATCGCCACCACTAATCGTGCCCAGAAACCACCGTCCTCTCCAGAAGTTCATCAAAAACGATGAACGTTCATCTTCTTCCCCTTCATTCCACCACCAATCTCCAGAATCCTCCATCGCCACTCATCATCACCATCCACGATCTCCAGAAACACCAGAAACTTCATCAATCTCTCCCCAAAACTCATCAGAACGATGAACATCATCATCGTCTGCACACATCAATGAACTCCAGAATCCATCAACAGAACTCATCCAGTTCCCAGAAGCTCTCTTCAACCACCTTCATCAAGCTTCATCGGAACTAGGTCCAAGATCTGCAGCAAACACGAACAAGATCCCAGATCTTCATCCAACGTTCAAATCCAGGTTTCCGTCCAACAAACTTCTAAGAAGAACTTCAAGCAAATAGCATTATCTTCCCAGAAATTACTCCAAGATCTCCTTCGAACAGACATCTCCAGAAATCCAGTTTTTAAGAACTCCTTGTGCAAACAAAACTTCAAGAACATGCGATCTCCCTAGTTTCATCAGTAGATCTTCCAGATCTTCAATATTCATCTACCAAAACTCTATTCGACGATCATCAAACGCGTCCGTCGCAATCATCATGGAGGACGTTATCTCCATATCTACTTGAGTCATTCTCAGATTGGGGGAAATTGAAGTTGGAAAGATGGAAAGGATTGGGAAATAATTGTGAGGTTGGTGAAGAGATTGAACGAAGGTTGGGTGAGGCTGAGAGAAGGATTGGAAGAGGAAAGTGCAGAAGAGAAGACGGCGGCGGCGAAGGAAGTTAGAGAAGGAGGTTAGGGTTTTTGCAGATGGAGAGAGAGGGAAGGAGAAAGTGGGCCTCAGGGCCCAACTATTTTTTTGACCCTCACGTTTTTTTGGGCAAACGTTGGGCCTGGGCCCAACACCATCTGCTGACCAGCAATATCCCATTTCACAACGCACCCCCCCCCCCCTCTGAGTTTTTGGGGAGATTTGGGCTGGGCCCAGATTATTTGTTTTTGTTATTTTTTTCTGTCATCCCTTGTAATTCAGTATCCCCCCCCCCCCCTTTGATGTTCTTTTTCTTGTATGTTTTTTTTCTTTTACATTTTTTATGCATATTCCATATAAAAAATAATAATAAAAAAGAAATATAATAGAAAAAAGAGAAAAAGAAATATAGTAAAAGAAAAAAATAGAAAAAAGAAAAAAAGTATATTTGAAATATTGAAAAAAAATAATAAAGAAGAAATATATTTGAGATATGAAAAAAGAAATAGAAAAAAGAGTGAGAATAAATATTTGAAAAAAAAGGAGAAAAGAAATATATTTGAGAAAATATTCAAAAAAAGATATTTTGAGAAAAAAAAATATGAGAAAAGGAGAAAAAGAGAAAAAATATTAAAAAGTAGGTTTAATATTTTTTTTTTAAAGCATTTTCTTTTAGGGACATTTTCATAGACTTTATGTTTCGACTTTTAGGATAGAATTAGAGGCCCGTTTGTTAGGGGGCTATTTTCATTCAATTTTTCAAGATAGAATAGGATAGCGTTTCCTAGGAGATTATTTTCAATATTCAAACCATTGTAACCATTTTTCAGAGATGAATAAAACGAGATTTGAGCTGTGGTCCCGAAGTAGCCGAACTACAGCTGCTCTGATTATTCGTACCAGACGAAGATATGTAGGCATAGGATGCGATATCCTAGCGAGCACACTAACGATTAACTTTTGTTCTCTCGCGGCTGTGCGATCGAGACTTTCCCGCTGACGACTAATTGATACCCTTTTTCTCTCTTGCCCAAGTGCATTTGAGACTCAGCCATAGTTGTGACCATAGGTTCCCGACCCTGTGAAACCAGTTGTTTTCTCACTGCTGTGTGAGAATGTGTTGTTTAGCCGTAGTTAGTCTGAACTACGTAAAGCTCTGATCTTCCATCCAGTGGAAGTACGTAGGCACAAGACGCGAGGTCTTGGCGAGCCAATTTTCCCCGTAGTCCCGAACTACGTTGACTCTGACTTTCTCCCTTGAGAATACGTAGGCATAGAGTGCGACGCTCTATCGAGTCAATTCCCTTCCCTTTAGATTTAGCAGCCGTAGATAGATTGTTTTGCATCCAGTAGACAACCCAAGCAAGCGTGGATCCCATCGAGTACGATGGACGTGAGGGGTGATAATACCTTCCCCTTGCGTAACCGACTCCCGAACCCAGGCTATGGTTGCGATGACCATACCTTTTCCCCGTTTTTTGCGAGGTTTACTTCGAGCGTTTCCTTTCCCGCTCTGAGGGATAAATAACGCACGGTGGCGACTCTTCTGTCAGCCGGCGCCGATTTTCGCAGTAGCGACAAAGTGAAACCGCCAACATGGGCCTGCATGAGTGCCCTAAACCCATCATATATAAGCTTTGAGGAAACACTAATGGATGAGAAGGGGAAGGAGCTGGCCAGAATAGCAAGTTTGAGCAAGAAACTTCACCATACTCTCTCTCTCTTCGAATCTGAAATTTCACCAAAGCACAAGGAGTGGTTTAGCATCTTCAAAGCAAAGCTTGAAGCAAGTTTGAAGGGCCAACGGAGCAGCTCCGTTAGGTAACCTTCTTTGAACTCAATCTCTCATATTGTTGCACCCCAAAATTTGACCAACATTTATTTACCCATAAAGAGTTATATGAGACTTTGAAGCTAGCCAAGAAGGTTAGTCAAGTGATTAAAGATTGATATCTTTGCCATAGAACTCAAGAGATCCTCAGAGAAATTGGTTGAAACCAAGGTTGTGTGTCTCATAACTTGAGAGTTGTGGGAGCTCCTCAGATGATTCTGAGACTGTGAGGATGGACTTGAAGCTTTGAGAAAGCTTATGACATGTCTTGAAAGCCATCATGAAGCCTAGAGAGGTCATTGTAGAAGGATTCAGAAGATTCAGCCATGAGTGGTGGAATTAGGGTTTGATTGGGTCAACCCTAGGTCAACTGATGATTTGGAGAGGGTTGAGACCTAATCCAAGGGCCATGTGATCATGGAATGATGCATTGAGATGCTATAAGGATGATTCCTAGACCAACTCATCATGATTGAGGAGTTTGATAAGTTTCAAGCTAGGGTTTCTAAGGCTCGACAGTGTAAAATCCCCTAGTTTTATCCCTATCTTCAAGGCAGTTTAGCTCAATATATGATTGTCATATCATCTTCCCCATAACATGAATGTTGTAGAGCTTGTTCTTAGCTTTAGTTTGAGTACTAGAAGTACTTGATAGGATTTGTAGAGCTCAAGTTATGACTTTGACAAATTACAGGTCATCTGAGGTATGTGAATCTGGGTCCTTGAAAGTCACCCAACTTGCATCCAACTTTTGCCCTAGTAGGATGATTCCTATGGATTCTTGGTCAACATGAATGTTGTAGAGCATCGTCTTAGATTTCTATAGAGTACTAGAAGTCCTTGATAGGATTTGTAGAACTCAACTTATGACTTTGACAAGTCAAGGGCATTTTGGTCATTTGTAGGTTATAGGTCATTTCAAGCATAAAGCCATATCTCCTAGTTCCAAGCTTCAAATGGAAAAATCTTCAACATCAAACTTTCTTAGAATGATGTGTTAATGCTAGTAGGGAGGTCATGAGATGTTGAAAAGGCTTGTATCAAAAAGTGATAAAAATGGCCTAAAATGGAGGCATAAGTTAAATAAGTTGAAATTGAAAATTGGAAATCACAAGCTATAAATCCAAACCATGTCATGTAATAGGTCATTTTGACTCCAAATGACATTCTAAGAACAATGGTTCAGCCACAATTTTGATTTGAGGCTTGGATCATAGGGCTGCTTTGGAATTGGCTTACTTGCATATTAAGGTACCAAAGCAAAACTCAAAAGAACTCAATGTACAAGTTGGTTATGCATTGTAACTCATCCTAAATCTCATGTGGGGATAAATTCAAGTCAGAATTGGTCATCACAAGGAGCTTGGCATGAGATAGCATGTAAGGAGAATTGGATTCAAAATGTCATGACATGAAAAGTTCAATTTCTCATTGGATGATCCTAGAGGGTTCTGGATGATTCTAAACCACTCTATAAGATGATTGTAACTTGCTCAGATGTAAGGTTGGTGAGAATTGGTGCAGAGAAGAGAGAGTGAGATCCAAAATCTTCCATTGCAAGTCAAGTTCAATTTCTTCATTCTTCTTCATTTCCATCCCTTTTTTCTTCACAAACACATTCCATAGATCCCTCTGAGTGTGTGCATACTGAATTGAAGCTCCACTGATGGTGTCGCTTTCGCGAAAATAAGGTGTCGGCACAACAGAAGAGTCGCCACCTTTCGTTATTTATCCCTCGGAGCGGGAAAGGAAACGATCGGAAAAACCTAACGAATAAGGGTAAGACAAGGTCATCGCAACCATTGTCTGGGTTCGGGAGTCGGTTACGCAAGGGGAAGGTATTAGCACCCCTCACGTCCGTCGTACTCGACGGGATCCACGCTTGGTGTGTTTACTTGGACGGGTTGGTTTTAATCTATCTACCTATCAAGGCTGGCTGAAAAAGAAAAGAAAAATGACTCGGCAAAGCGTCGCACTTTATGCCTACGTATTCTCATCAGAGAATGAGAAATCAGAGTCAACGTAGTTCGGCCTACGAAGGGTTATGGGGGAAGGTAGCTCGCCAAGACATCGCCATCTTGTGCCTACGTACTCTCAACAGGTATGAGAGATCAGAGCTCACGTAGTTCGGGAAACTACGGTTTATTTCCTGTTTTGAAAGAAGTGTTTTTTATTGTGTTTGCGATTTCAACCGCACTAGAGACTATGACCTGAGAGTGAATGCGTCGCATGTCACCCAAAGGCTACCATACTAAACATCCAGACTATGGGAAAGAAGCTCTCCCACAATCCTTTCTCAGATAGCTTAAGGCTCGTAACGTACGAAAGAAATCATTCATGATTACTGTATCTTAAACTGTTTTGAGATGAGAAGAGAACAGGCCCAACTAGGAGGGAGACTATCAAGTCCTACTGTTATCATGCCATGGATTCATCCTATGGTTGAGGTTTGAACAGGGAACTCCTAGAAGTTGTCATGCATAGGTTTCAACCTAAAAGTCTATCGTAAAGTCCTTATCAAAGGAAATGAGAGTCCTAAGGGATCATGTCAATGATGCACCAAAACAGACAAAGCATCAGCTTAACAGTAAAATGCATGCAATGCAAGTGAGGGAGGAAATGTGTGTGGGGCTTCAGCCTCCACAAGCTCGTCTCGACCTCAAGCCAGTCATGAAATAACAGTAATCATACTGAAAAATGAACAACATGCTATCAAGCAATAAACAGTAAACTGCAATTATACAGATAAAAATGAAATGAAATGCCATCCATGCTTGAGAAAGAAATTATCTACATCTAATCTCTCCCTAATCCTAACCCTAAAACAAAACCCTAATCAAATCTCTAAGCCAAGCCCTAAAGCAAAACCCTAATCAAATCTCTAAGCCAAGCCCTAAAGCAAAACCCTAATCAAATCTCTAAGCCAAGCCCTAAAGCAAAACCCTAATCAAAAGAAATCAATCCCGGTCTTCAAGCTTCAAAACAAGCTTACCAAAGAAAGGGAGCTAAGTAGGCAGACTCATAGTGCCTTCCTCAGGAAAGCACTAGGAGGCTTATATTCAGGAATCATATCCCATGTGGCTCAACAACTGTGATTGGTTTACATTCCTCCTCAGGAGAAACTAAACTCACATGAAGGATCCAACATCATTGGATACTTGAGAAATCCTACATGAACTAAGGGAACTAAGTGAACAGACCCATAGTGCCTTCCTCAGGAAAGTACTAGGGGGCTTCCACTTAGGAATCATATCCCATGTGGCTCAACAACTGTGATCAGTTTACATTCCTCCTCAGGAGAAACTAAACTCACATGAAGGCTCCAACATCATTGGATACTTGATAAATCCTACATGAACTAAGGGAACTAAGTGAACAGACCCATAGTGCCTTCCTCAGGAAAGTACTAGGGGGCTTCCACTTAGGAATCATATCCCATGTGGCTCAACAACTATGATCAGTTTATATTCCTCCTCAGGAGAAACTAAACTCACATGAAGGCTCCAACATCATTGGATACTTGGGAAAGAGGTGAGAAGAAAGAATGAAAGACATTTACAGTGCCTTCCTCAGGAAAGTACCATAAATTTCCCTCAAACTTCAGGATCTCGAACCTCACAGAGTAAACTCCTAGACTAGGCCTTCAATCCATGCATCCTTGCAAGCTCCAACCTCTCAACCTCTGGGTCTTGATCTTCAATCTTCTCCTTCATCATGCTCCTTCAACAAGGTCTTCAAAGCAAACCAAGCCCCACAACAATTCCCCAAAGATGACCCCAAAGATAGACAATCAACACAAAACATGCCACACAAACAGACCATTCAGAAAATACTCTGAAAATACTAAAGTCACAGGGAAAAATCTAATGCTTATTCACAAGGGTCTATTATACTTACCCATAATATCCCTATAGTCCCATACCCAAAATCAAACTAAAACTCCTAAAAGAAAATGATTTACTTCTCCTATGTTAAACCTAAACCCTAATTTTAATCACTCTAATCTCACTTAATCAAACCATCTAAAAATTAATCCTAAAATTATGAATTAAATCCTATGAGGAAGCTAAAGTCCTAAGTTAATCACCCTAAAAAGAATGGACCCTAAATCTAAGGGGAGCTAATTGAACTAAAATCAACAAAATGGGGTATCAACTAAATCATCTAAAAAAGCTATTCAAATGAAAAATATGCTAAAAATATAAAAATAAAAATAAAATGGAATTTTATTATCTACTAATTTTCTAGACAGAAATATGAACCTAATGCAAAAACAAGAAATGAAAAATATTAATTTTCTGATTTTATATGATTTTTTAAAGATGCAAGAAAATTAAAGAAAATAAAATCAAAGAATTAAAAGGAAATGGGGGAGGGGGTGTCAGAATCAAAGGCGCCTAGTTGTTTTTGTTGGATGGGCCAGGAAAGGGTGGTGCAGATAGTAATGCGTGTAAGGCCCAAGTGCATTTCATAAAATCAATTAAAACTCAAAAGAAAAAGAATAAAGGAGCGGTGTGAAAAGTAACAGATTCCAGTGTATTCATTGGGCTCGTGCAAAGGGGGGTGGGGATATCAAAGTTAAATCCAGGCCCAGACGTTTCACATTAAGTGAAACGCATCGTTTCACTATTATTCTTTCCCTCCGTTTTCGTTTCAAATAATGGCCGTGCGATTGGTTTAACAAGTCAAGCAATTTAACATGATCCAACGGCTGTACGATCGTCTTCCCCATTCAACCTAGGGTTTCCAGGTTTCACCAGCTCCATGCAAGCATTTTCAACCCCTTCGTTCTCTCTTGATTCTCCATGAAATCATAACATTCCAAAACCAAAGTCGTGCCATTTTCTTCCAGGAACACGATTACACACATAGTTTTCATTAAAACCTCCTATATCTCACAAACAGAAAGCATTAATGTCGTGGTTCCACCATTTTACTCTGAGATTAACCATGGTACTTCTTGCTACTAATGGTACTATCTTGTTCATGATATTACACTGATCTTACTAAGCTATCATATGATCATTATAACTCAATATCCAGCCCAATCTTGATCTTGAAAGAAACTGCACCCTGCCATTAAACCTCATGTAATCCTCTCTAACTCTCAGAAATCAATCACCTATGGTCTCTAATCATGCTTATCCTAACCATTTCACCTAATGCTGCATAAATAAAGAGTTTCGAAAGCTTTTGCAAACCTGAAAATTGATGATGGCAAGTGTAGTTACTCTTCAATCCAATGCTTGAAACTTGCCAAGAATGATCTTTAATGGATGATAATCTTTCTGTTTGCAAGATCTTGGATGGACAGTGCTTGCAATGATCAATTCGTGGCTTGCTTGTGTTTGAAGAAGCTCTTGAATATCACTCTCTTCCCTCACTCTCTCCACTGAATTTTTCTAACCCTTGATCTCAGCATGATCCACTCATTATATAGAAATCAATAGAACAATCTAGAAGCTCCTAGAAGAGACTAGAATGCCTTGGAATTTCTCACTTGGTGACATGTTGTATTATCTCATCTCATGTGTTAAGCTCCTTAATTTTGTGTTAAAATCTCCTTACAAGAGATATTGAGATGGTATGTGCAAAAAACAAGCATTTCCTTGCCTTGTGTGAAGTTTTCCAAAGTTGCCTTAATATGCAAGTAACAACATTACAAAGCAAGTCCAATTTCTAGGCCTCAAATCAAAATTGTGCTTAAACCATTGTTTCCAAAATGTTGTTTAGATTCAAAATGACATATTACATGACCTATTTTGGATTTGTAGATCTCTCAAACCATTTTCCAACTTGAACTTATTTAACTTATATGCCATTTTTAGGTCATTTTCACCCATTCTTGTCAATTCTTGCTACAAGCTTTTCCAACAACTCATGAGCATTTTTATAGGCTTAAAATTTCATTTTGAACAACTTTTATGTTTTGAATTTTTTCATTTGAGGCTTGGAAATAGGAGATATGGCCCTTGCTTAAAATGACCTATACTCACCAAATGACCAAAATACCCTTGTCTTGTACACACCATAAGTTGAGTTCTACAAATCCTATCAAGGACTTCTAGTACTCTCTAGAAAGCTAAGAAGATGCTCTTCAACATTCATGTTGACCAAGAGATCATAGGAATCATCCTACTAGGGAAAAAGTTGTCTGCAAGTTGGGTGACTTTCAAGGACCCAGATTCACATACCTCAAATGACCTGCAATTTGTCAAAACCATAACTTGAGCTCTGCAAATCCTATCAAGGACTTCTACCACTAAAATTAAATCTAAGAACAAGCTCTACAACATTCATGTTGTGGGGAAGATGAGATAACAATCACATCTTAAGCTAAAACCGCCTGGAAGATAGGGATCAAACTAGGGGATTTTACACTGTCAATCCTTAGAAACCCTAGCTTAAAACTTCTCAAACTCCTCAATCATGATGAGTTGGTCTAGGAATCATCCTTATAACATCTCAATACATCACTCCATGATCTCATGGCTCTTGGATTAGGTCTCAACCTTCTCCAAATCTTCAGTTGACCTAGGGTTGACCCAGTCAAAACCCTAATTCTACCATTCATGGTTGAATCTTCTGAATTCTTGCATAATGACCTCTCTGGGCTTCATGATGACCTTCAAGACATCTCCTAAACTCTCTCAAAGCTCCAAGTTCATTCTCAAAGTCTCAGAATCTTCTGAGGAGCTCCCACAACTCTCAAGCTATGAAGCACACAACCTTGGTTTCAACCAATTTCTCTGAGGATCTCTTGAACTTTCTGATGAAGGTATCAACCTTCAAACACTTGATAGATAAATAAATGTTGGTCAAATTTTGGGGTGCAACAGCTGCCCCTATTTAAACGGCTTGAACCTGACTGGGTGAGAAGCGAACGGCTCTCAGCCAATCAAGGTGCGAGACAGTTGAATACCGGTAAACCCGAAAATTTGCCAACTGCACGAGCACATGATACTATGCGGGGAACAAATCTTTGAATACTGCAACACTAGCTGCACGGCAACTAGCTGGAGAAATACTGATCTGACATCGCCGTCAGTCATCCACATTAAATTCTTCTGACATTGTCATCAGACAACCAAACACCCAACATCACCGCTGGGAGACTAAACCACCTGACATCACCGTCAGAAGCAAACAAAATTCTGAGAAACACCCAACATCGCCGCTGGAGAACTAAATCTGACATCGCCGTCGGACAATCAAAATACCCCGCATCGCCGCTGGAGAACTAAATCTGACATCGCTGTCGGACAATCAAAATACCCCGCATCGCCGCTGGAGAACTACATCTGACATCGCCGTCAAACAATCAAAATACCCCGCATCGCCGCTGGAGAACTACATCTGACATCGCCGTCAAACAATCAAAATACCCCGCATCGCCGCTGGAGAACTAAATCTGACATCACCGTCGGACAATCAAAATACCCCACATCGCCGCTGGAGAACTAAATCTGACATCGCCGTCGGACAATCAAAATACCCCGCATCGCCGCTGGAGAACTACATCTGACATCGTCGTCGGACAAACAAAATACCCCACATCGCCGCTGGAGAACTAAATCTGACATCACCGTCAAACAATCAAAATACCCCGCATCGCCGCTGGAGAACTAAATCTGACATCGTCGTCGGACAATCAAAATACCCCGCATCGCCGTTGGAGAACTAAATCTGACATCGCCGTCAAACAATCAAAATACCCCGCATCGCCGCTGGAGAACTAAATCTGACATCGCCGTCAAACAATCAAAATACCCCGCATCGCCGCTGGGGAATTTGGAGAACTATCACGTAACTCCGCTCCGGGGGTCCAGAACTCATTCTGGATAAATCAACGCTGCTGAGGACTTCAAGAATCATCTTGAACAAACAACCCCGTCGGGCACCTTCAAGAATCATCTTGAACAAACAACTCCGTCGGGCACCTTCAAGAATCATCTTGAACCGATAACCATTCTGGAGCAAACATTCTGTTGGGGATTCCGGGAACTATCCTGGGCAACTCTTGCTAGGGACTCTAGGTATCAATTTGAGCAACCAACTCGGGAGACTGCACTGAGGTCTTAAGAATCATCTTAAGCAAACGGCCCTGCTGAGGGATTCAAGAATCGTTTTGAACTGAAGATTTCGCTGGGGAGAATATCAGGAATCATCCTGAATCACTGATCCTTCGGCGGAACACCTGCAAAACAAGAACGGTAGCAACCTAGATCATGTTTATTATGCATATGCTTCGGCGCCATGCTCCGCACGGTGGAAATGCTATGCGTTTATGATAAATGCTATGCCATCATGCACAATGATGCAATCCCGTCAGCAAAATAAATGTCGAGGGGGAAATCCTCCTGTCAAGGAGAAAGAACTACTCAGATAGAGGAATCATCCTGCTGAGGAGAACGTGGACATGCCAATATCAATTGGACTCCGTCTGGGGAAATGATCTTCGGTTGACTGCTGCGGGAGAAACAACTTCAGTTGATTGCCGCAGGGAACGAAGCTCTACGAGAACCTGGACTTGCTGAGAGAAAGTGATATCAATCGCGAGAATAAACTGCGTGGCCGTCTCGGCTACTCTTATGGGGATGATAACTCCGTGGGGAGACAACTTCAGCTGCTCAACACTCCACTGGGGAAACAACTAAACATGGTCTGATCAACTTCCAAGGACTCGGCTCTCTTGGACATCTGCAAACTCGGCTGAGGAAGGAGAAACCATTCTGCTTCGCTGGAAAGAGTATAACTCTGGGGAAATACCGCATCGGCTGTTCAATACTCTGCTAGGGAAAATCCACTCATGGTCCCAACTGCTTCCAAGGATTCGGCTCTCTTGGGGGTTTGCGGACTCAGCCGGGGAGAGAGAAATCATTCTACTTCACTGGAGAGTACGACTTTGATGAGGATTTTTAATTCCGCCGGGGTAGAAGGAATCATCCGGCTTCGGGGGAAAATACAACTCTGCAGGGGAATACAGCGTCAGCCGTTCCAACACTCTACTGGGGGAAGAGGGAATCACCCGACTTCGGGAGAGAATACGGCTCTGGTGGGGAATCTCAATTCCGCTGGAGACTTCAGTCTGGCACCATCAGTTGCGGCATACTTCGGCGTACGAACAATTTCCTTTGAAACCTGCACTTGTGACCTGGTGCGGGGGGAGACACCTGCTTCGGCGACTTTACTGGGGAAAACACGAGCTTCGGCACCCGAACATTTCTATGAAACCGGCACTTGTGACCCGGTGCGGGGGAACATACGAGCTTCGGCGCGCGACTCAGCTGAGAGGATGACGTTCCTTCAGGATGCGTCTGCTTGGGGAAGAGAATCATCTCTGCCTGGGAAGACATATCAATGCTCACAATCTTGCGTTCAGACTCTGCGGAGGAGAGACTACTGAACTCTGCTGGAGGAGGAGGACTCGCCCTGCTCCGGGGATGCGCACGGCGCACCGTCTGAAAGGTGCTACACCTGCAACAACACAAACAAACAGACAAGATACCCTCCTCAAAGGGGCCTATCAAGGTTATTATCCCGTGACAATATTCAGGTAATTAATTGTTTCAACAATCAATGGGCCTAGGCCCGTAAGTGTATGTATGCGCATTTTATCAAAAACATCAGCGTTTTCTTTCGCAAACAAAACAGATAAATGCTAAACAGGCTAGCAGAATTGCTGAATAATATGCATTTTATTGATGATGAACCCCTGAATGGGTAAAAATGTTTTACAACAGAGGCGAACTCCTGGAATGAGGAAGCCGCGCAAAAATAAAACATAAATATACATCAGTATATACAAATGTCGGCAACGAGGCGTAGACGAACACCATGAGTTGATCCCTCTAAGACCCACTCGACTTCGATACTTCTCCAACGCTTCAGCTTCGGAAGAGATTGATTCAGATAAACGGCCCTCAGGTCCTCCAAACCACTAAACAATGAAAGTCCACACGCGGAACGCAGTCATTTGCTTATTCAAATTCCTAACTTTTGCGTGAACCGCCCTTTACGGGTTTTCAGTTCACCGGGATACCCTTTTTTGCCGAAGTCGCCCAGTGTAGGTTTCCGACTTCGCGGGTGTACATTTTTTCAATTTATCCCTAATTTTTGCTCGAACCTTTTATTCTGTTTTTGGTTCGCCGGGATGCCCCTTTTTTGCCTGGACTCTTTCTTTTTGTCCAGCGGGTCTCTTTCAAGCAAAGTATTTTTTAACTGCGTCCGCATTCACCGGGGATGCAAAATCTTCACCATCCATCGTGGATAACAACAAAGCTCCTCCCGAGAAGACCTTGCTGACGACATACGGCCCTTCGTAATTCGGAGTCCACTTGCCCCGGTGATCAGAGTGTGGCGGAAGAATCTTCTTCAGGACGAGATCACCCGTCTGAAAGCTTCTAGGACGCACCTTCTTATCATAAGCGTTCTTCATTCGGCTTTGGTACAGACGACCAAATGCAATCGATGCTAACCTTTTCTCGTCCATCAGGCTGAGTTGGTTCAAACGATTCGTAATCCATTCTGCCTCGTCGAGCTTCACATCAACCAAAACTCGCAAAGAAGGAATCTCCATTTCTAACGGTAGGACAGCTTCCATACCGTACACGAAGGAGAAAGGAGTTGCCCCGGTCGACGTACGCACCGTCGTACGATAACCGTGCAAGGCAAACGGCAGCATCTCGTGCCAATCTTTGTATGTCACAACCATCTTCTGAACAATCTTCTTTATGTTCTTGTTGGCGGCTTCGACAGCGCCATTCATCTTCGGCCGGTAAGGAGATGAGTTGTGGTGTTCAATCTTGAAGCTTTGGCACAGCTCCTTCATCATCTTGTTATTCAAATTCGAACCATTATCAGTAATGATCCGCTCGGGGACTCTGTAGCGACAGATGATGTCCCTCTTTATGAATTTAGCTACCACCTGCTTGGTCACATTAGCGTACGAGGCTGCCTCCACCCATTTGGTGAAGTAGTCGATAGCTACTAGAATGAAACGATGACCATTGGATGCAGTGGGCTCGATCTTGCCTATCATATCGATGCCCCACATGGAGAACGACCAAGGGGAGGACATGACATTCAATGGGCATGGCGGCACATGAACTTTATCAGCATAAATCTGGAATTTATGACATTTCTTCGCGAATCTGAAGCAATCCGACTCCATAGTCAGCCAGTAATATCCTGCTCTCATGATCTTTCTCGTCATGGCATGCCCGCCGGCGTGCGTACCAAATGTGCCTTCATGGACTTCTTCCATGAGCATATTCGCCTCTTTTTCATCTACACATCTGAGTAGCACGAGATCGTGGTTTCTCTTATACAACACTCCATCAGGATTGAGATAAAAGTTTCCAGATAGCCTCCTCAGAGTCTTCTTATCCTGGGTTGACGCACCCGCAGGATACTCCTTAGTCATGAGGAAGGTCTGGATGTCGTGGAACCATGGCTTGCCGTCGGCGGCATCCTCGATTGCAAAGACAAATGCTGGTCTATCTAGACGCGAAAGCACAATTCTTGGAGCCTCATTCCAAAAATTGACCTTATACATTGAAGCCAACGTGGCTAAAGCATCAGCCATATGATTTTCAGCCCTGGGTACATGATGGAGTTCCACTCGGTCGAAGAACGGAAGCAGCCTCCTGGCATAATTCATGTACGACACCAAATTCGCTTGACGAGTTTCCCACTCCCCTTTAATTTGATTGATTACAAGCGCTGAGTCACCATATACGTCTAGATTCTTGATTCTCAAATCAATTGCCTCTTCTAGACCCATAATACATGCTTCATACTCCGCTTCATTATTGGTAACTGGAAACGTCAGTCTCGCAGTAAACGGGATGTGGGACCCGTGAGGAGTCGTGATGATAGCCCCGATACCACTTCCATAGGAATTAACCGCTCCATCGAATATCAACTTCCACTGAGACTTCCTATCTGGCCCCTCACCGGGCAATGGCTCATCGCAATCCTTCGCTTTGAGAAACATAATATCCTCGTCAGGGAATTCAAACTTCATCGGCTGGTAATCCTCGATCGGCTGCTCGGCAAGGTAATCAGACAATACGCTTCCCTTAATGGCCTTCTGGGACACGTACTGAATATCATATTCTGTTAACACCATTTGCCATCTGGCAATCCTGCCCGAAAGAGCCTGCTTCTCGAAGACGTACTTGATCGGATCCATCTTCGAAATTAGCATAGTGGTGTGATTGAGCATGTACTGTCGTAGACGTTTGGCAGCCCAAGCTAATGCACAACACGTCTTCTCCAGCATCGAGTATCGAGATTCACACTCAGTGAACTTTTTACTCAAATAATAAATGGCATGCTCTTTTCTGCCTGTCTCGTCGTGCTGACCGAGAACACACCCCATACTACTCTCCAGAACCGTCAGGTACATGATTAATGGCCGTCCAGCCACTGGGGGTATCAAGATTGGAGGTTCTTGAAGATACTGCTTTATTTTGTTGAATGCCTTCTGGCAATCCTCATTCCAAGTAATCGCCTGATCTTTCTTTAAAAGTTTGAACATCGGTTCACAAGTGGCCATGAGCTGAGAGATAAACCTTGCAATGTAGTTTATTCGGCCCAAGAAACCACGAACTTCTTTTTCTGTCTTTGGCGCTGGCATTTCTTGAATAGCTTTTATTTTCGCAGGATCAACTTCGATACCTCGTTCACTAACGATAAACCCCAATAACTTTCCGGACCGCACTCCGAAAGTGCACTTGTTAGGATTCAGCCTCAGCCTGAACTTCCTAAGCCTCTCAAAAAGCTTCAATAAGTTGACCAGATGCTCTTCCTCCGTTTGGGACTTTGCAATCATGTCATCAACATAGACCTCGATCTCATGATGAATCATATCATGAAACAAAGTTACCATTGCTCGCTGGTAAGTGGCCCCTGCGTTCTTCAGACCGAAGGGCATTACCTTATAGCAAAATGTTCCCCAGGGGGTGATAAACGTCGTTTTCTCCATGTCCTCCGGTGCCATCTTAATCTGATTGTAACCGGAGAAGCCATCCATGAACGAAAACACGGAGAACTGGGCTGTGTTGTCGACCAACACATCGATATGCGGCAACAGGAAATCATCCTTAGGGCTCGCCCTATTCAAATCCCGATAATCGACGCACATGCGTACCTTACCGTCCTTCTTCGGTACAGGCACTATGTTGGCGACCCACGGAGGGTAAGTGGTAACGGCTAGAAATCCTGCGTCCAACTGCTTTTGGACTTCTTCTTTGATTTTTACAGCCATATCTGGTCTCGTCCTCCTAAGCTTCTGCTTGACTGGAGGGCAATCTTCTCGCAACGGCAAGCGATGAACCACGATGTCTGTGTCAAGTCCGGGCATATCTTCGTATGACCAAGCAAAGACGTCACTATACTCTCGAAGCATCTCGACCAGTCTATGCTTGACATCATTCTGCAGCGCAGCCCCTACTCTGACATTTCTGACGAGCTCTTCAGAACCCAGATTTACGATCTCAATATCTTCCTCATGAGGCAGAATAACCTTTTCCTCTTGTCTCAACAAGCGGGCCAACTCTTCTGGAAGGTCTTCGTCTTCATCAATCTCATCCTCGGCTTGATATATCGGGCAATCGAAGTCGTAGTGAGCCGTAGAGGGTCCAGAGTCGATGTCGTCTGTTATGTGGATCCTGCAATAATAAGGGTTAAGTTTAAAGCAAGAATATGCAGGTTAGCACAAGCCCCGTTGCCATTTTACTGTTTTTCAAAATAAACATAAAACAGGAATAACAGAGAACACAATATTTGAGTACGAAGAAAACGCCTTTGATTTATTAACAAAATGCATGTACATAATCCAACAAGGCCCTGACAATAAAACCACTATGCCCCGGGCAGGACATAGGGTTGTACAAAGATTGTAAAAAGTAAATCATTACTCTTCACTTGTCAGCTGGATAATCTCCTTGATGGTCCAATTGTTGAGGCGCTTGCCCGGCTTGCCTGGCTGAATCCAAGCGTCAAGATCACAATCGCTATCCCCGCTGTCCTCTGACGCTGCGTTGATGCTTTCGAAAATCACTCCGCCCTTGGTAAATAGGATCGGCCCCTTCCCACGAGACGAAATGCTAGACGAAGAAGATGCAGCTTCAGCTTCAGGAGAATACCCCAATCCAAACTTGTCCTGCTTGATCGGTATCTCCAAAACATGCCCCCAGCCTGGGGTGGAACCGGCTTCGACAACGGCCCGAGCTTCTCTAAACGAGGATAGATTCATCCCTTGCTTCTCTGCGACGACAGGAGCTACCTCTTTCACCTTGACGGCCTCAAATGCTTGGCAGAGAGTTTCATGGATTTCGCCATCCATTTCAACATACTTAAAGGATGACAAGTGGCTCACCATAATGTCCTCCTCACCACAGACGGTTACTATGCTTCCCCCGACAGCATATTTAAGCTTTTGATGCAGCGTGGACGTCACGGCACCAGCAGCATGGATCCATGGCCGACCTAAGAGGCAACTGTAGGCAGGCATGATATCCATGATATAAAAAATCGTATCGAACGTCTCCGGACCAACTTGAATCGGCAGGGTCAACTCTCCGAAAATGTGGCGCTTAGTTCCGTCAAATGCTTTCACCACCAGATCACTGGGCGGGCAAAGCAATCCACGAGTGTCCAACTTCATTAGTGCCTTTTTCGGAAGCACATTAAGCGACGAACCCGTGTCCACCAGGACATGCGACATGATAGTGCCTCTGCACTCTATCGAGACGTGCAAGGCGCTGTTGTGATCTTTCCCTTTAGGAGTCAGCTCTAAATCTGTGAAACCTAGCCCATTGTCAGCATTAACATGGGCTACCACCTCCTCTAGCTGATTCACTGATATCTCTTGCGATACGTAGGCAGCGTTCAATACCTTCAGTAACGCGTTGCGGTGCGCTTCAGAACACAGCAACAAGTTGAGAATAGAAATCTTTGACGGAGTCTGATGAAGATGGTCTACAATCTTGTAGTCGCTCTTTTTGATTAACCGCATGAACTCTTCGGCATCTTTGACTAGCAAATCCTTTTCTGCCCCACAAGGGACCTCTTCGACGGCTTTGCCTTTTCCCTTATCAGCAGCATCAGCTCTGACCACTTTCTCTGACACAGCTTCTGTCGGCGCAAACACTCTTCCGCTTCGAGTAATACCACTGACTCCTGCGAGATTTTGCACAGTCGACCCATACGGCTCCAGCTCTAACTTCTGACCATTGCAATAGACTTCGGCGCCATAGTGCCACGGAACGACGTTAGTGCTCTCGAATGGGATCGGCCCGGCTCTGGTAATAGTGATTGTAGGCGGTCGGGGCGCAGAAATGGTGATAGGTTGACGAGGAATGGTGATGGTGGCGACTTCATCTGCATGCTTCAACACAACCTCTCCTGATACACTTTCGACTCTCCGGCTGAACTGTAAAATACCCTCAGACATCAGACTTTGGATACCTTCTACCAGCTGCTCACACCCATCAGGATGTGTAGCACAAGCCATGCATAACTCTCCGCATCCTGGAAAGAACCCCCTCTTCACTAACTTAGCTTTGACGAAACTAAGCGACGTCTTCAAGTCTTTGACATCAGTTAGCAGATCTGCACTATCCTCTGCGATAATGGCGTTCACTCCGCCTCCTCTATGATGAGGCATAGGGTTTTTGGTAACATTGGGCACATTGTCAGAGAAGTTGATAATCTTGGCATCTACCAGGTCCTGCACCTTGTGCTTAAAGGCTTTGCAGTTCTCAATCGTATGGCCTGGTGCCCCAGTATGGAAATCGCAAGTGGGATTTGCGTCATACCCCGGTGGTGGTGCCCCTGTCAAGGGAGCCAACGTCCTCTTTTGCACTAACTAAAGCTGAAGCAAAGTTTGCAAGAGCTGCGCATACGACATAGGTGGTGCTTCGAAGTGACGGTTTGCCAAAGGAGCCCGATTCTGATATTTTCTATATCCCTGTTGATTCTGTTGCTGCGGTTGCTGCTGCTGCTGCGGCGGCGGAGCTGCCGGGATATTTATACTGGCTATCTGCTGCTGAGGGCCCTTGCCCTTTCTCCGAGCGTTGGTGACAGCACTAGCATCTCCTTCTCGACGCTTGCCAGCGTAAGGTTTCTTTCCACCTCCTCCAACTGAGGATGATTCACCCTGAATTTTTCCGATCTTTATACCATTCTCGACGTGCTCGCCCATAGTGATGAGAGCAGAGAACGTCCCAGACATGCCACTGACTAGCTTTTCATAGTAGATTCCAGGAAGGGTAGCCACAAACATCTGCACAAGCTCGCGCTCAACCATCGGCGGTTGAACCCGAGCAGCCAACTCACGCCACCGATGGGCGTACTCCTTAAAGCCTTCATTATTCCGCTGCAAAAGGTTTTGGAGCTGAACTCGGTTGGGGGCCAAGTCGCTATTGTATTGATAGTGGAGGACAAATGCTTCAGCGAGATCTTTCCAGGTGCGCACGGTAGTGGGCTCCAAGCCCATATACCACTCGAGGGATGGACCAGAAAGACTATCTTGGAAGAAGTGCATCAGCAACTTCTCATCGTCGGAATAGGCCGACATCTTTCTATAATATGATCGAAGGTGGACACGAGGGCAAGTAGTACCCTTATACTTCTCAAAGACAGGCACCTTGAACTTATGAGGTACCTTGAAATCAGCAATTAACCCCAGCTTGGACATATCAACGCCCAAAGTGTTCTGATTCTCAATGTCTCTCATTTTGTCTTCCAGTGCTTTGAACCTGAGTCGCGCTTCAGCATTCAACTCTGCTTCCACACCTCTTTGAGAAAAGATATCATCCTGATGATCCTCAAGCCACGGTTGAGGCACCAACAGATTTCCGACGCCAGCGTTGCCGTTGACCGGCCCGACGTTGACATTAGCTCCCAGACTACCATTGCCGACGCCCGTCGCATTGAGTCCGATATTGGCCATTACATTGCCATTAGCACTGCCGTTGCCCCCGGCAACAGGAACAACATTCTGTGGAGCATCAACTGGAGGAGGAGTAGGCACAACCCCGCCATGAAGTATGCCGTTACTATCAACCCTGGAGATCAAAGGTTGAACCAAAGTACGAAGCTGGTCCTGACCATTAGCGACTACCTGCATCAGTTCCATAAGACGATCCATCCGTTCACGGAGCTCTTGAACATCTGACTGCACCTGATCCATGATCCTTGTCTGATTAGCCCGAGTTGAGTAACGGTGAATGAGTCTCTGATCAATCCTGGAGACCGGAAGCAGCTCGGAACCTGTGAACCTGAAAAACCTGTCAACATTAAAGGTTAGGAAAAGCAACAAGATGTACGCCATGCAAATGCTTCATGCAGATGCATGCGTGTGTCTGTGTGCTTGGGAGATTTCCCCCGATCCTAGCGCCTTAGTACCAGTGCTGACAATAATAAGAAGAAGAAGAAATCCGAGCCCAATCATGGAAACATCAATTTCGTGTATATATGGAAAGCCTATTAAGGCATTACATAGCATCAGCGACAGTCAACTTCGACACATCAGGGGCCGGGAACTTGTACGCAACAGTCTTCCTGAGAGAGGCTATAATAATACAATAGGAGGCGAGAGATCCTGGATTGGGGAAACGGTACCTGCGACCCAGACACACGTTAATGGAATGCAAATGAGCATGCAAACTAATGCAAGATGCAGGCATGCAATAATATATCCAGGTAACTGCTGTGGAGATTCTGTGTCCATAATCACTGATGAGAAGAAAACCCCGGTGTAAGATCACTAATCTGATCTGCTAAGAACGACCTTCTGATAGGGCCATATACATAAGATCAAAATTCTGCTCTGTCGAGAACAAATGTCTGATAATAAGGACCCCGGGTGCATGATCAAGAAATATCTGCTGATGAAGTCTTCAGACCCCAAATAAAAAATCTGCCCTATCAAGAACAAACATACAGCTGCTGATGAGATCTTCAGACCCCACTCAAAATCTGCCCTATCAAGAACAAACAACATCTGCTGATGAGATCTTCAGACCCCACTCAAAATCTGCTCTATCAGGAACAAACAGCTGATGACAATACTCTGATCAAAACCTGCTCTACCAAGAACAGACATACACCTGATGATAAGATCCTCTGATCAAAACCTGCTCTATCAAGAACAGACAAGTCTGCAACTGAGAACTCTGGTACCAACATAACTGATTCACTGTCAAGAAAACCAGGTAGTCTGGAGGTCAAAGTTTCCTGCAATAAACCCAATCCCGCTCACAGGTATGGACCTAATCCACGGACAAAGGTACGGCATCCTATGCGGTCATCAGCGTCACAGACTTTCATGAGTGACGATACGATTCCCAGAAGGAGTGGCATCATCAAGTCATGAAGAGGCCTCACTTAGCTGACTTCCAAATGATCGGTCCCCAGAGTCGACAATCCTCACGTCTGGACTCCCCTCAGATCCTCAGGACCGGAAAGGAGCACCTCTGCGAGAACCTCATCTGAGCGCAGATTTCGTAGGGAACTGTGCCTGCTCAGCAGACAGGTCCGTCTACTACTCTCCGCAACTATGTTTAGGTGCATACTCAAGCCCAGGTCCGGCTTCTCACTCATAGTAACCTCCCTCTCCCACAGCAGCACAGATAATCATATCAAACTGGAAATAAAATGCGGGAAATAAAGTGCGAGAAGTAAAAATGCGATAAATAAACGCAACCCAACAAGTAAACATACAAGCGGTAGGATTGACTCTCATAGGGCACTGGAGAACCAGAGATTCTGGGTTCCTTCCCCAGCAGAGTCTCCAGCTGTCGCTTTCGCGAAAATAAGGTGCCGGCACAACAGAAGAGTCGCCACCTTTCATTATTTATCCCTCGGAGTGGGAAAGGAAACGATCGGAAAAACCTAACGAATAAGGGTAAGACAAGGTCATCGCAACCATTGTCTGGGTTCGGGAGTCGGTTACGCAAGGGGAAGGTATTAGCACCCCTCACGTCCGTCGTACTCGACGGGATCCACGCTTGGTGTGTTTACTTGGACGGGTTGGTTTTAATCTATCTACCTATCAAGGCTGGCTGAAAAAGAAAAGAAAAATGACTCGGCAAAGCGTCGCACTTTATGCCTACGTATTCTCATCAGAGAATGAGAAATCAGAGTCAACGTAGTTCGGCCTACGAAGGGTTATGGGGGAAGGTAGCTCGCCAAGACATCGCCATCTTGTGCCTACGTACTCTCAACAGGTATGAGAGATCAGAGCTCACGTAGTTCGGGAAACTACGGTTTATTTCCTGTTTTGAAAGAAGTGTTTTTTATTGTGTTTGCAATTTCAACCGCACTAGAGACTATGACCTGAGAGTGAATGCGTCACATGTCACCCAAAGTCTACCATACTAAACATTCAGACTATGGGAAAGAAGCTCTCCCACAATCCTTTCTCAGATAGCTTAAGGCTCGTAACGTACGAAAGAACTCATTCATGATTACTGTATCTTAAACTGTTTTGAGATGAGAAGAGAACAGGCCCAACTAGGAGGGAGACTATCAAGTCCTACTGTTATCATGCCATGGATTCATCCTATGGTTGAGGTTTGAACAGGGAACTCCTAGAAGTTGTCATGCATAGGTTTCAACCTAAAAGTCTATCGTCAAGTCCTTATCAAAGGAAATGAGAGTCCTAAGGGATCATGTCAATGATGCACCAGAACAGACAAAGCATCAGCTTAACAGTAAAATGCATGCAATGCAAGTGAGGGAGGAAATGTGTGTGGGGCTTCAGCCTCCACAAGCTCGTCTCGACCTCAAGCCAGTCATGAAATAACAGTAATCATACTGAAAAATGAACAACATGCTATCAAGCAATAAATAGTAAACTGCAATTATACAGATAAAAATGAAATGAAATGCCATCCATGCTTGAGAAAGAAATTAACTACATCTAATCTCTCCCTAATCCTAACCCTAAAACAAAACCCTAATCAAATCTCTAAGCCAAGCCCTAAAGCAAAACCCTAATCAAATCTCTAAGCCAAGCCCTAAAGCAAAACCCTAATCAAATCTCTAAGCCAAGCCCTAAAGAAAAATCCTAATCAAAAGAAATCAATCCCGGTCTTCAAGCTTCAAAACAAGCTTACCAAAGAAAGGGAGCTAAGTAGGCAGACTCATAGTGCCTTCCTCAGGAAAGCACTAGGAGGCTTATATTCAGGAATCATATCCCATGTGGCTCAACAACTGTGATTGGTTTACATTCCTCCTCAGGAGAAACTAAACTCACATGAAGGCTCCAACATCATTGGATACTTGAGAAATCCTACATGAACTAAGGGAACTAAGTGAACAGACCCATAGTGCCTTCCTCAGGAAAGTACTAGGGGGCTTCCACTTAGGAATCATATCCCATGTGGCTCAACAACTGTGATCAGTTTACATTCCTCCTCAGGAGAAACTAAACTCACATGAAGGCTCCAACATCATTGGATACTTGAGAAATCCTACATGAACTAAGGGAACTAAGTGAACAGACCCATAGTGCCTTCCTCAGGAAAGTACTAGGGGGCTTCCACTTAGGAATCATATCCCATGTGGCTCAACAACTGTGATCAGTTTACATTCCTCCTCAGGAGAAACTAAACTCACATGAAGGCTCCAACATCATTGGATACTTGGGAAAGAGGTGAGAAGAAAGAATGAAAGACATTTACAGTGCCTTCCTCAGGAAAGTACCATAAATTTCCCTCAAACTTCAGGATCTCGAACCTCACAGAGAAAACTCCTAGACTAGGCCTTCAATCCATGCATCCTTGCAAGCTCCAACCTCTCAACCTCTGGGTCTTGATCTTCAATCTTCTCCTTCATCATGCTCCTTCAACAAGGTCTTCAAAGCAAACCAAGCCCCACAACAATTCCCCAAAGATGACCCCAAAGATAGACAATCAACACAAAACATGCCACACAAACAGACCATTCAGAAAATACTCTGAAAATACTAAAGTCACAGGGAAAAATCTAATGCTTATTCACAAGGGTCTATTATACTTACCCATAATATCCCTATAGTCCCATACCCAAAATCAAACTAAAACTCCTAAAAGAAAATGATTTACTTCTCCTATGTTAAACCTAAACCCTAATTTTAATCACTCTAATCTCACTTAATCAAACCATCTAAAAATTAATCCTAAAATTATGAATTAAATCCTATGAGGAAGCTAAAGTCCTAAGTTAATCACCCTAAAAATAATGGACCCTAAATCTAAGGGGAGCTAATTGAACTAAAATCAACAAAATGGGGTATCAACTAAATCATCTAAAAAAGCTATTCAAATGAAAAATATGCTAAAAATATAAAAATAAAAATAAAATGAAATTTTATTATCTACTAATTTTCTAGACAGAAATATGAACCTAATGCAAAAACAAGAAATGAAAATTATTAATTTTCTGATTTTATATGATTTTTTAAAGATGCAAGAAAATTAAAGAAAATAAAATCAAAGAATTAAAAGGAAATGGGGGAGGGGGTGTCAGAATCAAAGGCGCCTAGTTGTTTTTGTTGGATGGGCCAGGAAAGGGTGGTGCAGATAGTAATGCGTGTAAGGCCCAAGTGCATTTCAGAAAATCAATTAAAACTCAAAAGAAAAAGAATAAAGGAGCGGTGTGAAAAGTAACAGATTCCAGTGTATTCATTGGGCTCGTGCAAAGGGGGGTGGGGATATCAAAGTTAAATTCAGGCCCAGACGTTTCACATTAAGTGAAACGAATCGTTTCACTATTATTCTTTCCCTCCGTTTTCGTTTCAAATAATGGCCGTGCGATTGGTTTAACAAGTCAAGCAATTTAACATGATCCAACGACTGTACGATCGTCTTCCCCATTCAACCTAGGGTTTCCAGGTTTCACCAGCTCCATGCAAGCATTTTCAACCCCTTCGTTCTCTCTTGATTCTCCATGAAATCATAACATTCCAAAACCAAAGTCGTGCCATTTTCTTCCAGGAACACGATTACACGCATAGTTTTCATTAAAACCTCCTATATCTCACAAACAAAAAGCATTAATGTCGTGGTTCCACCATTTTACTCTGAGATTAACCATGGTACTTCTTGCTACTAATGGTACTATCTTGTTCATGATATTACACTGATCTTACTAAGCTATCATATGATCATTATAACTCAATATCCAGCCCAATCTTGATCTTGAAAGAAACTGCACCCTGCCATTAAACCTCATGTAATCCTCTCTAACTCTCAGAAATCAATCACCTATGGTCTCTAATCATGCTTATCCTAACCATTTCACCTAATGCTGCATAAATAAAGAGTTTCGAAAGCTTTTGCAAACCTGAAAATTGATGATGGCAAGTGTAGTTACTCTTCAATCCAATGCTTGAAACTTGCCAAGAATGATCTTTAATGGATGATAATCTTTATGTTTGCAAGATCTTGGATGGACAGTGCTTGCAATGATCAATTCGTGGCTTGCTTGTGTTTGAAGAAGCTCTTGAATATCACTCTCTTCCCTCACTCTCTCCACTGAATTTTTCTAACCCTTGATCTCAGCATGATCCACTCATTATATAGAAATCAATAGAACAATCTAGAAGCTCCTAGAAGAGACTAGAATGCCTTGGAATTTCTCACTTGGTGACATGTTGTATTATCTCATCTCATGTGTTAAGCTCCTTAATTTTGTGTTAAAATCTCCTTACAAGAGATATTGAGATGGTATGTGCAAAAAACAAGCATTTCCTTTCCTTGTGTGAAGTTTTCCAAAGTTGCCTTAATATGCAAGTAACAACATTACAAAGCAAGTCCAATTTCTAGGCCTCAAATCAAAATTGTGCCTAAACCATTGTTTCCAAAATGTTGTTTAAATTCAAAATGACATATTACATGACCTATTTTGGATTTGTAGATCTCTCAAACCATTTTCCAACTTGAACTTATTTAACTTATATGCCATTTTTAGGTCATTTTCACCCATTCTTGTCAATTCTTGCTACAAGATTTTCCAACAACTCATGAGAATTTTTCTAGGCTTAAAATGTCATTTTGAACAACTTTGATGTTTTGAATTTTTTCATTTGAGGCTTGGAAATAGGAGATATGGCCCTTCCTTAAAATGACCTATACTCACCAAATGACCAAAATACCCTTGTCTTGTACACACCATAAGTGGAGTTATACAAATCCTATCAAGGACTTCTAGTACTCTATAGAAAGCTAAGAAGATTCTATTCAAAATTCATGTTGACCAAGAGATCATAGGAATCATCCTACTAGGGAAAACGTTGTCTGCAAGTTGGGTGACTTTCAAGGACCCAGATTCACATACCTCAGATGACCTGCAATTTGTCAAAACCATAACTTGAGCTCTGCAAATCCTATCAAGGACTTCTACCACTCAAATTAAAGCTAAGAACAAGCTCTACAACATTCATGTTATGGGGAAGATGAGATAACAATCACATCTTGAGCTAAAACCTCCTGGAAGATAGGGATCAAACTAGGGGATTTTACACTGTCAATCCTTAGAAACCCTAGCTTAAAACTTCTCAAACTCCTCAATCATGATGAGTTGGTCTAGGAATCATCCTTATAACATCTCAATACATCACTCCATGATCTCATGGCTCTTGGATTAGGTCTCAACCTTCTCCAAATCTTCAGTTGACCTAGGGTTGACCCAGTCAAAACCCTAATTCTACCATTCATGGTTGAATCTTCTGAATTCTTGCATAATGACCTCTCTGGGCTTCATGATGACCTTCAAGACATCTCCTAAACTCTCTCAAAGCTCCAAGTTCATTCTCAAAGTCTCAGAATCATCTGAGGAGCTCCCACAACTCTCAAGCTATGAAGCACACAACCTTGGTTTCAACCAATTTCTCTGAGGATCTCTTGAACTTTCTGATGAAGGTATCAACCTTCAAACACTTGATGGATAAATAAATGTTGGTCAAATTTTGGGGTGCAACAGATGGAAGATTGAAGGTTTGGCCATTGGATTTCTAAGAAGCCATTCATATTTGAATCTTGAAGTGCAAGCATTCTCCCTCCAATTTTTTGCAAACAGAAGAAGTATCATCATCCAAAGATCATTTCTGAAGAGTTTCAAGCCTTGAAGTGAAGGATTTCATCATCTGCCATACCAAGAAACCAGGTTTGCAAATTCTTCCCTACATCATTATTTAAGCATGGATAGGTTGAATTATTAGTGTAGAATGGCTAGAGACACCTAGGTGATGAATTCTGAAGAGTTTAGGATCATTTGACGAAGTTTCAGTTATGGACACCATTTCTTTATGGAGCAAGAACTTGTAATATAGTGAGTGATAATGCAAGTTTGATAGCTGATTTTGATTAGGGCAATGCGAGGATCATGTTAGTATAAATAAATCTAAGGTTGGTTGAAGTTGAGGATTGATCATATGTTGAGGTGCACCATCGGGTTTGATGATAGAGACCATTTCAACGCATTTCAAGATTAGGATCGTGATCAGGGAGAAAAACTGAGAAATTTAGGGTTTTGAATGGTTAAATTTGATGATGATTTGAGGTAACACGAAGGGATGGAAGTCTGAGTATGGAGCTCTGGTTCAGGGAGCTTTCATGGCAAACCCTAGCTGCGTGAGGAAGACGAAGATAGAGCCATTAGATCAGGCGCTGACTCTTGACCTGAGAACCCATCCAACGGCCCATGTTTGATTTCATTTTGGAGGGAACCCTGAGCTAGCGTGAAACGCCGCGTTTCATTAAAAGGAATTCTGGGCTTAGTGGATCCAATTGCTATCTGAACCCCCAGTCAAGGCCCAATTGCATAATGAACTGAAATTCCTTGCTATTCTCACCGCTTCTTTTTCTTTTTTCTGTTTGATTTTTTAATGAATTTCTGTTTAATAATGGGCCCAGCGCGCATTGCTTTTTGTACCCCCCAGTCTGGGCCCAAGCGCATAATGAACTGCATATGTTTACTGATTGCACCCCATCTTCATATTTCCATTTTATTTTTCTCCATTTTCTTTCCAACTTTGAAAATTCATAATAATTTGAAAATTAATGATTTTTTAATGGGAATTTTTGCCTCTATTTCATATTTTTGTCTAGAAAAATATAAAATAAAAATATTTTCCTTTCATGCATTTTTAGTATTTTTGTATATTTTCTACTTTTATTGCATTTTATTCCTTTTATGATGATGCATGAATTTGTAGAATTTTGTTTAGGTAGTTCCCTTAGTATTTTTAGACCATTCTTTTTAGGATAGTTAGATATAAGTTTTAGTTTCCTCCTGGATTTACTCCCTAATTTTGTGATGAATTTTAGGTTAGCTTTGATTAGATGACATTAGGTTGTATAGAATTAGGTTAAACTTCAACATAGGTCCATAATAACATTAGAAGTTTGGGTTTATAGGTCAAGTTAGACTATGGGGCATATATGGGAATTAAGGGTAGGTATGTAGGATCCCTTAGAAATTATATTAGGATTTAATATAGTAGTATACTATTTTTGGATGATTTTTGTATTGGTTGATTGTTTGTGTTGCCCTTGTGGGTTTGAATTGTTGTTTGCTTTGCTTTGTGGGCTTGGAAAGCTTGGTATTATTCTAAGGAGCATTGAGGAGCATAGTAGAAGACTTGAAGATGGATTGAGGAGCTTGAGAGCTTGATCTTACTGTTTTTTTTGTTGTTTTAGGGTTAGGGATTAGGAAGAGTTTAGACCTAGTTAACTTCTTTCTTAAAAATGGATGGTATCTGTCACCTCCATTCCTCCCTATGATTCAAAGTCCTTCCATGGTATACACCTCTCTCCTTTGGAGGGATAAGTGATGTACCTAGGGAGTAGAACTTTTGAGGGAACCATTCCTTTGATGTTGAACCCTTATAGGTCACCTTTGGTGGTCAATAAGCAGTTCAATATCCCCAGCTTATCCAGTAAGTGATTTCCTCTGGTTTGATTATCTTGAGAGATGTTGAGCTTGAGTGTGAAGATGAAGACTTCATTGAAGAGTGTTGAAGAGGATGAATCCTTGAGTATTGCCATTCCAGCTGAAGCTTGAAGAGCAACAAGAGCAAGTTGATACTTGAAGATCCCTGAAGATTAGGTGAAGCCTGAAGGTGGAACTGATCAAGAAGCTGAAGCTTAAAGGGAGAAGATAAGTTGAAACTTATGTTGAAGGGTTGAAACCTGGAAGAGAAAATTGATATTTGTCAAGAGTGATTAAAGTCTGAAGACTGAGTTGCTGTTCAAAGAGCTGAAGCTTGAGGTTGGGAGAAGTTGGTCTGCTTTCTTCTGTTTTTCTTTTCTGTATTGCTGTGTTTTGTTTGACTTGTTTGATGCATTAGAATAAGTTCATATCTAGAATAAGTAGAATCTAGGAGCATGATTGCACTAGAGGTTGAGTTGCTCCCTCTGCTTGTATTGTTACTGTGTGGCTTTGCTTGCGGGTATTCGGTAGAGCCCGACTCCCTTGCCCATGTGGTTTGTTTTCCTGATGGCATTTTATTTCATTTTATCTGTATGATTGCAGTTTACTGTTGTTGCTTGATGTTGCACCCCAAAATTTGACCAACCGGGTCTTGTATCTGGCTCGATGTTTCGACGCATAATCGCATTCGCATCTGCATATTGCATACAATGCATTTTTTCATTTGTTTTGATTTTATTGGGATCACAGTTCTCGTCTCGTGTTTCAGGTGTTTTTTATCAGTTTAAATAGGTAGAATCGTATTTTTGGGATATTTCGGTGCCCGTTTATTTTTACCGGCTATTTTGGTGCGCTCTCGCGGTGTTATGTGTCGTTCGGTGCTTATTTTGTTCCTCTGGAAATTATGGTGATTTTTCTGGATTTTATTGGCTATTTTTAGGGTTTAAATAGATTTTTTAATCATTTTAGGATAATATAGGATTTTATAGAAATAAATAGTATTTTTCATTTTTTAGAATATTAATGGTTTTTAAAATAGATTTTTAATCATTTTTAGCATTTTATAGAACATTAGTAGGTTTTAATATTTTTAATAATTGTAATTTCTTTTTAGAATATATTAGGGAGATTTTAACCATTTTTAATAGTATAGAATTTAATAGCTTTTTTAATATAGAGATAAATAGATTTTTCTTTTAAATTTATTAGATGTTATTAGGAATTTAATAAAAATTTTAATATAGGTGTTGTGAGAGATTTAATAGAAGTTTAGAGAATTTTAGATATAATAGAGAATTATTAGATTTTTTTGCTTAGTGGATTTATTAGAACTTTATTAGTTTAGAAGTTAATTAGAGTTAGTAGAGTTTTTTCTCTTTTTAGATTTAATTCAGATTTAATTAGATTAATGGGTCCTAGTTAATTAGGGTTAATGATTTTTAGTGTTAATCAATTAGTTTTTTAATCTTTTTTATCTCATTGCAGATTTTGTGGTTTTTTTATATGGTTTTCGTGTTGGGCCCAATAGGTGGAGGCCCAACTTATGCTTTTTGTCCATTTTCAGAATCAGGTCCATTTGTCCAGAATTTTTTCCAGCAATTTCCAGAAGAATCTGGAAGCGTCCAGAAAATCCCAGCTAGTATAAAGTTCAGCGCCACGTGTTGAAAAAGGAGGACCCCACGTTGTTTCACCACATCACTGCCACACACCTCACAACTTCCTTCTCTCTCACCCTGCCACGCCAGGCCCCACGTGGCGCACATGCGTCTCCCTCCCCCACTATCTCTGCCACGCCTCCACTAACTCCACCCACGTGTCTCCGCCACGCCACTCCACCGGTCCTCGCCGGGAATACCCACCGACCGGCATGCATGGCCGGCGGCCACCACCAATCTCACCGGAAAACCCCGGGAAATCCCAGATTCTGGTCAACTTCATCTCTTCTCTTCCCTCCATCACCGATCAACCTTCTTCATCTTGCTCCGATCTTCATCCTCTCCAGATCTCCGTTCAACAAATTTCCAGAAAGACCAGATTCTTCATCAAGAATCATCAACACACCGATCATCAACAACCACCATCGGTGTTCACTTCGTTTCCAGAAACCGCTCAATGTTCATGCATGTATCAAGAACGCCTTCAAGAAGCATTTCCAGAAATTCATCAGAAACGATGAATATTCATCATCAATCTTCATACATCTTCCAGAAGTTTCTTCAAAGCTCCACCGTGTTCGTCCGTCATTTCCAGATACCTACATTTCGCCTCCAGATTCACTTCAATACTCATCCAGGTTCAAGTGTTCATCATCCTTCCGTCGAAGATCCTCATCAAACATTCTTCGCAAGGACGTCGTTTTTCCAGAACATCTCCAGAACACTCAAGCAAATCTCCAGCAAAGAAACGTCAAGAACGAGTTTCATCTCAGTTCTCCAGCCTCAACGAACTTCATCAAGTTCACAAAACTCCAGAATCATCATCCACGATCATCCTCACGAATGCAACAGCTTCAGGGATTCCTTTCTTCGTCAGGTTTTATCAAGAACCTGGATCTTCGTTCTTCTCTTAGAGTCTTCTGTGAGATCTCCCCAGCTGCGAGCAAAACTGAGAAGATTGAAGGTTTGGATTCAATGTTATGAGACTGAGAAAGATTGAAAGATAGAAGGGTAAGGGGGATTGAAAGGAAACGAAAGAGCTGAGAAGAGGTGGAACGGCGCGTCTGTGAACAGTGCTAGGGAGAAAGAGGAGAAGGGCTAGGGTTTTCTGAGGAAAGTGAATGGAGGGGTGGACCGGGTTGAATTGGGCTGGGCCCATCAGAGTATCTCCGTACACACACCCCCCGTTTTGGACAATGGCACCAGTTTTTTTTGTCATTGGGCTGGGCCAATGCAATTGTTGATTGCACCCCCTCCGACCCATTACCATACCCCTGCGTGTGTGGGTTGTTGGAATGGGCTCGGCCCAATGTTCTTTGTCTTTTTTGCTAAACCCCTGTAACAGATTACACCCCCCTCCCTTGTATTTTTTGTTTTTTCTATTTTTTTTTATATAGTTTAATTGTTTCATGTGAGAAAAATAAATAGAAAAATATATTGAAAATAAGAGAAAAGAAAAGAAAAGAAATATTATAAAAAAATAATAGAAAAAGAAAAGATTATATTTGAAGAAAAATAGTAGAAAAAGAAAAAGAAAAGAAATATGAAAAAGGGAGAAAAATATTTGAAAAAATATTGAAAAGAGGAAAAATAGTGAGAAAAGTATGGAAAATATGTTGAAAGAAAAAAGGAGAAAATGATTGGAAAAGAATAAAAAATATTAAAGTAGACTTAATATTTTTTAGAGTGCATTTTCTTTTAGGATATATTTTCATAGGAGTTTATTTTACATCTTTTTAGAGACATCCTTAGAAGTCCACTTGTTAGGGGACTTTTTCATTTGATTTTTTTTCAGGATAGGATAGGATAGTATTTCCTAGGAGATTTATCTTCAGTATTCACCCATTGTAATCATTTTTCAGAATGTTAATAAAACGAGATTTGAGCTGTGGTCCCGAAGTAGCCGAACTACAGCTGCTCTGATTTCTCGTACCAGACGAGAATATGTAGGCATAGGATGCGATATCCTAGCGAGCACACTAACAACTGACTTTCTGTTCTCTCGCTGCTGTGTGATCGAGACTTTCCCGCTGACGACTAATTGTTACCCTTTTTCTCTCTTGCCCGAGTGCATTTGAGACCAAGCCGTAGTTTTGCCCATAGGTTCCCGACCTTTGAAACCAGTTGTTTTCCTCACTGCTGTGTGAGAATGTTTTGTTTAGCCGTAGTTAGCCTGAACTACATAAAGCTCTGATCTTCCATGCATTGTGGAAGTACGTAGGCACAAGACGCGAGGTCTTGGCGAGCCAATTTCCCTGTAGTCCCGAACTACGTTGACTCTGACTTTCTCTCTTGAGAATACGTAGGCATAGAGTGCGACGCTCTATCGAGTCAATTCCCTTCCATTTAGATTTAGCAGCCGTAGATAGATTGTTTTGTATCCTTTAGACAACCCAAGCAAGCGTGGATCCCGTCGAGTACGACGGACGTGAGGGGTGCTAATACCTTCCCCTTGCGTAACCGACTCCCGAACCCAGGTTTTGGTTGCGATGACCATACCTTTTCCCCGTTTTTGCGAGGTTTACTTCGAGCGTTTCCTTTCCCTCCGTTGGGATAAATAACACACGGTGGCGACTCTTCTGTCAGCCGGCGCCGATTTTCGCAGTAGCGACAGCTGGCGACTCCACTGGGGACTCCAACGGTTCCCTATATGAGTCTCGCCTTAGGTTTTTTTTTCCTGGCTGTTCGGGGCAATCCCCAGCAGCTGGCGACTCTGCTGGGGACTCCAACGGTTCCCTATACGAGTCTCGCCTTAGGTTTTTTTCCTGGCTGTTCGGGGCAATCCCCAGCAGCTGGCGACTCTGCTGGGGACCCAACGTCCCCTGGCTGCTAAGGACTGCGATAGTTCTTATGCATGTGGGATCCAACGTCCCCTAAGAGAGAGTCAATCCTAGCGCTTGTTTGCTTGTCTATTGGGGCTTATTTATCGATATTATCTGTTGCTGTTGGGGTGTTACGGGTGTTCTATGATTGAGAGAAGCCGGACCTGGGCTTGAGTATGCACCTAGATATAGTTGCGGAGAAGTAGTAGACGAACCTGTCTGCTGAGCAGGCACAGTTCCCTACGAAAATCTGCGCTCAGACGAGGTTCTCGCAGAGGTGCTCCTTTCCGGTCCTGAGGATCTGAGGGGAGTCCAGACGTGAGGATTGTCGACTCTGGGAACCGATCATTTGGAAGTTAGCTAAGTGAGGCCTCTTCAGGACTCGATGATGCCACTCCTTCTGGGAATCGTATCGTCAGTTCTGAAAGTCTGTGACGCTGACGACCGCATAGGATGCCGTACCTTGTCAGATATAGGTCCACACCTGTGAGTGGGGGGGTTTTTTGTGCAGGAAACTTGACTTCCAACCTACCCGTTATTCTGGTCTTCTCTTCAGAGCAACCGTACTCCGTCAGCAGTGCAGCAGTATTTAGATTGTATGGGGGCTGTGATCCCGTATTTGTTGCATTGCATTGCATTTGCATAGGCATCTTCGCATCATATTGCATACCATTCGCCAGTTAGTCAGAGCTCTTATCCAGCCATTATTTTGGTTCTGAAGGTGAATATTGAAGACGACCAAGGGGTTGAAGCAGATTTGATCAGAGTCAAGCAGTGGAGTCAGCTGACAGTTGTCGGTAGCTATGTCAGAGAGCAGCTTCCAGTTTGTTGATACCTTGTCAGGTTTCACCGTGACGTCCAATCCTCTGTATGGATCTCCGCACGACGAAGACTTTCCGCAAGTGAACAACCTCACTGCAGCTCAGCTTGTGCAGCCATCTGTTGAAGACCAAGGTCTGCGTGAGCAGTTTGTTGCCCGAGGTGAACGTTCTCCTTCTGTTGATGTCTCAGACTACCAGGGTTTTGCCTTCCCGGTGCCAAAGCCCCGAAGAGAGGTCCCAACAGCAAAGAATGAAGACCCATTAGCTCCTGTGTATGCTGAAAGGTTTCGTGCACTAGATGAGAGATTCAAAGCCTTGAAAGGTAAAGACGCTGTTACTCCTAGTGCTGTAGATATGTGTCTGGTTCCTGGCCTAATGTTACCTCCGAAGTTCAGAATGCCGAGGTTTGAAAGGTACAAAGGAGATAGTTGCCCGAAGCAACATTTGGTGATGTTCTGCCGAAGAATGCCTTCATTTGTGCACAACGACAAGCTGATGATTCATTGCTTTCAAGATAGTCTGACTAGGGCACCTCTGAGTTGGTATATGCAGTTAGAGCGTGATCAGATCCGATCATGGATGGACTTAGCCAATGCCTTTCTGAAGCAGTACGACTATAATCTTGACGAAGCTCCTACTCGCGTGCAACTGCAAGAATTGTCTCAAGGGAACAATGAATCTTTCAGAAAGTATGTTCAGAGATGGAGAGAATTTGCTGGTAGAGTGCAACCACCGCTCCTAGACCAAGAGCTGAAAGGCATGTTCGTAAACTCCTTGCAGAGCCCGTACTTCGAAAGAATGTTTGAAACCGCACCAAATTTCTCTGAGTTGGTAAGGACGGGAGAGCGTATCGAGTATGGTGTAAAGACTGGAAGAATCCCGAATGTTTCAAGAGGTCAGGCCAGTGAAACTGAATCTCTCTATAGCTCTCAATCTGAAGATGAAACTATGATCAATGCGGTCCTGACAGATGTTGGATATCCTCAAGTCGAATCGGTGAAATCTGTTGGTTCTCCGTCTTCTCAGCGGTCAGTATCTTCTGTGTCTCGTTATTCTGGACAGACAATAGTGCCTGGGGCACCCCATCGGGAACCTTATGTCACTCCTCTTGCAAGTCCACGAGCCCGTGGCCGAGGCTATCAGAATCAGCGTCAGAACCAGAACCGACCTCGTAACAACTTGGAACGAAGGAACGCTCCTTTCCATCCAGTACCTGTGCCGTATAGCCAGATTCTTCCGCGTTTGATTCAGAACTCTTTGGTGGAACCGAAAGCTCTCAAGCCCGTGCCAGAGCCTTACCCACAGGATACAATCCCCACGCTCAGTGTGGTTATCATGGTGGATCTCCAGGGCATTCAACTGAAGATTGCAAAGCTTTCCAGGCGAAAGTGCAACAATTGATCGACAAAGGGTGCATTTCCTTTCCAGATGGAGTTTTGGTTGTGCATGACAACCCCTCAGCTGTCTGAGCTCGTAGACTCGGAAAGTATTCCCCAGCAAAAGCCAGTGGTTCAGACAGGCAGGCGCCTCAGCATTGGCAGTCCTCAGACCTTTATATCATTTGCATTTGTAGTTTCTTTTCTGTTAGTTACTACTTGCTGTTAAACATTGTATGTTTCGAATGGTGATAATAATAAAGTGACTATGCATTTTTCTGAATTAATCATGTCGCTGTCGCTCATTTACTGCATTGCACTGACACTTGCATTTTATTCACTCCACTTTTTCCACTGTGACTAGCAAAGATTAGAGGGAGGATGACGAAACTGGAACTTATAACCTATGATCGTAGGCTTTCGGGTAAGACCATACCGATGACGTACAAGGCATTGTTTCAAATCCCCTAAACACTGGAGATATAAGGAGTTAGTCCCTTGTTAACCATTTCGAGCCAGGAAGTAGAAGTTTTTTCGGACTTTTAAAACCCTCACATCTTAACCCGGGGCAGGGTAGTTGTCAGTTAGCTTGACCGAGCATTCAAGTCTTACAGAGGAGTGTTGTCTTCCAAGGACCAATCAGTTTATACCTTTCAGGAGGTCAAATCTCACCAATCAGGAGTGAGACAGTTACAATCCTTTCGGAGCAATCAAGACAACCAGTGTCACACGACTTTGTTCCAAAAGAAAGAAGAAAGAAAGCCCGCTAAGTAAAAAGAAAGAAAAAGCTAGGAAGCTAATACTTAGGCAAAAATTAGGGCATCCCGCTGGACTTCAAAAGAAATCGAAAAAATCGAAAAGAACTCTAAAGGAGTCAGTCCAGGCAAAAATTAGGGAATCAAAAGAATGAAAAAGAGGGATTAAAAAGAAAATTTTCCCCAGCAAATCACAAAGTCGTGTACACAGACACCGAAAGCGAAGAAGGAGTAACTATCACTCTAGAAGAAAAGCTTTATGAGTTCCTTAACTGTGGGTCTTACCATTCAACATACCTCTCGAAGAGGCGAGCGCTTGTGCCAGGTTAACTGAACCTTAGGATCGGAGATCATCACGTAGAAGGGGTGGGTACAAATCAAAATTTGAGCCAAATATCCTTTGTTTCACGAACCGTGAACCCGACCACGATACAACCCTTAAAAGACCTAATTGAGGTAAGGTTAGTCTGAAGCGCATTATGATAAGGTCGAGTAACCTGACTCCTTCTTGACTTGCTAGTCACATCCTTGTTGTATTTTTTCACTGATCACGTAAGCACTACGTTTGAACTTTGGTTCATTCGTCACTCAATCATGCATGTAAATGAGTGACAGCTCAAGTTTTTTTTCAAAATCTGCATAACCACTGCATTAAGATTACCATTCGTAAATAGACAGTTCTAATTGCAGGTTGGTAGTTGACATGAAAGAAATTCCAGCAGGAATAATCAAGCAGGACTGAGTAATTCAGCAGTCTGAACCAGAATGGTGTATGTTGTGAAGCCTTGTGAATCAGGGGCATTGACTTCCAGTAAGTTCAGTATCAGTTAGTCTGAGGACCAGTCCCGAAGCTTCAGTTGATCAGGGGCAGTTCGTTTGAGAAGTAGTTGATCAGAAGGGAGTCTTCTCGAGAGCCAATCACGGGCAATTATACAGAGCGCTGAGATTTGAAAGCAGAACCTTCCAGTGGATAATCAGATCAGGTTAAGTCGCTAGAACGCTCATTCAGGGGCAAGTCATCGCAGAGAATGTTGAAATCAACTGGGTTGTTAGGTGTTTAATTGGAGATTGAATTCTTTTGTCGTACAGATGTCGGGGCAAATATTCTCGAAGTCTTCTCGTAGCAAGCTGTTCAGAGCAGGTATTCCCAAGAGTTAGATTGGGGCAAGTTGAATTGTACTGGGGCAAGTTGTTTAAGCCAGTTTTTTATCCCCAGCTGAGTGTACTGGGGCAAGGTGTTCAAGCCAGTCTGTTTATCCCCAGCCGGAGTTGAGTATCGGGGAATCATGTCAATACCTTTATCAAAAACCTGAATCTTCCAAATAAGAAGGCCTTGTTGTCGTTGGATCATTATCCTGCAGTCTAAACTTGTTGCGTGTCAGTAACCAGTCGTCTCCAAGGTCCAGTTCTCGCCTGGCAAACCGGTAACCAGTTCTCGTCTGGCCCACCCTTCCGTAAAGAATCAGTTCCCGTCTGGTGCAGTTTATTGTAAGCATCAGTTCCCGTCTGGTGCAGTTTATTATAACCAGTTCTCGTCTGGTCACCGTTTCTTCAAGTGTTGTATCAGTTCTCGCCTGGTACATGTCGTTGCGTAACCAGTTCTCGTCCGGTTATAGTGTGTTTTACCCTATGTGTTATACCAGTTCTCGCCTGGTGTACGTCAGCTTTCAGCCAGCTCTCGCCTGGTTGTCTATACCTCAGCCTGTTATCCAGTCAGCCCGTCTGATGTCCAAACCAAATCAATTCCCGTCTGATATCCAAAACCCGTAAGTCAGTTCTCGTTTGACAACCTAACATGTTTCGCTATCAGCTCTCGTTTGGTAGTCCACCCTGAATGCTAGTTCTCGTCTAGTATTTCTTATATCTCCCACTGTGTACATAATCCGTGTTTACCCTAAACCAGAAAAACAAAAAAACCTAAAGGTATCTGACACAGTATTTCCCAATGACCCGCATGCTGTCATGTTCCCCGATACGAAGCTCGACGGATGCCAGCGCTCCGAGTAATGTTTGAATTCCTTGTGGATGTTGTTAAATCAGAATTGCCACTCTTCAGCAGATGAAAGTTGCTTATTATCCCCGGAAGAGTCGAGATCGTATTTTACCCCGTATCAGAGTAGGATCAGAAGGATCCTCAGCAGATTAAGATCGACATCCTTGATAGTAGGGGCATTTCCAGCAGTGTGCCGCGCGCAATCAACCTCAGTAGGTCAATCCCCGCAGAGTACAATCAGTCGTCAATGGTTTGAAGAAAGCATCCCCAAGCAGAGTTGTTTTCTTTCCCCAGTAAAGTCACCGAAGCAGGATTCTTTCCCCAGCACCAGGTCACAAGTGCAGGTGTCGTAGGAAATTGTTCGTATACCGAAGTATGCAGTAACTGATGGTGCCAGACTGAAGTCTCCCGCGGAATTGAAATTCCTCACCAGAGCCGTATTCTCTCCCGAAGTCGGATGATTCCCTCTTCCCCAGTAGAGTGTTGGAACAACTGATGTTATATTCCCCTGCAGAGTTGTACTCTCCCCCGAAGTCAGATGATTCTTTCTTCCCTAGCGAAATTGAAATTCCTCTCCAGGGTCGTACTCTCCAGTGAAGTAGAATGATTTCTCTCCCCGGCTGAGTGCGCAGAAAAGCAGAATCCTTGGAAGCAGTTGGGACCATGAGTGGTTTTCCTAGCAGATGTTGAACAGCTGATGTTGTATTCCCCCGGAGTCGTACTCTCTCCAGCGAAGCAGAATGACTTCTCCTTCCTCAGCCGAGTTTGCAGATGTCCAGGAGGGCCGAGTCCTTGAAAGTTGATCAGATCATGATTGGTTTTCCCCAGTGGAGCGTCGAGCAGCTGAAGTTGTTTCCCCACAGAGTAGTTATCCCCAGAAAAGTAGCCATGACGGCCACGCAGTTCACTCCCGCGATTGACATCGCTTTCCTTCAGCAGGTTCGGGTTCTCGTAGAGCTTCGTCCCCTGCAGAAATCAGCTGAAGTTGTTTTCCATGCAGCAGTCCGCAGAAGATCAGTTCCCCAGACAGAGCCTGATTGATATTGGCGTGTCCACGTTCTCCTCAGCAGGATGATTCCTCTACCTGAGTAGTTCTTGTCTCCTTGACAAAAGGGTTTCCTCCTCCCAGCATTTATTTCGCGAACGGGATCGCATCATTGTGCATGACTGCATAGCATTTAACGTTGCATAGCATTGTGCATGATTGCACAACATTTAGCATAAACGCATATCATTCCCACCGTGTGGGGCATATCGCAGAAGCATATGCATCATAAGCATGATCTAGGTCATTATTATTCTTGCCTTACAGGTGTTCGGCCGAAGGATCGGTTGCTCAGGATGATTCCTGATATTCTCTCCAACAAGGTCGCTTTCTCAAGATGATTCTTAAGACCCCGGTGTAATCCCCACAGTCGCTCGCTCAAGATGATTTTTGAGATCCCCAGCGAAGTCTTCAGTTCGAGATGATTCTTGAATTCCTCAGCGCGGTTTCCCGAGTGGTTTGCTCAGGATGATTCTTGAGTTCCCCAATAGCGTCCCCAGCAAGAGTTGCCCAGGAAGATTCCTGGAATACCCAGCAGAATAAAGTCTCCAGAATGGTTATCGGTTCAGGATGATTCTTGAAGGTGCCCGACGGAGTTTGTTTGTTCAAGATGATTCTTGAAACCCCTAGCAGCGTGATATGTCTGTTCCAACAGTGATGTCTAATCTGAAGATTGATTTCGCAAGCGCCTGAAGGCGGTATCAGAAGGTTCCTGTGAGTTCAGATTTCCTTGTTGATGAATCAACGTTTGGCTGAAGACAAGGTTCCAAATTTTGTATTCAAGATGATCCGTGTTGGTCTGAAGACCAAGTCAGTTGTCCTGAGGTGATGATTGATGGCGATAAAGTGAATAGTTTCTCTTCTGACTGAAGTCGAAGATGTTTCTCCAGCTGAAGCGGAGTTTTGCCTGAAGGCAAAGTGTTTGAATCCCCGTAGAGTCATGAATGGCTCAGGATACATATTCTCTGACTGAAGTCACAGATTTCCCAAGCTGAAGCGAAGGTGCCTGAAGGCAAGGTTATCCCCAAGGTCATGAATGACCTAGGATTCATTTTTCGGACTGAAGGCCGAAATATATCCCTGACTGAAGTCACGGATGCTCTATAGCAGAGGTGGAGTTTCCTGAAGGCAGATCCATGTATCCTTGAAGGCCAAGGACCATTTCTTTAGACTGAAGTCGAAGATGCCTCCTGCAGAGTTGCCGACGGGCAAAGTTTACATCCTTGAAGGCCAAGGATGTTTTTTCTAGCTGAAGCTGGAATAGCCGACGGGCAGGGTTCCATCTATCTTCAGAAATACTTGAAGATTTTTTCTAGCTGAAGCTAGAAATGGCCAGGGGCCAGGGTTTCAAATATCTTTAATGTTGAAGTTCTACGGTGGGTCAGTATGCAGTAGTATTCCGATGTTCGTTATGGTTCTGAGGGTGAACCCCAGATCAGAGTGTGCTTGGTTAAGTCTCTCATTCCCAGCGGAGTAGTTTCAAATACGCAAGTGTACTTTACCAGGGGTGAACCCCAGGTTAGATTTGTTCAGTGTTGTATTTTGTTCGACGACGATGTTGAAGGTGTCCGGCGGCGAGGTTGGATGTTTGTTCGACGGCGAGGTTGAATGTGTTCGGCGGCGAGGTCGGATGTTTGTTGACGGCGATGTCAGACTCTCTAAATCCCCAGCAGAGATGATGTTTGTACGACGGCGATGTCGAGTGCCTCTCAGAGCGATGTTTGTTTCCGACGGCGATGTCAGATTCAGTTTTCCAGCGGCGATGTTGGGTATGCCAGAAGATTTAGTTCTCCAGCGGCGCTGTTGGGTATTTTGATTGTCCGACGACAATGTCAGATTTAGTTCTCCAGCGGCGATGCGGGGTATTTTGACAGATTTAGTTCTCCAGCGGCGATGCGGGGTATTTTGGTTGATCGACGGCGATGTCAGACTCAGTTTTCCAGCAGCGATGTTGGGTGTGTCAGTTAATTCAGTTCTCCAGCGGCGATGTTGGGTATTTTGGTGACTCAGGTTCTCTAGTCTTCCAGCGGCGATGTTGGATGTATTGTTTGATGGTCCGACGGCGATGTCAGATCGGTATTTCTCCAGATAGTTACCGTGCAGCTATTACTCCAGTGTTCGACAAGTTGAGCAGTTGGCAAATTTTCGGGTTTACCGATATTCAACCGTCTCGCACCTTGATTGGTTGAGAGTCGTTCGCTTCTCACCCAGTCAGGTCCAAGCCGCTTGAATAGGGGCAGCTGTTGCACCCCAAAATTTGACCAACCGGGTCTCGTATCTGGCTCGATGTTTCGACGCATAATCGCATTCGCATCTGCATATTGCATACAGTGCATTTTTTCATTTGTTTTGATTTTATTGGGATCACAGTTCTCGTCTCGTGTTTCAGGTGTTTTTTATCAGTTTAAATAGGTAGAATCGTATTTTTGGGATATTTCAGTGCCCGTTTATTTTACCGGCTATTTTGGTGCGCTCTCGCGGTGTTATGTGTCGTTCGGTGCTTATTTTGTTCCTCTGGAAATTATGGTGATTTTTCTGGATTTTATTGGCTATTTTTAGGGTTTAAAAAGATTTTTTAATCATTTTAGGATAATATAGGATTTTATAGAAATAAATAGTATTTTTCATTTTTAAGAATATTAATGGTTTTTAAAATAGATTTTTAATCATTTTTAGCATTTTATAGAACATTAGTAGGTTTTAATATTTTTAATAATTGTAATTTCTTTTTAGAATATATTAGGGAGATTTTAACCATTTTTAATAGTATAGAATTTAATAGCTTTTTTAATATAGAGATAAATAGATTTTTCTTTTAAATTTATTAGATGTTATTAGGAATTTAATAAAAATTTTAATATAGGTGTTGTTAGAGATTTAATAGAAGTTTAGAGAATTTTAGATTTAATAGAGAATTATTAGATTTTTTTGCTTAGTGGATTTATTAGAACTTTATTAGTTTAGAAGTTAATTAGAGTTAGCAGAGTTTTTTCTCTTTTTAGATTTAATTCAAATTTAATTAGATTAATGGGTCCTAGTTAATTAGGGTTAATGATTTTTAGTGTTAATCAATTAGTTTTTTAATCTTTTTTATCTCATTGCAGATTTTGTGGTTTTTTTATATGGTTTTCGTGTTGGGCCCAATAGGTGGAGGCCCAGCTTATGCTTTTTGTCCATTTTCAGAATCAGGTCCATTTGTCCAGAATTTTTTCCAGCAATTTCCAGAAGAATCTGGAAGCGTCCAGAAAATCCCAGCTAGTATAAAGTTCAGCGCCACGTGTTGAAAAAGGAGGACCCCACGTTGTTTCACCACATCACTGCGACACACCTCACAACTTCCTTCTCTCTCACCCTGCCACGCCAGGCCCCACGTGGCGCACATGAGTCTCCCTCCCCCACTATCTCTGCCACGCCTCCACTAACTCCACCCACGTGTCTCTGCCACGCCACTCCACCGGTCCTCGCCGGGAATACCCACCGACCGGCATGCATGGCCGGCGGCCACCACCAATCTCACCGGAAAACCCCAGGAAATCCCAGATTCTGGTCAACTTCATCTCTTCTCTTCCCTCCATCACCGATCAACCTTCTTCATCTTGCTCCAATCTTCATCCTCTCCAGATCTCCGTTCAACAAATTTCCAGAAAGACCAGATTCTTCATCAAGAATCATCAACACACCGATCATCAACAACCACCATCGGTGTTCACTTCATTTCCAGAAACCGCTCAATGTTCATGCATGTATCAAGAACGCCTTCAAGAAGCATTTCCAGAAATTCATCAGAAACGATGAATATTCATCATCAATCTTCATACATCTTCCAGAAGTTTCTTCAAAGCTCCACCGTGTTCGTCCGTCATTTCCAGATACCTACATTTCGCCTCCAGATTCACTTCAATACTCATCCAGGTTCAAGTGTTCATCATCCTTCCGTCGAAGATCCTCATCAAACATTCTTCGCAAGGACGTCGTTTTTCCAGAACATCTCCAGAACACTCAAGCAAATCTCCAGCAAAGAAACGTCAAGAACGAGTTTCATCTCAGTTCTCCAGCCTCAACGAACTTCATCAAGTTCACAAAACTCCAGAATCATCATCCACGATCATCCTCACGAATGCAACAGCTTCAGGGATTCCTTTCTTCGTCAGGTTTTATCAAGAACCTGGATCTTCGTTCTTCTCTTAGAGTCTTCTGTGAGATCTCCCCAGCTGCGAGCAAAACTGAGAAGATTGAAGGTTTGGATTCAATGTTATGAGACTGAGAAAGATTGAAAGATAGAAGGGTAAGGGGGATTGAAGGAAACGAAAGAGCTGAGAGGAGGTGGAACGGCGCGTCTGTGAACAGTGCTAGGGAGAAAGAGGAGAAGGGCTAGGGTTTTCTGAGGAAAGTGAATGGAGGGGTGGACCGGGTTGAATTGCGCTGGGCCCATCAGAGTATCTCCGTACACACACCCCCCGTTTTGGACAATGGCACCAGTTTTTTTTGTCATTGGGCTGGGCCAATGCAATTGTTGATTGCACCCCCTCCGTCCCATTACCATACCCCTGCGTGTGTGGGTTGTTGGAATGGGCTGGGCCCAATGTTCTTTGTCTTTTTTGCTAAACCCCTGTAACAGATTACACCCCCCTCCCTTGTATTTTTTGTTTTTTCTATTTTTTTTTATATAGTTTAATTGTTTCATGTGAGAAAAATAAATAGAAAAATATATTGAAAAGAAGAGAAAAGAAAAGAAAAGAAATATTATAAAAAAATAATAGAAAAAGAAAAGATTATATTTGAAGAAAAATAGTAGAAAAAGAAAAAGAAAAGAAATATGAAAAAAGGGAGAAAAATATTTGAAAAAATATTGAAAAGAGGAAAAATAGTGAGAAAAGTATGGAAAATATGTTGAAAGAAAAAAGGAGAAAATGATTGGAAAAGAATAAAAAATATTAAAGTAGACTTAATATTTTTTAGAGTGCATTTTCTTTTAGGATATATTTTCATAGGAGTTTATTTTACATCTTTTTAGAGACATCCTTAGAAGTCCACTTGTTAGGGGACTTTTTCATTTGATTTTTTTTCAGGATAGGATAGGATAGTATTTCCTAGGAGATTTATCTTCAGTATTCACCCATTGTAATCATTTTTCAGAATGTTAATAAAACGAGATTTGAGCTGTGGTCCCGAAGTAGCCGAACTACAGCTGCTCTGATTTCTCGTACCAGACGAGAATATGTAGGCATAGGATGCGATATCCTAGCGAGCACACTAACAACTGACTTTCTGTTCTCTCGCTGCTGTGTGATCGAGACTTTCCCGCTGACGACTAATTGTTACCCTTTTTCGCTCTTGCCCGAGTGCATTTGAGACCAAGCCGTAGTTTTGCCCATAGGTTCCCGACCTTTGAAACCAGTTATTTTCCTCACTGCTGTGTGAGAATGTTTTGTTTAGCCGTAGTTAGCCTGAACTACGTAAAGCTCTGATCTTCCATGCATTGTAGAAGTACGTAGGCACAAGACGCGAGGTCCTGGCGAGCCAATTTCCCTGTAGTCCCGAACTACGTTGACTCTGACTTTCTCTCTTGAGAATACGTAGGCATAGAGTGCGACGCTCTATCGAGTCAATTCCCTTCCATTTAGATTTAGCAGCCGTAGATAGATTGTTTTGTATCCTTTAGACAACCCAAGCAAGCGTGGATCCCGTCGAGTACGACGGACGTGAGGGGTGCTAATACCTTCCCCTTGCGTAACCGACTCCCGAACCCAGGTTTTGGTTGCGATGACCATACCTTTTCCCCATTTTTGCGAGGTTTACTTCGAGCGTTTCCTTTCCCTCCGTTGGGATAAATAACGCATGGTGGCGACTCTTCTGTCAGCCGGCGCCGATTTTCGCAGTAGCGACACTTGATAGCATGTTGTTTATATTTCATTATGATTACTGTTATCCATTCTGGCTTGAGGTTGAGATGAGCTTGTGGAGGCTGAAGCCCCACACACATTTCCTCCCTCACTTGCATTGCATGCATTTTACTGTTAAGCTGATGCTTTGTCTGTTTTGGTGTATCATTGACATGATCCCTTAGGACTCTCATTTCCTTTGATAAGGAATTGATGATAGAATTTTAGGTTGAAACCTATGCATGATAACTTCTAGGAGTTCCCTGTTCAAACCTCAACCATAGGATGAATCCATGGCATGACAACATTAGAACTTGATAGTCTCCCCCGTAGTTGGGCCTGTTCTCTTCTCACCTCAAAACAGTTTAAGATACAGTAATCATGAATGATTTCTTTCGTACGTTACGAGCCTTAAGCTATCTGAGAAAGGATTGTGGGAGAGCTTATTTTCCACAGTCTGGATGTTTAGTATGGTACCCTTTGGGTGACATGCGACGCATTCACTCTCAGGTCATAGTCTCTAGTGCGATTGAAATCGCAAACACAATAAAAAACATTTCTTTCGTAAAAGACAGGAAATAAATCGTAGTTTCCCGAACTACGTGAGCTCTGATCTCTCATGCCTGTTGAGAGTACGTATGCACAAGATGGCAATGTCTTGGCGAGCTACCTTCCCCCATAACCCGTCGTAGGGCGAACTACGTTGACTCTGATTTCTCATTCTCTGATGAGAATACGTAGGCATAAAGTGCGACGCTTTGCCGAGTCATTTTCTTTTGTTTTTCAGCCAGCCTTGATAGGTAGATAGAATAAAACCAACTCGTCCAAGTAAACAACAAGCGTGGATCCCGTCGAGTACGACGGACGTGAGGGGTGCTAAAACCTTCCCCTTGCGTAACCGACTCCCGAATCCAGACAATGGTTGCGACGACCTTGTCTTACCCTCTTTTCGTCAGGTTTTTCCGATCGTTTCCTTTCCCGTTCTGAGGGATAAATAACGAACGGTGGCGACTCTTCTGTCATGCCGGCACCTTATTTTCGCGCAAGCGACAGCTGACGACTCTGCTAGGGAACTCCAACGGTTCCCTGCGAGAGTCAATCCTAACGCTTGTATGTTTACTTGTTGGGTTGCGTTTATTTATCGCATTTTACTTCTCGCACTTTATTTCCCGCATTTTATTTTCAGTATAATATGATTATCTGTGCTGTTGTGGGATGGGAGTTCTGATGAGTGAGAAGCCAGACCCAGGCTTGAGTGCACTATAGACTTAGAGTGGAAATTAGTGGGCGCGTGCTTGCTTTGCAGGCACTAGTATCTCATGAAATCCACGCTCAGACGAGGTTCATCCGGTTGGCTTCTCTTTCAACCCTTTGGGTTGAGACGGTTGCTGGTTTGGTGGATTGTCGACTCTGGGGACCGATCATTTGTGATTCAGCTAAGTGAGGCCGCTTCATGAGCTCGTGATGCCACACCTTCTGGGTATCGTATCACCCCTCTTGAAAGTCTGTGACGCTGATGAACGCATAGGATGTCGTACCTTGAGTCAGTTTAGGGTCATACCTGTGAGCAGGGTTGGGTTTATTGCAGGAAACTTTGACCTTCAGACTACCTAGTTTGCTTGACAGTGGATCAGTTATGTTGGTACCAGAGTTTCTCAGTTGCAGATTTGTCTGTTCTTGATAGAGCAGGGTTTGATCAGAGGATCTTGTCATCAGGTGTTTGTCTGTTCTTGATAGAGCAGGTTGTGATCAGAGGATCTTATCATCAGGTGTATGGCTGTTCTTGATAGAGCAGAGTATTGTCATCAGTTGTTTGTTCTTGATAGAACAGATTTTTGGGGTCTGAAGATCTCATCAGCAGATGTTGTTTGTTCTTGATAGAGCAGATTTTTGAGTGGGGTCTGAAGATCTCATCAGCAGATGTTGTTTGTTCTTGATAGAGCAGGTTTTTGAGTGGGGTCTGAAGATCTCATCAGCAGCTGTATGTTTGTTCTTGATAGGGCAGATTTTTGATTGGGGTCTGAAGACCTCATCAGCAGATATTTCTTGATCATACATCAGAGGTCCTTATTATCAGACATTTGTTCTTGACAGAGCAGAATTATGATCCTATATATGGTCCTATCAGATGGTTGGTCTTGACAGAACAGATTTGTGGTCTGACATCGGGGTTTTCTTCTTATTAGTGGTTGTTGATACAGAATCTCCACAGCAGCAGTTGCTTTGGCCTCCTATTGCATGATTGCATTTTGCATTAGTTTGCATATCCATTTTCATTTCATTAACGTGTGTCTGTGTTGCAGGTACCGTTTTCCCCGATCCAGGATTTCTTGCCTCCTATTGTATTGTTATGGGCTCTCTGAGGAAGATTGTGGCTTACAAGTTCCCTACCCTTGATGTGGTTAAGTTGACTGGTTTGATAGCTCTAGCAGGTGATTTTGTGAAGGATGAGTTCAGGAAATCCTACGGCAGGTTGCTCAGTTTGGTTCATAAGCCTTCTGTGTTCGAGTTGAATGGGTTGGACGCTCTGCTACAGTTCTATGACCCTCCACTGAGATGTTTCACTTTCCAGGATTTTGTTCTCGCACCTACGCTGGAAGAGTATGCTGATTTGCTAGGTGTGCCTATCAAGAGGCAGATGCCTTTTGTTCACATGGATGCTGAGCCTGATCTGGCTGGTTTAGCTCTTTCACTTCATTTGGACGCCTCCGAGTTAGTATTGACTAGTTGGAACAAGGTTCCTGGGTTCTCTTTGCAGTTTCTGGTGGGTAAAGCTCAGCAGTGTGCCAAGGACGGATGTTGGGTCGCGTTTAATGTCGTCCTCGCTCTATGCATATACGGCATCATTCTGTTCCCTAATATGCCCGATTTTGTAGACTTTGATGCATTTCACATCTTTGCTTCAGGGAATCCAGTCCCTACTTTGATAGGAGATGTCTATCATTCAGTTCACTATAAAAACGAGAACAGGAGGGGGGAAGAACGTCTCGTGCTGCGTACCCTTGCTGTACAAATGGCTTGAAAGTCATCTGCCCAAGAGGGGCCCTTTTGTCTTGTCTGCAGCCACATCTGAGTGGCCTGAGCGTCTAATGAGTTTATCTGCAGAGGATATTGACTGGTTCGGCAGAGATAGGTTGGGTACTGAGGTGATCTTCAGTTGCAGCGGGTTTCCAAATGTGCCTTTGATAGGTAGGAAGGGCTGTATAAACTACAATTCGTCGTTGCTGGTTCGACAGTTCGCGTATGCTCTGAGAACTCCGCCGAAGGATGAAGAGGTACAGGAATCTCTGTACCTCACTGGTCTTCTGGAAGGGGATCTGCTGTCCAAGCTTCAGCGCGCGTGGAATGGTATCAGTAAGCGAGGAAAGCCTTTGTTGGGAAAAAGCAACAATCAAGCCTACCCTCCGTATTTGACTTGGATCAGAGCCAGAGCCAATGCTATAGGGATGCCGTTTCCTCATGCCAAGCCAGAAAGCCCTCCAACAATTGAAGAACCTACTACTGTCCCCATCCAGCAGCATAACCAGGTATTAGCTGAGCGGGATGAGTTGAAGCGGGCGAACGAAGAGCTGGAGAAGGAATTAGCTCAGCTCCGAAGCGAAAGGAACGAAGCCATCCATTCTTTCAAAAGGCAAACAGAGTTGGTGAACCAGCTGGGTATAGACCTGACTAAGCAGATGGCCGAGCGTGAACGCATGGGTCGAGACTTCAAAGCTGTCAACGACGTACTGGCTACGAAGAAGCAGCATTTGGACGAGGCATATCGGAGGATATCCAAGTTCAACCAGCACTGGAAGGCTTCCCTGGCCACCAGGAAAGAGCGGGAGGATAAGCTGATGCTGCAGATCTCCAAGCTGGAAGCCGAGGTGAAGGACAGTGAAAAGAGGTTTGATGAAGAAACCGCCCGCAGATACGCCGCCGAAGGCTATCTCAACAAAGCTCTCGCTAACCTAAAGGAGCACAAGCTGACGTTTGAGTCCAAGAAGCGGAAATTGGAAGAATGCTTTGGCGAAGGAGCATGGGAAAGTTCGATCGAAGGACTTCAGTATAGTATCGTGCAGAGGGAATTGCTCGTCGAGGGGTTGCTCACTCTGCCAGATCATCCAGAGACGAAGGAGTTGTTAGAAGAGTATCGTGCCCGTGGCCGTACTTGACTATTTGTATTCCTTTTGTTTTGATCATTGTTGTATGCTGACCATCACCAGGCTTGTTGGCTGAGGTCACGCTGTTGTACTTGTTGATGCTATGTACTGCCTTGATAGGCTTTCTTTATATATGAGATTGATGTTTCCATGATTGGACTCAGACTTCTTCTTCTTATTGTTATCAGCACTGACACTCAGGCACTAGGATCGGGGGAAATCTCCCAAACACACAGACACACGCATGCATTTGCATGACGAGCATTTTGTTGCTTTTCCTAACCCTTCTGTGTTTTACAGAGTTTTTCAGGTTTACAGGTCCCAGGATGTTTCCGTTGGTTCCAGGATTGATCAGAGACTAATTCACCGTTATCCGACTAGAGCTAATCAGACCAGGATCATGGATCAAGTGCAAAAAGACGTTCAGGAGCTCCGCGAGAGGATGGATCGCTTCATGGAACTCATGCAAGTGGTCGCCAATGGTCAAGACCAGCTCAGGACTTTGGTTCAGCCTTTGATCTCCAGGGTTGATAGCAACGGCATACTCCATGGCGGGGCTGTGCCTACTCCTCCACCAGTTGATACTCCGCAGAATGGTGTCCCCGTGGCCGGGGGAAACGGCAGTGCTAATGGCAATGTGATGGCCAACATCGGACTCAATACGACGGGCGTCGGTAATGGAAGTCTGGGAGCTAATGTCAACATCGGGCCGGGCAACGGCAATGCAGGCGTCGGGAATCTTTTGGTGCCTTAACCATGGCTTGAGGATCATCAGGATGACGTGTTCTCTCAAAGGGGTGCAGAAGGGGAGCTGAATGTTGAAGCGTGGCTTAGATTCAAGGCACTGGAAGATAAAATGAGAGATATTGAGAATCAGAATACTTTGGGTGTTGATATGTCCAAGCTGGGATTAATTGCTGATTTCAAGGTACCTCCTAAGTTCAGGGTGCCTGACTTTGAGAAATATAAGGGCACCACTTGCCCTCGTGTCCACCTTAGATCGTACTACAGGAAGATGTCTGCCTATTCAGAGGACGAGAAGTTGCTGATGCACTTCTTCTAGGACAGTCTTTCCGGACCATCCCTCGAGTGGTACATGGGTCTGGAGCCCACTAGCGTGCGCACATGGAAGGATCTCGCTGAAGTGTTTGTCCACCATTACCAGTATAATAGTGACTTGGCTCCAAACCGAATCCAGCTCCAGAACCTGTCGCAGCGGAATAATGAAGGATTTAAGGAGTACGCCCAGCGGTGGCGTGAGTTGGCAGCCCGGGTTCAGCCGCCGATGGTTGAACGCGAGCTCGTGTAGATGTTTGTGGCTATCCTCCCGGGGGTTTACTATGAAAATTTAGTCAGCGGTATGTATGGGACGTTCTCAGCTCTCATTATCATGGGCGAGCACGTCGAGAATGGTATCAAGATCGGGAAAATTCAAGGTGAGTCATCCTCAGCTGGAGGAGGTGGAAAGAAACCTTATGCTGGTAAACGACGAGAAGGAGAAGCGAGCGCTGTGACCAACGCTCGAAGGAAGGGCAAAGGCCCTCAGCAGCAGGTAGCCAGTATAAATATCCCAGCAGCAGCAACAGCATCAGCAACCGAATCAACAGGGATATAGAAAGTACCAGAATCGGGCATCTTTGGCAAACCGTCACTTCGAGGCACCGCCCATGTCGTATGCGCAGCTCTTGCAGACTTTGCTTCAGCTTCAGTTGGTTCAGAAGAGGACGATGGCTCCCTTGACAGGGGCACCTCCACCAGGGTACGACGCAAATGCCACTTGCGACTTCCACTCAGGGGCACCAAGCCACACAATCGAGAACTGCAAAGCCTTTAAGCACAAGGTGCAGGACCTGGTAGATGCCAAGATCATTAACTTCTCCGATAATGTGGCCAATGTCACGAAGAATCCTATGCCGAATCATAGGGGAGGCGGAGTGAACGCCATTATTGAAGAAGAGAGTGCAGATCTGTTGACTGATGTCAAAGATCTAAAGACGCCGCTTAGCTTCGTTAAAGCTAAGTTGCTGAAAAGAGGGTTCTTTCTAGGATGCGGAGAACTATGCATGGACTGTGCTACACATTCTGATGGATGTGAGCAGTTGGTAGAAGGAATTCAAAGTCTGATGGCTGAAGGGATTCTGCAGTTTAGCCGGAAGGCTGAAAGTGTATCAGGAGAGGTAGTGTTGAAGCAGGCCGATGAAGTCGCCACCATCACCATCCCTCGCCGGCCAATAACCATCTCTGCGCCCAGACCGCCTACAATCACTATTACTAAAGCTGGGTCGATACCGTTCGAGAGCACTAACACCGTTCCGTGGCATTATGGGGCTGAAGTCTATTGCAACGGTCAAAAGTTGGAGCTGGAACCGTACGGGTCGACTGTGGAGAATCTTGCAGGAATCAGTGGTATTACTCGCAGCGGAAGAGTATTTGCGCCGCCAGAGGTCGTGGCAGATAAAGCGGTCCGAGCTGATGCGGCTGACAAGGGTAAAAGCAAAGTCGTCGAAGAAGTCCCGTGTGGGGTGGAGAAAGATTTGCTTGTTAAAGATGCCGAAGAGTTTATGCGGTTGATCAAAAAGAGAGACTACAAGATTGTAGACCATCTCCATCAGACTCCTTCGAAGATTTCTATTCTCAACTTGTTGCTGTGTTCTGAAGCACACCGCAACGCACTACTGAAGGTATTGAACGCTGCCTACGTACCGCAAGAGATATCGGTGAATCAGCTAGAAGAGGTGGTAGCCCACGTCAATGCTGGCAATGGGCTAAGTTTCACAGACTTGGAGCTGACACCAAAAGGGAGGAATCACAACAGCGCCCTGCACATCTCGATAGAGTGTAGGGGCACAATCATGTCGCACGTGCTGGTGGACAGAGGTTCGTCGCTTAATGTGCTTCCGAAGAAGGCATTAATGAAGTTGGACACTCGCGGATTACTCTGCACACCCAGTGATCTGGTGGTGAAAGCATTCGACGGAACTAAACGCCACGTTTTCGGGGAGGTGACCCTGCCGATCCAAGTCGGTCCAGAAACGTTTGACACGGTCTTTTATATTATGGACATCATGCCTGCCTACAGTTGTCTCTTGGGCCGGCCATGGATCCATACTGCTGGTGCCGTGACCTCCACGTTGCACCAAAAGCTCAAATATGCTGCCGGAGGAAGCATAGTAACCGTGTGCGGCGAGGAGGACATAATGGTGAGCCATTTGTCATCCTTTAAGTGTGTTGAAATGGATGGCGAAATCCATGAGACTTTCTGCCAAGCATTTGAGGCCGTCAAAGTGAAAGAGGTAGCTCCTGTCGTCACAGAGAAGCCAGAGATGAATCTCTCCTTGTTCAAGGAAGCTCGGGCTGTCGTCCAAGCTGGGTCTACCCCAGGTTGGGGGCATATTTTGGAGATACCGAACAAGCAGGATAAGTTTGGATTGGGGTATTTTCCTGGAGCTAAAGCTTCTTCTTCTTCGTCTAGCAGTGCGTCTCGAGGTAAGGGGCCGATCCTATTTACCAGTGGCGGAGTGATTTTCGAAAGCATCAACGCGGCGTCTGAAGACAACGGGGATAGCGATTGTGATCTCGACTCTTGGATTCAGCCAAGCAAGTCGGGCGAGGGCCTCAACAATTGGACCATCAAGGATATCATCCCGATGACAAGTGAAGAGTAATGATTTACTTTTTCCAATCATTGTACAACCCTATGTCCTACCCGGGGCATAGCGGTTTTATTGTCAGGGCCTTGTTGGATTATGTACATGCATTTTGTTAATAAATCAAAGGCGTTTTCTTCGTATTCAAATTTTGTGCTCTCTGTTATTCCTGTTTTATGTTTGTTTTGAAAAAAAGTAAAATGGCAATGGGGTTTGTGCTAACCTGCATATTCTTGTTTTAAACTTAACCCTTGTTATTGTAGGATCCACATAACAGATGACATCGACTCTGGACCTTCTACGGCTCACTTCGACTTCGATTGCCCGATCTATCAAGCCAAAGAAGAGATTGATGAAGACGAAGACATTCCTGAGGAGTTGGCCCGCTTGTTGAAACAAGAGGAAAAGGTTATTCTGCCTCATGAGGAGGAGATTGAAATCGTAAATCTGGGTTCTGAAGAGCTCGTCAGAAATGTCAGAGTAGGGGCTGCGCTGCAGAGTGATGTCAAGAAGAGATTGGTCGAGATGCTAAGAGAGTATAGTGACGTCTTTGCTTGGTCATACGAAGATATGCCCGGACTTGACACGGACATCGTGGTCCACCACTTGCCGCTACGAGAAGGCTGCCCTCCCGTCAAGCAGAAGCTCAGGAGGACGAGACCAGATATGGCCGTTAAGATCAAAGAAGAAGTGCAGAAACAGCTTGATGCTGGCTTCTTAGCGGTCACCACTTACCCTCCGTGGGTCGCCAACATAGTGCCTGTACCGAAGAAGGACGGTAAGGTACGCATGTGCGTCGATTATCGGGATTTGAATAGGGCGAGCCCTAAAGATGATTTCCCGTTGCCTCATATCGATGTGTTGGTCGACAACACAGCCCAGTTCTCCGTGTTTTCGTTCATGGATGGCTTCTCCGGTTACAACCAGATCAAGATGGCGCCGGAGGACATGGAGAAAACGACGTTTATCACCCCCTGGGGAACATTTTTCTATAAGGTAATGCCCTTCGGTCTGAAGAACACAGGGGCCACTTACCAACGAGCAATGGTAACTTTGTTTCATGACATGATTCATCATGAGATCGAGGTCTATGTTGATGACATGATTGCGAAGTCCCAAACGGAGGAAGAGCATCTGGTCAACTTATTGAAGCTGTTTGAGAGGCTTAGGAAGTTCAGGCTAAGGCTGAATCCTAACAAATGCACTTTCGGAGTGCGGTCCGGAAAGTTACTGGGGTTTATCGTTAGCGAACGAGGCATCGAGGTTGATCCTGCGAAAATAAAAGCCATTCAAGAAATGCCAGCGCCAAAAACAGAAAAAGAAGTTTGTGGTTTCTTGGGCCGAATAAACTACATTGCAAGGTTTATCTCTCAGCTCACGGCCACTTGTGAACCGATGTTCAAGCTTTTAAAGAAAGATCAGGCAATTACTTGGAATGAGGATTGCCAGAAGGCATTCGACAAGATAAAGCAGTATCTTCAAGAACCTCCAATCTTGATACCCCCAGTGACTGGACGACCATTAATCATGTACTTGACAGTTCTTGAGAATAGTATGGGGTGTGTTCTCGGTCAGCACGACGAGGCGGGCAGAAAAGAGCATGCCATTTACTACTTGAGTAAAAAGTTCACCGACTGTGAATCCCGATACTCGATGCTGGAGAAGACGTGTTGCGCACTAGCCTGGGCTGCCAAACGTCTACGACAGTACATGCTCAATCACACCACCATGCTAATTTAGAAGATGGATCCGATCAAGTACGTCTTCGAAAAGCAGGCTCTTTCGGGCAGGATTGCCAGATGGCAAATGGTGTTAATGGAATATGATATTCAGTACGTGTCCCAGAAAGCCATCAAGGGAAGCGTATTGTCTGATTACCTTGCCGAGCAGCCAATCAAGGATTATCAGCCGATGAAATTTGAATTCCCTGACGAGGATATTATGTTTCTCAAAGCGAAGGATTGCGATGAGCCGTTGCCCGACGAGGGGCTAGATAGGAAATCCCAGTGGAAATTGATATTCGACGGGGCGGTTAATTCCTATGGAAGCGGCATTGGGGCTATCATCACGACTCCCCACGGATCCCACATCCCGTTCACTGCGAGACTGATGTTTCCAGTTACCAATAATGAGGCGGAGTACGAAGCATGCATCATGGGTCTAGAGGAGGCAATTGATTTGAGAATCAAGAACCTAGACGTATATGGTGACTCAGCACTTGTGATCAACCAAATTAAAGGGGAGTGGGAGACTCGTCAATCGAATTTGGTGCCGTACATGAATTATGCCAGAAGGCTACTTCCGTTCTTTGATCGAGTGGAACTCCATCATGTGCCCAGAGCAGAAAATCAGATGGCTGATGCCTTAGCCACGTTGGCTTCAATGTATAAAGTCAATTTTTGGAATGAGGCTCCAAGAATTGTGCTTTCGCATCTTGATAGACCTGCGTTCGTCTTTGCAATCGAGGAAGCCGCCGACGGCAAGCCATGGTTCCATGACATCCAGACTTTCCTTATGGCTAAGGAGTATCCTGCGGGTGCGTCAACCCAGGATAAGAAGACTCTGAGGAGGCTGTCTGGAAACTTTTATCTCAATCCTGATGGAGTGTTGTATAAGAGAAACCACGATCTCGTGCTACTCAGATGTGTAGATGAGAAAGAGGCGAGTATGCTCATGGAAGAAGTCCATGAAGGTGCATTTGGTATGCACGCCGGCGGGCATGCTATGACGAGAAAGATCCTGAGAGCAGGATACTACTGGCTTACGATGGAGTCGGATTGCTTCAGATTCGCGAAGAGATGTCATAAATGCCAGATTTATGCTGATAAAGTTCATGTGCCGCCGTGCCCGTTGAATGTCATGTCCTCCCCGTGGCCGTTCTCCATGTGGGGCATCGACATGATAGGAAAGATCGAGCCCACTGCATCTAACGGTCATCGCTTCATTCTAGTAGCTATCGACTACTTCACCAAGTGGGTGGAGGCAGCCTCGTATGCTAATGTGACCAAGCAGGTGGTGGCTAAATTCATAAAGAGGGACATCATCTGTCGTTACGGAATTCCCGAGCGGATCATTACTGATAATGGTTCGAATCTGAATAACAAGATGATGAAGGAGCTGTGCCAGAGTTTCAAGATTGAACACCACAACTCATCTCCTTACCGACCGAAGATGAATGGCGCCGTTGAAGCAGCCAACAAGAACATAAAGAAGATTGTTCAGAAGATGCTTGTGACCTACAAAGATTGGCACGAGATGCTGCCATTTGCACTGCACGGTTATCGTACGACGGTACGTACGTCAACCGGGGCAACTCCTTTCTCCTTGGTGTACGGTATGGAAGCTGTCCTACCGTTAGAAGTGGAGATCCCTTCTTTGCGAGTTTTGGTTGATGTGAAACTCGACGAGGCAGAATGGATTACGAACCGACTGAACCAAATCAGACTGATGGACGAGAAGAGGTTAGCGTCAATTGCGTTTGGTCGTCTGTACCAAAGCCGAATGAAGAAAGCTTATGATAAGAAGGTGCGTCCTAGAAGCTTTCAGACGGGTGATCTCGTCCTGAAGAAGATTCTTCCTCCACACTCCGATCACCGGGGCAAGTGGACTCCGAATTAGGAAGGTCCGTACGTCGTCAGCAAGGTCTTCTCGGGAGGAGCTTTGTTGTTATCCACGATGGATGGTGAAGGTTTTGCATCCCTGGTGAACGCGGACGCAGTTAAAAAATACTTTGCTTGAAAGCGACCCGCTGGACAAAAAAAAAGAGAGTCCAGGCAAAAAAGGGGCATCCGGGCGAACCAAAAACAGAATAAAAGGTTCGGGCAAAAATTAGGGACATAAATTGAAAAGATGTACACCCGCGAAGTCGAAAACCTACACTGGGCGGCTTCGGCAAAAAAGGGTATCCCGGTGAACTGAAAACCCGCAAAGGGCGGTTCACGCAAAAGTTAGGGATTTGAAAAAGCAAATGATTGTGTTCCGCGTGTGAACTTTCATTTTTTAGTGGTTTGGAGGACCTGAGGGTCGTTCATCTGAATCAATCTCTTCCGAAGCTGAAGCGTCGGAGAAGTATCGAAGTCGAGTGGGTCATAGAGGGATCAACTCTTGGTGTTCGTTTACGCCTTGTTGCCGACATTTGTATATACTGATGTATATTTATGTTTTATTTTTGTGCGGCTTCCTCATTCCAGGAGCTTGCATCTGTTGTAAAACATTTTACCCATTCAGGGGTTCGTTATCAATAAAATGCATACTATTCTGCAATTCTGTTTGTCTGTTTAGCATTTATCTGTTTTGTTTGCGAAAAGAACGCCGACGTTTTTGATAAAATGCACATACATAAACTCACGGGCTTAGGCCACTGATTGTTGAAACAATTAGTTACTTGAATATTGCCACGAGATAATAACCTTGATAGGTCCCTTTGAGAAGGGTATCTTGTCTGTTTGTTTGTGTTGTTACAGGTGTAGCATATTCCAGACAGTGCGCCGTGCGCATCCCGAAGCAGGATGATTCCTCTTTCTCCAGCAGAGTTCAGTAGCCTCTCCCCGCAGAGTCTGAACGCGAGACCGTGAGCATTGATATGTCTCCCCAGGAAGAGATGATTCTCTTCCCCAAGCAGGTGCATCCTGAAGGAATGTCATCCCCTCAGCTGAGTCAGGCGCTGAAGCATGAATTCACTCCCCCAGCACCGGGTCACAAGTGCAGGTTTCGTAGGAAACTATTCGTACACCGAAGTATGCAGCATCTGATGGTGCCAGACTGAAGTCTCCAGCGGAATTGAAATCCCCCACCAGAGTTGTACTCTCTCCGGAAGCTGGATGATTCCTTCTTCCCCAGCGGAATTGAGATTCCCACAGAGTTGCACTCTCCAGCAAAGCAGAATGATTTCTCCTTCCTCAGCCGAGTTTGCAGACCTCCAAGAGAGCCGAATCCTTGGAAGTTGCTCAGACCATGATTGGTTTTTTCCCCAGTAGAGTGTTGAACAGCTGAAGTTGTTTCCCCACAGAGTCCTATCTCCAGAGAAGTGGTCATGAAGGCCATGCAGCTCATTCCCGCGATTGACATCGCTTTCCCGCAGCAGGTCCAAGTTCCCGTAGAGCTTCGTTCCCCTGCAGCAATCAACTGAAGTTGTCCCCCCGCAGCAGTCAACTGAAGTTGTGTCCCCTGCGGAGTCCAATTGAGATTGGCGTGACCATGTTCTCCTCAGCAGGATGATTCCTCTATCTGAGTAGTTCTTTCTCCTTGACAGGAGGATCCTCACTTCAGCATTTATTTTGCTGACGGGATCGCATCATTATGCATGATTGCATAGCATTTATCATAAACGCGTAGCATTTCCACCGTGTGGAGAATGGCGCCATTGCTGAAGCATATGCATAATAAACATGATCTAGGTTGTTACCGTTCTTGTTTTGCAGGTGTTCCGCCGCAGAATTGATTGCTCAGGATGATTCCTGACATTCTCCCCAACGAAGTCGCTTGCTCAAAATGATTCTTGAGATCCCCATCGAAGTCTTCGGTTCAAGATGATTCTTGAATTCCTCAGCAGGGCCGTTTGCTTAAGATGATTCTTAAGACCCCAGTGCAGTCTCCAGAGTTGGTTGCTCAAGCTGATGCTTAGAGTCCCCAGTAAAGGTTGCCCAGGATGATTTGAAATCCCCAACAGAGTGTTTGCTCAGGATGAGTTCTGAAATCTCCAGAACGGTCGTCGGTTCAAGATGATTCTTAAAGTCCCCGGCGAAGTTATTTGTTCAAGATGATTCTTGAAGTCCCCGACGGAGTTATTTGTCCAAGATGATTCTTGAAGTCCTCAGCAGAGTTGAGTCATCCAGAATGATTTCTGGACCCCCAAAGCGGAGTTACTTGATAGTTCTCCAGATTCCCCAGCGGCGAAGCATCCTCCCCAGCAGGTTTTCCAGCGGCGAAGTTGAAACCTCCCTTGAAGACTCCATGATTGAAGGCTGACCGTGTTAATGAAGCAGTTCTCCCAGCTGATGCGGAGTGCCTGATGGCAGAGGTTTAGATATTCCCAATTGGCTCATGATTGACCAAGAATTCTATCCCCGACTTGCTAATGAAGTTCGGCTGATGCCCGACAGTTCCTTGGAATGCCTGATGGCAAGATCAACCTGATGGTTGAAGTCCGGCTGATGCCCGACAATTTCTTTGAATGCCTGATGGCATGATCAACCTGATGGTTGAAGTCCGGCTGATGCCCGACAGTGTTCTTCGAATGCCTGATGGCATGATCGACTATGTATTACCGGTTACCGTGTGACCAATTCCCCAATGGAGTTTCCTCACCCTGACGGCGAGGTCAGACGATGTTGAGAGTTGACGGCGAAGTCAGGTTATGTTGATTACTCGACGGCGATGTCGGGTGTTTCTAAGATTCTCTATTTCTCCAGCGGCGATGTTGGATGGTTGTTTCTGGCGGCGATGTCAGATTCTTTAGTTCTCCAGTGGTGATGTTGGATGTTTGTTTCTGGAGGCAATGTCAGGCGGTTTATCTTTCCAGCGGCGATGTTGGGTGTTTTGGACGTTTGTTTCTGGCGGCGATGTCAGGTGATTTAGTTCTCCGGCGGCGAAGTTGGATGTTTGTTTCTGGCGGTGATGTCAGGTGATGTTTGTTTCCGGCGGCGACGTCAGGTGATTTAGTTTTCCGGCGGCGATGTTGGATGTTTGTTTGGCGGCAATGTCAAGTTGATTTAATCCTCCAGCAGCGATGTTGGGTGTTTCAGTTGTCCGACGGCGATGTCAGAGTCTTTAGTTTTCCAGCGGCGATGTTAGGTGTTTTGTTTCCGACGACGATGTCATATTCTTTAGTTCTCCAGTGGCGATGTTGGATATTTGTTTCTGACAGTGATGTCAGGTGGTTTATCTTTCCAGCGACGATGTTGGGTGTTTGGGTTGTCCGACGGCGATGTCAGGTGATTTAGTTTTCCAGCGGCGATGTTGGGTGTTTTGGTTGTCCGACGGCGATGTCAGATTAGTATTTCTCCAGCTATTCGCCGTGCAGCTATTGTTTCAGTGTTCGAAGATTAGTTCCCGCCAGAGTACCGTGTGCTTGTGCAGTTGGCAAATTTCCGGGTTTATCGGTATTCAACCGTCTCGCACCTTGATTGGATGAGAGTCGTTCGCTCCTCACCCCGTCAGGTTCAAGCCGTTTGAAGGGCAGCTGTTGCACCCCAAAATTTGACCAACATTTATTTACCCATAAAGAGTTATATGAGACTTTGAAGCTAGCCAAGAAGGTTAGTCAAGTGATTAAAGATTGATATCTTTGCCAGAGAACTCAAGAGATCCTCAGAGAAATTGGTTGAAACCAAGGTTGTGTGTCTCATAACTTGAGAGTTGTGGGAGCTCCTCAGATGATTCTGAGACTGTGAGGATGTACTTGAAGCTTTGAGAAAGCTTATGAGATGTCTTGAAAGCCATCATGAAGCCTAGAGAGGTCATTGTACAAGGATTCAGAAGATTCAGCCATGAGTGGTGGAATTAGGGTTTGACTGGGTCAACCCTAGGTCAACTGATGATTTGGAAAGGGTTGAGACCTAATCCAAAGGCCATGTGATCATGGAATGATGCATTGAGATGCTATAAGGATGATTCCTAGACCAACTCATCATGATTGAGGAGTTTGAGAAGTTTCAAGCTAGGGTTTCTAAGGCTCGATAGTGTAAAATCCCCTAGTTTGATCCCTATCTTCAAGGAAGTTTAGCTCAAGATGTGATTGTCATCTCATCTTCCCCACAACATGAATGTTGTAGAGCTTGTTCTTAGCTTTAATTGAGTACTAGAAGTCCTTGATAGGATTTGTAGAGCTCAAGTTATGACTTTGACAAATTACAGGTCATCTGAGGTATGTGAATCTGGGTCCTTGAAAGTCACCCAACTTGCATCCAACTTTTGCCCTAGTAGGATGATTCCTATGGATTCTTGGTCAACATGAATGTTGTAGATAATCGTCTTAGCTTTCTAGAGAGTACTAGAAGTCCTTGATAGGATTTGTAGAACTCAACTTATGACTTTGACAAGTCAAGGGGATTTTGGTCATTTGGAGGTTATAGGTCATTTCAAGCATAAGGCCATATCTCCTAGTTCCAAGCTTCAAATGGATAAATCTTAAACATAAAACTTGATTAGAATGATGTTTTAAGGCTAGTAAGGAGGTCATGAGATGTTGAAAAGGCTTGTATCAAAAAGTGATAAAAATGGCCTAAAATGGAGGCATAAGTTAAATAAGTTGAAATTGAAAATTGGAAATCACAAGCTATAAATCCAAACCATGTGATGTAATAGGTCATTTTGACTCCAAATGACATTCTAAGAACAATGGTTCAGCCACAATTTTGATTTGAGGCTTGGATCATAGGGCTGCTTTGGAATTGGCTTACTTGCATATTAAGGTACCAAAGCAAAACTCAAAAGAACTCAATGTACAAGTTGGTTATGCATTGTAACTCATCCTAAATCTCATGTGGGGATAAATTCAAGTCAGAATTGGTCATCACAAGGAGCTTGGCATGAGATAGTCTGTAAGGAGAATTGGATTCAAAATGTCATGACATGAAAAGTTCAATTTCTCATTGGATGATCCTAGAGGGTTCTAGATGATTCTAAACCACTCTATAAGATGATTGTAACTTGCTCAGATGCAAGGTTGGTGAGAATTGGTGCAGAGAAGAGAGAGTGAGATCCAAAATCTTCCATTGCAAGTCAAGTTCAATTTCTTCATTCTTCTTCATTTCCATCCCTTTTTTCTTCACAAACACATTCCATAGATCCCTCTGAGTGTGTACATACTGAATTGAAGCTCCACTGATGGAAGATTGAAGGTTTGGCCATTGGATTTGCAAGAAGCCATTCATATTCGAATCTTGAAGTGCAAGCATTCTCCCTCCAATTTTTTGCAAACAGAAGAAGTATCATCATCCAAAGATCATTTCTGAAGAGTTTCAAGCCTTGAAGTGAAGGATTTCATCATCTGCCATACCAAGAAACCAGGTTTGCAAATTCTTCCCTACATCATTATTTAAGCATGGATAGGTTGAATTATTAGTGTAGAATGGCTAGAGACACCTAGGTGATGAATTCTGAAGAGTTTAGGATCATTTGACGAAGTTTCAGTTATGGACACCATTTCTTTATGGAGCAAGAACTTGTAATATAGTGAGTGATAATGCAAGTTTGATAGCTGGTTTTGATTAGGGCAATGCGAGGATCATGTTAGTATAAAGAAATCTAAGGTTGGTTGAAGTTGAGGATTGATCATATGTTGAGGTGCACCATCGGGTTTGATGATAGAGACCATTTCAACGCATTTCAAGATTAGGATCGTGATCAGGGAGAAAAACTGAGCAATTTAGGGTTTTGAATGGTTGAATTTGATGATGATTTGAGGTAACACGAAGGGATGGAAGTCTGAGTATGGAGCTCTGGTTCAGGGAGCTTTCATGGCAAACCCTAGCTGCGTGAGGAAGACGAAGATAGAGCCATTAGATCAGGCGCTGACTCTTGACCTGAGAACCCATCCAACGGCCCATGTTTGATTTCATTTTGGAGGGAACCCTGAGCTAGCATGAAACGCCGCGTTTCATTAAAAGGAATTCTGGGCTTAGTGGATCCAATTGCTATCTGAACCCCCAGTCAAGGCCCAATTGCATAATGAACTAAAATTCCTTGCTATTCTCACCGCTTCTTTTTCTTTTTTCTGTTTGATTTTTTAATGAATTTCTGTTTAATAATGGGCCCAACGCGCATTGCTTTTTGTACCCCCCCCCCCCAGTCTGGGCCCAAGCGCATAATGAACTGCATATGTTTACTGATTGCACCCCATCTTCATATTTCCATTTTATTTTTCTCCATTTTCTTTCCAACTTTGAAAATTCATAATAATTTGAAAATTAATGATTTTTTAATGGGAATTTTTGCCCCTATTTCATATTTTTGTCTAGAAAAATATAAAATAAAAATATTTTCCTTTCATGCATTTTTAGTATTTTTTGTATATTTTCTACTTTTATTTCATTTTATTCCTTTTATGATGATGCATGAATTTGTAGAATTTTGTTTAGGTAGTTCCCTTAGTATTTTTAGACCATTCTTTTTAGGATAGTTAGATATAAGTTTTAGCTTCCCCCTGGATTTATTCCATAATTTTGTGATGAATTTTAGGTTAGCTTTGATTAGATGACATTAGGTTGTATAGAATTAGGTTAAACTTCAACATAGGTCCATAATAACATTAGAAGTTTGGGTTTATAGGTCAAGTTAGACTATGGGGCATATATGGGCATTAAGGGTAGGTACGTAGGATCCCTTAGAAATTATATTAGGATTTAATATAGTATTATACTATTTTTGGATAATTTTTGTATTGGTTGATTGTTTGTGTTGCCCTTGTGGGTTTGAATTGTTGTTTGCTTTGCTTTGTGGGCTTGGAAAGCTTGGTATTGTTCTAAGGAGCATTGAGGAGCATAGTAGAAGACTTGAAGATGGATTGAGGAGCTTGATAGCTTGATATTATTGTTTTTTTTGTTGTTTTAGGGTTAGGGATTAGGAAGAGTTTAGACCTAGTTAACTTCTTTCTTAAAAATGGATGGTATCTGTCACCTCCATTCCTCCCTATGATTCAAAGTCCTTCCATGGTATACACCTCTATCCTTTGGAGGGATAAGTGATGTACCTAGGGAGTAGAACTTTTGAGGGAACCATTCCTTTGATGTTGAACCCTTATAGGTCACCTTTGGTGGTCAATAAGCAGTTCAATATCCCCAGCTTATCCAGTAAGTGATTTCCTCTGGTTTGATTATCTTGAGAGATGTTGAGCTTGAGTGTGAAGATGAAGACTTCATTGAAGAGTGTTGAAGAGGATGAATCCTTGAGTATTGCCATTCCAGCTGAAGCTTGAAGAGCAACAAGAGCAAGTTGATACTTGAAGATCCCTGAAGATTAGGTGAAGTCTGAAGGTGGAACTGATCAAGAAGCTGAAGCTTAAAGGGAGAAGATAAGTTGAAACTTATGTTGAAGGGTTGAAACCTGGAAGAGCAAATTGATATTTGTCAAGAGTGATTAAAGTCTGAAGACTGAGTTGCTGTTCAAAGAGCTGAAGCTTGAGGTTGGGAGAAGTTGGTCTGCTTTCTTCTGTTTTTGTTTTCTGTATTGCTGTGTTTTGTTTGACTTGTTTGATGCATTAAAATAAGTTCATATCTAGAATAAGCAGAATCAAGGAGCATGATTGCACTAGAGGTTGAGTTGCTCCCTCTTCTTGTATTGTTACTGTGTGGCTTTGCTTGCGGGTATTCGGTAGAGCCCGGCTCCCTTGCCCATGTGGTTTGTTTGCCTGATGGCATTTTATTTCATTTTATCTGTATGATTGCAGTTTACTGTTGTTGCTTGATAGCATGTTGTTTATATTTCATTATGATTACTGTTATCCATTCTGGCTTGAGGTTGAGATGAGCTTGTGGAGGCTGAAACCCCACACACATTTCCTCCCTCACTTGCATTGCATGCATTTTACTGTTAAGCTGATGCTTTGTCTGTTTTGGTGTATCATTGACATGATCCCTTAGGACTCTCATTTCCTTTGATAAGGAATTGATGATAGAATTTTAGGTTGAAACCTATGCATGATAACTTCTAGGAGTTACCTGTTCAAACCTCAACCATAGGATGAATCCATGGCATGACAACATTAGAACTTGATAGTCTCCCCCGTAGTTGGGCCTGTTCTCTTCTCACCTCAAAACAGTTTAAGATACAGTAATCATGAATGATTTCTTTCGTACGTTACGAGCCTTAAGCTATCTGAGAAAGGATTGTGGGAGAGCTTCTTTTCCACAGTCTGGATGTTTAGTATGGTACCCTTTGGGTAACATGCGACGCATTCACTCTCAGGTCATAGTCTCTAGTGCGATTGAAATCGCAAACACAATAAAAAACACTTCTTTCGTAAAAGACAGGAAATAAACCGTAGTTTCCCGAACTACGTGAGCTCTGATCTCTCATGCCTGTTGAGAGTACGTATGCACAAGATGGCGATGTCTTGGCGAGCTACCTTCCCCCATAACCCGTCGTAGGGCGAACTACGTTGACTCTGATTTCTCATTCTCTGATGAGAATACGTAGGCATAAAGTGCGACGCTTTGCCGAGTCATTTTCTTTTCTTTTTCAGCCAGCCTTGATAGGTAGATAGAATAAAACCAACCCGTCCAAGTAAACAACAAGCGTCGATCCTGTCGAGTACGACGGACGTGAGGGGTGCTAATACCTTCCCCTTGCGTAACCGACTCCCGAATCCAGACAATGGTTGCGACGACCTTGTCTTACCCTCTTTTCGTCAGGTTTTTCCGATCGTTTCCTTTCCCGTTCTGAGGGATAAATAACGAACGACGGCGACTCTTCTGTCATGTCGGCACCTTATTTTCGCGCAAGCGACACATATTAGACACTTTTCTAGGTTCATTTTGGGCGCATTCGAGAAGACAACCGGAGCCCTAGCTCCAGCATCTGGTTTGGTATGAGGTGAATGGTGATGTGGACCATTGACCATGCACGCGTGTCTTTTGACTTTGAGTTGGCATCCAGGTGTATTAATGAAATGCGTCGTTTCATTTAAATTCTGATTTCAATTGGTTTAGGCTTTGTCCAAATCATTATTAACACCCCCTTGTGGAAGGCCCATGCATGCACTACACAGGATCCCAGTTCATTCTATTTTTACTAACACACCCCTCCTTCTTTGTTTGTTTCATTTTATTTTCTTTTGTTTATTATTTCAACATTAAAGCATTTAAAAATATTTTTACATATTACTAAATTCCAAAAAAATAGTTTCCTGACTTTTCAATTTGTTAAGCTTATTTTCATCATTTTTATTTTATTTTCCTTTTATTTTTAATATTTTTAGTGCAATTAATGATTTAATATGTTCTATGGTGTGTACCTTGTTTTGAACATGACAATTGATCCTCATTTGAAGACCCCCAAGGACCAAATCTCCTCTCACATTTAGGTGTTAGATTGAGGCACATTTGAGGGCTGGTTTGAGGTATTAATGATCATTTTTCTATCATTTCTTATTGGCATTTTATGGACCATCGATAAACACTCAATAAGTGGAACACCTTGCATTGTTTTATACAATTAGTGGAGTTTTGAATTGAATTTTGCCATGAGCTTTTGCATTCTGTTTGGTGATTGTTTCATCTTGCTTTGGGTATTTTATTTGGAATTTATTGGAGTCTTCTTTTATTTTTGGTGGTTGCTTCAAGTTCAAGTCATTTTAATCATGTGTATGTGTAATACCCCAAATTTTGCCCTAAGATTTGTCGAATCATTTCGCATTTCGTTGCATGTTTGCATCGCATTTTAACTAACCACTAACAAGGTCGTGTAGTTGGTTGATTTTGGCAGAAAAATACCAGGTGGCACGCTCCTTGGTTAACAAAGGGCAAAACGGTCATTTGTTCACAGTCGACCGTCAAGTCGAATTTTGAGTTGTAATTAGGAATTTTGGTTTGATTTGATCTGGTTGGGAGGTTTTAATCGGAAATGATGTCGGAAGCGGATTAGTCGGATAAGTCGGAGGAATTAGGATTTATTAGGGGAATTAGAAGTTTCATTTCATTTTCGTTCTTAATATTATTTGCATCAATCTATTTTCATTATATTTTGTTAATTTCATTTTTAAGAAAAACATATTCTAAAAATAATTTCATTGCATGTTTCTTAATTTATTTTTTTATTTATTATTTTTTATAAAATATCATTTCATTCGTAAGTTTTATGGGTAAAATGATTTTTAATTTATTTGGTGATATTGAGTTTTATTAATAAATTTATTTCATTTTTATATATTATTCATTTATGATATGTAACAGGGGATAATTTTAGTATAAAATAACATTTTCAAATTTTGCAATATCCAGAAATAAGTTAAAGAAATTAATTCTATACAAATAAATAAATAAACAAAATCAAAGAATTTTTATTAATAATAATTATTCTTTACAAAAATAATAAAAAAAAAAATTACAAAAAAAAAAAATTACATTTTTTTCCTAAACATGTTTCTAAGTTTCTAATCCTAAACTTCTTCCGATTCTCCGATTTTTCCCGATGTTTTCCTTCGAACCTGCAGTCAAAACAAACAAAGAAAATTTAATCGGTTAGTGGGACTCTGACACCCTCAGAAAAGTGTCATCATCGAGTGTTGGGAGGGTAACAGAATGCTCCGAAACCAGCTCCCGATCCGATCCGCGGCCAATGGCCAAAACCGACAATTTCAGTTCTTATCGAAAGGCACCGAAAGATGAAGAGGAAAATTGCTTTTGAAATAAGTTGTTTGGCTAAAAAGAGATTATACAGAAAAATGCTTATTTGAAAAGTCGGTTTGAGGAAAGTGGTTTCTCTGGAAGACGGTTTGCCCAAACGGGGCCTTAACGCCATTCTTCCTGAAAAACCAATTCCAACAAAACCAACAAGATCAAACAAGTTTAAACAATTCAGAAACAAGTTCAACAAACCAGTAAGACTGGGTCAAACCGGTTCAGAAAGATCCATTCGAACCAGTTCAGAAAAATCCATTCAAACCAGGTCACAAACAACGAAGCAAGAAATCTAAAAATTCCTGCATGAAAGTCGCAGCAACAGATCCACAAAGCCAACAAAATCTCGGTCAAATGCAACTTCCAGAATCGTCAGCAAATAAGTCCATATTACTTTCCGAAAAAACCTAGAAATCAAACGAAATTGAAGCCATAAAGCCCATATAAACAAGATATATTAAAAAAAAACCAGCAACGGCGTAGAAGAAAAGAGGGTTTAGAGAAGCACTTGGCTTCATCATCCTTACCCAAACGGAAAAGTGGAGTAAATTTCAGAATGATCTAAACCTCATCATCATCCTCACGGCTCAAAAGTGGAAAGAAAACCTTCATTAGCAACTGAGTTCAGACGAAATCCACCCGTAAGACCAACGTTTTGGCTCAGATCATCACCATCATTGCCGTAAAATATCGAAGATCCACCGTCCGAATCGCTACTAACCCTCCCCACGGAAAGGTGATCAATTCGAACTATTAATGTTTCTTTTCATCTCATTTTATAGGAAATGAAGAAGAATAACGGAGCTTCACACATGCAACAATGGCGGACGACCTTCTGAACAAAGGAGGAATTTCGGAGAAGACGAAGGAAGCGTCGGCGGATACGCGGGAGAGGAAGAGGGCAAAGAAACCCTAAAAGAATTCTGGAAGCAACTGCCAATACAGCTCACACCTGTTCTGTTTTTGGTGTATTATGTTATATTATTTTGTTTTTTTATTACAATAATTAATTAGGATAATTAGATTAAACAATGTTAAAATGTTCTACATATAAGGTTTGGTTTTATCAAGACATTTACTTATTAACTCAAAAGTATTTTGTAAATAAAAGCCTTAAAAATAAAAAATAAAAAACCTTTTTTTTTCATAATTAAGATCTAAGTTGTTTTGTAAATAGAAATTAAAACATTTTCTACAAAAAAAACATTAAAACACAAAATTTAAAAAGAACATTTTCCTAATTTAAAACATGAAATTTAAAATTTTTTCTTTTCCTTAAAATAAAAATTAAAAACTCTATTCTTTCATAAAAAAATTAAACTCTTTTTTTTTTATAAAAACATTAAAAGAAACTTTATATATATATATATATATGTGTGTGTGTGTGTGTGTGTGTGTGTGTGTGTGTGTGTGTGTGTGTGTGTGTGTGTGTGTGTGTGTGTGTGTGTGTGTGTGTGTGTGTGTGTGTGTGTGTGTGTGTGTGTGTGTGTGTGTGTGTGTGTGTGTGTGTGTGTGTGTGTGTGTGTGTGTGTGTGTGTGTGTGTGTGTGTGTGTGTGTGTGTGTGTGTGTGTGTGTGTGTGTGTGTGTGTGTGTGTGTGTGTGTGTGTGTGTGTGTGTGTGTGTGTGTGTGTGTGTGTGTGTGTGTGTGTGTGTGTGTGTGTGTGTGTGTGTGTGTGTGTGTGTGTGTGTGTGTGTGTGTGTGTGTGTGTGTGTGTGTGTGTGTGTGTGTGTGTGTGTGTGTGTGTGTGTGTGTGTGTGTGTGTGTGTGTGTGTGTGTGTGTGTGTGTGTGTGTGTGTGTGTGTGTGTGTGTGTGTGTGTGTGTGTGTGTGTGTGTGTGTGTGTGTGTGTGTGTGTGTGTGTGTGTGTGTGTGTGTGTGTGTGTGTGTGTGTGTGTGTGTGTGTGTGTGTGTATTTTTTAATACCTTTGCATAAAAGCTCAAAAAAAATTTTCTAAATTAAAAACTATTTCTTTTCAAAATAAAAAAAAAACAATAAAAAAACTAAACTTAATGTAATTTAGATTTCTCATTAACACGTTTATTAAAACTCAATGTCAATCAAAGTTTTATTAAAATGGAATATAAATCAATTTTTTTTATTATTCAAATTTAATGTAAATCAAAGCTTTATTAAAACTTTTTCTAAAATTAAAACTTTTTTTAAAAAAAAAAACATTTTTTCAAATTTAGACTACCTTTTTTAAAATTTAAATTCACTTCTAAAATAAAAACCAAGTCTTTAATAAACAACATTAAAGCATTTTTTTCATAAGAATTGATTTTTTAATTAAGACATTTTTTATTAATTAAAAAGCATTATGTAGATAAAAACATTAAAATTAAAATTTCTTTTTCCATTAACATAAAACATCTTTGAATAAGTATGATAAAATTAAAACAAGTTTTCTTTAATTAAATTAGAATAACTTTTTCTTAATAAAAATATTAAAACCGTAAAAAATCATTTTTCTTGTAAATACAAAAGCAATTAACTGTTTCTTTAAAAATTCAAAAAAAAAAAAATAAGTTTTGATTTAGCCGTTTCAGTCTCATCTAACCCCCACAAGTTTGTTTGTTTCAGCTTATTGTCGTTTCATTTATTCGTACTATTTGGTTCCATGGATGTAACTTACGCGAGGCCATGGTCGCGGTTTATTTTATTTTGCATTTTTTTAGGGATTTGTAATTTACGCGAGTGATCGTTGCGACGCTTTCTTTACTTTCCGCATTTTAATTCTGTCGTACGATATTTTTCCATGTTTGCATGTTTTACCGTTATTTTCCCTTCCGAAGGAACTAGGTCTAGCCGTTTGACCATCGAGTCAAGAGTCCTAACCTTGACCCTTTCCAAACCCTAATAGCCTAGGTGTCTCGCCGTGGATGAAAATGCCCTTTACCCTAGCATTAGGTCAAAGAGTCGCCGTACTCTGTTTTTAGGGTTTCCCGCCGTGGAACATTTAGTCAACCCTAATTTAACCCTAATTTCAATTCAAAATTTCAACATAGAAATAGGAGTTTCAAGACTCCACGTAAGTGTGTCCTTAAGATACGTTTATTCCCCTTGAAACCTTGACCATAGTCAAGATGTTTCTAACCTCCCTTTCGGGGGAACTACGATTACTCTGATTCCATTCCCTACCCAGGATACGTAGGCACAAGATGCGACGTCTTGCCGAGTAAACTTAGGACTAACCCTTAGGTCTCTTTAGGTCACTATATCCCTTAGCTCAGTATATATTCCAAACAGATAATAAAATAAAAGAAAAAGCATACTTTAAACAAAAGGTTCCTGTAGAGTACTACAGAAGTTTAGGGTGCTAGTACCTTCCCTAAGCTTAACCAACCCCTTACCTAGGTCTCTCCCCGCATTGTGTTTATGATGCAAAAATAGGTTTTCCCTCTTTTGACCTTTTCCTTCGGATAAATCAAAGAGCGGTTGTGAATTAAGAATTATGATTCAAACTAATTAATAGTTTGATATCCTATTTCCACCGTAACAGAAAATGGTGACTTCACTAGGGAAATAACCTCAACTTTTAAGGGTTACCCCTATTTTTTTTATTGTATGATATTTTTCATTATTTATTCTCTTGTATATATTATTATTGTGCCTTGCTTGGGGGGTACCCTGTTATTATGAGATAAGTCCTAACCCGGACTTGAGTGACCTTATTATAGGAAGGTGAGATATTCGACGACGCTTGTCGGGAGTGAGTCCCGACCAAGTTGACTTGAGAATCACCACTCAGTTGAGACCCTTTCGAAGATGGTTCGGTTGAACGAGTTAGTCGTGAAAACTTTTACTATTTTCGATTAGAGTCTGTGATATTGGGGACCGTAGTACCTTAACACCACCTTGGCTTTATATAGGACGTAGTGCGGGAACTATGTGGGAGTAGTCTCACAATGGTTGCTACGCGATGCTACACTCAAAAGAGGTTCTCTTGAGAATATTATCGACCCCCGAGTCAGTCGAAAAGTTGATAAAATCCAAAGGAAGGGTTGATGACTTTGGGCACTTCTTAGAACCTTGTTCGGCAAGTACAACTATCCTTAGTACATACCTTGTGGGGATGGGTAGACCCTAACTCCTTCCACATACTTTTAACCTAGGACTTATGAATATATGGGCATTGCATCCATAAAGCATCACATTGCATCACATTTCATGGAATTCAAACCTTATTTATGAATATTGCAGGATACTATGGATTACAATAGAAGAAAAACTTTGAAATATACTTTTAAAAGTCCTAAGCTAGATGACCTAAGGAAGCTAGGAACCTTAGTCCAAGATTGAGAAGGATTTTGTAACCGGTATGGAAGTTTGTTACCTCTGTTGGAATTTAAAGTGAACGAAGGACTTCTTTCGGTTTTGCTACAGTTCTACGATCCCGACTACCATTGCTTCACATTTCCCGACTATCAGTTATTACCTACTTTGGAGGAGTACTCTCAGCTTGTGGGGTTGCCTATTTTGGATAAGTCTCCTTTTCCTTTCTTGGAAAAAGACCCTAAAGAGCAGGATATTGCTAAAGCCGCGTGTTTGAAGGTATCTGACATTAAGGAGAATATGACTCATAAGGGTGAAGTTTTTAGGTTACCTACAAAGTTTCTAATCAAGAAGGCCCAATATTACGCCGATCACCTAAGCATGCCTACCTTTGAGACGATCCTTGATTTGCTTATCTATGGAGTGTTGCTTTTCCCTAATTTTGAAGGATTTGTGGACCTTAATGCCATCAAGATTTTCATGCAAAGGAATCCAGTACCAACCTTATTGGGTAATACTTATCATTCAGTCCATCTCCGCAACCTCCGTCATGGAGGGGTGATTACATGTTGTGTGTCGTTATTGTACAAGTGGTTTATTTCGCACTTGCCTAAATCCGGTCCTTTTTGGAGTCCCACTCAAGGACGTTGGTCACAAAGGGTTATGGCCTTAACTCACTCCGATATTGATTGGTATAATCACATGTACGATGGAATACTAGTCATTAATGGTTGTGGAGACTTCGCTAACATGCCTTTACTCGATTTTAATGGAGGAATTAGCTACAATCCAGTCCTAGCTTGCCGACAGTTAGGGTATCCCTTGAAAGAACCGCCTAAAAGTATCTATGTAGAGAAGATCTTCTTCGAAGTCAACAAAGAGCTTCAAGATCAAATTATATCTTCTTGGGGACACTTGCATAGGAAAGGTCGAGAAAGTCTAGGTAGGCCAAATTGCATTTCCATGGAGCCTTATCTTTAGTGGGTCCGAGAAAGAGATATCAAATTGAAGATGCCCTATCCTTGCCAAGATCCTTTGCCTCTGAGAGAGGAACCTGTCCAATATTTCATGTCCGAGGCTTAAACATTGAAGATCGCTTTGAAGAAAGCTCAACATGAAGCAGAAACATGGAAGAACAAACACCATGTGATGGTCAGTGAGTACGAGGAACTTCAAAAACAACTTCAGTCAAGGAACGAGAAGGCACTTTCTGACAAGAGGAGAAGACTCTACAAGGATTTATTTTCCTCTGATTCTCCGCCTACTCGTCAAAGTTATGGATAATGCTTCCTTAAGGCCATTATTAGCTTTTGTTTAGTTGTTTCCATTAAAAACTTTATATTTGATTGTAATCCATTTATTTTCAATTAATAAAAATTTCTTCGTTATTCAGCAATATTCGTAAATATTTGAATTCCAAGAAGTCATTTCATTCGCATTTTGCATTTCATGTGTCTCCCGGTTTTCTGTTCTTTCGCCTTCCAGATACGTCACCTTGGGTCCTCCGCATCAGTACAATACTAGAGCCCAAGCTCGAAAAAGGATGGAAGAACAAGCTCAAGAAATCAACCGTGTCAGCCATGAACTCGAAGATCTTTGAGGAAGTGTGGAGGAGATTATGGAGATGATACAAGCTCTTAATGCGAAGATGCATACTCAATCTACTGTTAGCTCGGATATTGCTGTAGGTCCTAAACCAGCTATTACTGTTGAGAACGTACTTCCTCTTGGGCTTCAATCCAGTTTGGTGTGTCCTACCCTTGCGCAACCAGTTCGACGAGTTATTCCTCCGAAGTGCAAAACTCCAAGCTCTGACCACCATAATAGAGCTACACGTCTGAGGAATCGCTTGATGGCTGCTCATCAACATCAGCAGAATTATGTTCAAGGTTATCCGGTTCAGTATGGTCAACAACCCTATATGGCTACTGTTGCAACTCCTGTCAATCAACAGTTCCCTACATATCAGCCTGTGCAACCAGCTTCGGTCTATCAACATCCAGTTTATCAACAGCCTCTTGTTTATATGCCTGCACAAGCTCCTGTCAATTGCCAGTGAGCGCCCAATGCTTCTGCCAATCAACCATCAAAGAATACCCCACCAAAGTGCTAGAGGAGACAATACAAGTCGTGTCCTCTGATTCCAATGACGTTCACCGAGTTGTATCCCTACTTAGTACAACGAGGTTTGATTACTACCAGAGCTTTGGGTCCGCCTCCAAATCCTTTGCCTGCCAGTTACAACGCCACCGCTCATTGTTTATTTCATGAGGGTGCGCCTGGTCACAATTTGGAAGGGCTTCATGCGCTCCATAACTTTATCATAAAGTTGTTGGAGCAGAAGATATTGTCTTTCGGTGATCATCAACCAGAGATCGAGACTCCTCTCCTGGTTTTCAACATGCCTCAGCCAGTTACTTCTCCTGTGAACCTGCCGAAGCCGGTAGTTATTCAGAAGCCTAGGTTGTGTCACTTCATCAATTCCTCAAGATAATGCGACCACGATCGACCAAGAATCTGGGAAAAGTAGTCTGAAGGAAGATTCGAAGACTGATACTAAAGCATTGATAGATCTAGCCGGGGCAAGTAAGACGACTCATTCCAGTGAGGCTCCGCCAGAGGAAACCACTGCTACCATGTCAGTCTCGAGTACAAAGACTTCATAAACATTTAGAGGAATTTGTCCGACAGTTCATTTGTTTACTTATATGTAGTTTTCTTTGATTAAGCATAATTAGCATGTACGAACTTTTTTATTTTGGAATAATTAATGTGTATTTGTCTTGAATAAATCCATTCGTTTCACTCGCAAAAATATTTTTCATAAACTTATAATTCCAACTTTACCCGATCTCTTGCTTTGATAGAGAATTGGGAGGAGGATGATGAACCAAAAACACCTCATCTCTTGTCGTATGCTTTCGATTGAAACCCGCTGATGATGTAAGGCATTGTTTCAAACCCCAAAAATAATGGAGATATAAGGCAGACAATCCCTCCTTAACCCCTTCAAGCCTTGAAGTAGGAGTTTTCTTCTTTTCCAAATTAAGACCCTTATTTTAACCTGGGGCAGGGTAGTTTTTCAGTTAAATTGATCGAGCGCTCAGACTCTCAAAAAGGAGGAGCGAACCTTCGAGAATATATCCCTAACATCTTAGGAGTAGAAGTCAAAAAGGCGATGACTATCCCTCTAATACCTAAAAGGGTGGAGCAGTCACAAGCCTTTCAAAAGAGTCACACGAATTAGTCAACAAAAATAAAAAAAAAATATAGCCCTCTAAGTCAAAACCTATGAAGGAGACTTAAGCAAAACTGGGGCATCCCGTTGGACTTCAAAGGAAAATCCAAAAGACGTCGTCCAGGAAACATTTAGGGAATGAAAACAAGAAAATGGATTAAAATAAAGAATCCCCAATAAAGAACACAATCGCGTGATCAAACAAAAAGATAGGTGAGTGATTGCCGTGTCTAAAGCCTTAATGAGTTCTCGACCATATCAAATCTGATTGAGGAATGAGTGCCCGTATCCGGTTAACTGAATTAGGATTGGAGAACATCACGAAGAGTGGGTGGGCATAAATAACTTTGAGCCTTTATCCTTTGTTTCTTAAAACCGTGAACCAAGCCACGATACAACCTTTCAAAGACCTAATTGAAGTAGGAATTCATTTGAAAGCATACTCGACGAGATAATGTTTCCTGGCTCCTACGAGCTATGCTCAATTTACCGTTGGCATTACAAGTTAAATTCATATCCTAGCTAGTGATTTCGGTCACGAGTTATAGCGATATCTTTTTCAATAACAAAAATTTCAAAACAAATATATGGTTGCATTGATAGTTTCAGAATTAACATTTCACGCGTGTTGGTTTTGCCTGATATCTTAGAAACTTACATATAAATGGCGATAATGGAACTCAAAGATCCTGCTAAACAGGGGCAGTTGGTTTCCAAGTCGATTATGGATGCAACTTTCTTGAAAGCTACTTATTTAAGATTCAGTCATGACACCGTCGATCTGAGCCAGTTACGTCGAGATCTGACGAATCTCTCCAAGAGTTTGAAAACAGTGGGGCAATCGGACTCCATGTTTCTCTGTAAAATCCTCTTGAGATTACTCTTCCTCATAAGGCAAGTGCTCTGGGGGATATTGTTTTTCAAAATGGCGACTATCCCAAGGTCCATTAAGATTAAAACTAGCTTGTTTCACGACATTTTTCATGCACCCGATGGATCTTACTCCCGGTGGTCTTCATATTTGCATGTACCATTCCATCATACGCACCGTACTAGATTCATAATGTTGCCAGTGTTGGTCTGTCTCGGTCTGTCCATAACATTGCATATCACTGCATCTAAGGGAAAAATTCTCGGTTAAATTCTCGGTTATCTATATTTAAATCCCTTCCATCATAATTTCTCGAGCCTACGTCGCTCAAATCATTCAGCGAAGCTATTTAAATAGGGGCAACTGTAATACCCCAAATTTTGCCCTAAGATTTGTCGAATCATTTCGCATTTCATTGCATGTTTGCATCGCATTTTAACTAACCACTAACAAGGTCGTGTAGTTGGTTGGTTTTGGCAGGAAAATACCAGGTGGCACGCTCCTTGGTTCACAAATAGCAAAACGGTCATTTGTTCACAGCCGGCTGTCAAGTCGAATTTTGAGTTATAATCAGGAATTTTGGTTTGATTTGATCTGGTTGGGAGGTTTTAATCGGAAATGATGTCGGAAGCGGATTAGTCGGATAAGTCGGAGGAAATTAGGATTTATTAGGGGAATTAGAAGTTTCATTTCATTTTCGTTCTTAATATTATTTGCATCAATCTATTTTCATTGTATTTAGTTAATTTCATTTTTAAGAAAAACATATTCTAAAAATAATTGCATTGCATGTTTCTTAATTTATTTTATTTTTTGTTATTTTTTATGAAATATCATTTCATTCGTAAGTTTTATAGGTAAAATGATTTTTAATTTATTTGGTGATATTGAGTTTTATTAATAATTTTATTTCATTTTTATATATTATTCATTTATGATATGTAACAGTGGATAATTTTAGTATAAAATAACATTTTCAAATTTTGCAATATCCAGAAATAAGTTAAAGAAATTAATTCTATACAAAATAAATAAATAAATAAATAAATAAATAAACAAAATCAAAGAATTTTTATTAATAATAATTATTCTTTACAAAAATAATAAAAAAAATAAAATTACAAAAAATAAAAATTACCTTTTTTCCTAAACATGTTTCTAAGTTTCTAATCCTAAACTTCCTCCGATTCTCCGATTTTTCCCGATGTTTTCCTTTGAACCTGCAGTCAAAACAAACAAAGAAAATTTAATCGGTTAGTGGGACTCTGACACCCTCAGAACAATGTCATCATCAGGTGTTGGGAGGGTAACGGATTACTCCGAAACCAGCTCCCGATCCGATCCGCGGCCAATGGCCAAAACCGGCAATTTCAGTTCTTATCGAAAGGCATCGAAAGAGGAAAAGGAAAATTGCTTTTAAAATAAGCTGTTTGGACAAAAAGAGATTATACAGAAAAGTGCTTATTTGAAAAGTCGGTTTGAGGAAAGTGGTTTTTCTGGAAGACGGTTTGCCCAAACGGGGCCTTAACGCCATTCTTCCTGAAAAACCAATTCCAACAAAACCAAAAAGATCAAACAAGTTTAAATAATTCAGAAACAAGTTCAACAAACCAGTAAGACTGGGTCAAACCGGTTCAGAAAGATCCATTCGAACCAGTTCAGAAAGATCCATTCGAACTAGTTCAGAAAAATCCATTCAAACCAGGTCACAAACAACGAAGTAAGAAACCCGAAAATTCCTGCATGAAAGTCGCAACAACCAATCCACAAAGCCAACAAAATCTCGGTCAAACGCAACTTCCAAAATCGTCAGCAAATAAGTCCATATTACTTTCCGGAAAAACCTGGAAATCAAACGAAATCGAAGCCATAAAGCCCATATAAACAAGATATATTCCAAAAAAAACCCAGCAACGGCGCAAAAGAAAAGAGGGTTTAGAGAAGCACTTGGCTTCATCATCATTACCCAAACGGAAAAGAGGAATAAATTTCATAATGATCTAAACCTCATCATTATCCTCACGGCTCAAAAGTGGAAAGAAAACCTTCATTAGCAACTGTCGCTACCGCGAAAATAAGGTGCCGGCAAAACAGAAGAGTCGCCACCTTTCGTTATTTATCCCTCAGAACGGGAAAGGAAACGATCGGAAAAACCTAACGAAATGGTATAAGACAAGGTCACCGCAACCATTGTCTGGGTTCGGGAGTCGGTTACGCAAGGGGAAGGTATTAGCACCCCTCTCGTCCATCGTACTCGATGGGATCCATGCTTGTTGTGTTTATCTGACGGGTTGGTTTTATCTATCTACCTATCAAGGCTGGCTTAAAAAAGAAAAGAAAATGACTCGGCAAAGCGTCGCACTTTATGCCTACGTATTCTCATCAGAGAATGAGAAATCAGAGTCAACATAGTTCGCCTCACTACGGGATATGGGGAAGGTGGCTCGCCAATACATCAGTATTATGCCTACATACTCTCAACAGGTATGAGAGATCAGAGCTTACGTAGTTCGGGATAATACGGATTACGAGGGGTTCAGATTCATCTGTTTTTTCGAGTAGGGTTAACAAACAGTTCCAGCAGTTTGGGTGTACGCAGCTCGACCCTTGGAGACTTAGGCGTTACCGTTTGCGGTAGAACTAGGAGTTAACGACACTCTTTTCTTCAGAAAAGCTTCCTTTGACTTATGGGCCCACGGGGCAAAAAAGTTTGAAGTTTGTTTTCTGTCTTTTACGGAAGAACTGTTTTTTATGTTGTCTGTAGTTTGTACATCACTAGAGACTATGACCTGGGAACGAATGTGTCGCATATCGTCCGAAGGACGTATACTAAACATTCTAGACGATTGAGAGGAGGCCGCTCAATTATCATTATCCAAGTAGCTTAAGGCTCGTAACGCGCTTATACCAACTTGCCTTTATTACGTTTTTTACTGCTGTTTCAAGAGGAGAAGAGAGAGGGACAACTACGGGGAGACTACCAAGTCCTAATGTTGTCATGCCAAGGATTCATCCTATAGTTGAGGTTTGAAACAGGGAACTCCTAGAAGTTATCATGCATAGGTTTTAACCTAAAGTTCTAATCATCACTTCCTTATCAAAGGAAGTGAGATTCCTAGGGGATCATGTCAATGATAAACAGAAACAGATAAAGTATCAGCTTAAACAGTAAACAGTAAACGACTGTAAAATGCATGCAATGCAAGTGAGGGAGGAAATGTGTGTGGGGCATTAGCCTCCACAAGCTCGTCTCAACCTCAAGCCAGATATGAATAACTGTAATACAGAAAACAAAATAAAATGCCATCAAGCAAATCACAAACCACATAGGCAAGGGAGCTGGGCTCTACCGAATACCCGCAAGCAAAGCCGCACAATAACAATACAAGCAGAAGGACCAACTCAACCTCTAGTGCAATCATGCTCCTAGCTTAACACAATCTAAACATGAACTTATTCTAATGCATCAATCAAATCAAACAAGTCACATCAATACAGTTGCACAGCAAGCAAACAGACAGGAAAGAAAGCAGATCAACAACTTCTACAGCTTCACAGCAAAGCAATCTTCTGATAGCAGTTCAGTCCTCAGTCTGCAACTGTTCTTCAAGACTTCATCTTCAATAGCAAGTATTAACTTGCTTCTTCAAGCTTTCAATACATCAAACACAAGTATCAACTTGTTCTTATCCTTCAAGCTTCAGCTCTTTCTTCAATCTCAATTTGATCTTCTTCACAAGTGTCAACTTGTTCTTCTTGATTTTCAAGCTTCAGCTCCAAGGGCAGTCTTCAAACACAGGGAAGTGGCACCTTCTAGCATCTTCAATCTTCTAACAAGGAACTCCATCCTCTAGCAAGGGAGAAAGATTCATCTAACAAGAGCAAGGTGTGGATAGTGGAAAGCAAAGTGAAAACCAAAGGTCACCTCTAAGCACTCTACCATCAAGGAAAGGAACCCTCAAAGGTTCTACCAATTTGTGAGGAGCCATTCATCCTACAAAAGGAGGGATGAGGCCTTCACAATGGGACCTTACATCATAGGGAGGAATGGAAGTGATCAACACCTTCCATGTTTCATGAAGGAAGAAAGTCTATTCTAAGAGATCTCCCTAAAAACCCTAATCCTTAGCCCTAAACAAACTACACCAAAGGAAGAGCAAACTTTAAGTCCAAGCTCCATCATGCATTCCACAACAGCCCACACATGCCTTCATCATCATCCAAGAGCAAGAGAAGCAAAACCCTAATCTAAGGGAACTAAAGAAATCATTCTAGTTGAGTTAGCAAGTTAGGATCACCTAAAACCTAGTACTAAAGTTAATCCTAACTAAAATACAAAACCAATTGTAAAATCCTACAAAAACAACTATGGGAACCTAAGTCAATCATGACTCTATCATGTTAATTCCAGAGATCAAATCATCCAATAAGTCCTAGAATTAAATCCTAAACTATGGGGTACTAAGGTTAAACCCTAAAACTAGAGCACCTAAAGTTCAAATACAAAAACATCCCTAATCTTATTCACAAAAATTTGAGAAAATTACTAGAGGAGCATACATGTCTAAACTAGATACACACAAAAAATCAGCTCAAAAATCATCATCAAATAATCACACAAAAATTTACAAATCAAGGTATCAACCATAATGAAATTAATATCAAAAAATGCAATTAAAATAAAAAATGCATGAATTCCTAAACTCTTAATTTCCTAAAATTCTAGACTCACCCATGAGTCAGGGAAAAAAAACCTGGATCAAATTGAGTTATTTTTCTATTTATTATGAATTAATTTCTAAACTATATGAAATGATGAAAAATAAAAGAAATTAAATGAAAAACATAAAACCTGCGTGCTGAATAGCAATTATTCTCAATTCATTTCACAGACTGGGCCAAAACGGGGGTGTGGGTAGCAGTTAGTACACTAAGCCCAAAGTTTCAATTAAATGAAACGTTGCGTTTCATCTCAATGTCTCTCTTCAGAGTTTTCTTCAAATCGTGGCCATCCATTCCTAGTCTGAGTCAAAGGTCAAACCCTCATCCAATGGATCATGTCCATCGTCCCCAAATTCAAATCAGATGGAGGGAATTCTCCAGACGGTGGCCTGAGTTGCAGCGCCACCGTCTTCTGCAGCGAAGTGCTCATCACAGGTCATCAAAAACACTAAAACAAATCATCATCTCACTCGGTTTTTCTCACTGAATACGAATCCAATCTCCAAATTGCCTAACTCTTCCTCTAACTTCAAATCCGATCATACTTTCAGAAATGCCCCAATTCTTGATCATCACAATTCTAAAAAATAATGGTCCTAATGCAATCTACACACTTCAGAGGTTAATCTCCACTATCCAATCATGAATATCTCTCCAAGAATCACAAGAAACTGTCGCTACTGCGAAAATCGGCGCCGGCTGACAGAAGAGTCGCCACCGTGCGTTATTTATCCCTCAGAGCGGGAAAGGAAACGCTCGAAGTAAACCTCGCAAAAAACGGGGAAAAGGTATGGTCATCGCAACCATAGCCTGGGTTCGGGAGTCGGTTACGCAAGGGGAAGGTATTAGCACCCCTCACGTCCGTCGTACTCGACGGGATCCACGCTTGCTTGGGTTGTCTACTGGATGCAAAACAATCTATCTACGGCTGCTAAATCTAAACGGAAGGGAACTGACTCGATAGAGCGTCGCACTCTATGCCTACGTATTCTCAAGAGAGAAAGTCAGAGTCAACGTAGTTCGGGACTACAGGGAAAATTGGCTCGCCAAGACCTCGCGTCTTGTGCCTACGTACTTCCACTGCATGGAAGATCAGAGCTTTACGTAGTTCAGACTAACTACGGCTAAACAAAACATTCTCACACATCAGTGAGAAAAACAACTGGCTTCACAGGGTCGGGAACCTATGGTCAAAACTACGGCTTGGTCTCAGATGCACTCGGGCAAGAGAGAAAAAGGGTATCAATTAATCGTCAGCGGGAAAGTCTCGATCGCACAGCCGCGAGAGAACAGAAAGTCAGTTGTTAGTGTGCTCGCTAGGATATCGCATCCTATGCCTACATATCTTCGTCTGGTACGAAGAATCAGAGCAGCTGTAGTTCGGCTACTATGGGACCACAGCTCAAATCTCGTTTTATTAATCTCTGAAAAATGATTACAATGAGTGGAATATTGAAAATAAATCTCCTAGGAAACACTATCCTATTTTATCCTGAAAAATCGAACGGAAAGACCCCCCTAACAAATGGGCTTCTAAACTATCCTAAAAGTCGTGAAATAATCTCCATGAAAAAACTATATCCTACAAGAAAATGCACTTAAAAAAATATTAAACCTACTATAATATTTTTCTCTTTTTTTTCCAATCATTTTCTCACATGTTTTTTCTTCATATTTTCTTCCTCAATATTTTTCTCTATTTTTTCACTATTTTTCTCTTTCACTTTTCTTATTTCTTTTTCACAAATATTTTCTCACTATTTTTCTCAACATTTCTTTTTGAATATTTTCTCCATATTTTCTTTTTCAATTCAATTCTTTTTTCTATTTTTTTATAATATTTCTTTTCTTTTCTTTTCATATTTTTTCACAATATCATTTTTTATAACATTTTCTTTCTACAAAATTAAACAAAATGGGAAAAATAAAGGAAAGAAAAACAGGGGGTACTGGATTACAGGGGGGGGGGGGGTCAGTAAGCAGAAATAAAAATAAAAAAAAACTGCAATGCATTGGGCCCAGCCCAATTGCTTGCTGCCAAAAACGTAGGGAGGGAGGTGAGATGTGGAAACGGAGTGTGCTGGGAAATAGGGCCCAGACCCACTTCTCGTCAGAAAAAAAAACATGAGGGAAGTGTCCCCAAAAATCTGTTGGGCCTGGCCCAATCCCTCCTTCTCCTTCCTCTCTTCCCTTTCCCCTTTCTGAACAAAAAAACCCTAATCTACTCTCTAACTCCCTCCGCCGCCGCCGTCTTCTCCTCCCCTTCTCCCTCGTTCAACTCTCTAATCTCCCTTCTTGATCTTCGTTCTACTCTCAGATACTTCCTCTCACAAATCTTTCTTCTCGTTCTGCAATCTTCAAGACAAAAGAGGGAAAGCTGGCTTCGATGCTCTTGAAGGCATTCTTGCTAGATTTCTGATGAAGTTGGAAACAGAACACCCTAGACGAAGAATCTTTGAAGATCTTTGTTAGTTCTTGAAGGTTCCCGGGGATCGTCTTGAAGGTGTTGTTCTGGAGGTTGGAAGAAGATGAAGACCTGGGTTCTTCTGAAGAACCTTGCAGTTTTCTGGAAATATTATGAATGGCGATGAACATTCATGGACCTGGATGAATGTTGATGGACGGTTGACGGTTTGGAAGTTCTTCCTGAAGAAGATGAAGTTCCTTAAAGACTGCTGGGAAAACCATGGTTGTTGATGACGTTCTTCGGGAGACGATGATCTGAAGGATGGTTCGTTGTAGTTTCTGGAAGGTGGTTCTTGAAATCTGGAGTTTGGATTCGCGATGAAGATTGTTTGAGTTCTGGAGGTAGGAGATGAATGTTGTTGAGATCTGGGTTGAGGGTGATGGAGGTCCCTGAGTTTTCTGGATTTGTTCGAAGTTGAGAATGATGAAGGTCCCTGAGTTTTCTGGGTTTTTTTTCTGGGCGAGATTAATGGTGGTTGAAGGGTTACCGGAGATTGGAGGATGACCGGAGAAGATGGAAGTTTGTTGATCGGAGGTGGAAGAACTTTGGAGGTTTCTGGGTTGAGGATGGAGATTGGGGATTTCTGGAAAATTGGATGAGTTTTCCGGTGAGGGGGCGGTGGCCGCCGGCCATGCAGGCCGGCCGGTGTGATTCGCCGGTGAAGAAGGGTGGAGGGACAAGTGGCGTTAGGAGGGAAGAGTGGGTGGCACGCGTGGTGGGGTGGTTGTGCGCATGCAGGCCACGTGTCTTGGGAGAGAGAGAAGGTGGGGGTTGAGTTGGCCTGCATGCAGAGTGCATGCAAGAGTGATGTGGCGTGTGGGGAACGTGAAGCGTGGGCCCTCCTCGAGCCAACACGTGGCTTCTGGTTATATAAGCTGAGAAAATTCTGGCAGCTTCTAGAAGGTGCTGGGATGCGCTGGAAAATGGTGGAAGCTGGTGGATGAATCTGGACGTTTTTTGCTGGATTTCTGAATTGCAAATTGGACAAAAAACATGATAACTGGGCCTGCGAATTGATGGGCCCAATACGAAAATGGTAACCAAAAACTGCAAAAAAACAAACTGATTAATACAAAAATGATAAAACTAATTGATTACAACTAAAGTAATTAATCCTAATTAACTAAGACCTAATTACTAAACTAAACTCAATTAATCCTAAAACTCAATTAACTATTAATCTAATAATACTCTAATAAAATTCTAATAAAACTATAGAAAAAACTATTTATTAAATTCTAAAAAAAGACTATATTATTCACAAATGATTTAAAATCTATAAAAGAAAATAAAAAATGAAAAATCTACTTATTATATTCTAAAAAATCTAAAAATGATTTAAATCTATTTAAACTATTAAAACTATTACAAGCTAATATTCTAAAAAAAATCTATATTATTAAAAGAAAATCTATATTATCCTATTTAAAAAGATAAAATCTATTTAAATTCTAAAAAGAGAAAATGCTACTTAAAAATATCTAAAATGATTAAGAAAACTATTAAAAACTATTAAAAAAAATCCTATTAACCCTAAAAAATGCCAATAAACTCCAGAAAAATCACAATAATTCCCGAGGGAACAAAATAAGCACCGAACGACACAAAAATAATCGGTAAAAATAAACGGGTACCGAAATATCCCAAAAATCGATTCTACCTATTAAACTGATTAAAAACACCCGAAACACGAGACGAGAGCTGTGATCCCAATAAAATCAATACCAATGCAAAATGCAATGTATGCAATATGCAGATGCGAATGCGGTTATGCGTCGAAACATCGAGCCAAATGCGAGACCCGGTTGGTCAAATTTTGGGGTGCAACAGCTGCCCCTATTCAAGCAGCTTCGACCTGAATGGGTGAAGAGCACTCAGCCTTCAAACATTCACGGTAGATGACGGTTGAATACAAATGGAACCCTGAAATTTGCCAACCGCAAGAATATACTGCAAAGCTGCTTGAGGAATAGCTTCCAATAAACTGAAGTTTGGTTGTCACGGCAACAACTGGTCAATTTTCTGATACAATTTCTTCTCCTTTTCAACACCTGTGTAACGCCACAAGTATTGAAATAATGCTTCGGAAAAGCAAACGACTTGATTCCCATCTCTCTCATGGGATCAAATCTGGTCAAGTCACAGTTCACTGCGAGCTTGAGGACAATTCTCCTGGGGGAATTCTGAATTGACTGCTTGGCACCCATTCTGTCAACAGGCCGCAGCTTCAGAAATCTGATATATGTCAATCTCCATTGTTGTTGTTGTTTTTTTCCGATGCTGACGTAACAACCAAATATGAAGAATCACTCCGCTGGGGAAGACGAGAAGCTGAACCAAACCACTCTGCAGGTGAACAAATTTGAAATCCAATAGGTAACCATCCTGGTCCATGTTTCGACATGCGTATGCTTGAAATGATGCAATGTCCTATATGACATGTAAATGCTATGCGTTTTGTTTGAAAATGCGATGCCCAGACGACATGGATATACTATATGCTTGTATAAATGCTATGACTATATATGCAAATGCTAATGCAGTCTCGAGCTGCCAGAGAACACCAGGTCTGAAAACCACTTGGCAAAATAAATGTCGAAGATAACGTCAACTCTACTGGGGATGAACTGAAGTCACAGAATCATCTCAGCAAAATAAATGCTGGAAACGGGAAATCAAATCCGCTGGGGATAACCGTTCTGCTGGAGAAATAAAAAGGCAACCCTGCTTGGAGACTTCACTGGGGAAAGAAAACAACTCTGCTCGGGGATGCTTCCTTCAAACCATTGGCAACTAATTACGCTCTACGGGGATTGACCCAAACTGGGATTGATTACGCACAGCACACTGCTGGAAATGCCCCTACTATCAATTTTAATTTGCTGAGGATACTCCTGATCCTACTCTGATGCGGGGTAAAATACAATCTCGACTCTTCCGGGGATAATAAGCAACTTTCATCTGCTGAAGAGTGGCAATTCTGATTTAACAATATTCACAAGGAATTCAAACAGTACTCGGAGCTCTGGCATCCGTCGAGCTTCGTATCGGGGAACATGACAACATGCGGGTCATTGGGAAATACGGTGTCAGATACCTTTAGGGTTTTTTGTCTTTTTGGTTTAGAATAAACATGGATTATGTACACAGTGAAAGATATAAGAAATACTAGACGAGAACTAGCATTCAAAGGTAGACTACCAGGCGAGAACTGATAGGAAAATTGATTATCGGACGAGAATTGATTTTGTGTTTTGGACCATCAGACGGGCTGACTGGATAACAGACTAAGAACAAGACAACCAGGCGAGAACTGGCTGAAAGCTGACGTACACCAGGCGAGAACTGGTACAACACTTGGGTTAAAACACACGATGACCAGGCGAGAACTGATTACGCGACGACATGTACCAGGCGAGAACTGATACAACTCTTGAAGAAACGGTGACCAAACGAGAATTGGTTACCAATAAACTGCACCAGGACGGGAACTGCTGCTTACAATAAACTGCACCAGGACGGGAACTGCTGCTTACAATAAACTGCACCAGGACGGGAACTGCTGCTTACGAAAGGGTGGGCCAGACGAGAACTGGTTACCGACTTGCCAGGCGAGAACTGGACTTTGGAAACGACTGGTTACTGACACGCAACAGGTTTAAACTGCAGGATAATGATCCAACGACAACAAGACCTTTTGAAAGGTTCAGGTTTTTGATAAGGGTATTGACATGATTCCCCGATACTCAACTCCGGCTGGGGATAAACAGACTGGTTTGAACCACTTGCCCCAATACACTCAGCTGGGGATAAAAAGACTGGCTTGCAAAACTTGCTCCCAGTACAATTCAACTTGCCCCAATCTAGCTCTTGGGAATATTGCTCTGAACAGCTTGCTACGAGACGACTTCGAGAATATTTGCCTCGGTATCTGTATGACAACAGAATTCAATCTCCATTAGACTCTTAACAACCCAGTTGATTTCAACATTCTCTGCGATGACTTGCCCCTGAATGAGCGTTCTAGCGACTCAACCCGCTCTGATTATCCACTGGAAGTATCTGCTTCCAAATATCTGCATTCTGCATAACTGCCCCTGATTGGCTCTCGAGAAGACTCTCTTCTGATCAACTGCTTCTCACATGAACTGCCCCTGCTCAACTGAAGCTTCGGGACTTATTCTCAGACTGACTGATACTGAACTTACTGGAAGTCAATGCCCCTGATTCACAAGGCTTCACAACATTCACCATTCTGGTTCAGACTGCTGAATTACTCAGTCCTGCTCGATTATTCCCTGGTGGAATTTCTTTCATGCCAACTACTAACCTGCAATTAAAATCGTCTGTCTACGAATGGTAATCTTAATGCAATGGTTATGCATATTTTGAAAAAATTTGAGCTGTCACTCATTTACATGCAATGATTGTGAGTGACGAGTGAACCGAAGTTCAAACGTAGTGCTTACGTGGTCAGTGAAAAAATACAACAAGGATGTGACTAGCAAGTCAAGAAGGAGTCAGGTTACTCAACCTTATTGTAATGCGCTTCAGAACGACCCTACCTCAATTAGGTCTTTTAAGGGTTGTATCGTGGTCGGGTTCACGGTTCGTGAAACAAAGGATATTTGGCTCAAATTTGATTTGTACCCACCCCTTCTTCGTGATGTTCTCCGATCCTAAGGTTCAGTTAACCTGGCACAAGCGCTCGCCTCTTCGAGAGGTATGTTGAATGGTAAGAACCACAGTTAAGGAATTCACAAGCTTTTCTGCTAGAGTGATAGTTACTCCTTCTTTGCTTTCGGTGTCCGTGTACACGACTTTGTGATTTGCTGGGGAAAATTTCTTTTTAATCCCTCTTTTTCATTCTTTTGATTCCCTAACTTTTGCCTGGACTGACTCATTTTGAGTTCTTTTCGATTTTTTTTTGATTTCTTTTGAAGTCCAGCGGGATGCCCTGATTTTTGCCTAAGTATTTAGCTTTCCAGCTTTTCTTTCTTTTTACTTAGCGGGCTTTCTTTCTTCTTTCTTTTGGAACAAAGTCGTGTGACACTAGTTGTCCTGATTGCTCCGAAAGGATTGTAACTGTCTCACTCCTGATTGGTGAGATTTGACCTCTTGAAAGGTATAAGCTGATTGGTCCTCGAAAGACAACATTCCTCTGTAAGACTTGAACGCTCGGTCAAGCTAACTGACAACTACCCTGCCCCGGGTTAAGATGTGAGGGTTTAAAAGAGTCCGAAAAACTTCTACTTCCTGGCTCGAAGTGGTTAACAAGGGACTAACTCCTTATATCTCCAGTGTTTGGGGAATTTGAAATAATGCCTTGTACGTCATCGGTAAGGTCTTATCTGAAAGCCTACGATCATCGGTTATGAGTTTAGTTTCATCATCCTCCCTCCTATCTTTGCTAGTCACAGCGAAAAAGTGGAGTGAAATAAATGCAAGTGTCAGTGCAATGCAATAAATGAGCGACAGCGACATGACTAATTCAGAAAAATGCATAGTCACTTTATTATTATCACCATTCGAAACATACAAATGCTTAAAAGCAGATAGTAACTAACAGAAAAGAAACTACAAATGCAAATGATGAAAAAGTCTGAGGACTGCCAATGCTGAGGCGCCTGCCTGTCTGAACCACTGGCTTCTGCTGGGGAATACCTTCCGAGTCTACGAGCTTAGACAGCCGAGCGGTTGGGATGAACAAACAGAAATCCTTCTCGAAAGGAAATGCGATCCTGATCAATCAACTGCTGTACCTTCGCCTGAAATGCTTTACAATCTTTCGTCGAATGCCCTGGAGAGCCACCATGATAACCACACTGAACGTGGGGGTTATACTCAGGAGGGTAAGGTTCTGGAACTGGCTTAAGAGCTTTCGGCTCCACCAAAGACTTCTGGATCAAAGATGGTAACAACTGGCTATACGGCATCGGCACTGGATGGAAAGGAGCATTCCTTCGTTCCAAGTTGTTGCGAGGTCTGTTCTGATTCTGACGCTGATTCTGATAGCCTCGGCCATGAGTTCGCTGCTTTGCAATGGAAGCGACATGAAGGTCCTGATGTGGTGCCCCAGGCATGACTGTCTGTCGAGAATAACGAGACACAGAAGATACTGACCGCTGAGAAGACGGAGAACCATCAGATTTCACCGATTTGACTTGAGGATATCCAACATCTGTCAGGACCGCATTGATCATAGCTTCATCTTCAGATTGAGAGCCATAGAGAGATTCAGTTTCACTGGCTTGACCTTTTGAAACATACGGGATTCTCCCAGTCTTTACGCCATACTCGATGTGCTCTCCTGTCCTTACCAACTCAGTGAAATTTGGTGCGGTTCCAAGCATTCTTTTGAAGTACGGGCTCTGCAAGGAGTTTACGAACATGCTTTTCAGCTCTTGGTCTAGGAGCGGTGGTTGCACTCTACCAGCAAATTCTCTCCATCTCTGAACATACTTTCTGAAAGATTCATTGCTCCCTTGAGACAATTCTTGCAGTTGCATGCGAATAGGAGCTTCGTCAAGATTATAGTCGTACTGCTTCAGAAAAGCATTGGCTAAGTCCATCCATGATCGGATCTGATCACGCTCTAACTGCATATACCAACTCAGAGGTGCCCCAGTCAGACTATCTTGAAAGCAATGAATCATCAGCTTGTCGTTGTGCACAAACGAAGTCATTCTTCGGCAGAACATCACCAAATGTTGCTTCGGGCAACTATCTCCTTTGTACCTTTCAAACCTCGGCATTCTGAACTTCGGAGGTAACACTAGGCCAGGAACCAGACACATATCTGCAGCACTAGGAGTAACAGCGTCTTTACCTCTCAAGGCTTTGAATCTCGCCTCTAATGCACGAAACCTTTCAGCATACACGGGAGCTAATGGGTCTTCATTCTTTGCCGTTGGGACCTCTCTTCGGGGCTTTGGCACAGGGAAGGCAAAACCCTGGTAGTCTGAGACATCAACAGAAGGAGAACGTTCACCTCGGACGACAAATTGCTCACGCAGACCTTGGTCTTCAACAGATGGCTGCACAGGCTGAGCTGCAGTAAGGTCGTTCACTTGCGGAAAGTCTTCGTCGCACGGAGATCCATACAGAGGATTGGACGTCACGGTGAAACCTGACAAGGTGTCAACAAACTGGAAGCTGCTCTTTGACATAGCTACCAATGGTCTTCAGCTGACTTCGATGCTCGATTCTGCTCAAATCTGCTTCAACCTCTTGGTCGTCTTCGACACTCACCTTCAGAATCAAAATAACAGCTGGATAAGAGCTCTGACTAGCTGGCGAATGGCATGCAATATGATGTGAAGATGCCTATGCAAATGCAATGCAATGCAACAAACACGGGATCACAGCCCCCACACAATCTAAATACTGCTGCACTGCTGACGGATTACGGTTGCTCTGAAGAGAAGACCAGAAAAGAGGGTAGGTTGGAAGTCAAGTTTCCTGCACAAAAAAACCCCCCACTCACAGGTGTGGACCTATATCTGACAAGGTACGGCATCCTATGCGGTCGTCAGCGTCACAGACTTTCAAAACTGACGATACGATTCCCAGAAGGAGTGGCATCATCGAGTCCTGAAGAGGCCTCACTTAGCTAACTTCCAAATGATCGGTTCCCAGAGTCGACAATCCACCAAACCAGCAACCGTCTCAACCCAAAGGGTTGAAAGTGAAGCCAACCGGATGAACCTCGTCTGAGCGTGGATTTCATGAGACACTAGTGCCTACAAAGCAAGCACGCGCCCACTAATTTCCACTCTAAGTCTAGGGTGCACTCAAGCCCAGGTCCGGCTTCTCTCAATCATAGAACACCTGTAACACCCCAACAGCAACAGATAATATCAATAAATAAGCCCCAATAGACAAGCAAACGAGCGCTACGATTGACTCTCTCTTAGGGGACGTTGGATCCCCAAAACTGACTCGCTTTCGGGACGTTGGATCCCTAGGAAACTATCAAGTCCCCAGCAGAGTCGCCAGCTGTCGCTACTGCGAAAATCGGCGCCGGCTGACAGAAGAGTCGCCACCGTGCGTTATTTATCCCTCAGAGCGGGAAAGGAAACGCTCGAAGTAAACCTCGCAAAAAACGGGGAAAAGGTATGGTCATCGCAACCATAGCCTGGGTTCGGGAGTCGGTTACGCAAGGGGAAGGTATTAGCACCCCTCACGTCCGTCGTACTCGACGGGATCCACGCTTGCTTGGGTTGTCTACTGGATGCAAAACAATCTATCTACGGCTGCTAAATCTAAACGGAAGGGAACTGACTCGATAGAGCGTCGCACTCTATGCCTACGTATTCTCAAGAGAGAAAGTCAGAGTCAACGTAGTTCGGGACTACAAGGAAAATTGGCTCGCCAAGACCTCGCGTCTTGTGCCTACGTACTTCCACTGCATGGAAGATCAGAGCTTTACGTAGTTCAGACTAACTACGGCTAAACAAAACATTCTCACACATCAGTGAGAAAAACAACTGGCTTCACAGGGTCGGGAACCTATGGTCAAAACTACGGCTTGGTCTCAGATGCACTCGGGCAAGAGAGAAAAAGGGTATCAATTAATCGTCAGCGGGAAAGTCTCGATCGCACAGCCGCGAGAGAACAGAAAGTCAGTTGTTAGTGTGCTCGCTAGGATATCGCATCCTATGCCTACATATCTTCGTCTGGTACGAAGAATCAGAGCAGCTGTAGTTCGGCTACTACGGGACCACAGCTCAAATCTCGTTTTATTAATCTCTGAAAAATGATTACAATGAGTGGAATATTGAAAATAAATCTCCTAGGAAACACTATCCTATTTTATCCTGAAAAATCGAACGGAAAGAGCCCCCTAACAAATGGGCTTCTAAACTATCCTAAAAGTCGTGAAATAATCTCCATGAAAAAACTATATCCTACAAGAAAATGCACTTAAAAAAATATTAAACCTACTATAATATTTTTCTCTTTTTTTTCCAATCATTTTCTCACATGTTTTTTCTTCATATTTTCTTCCTCAATATTTTTCTCTATTTTTTCACTATTTTTCTCTTTCACTTTTCTTATTTCTTTTTCACAAATATTTTCTCACTATTTTTCTCAACATTTCTTTTTGAATATTTTCTCCATATTTTCTTTTTCAATTCAATTCTTTTTTCTATTTTTTTATAATATTTCTTTTCTTTTCTTTTCATATTTTTTCACAATATCATTTTTTATAACATTTTCTTTCTACAAAATTAAACAAAATGGGAAAAATAAAGGAAAGAAAAATAGGGGGTACTGGATTACAGGGGGGGGTCAGTAAGCAGAAATAAAAATAAAAAAAACTGCAATGCATTGGGCCCAGCCCAATTGCTTGCTGCCAAAAACGTAGGGAGGGAGGTGAGATGTGGAAACGGAGTGTGCTGGGAAATAGGGCCCAGGCCCACTTCTCGTCAGAAAAAAAAACATGAGGGAAGTGTCCCCAAAAATCTGTTGGGCCTGGCCCAATCCCTCCTTCTCCTTCCTCTCTTCCCTTTCCCCTTTCTGAACAAAAAAACCCTAATCTACTCTCTAACTCCCTCCGCCGCCGCCGTCTTCTCCTCCCCTTCTCCCTCGTTCAACTCTCTAATCTCCCTTCTTGATCTTCGTTCTACTCTCAGATACTTCCTCTCACAAATCTTTCTTCTCGTTCTGCAATCTTCAAGACAAAAGAGGGAAAGCTGGCTTCGATGCTCTTGAAGGCATTCTTGCTAGATTTCTGATGAAGTTGGAAACAGAACACCCTAGACGAAGAATCTTTGAAGATCTTTGTTAGTTCTTGAAGGTTCCCGGGGATCGTCTTGAAGGTGTTGTTCTGGAGGTTGGAAGAAGATGAAGACCTGGGTTCTTCTGAAGAACCTTGCAGTTTTCTGGAAATATTATGAATGGCGATGAACATTCATGGACCTGGATGAATGTTGATGGACGGTTGACGGTTTGGAAGTTCTTCCTGAAGAAGATGAAGTTCCTTAAAGACTGCTGGGAAAACCATGGTTGTTGATGACGTTCTTCGGGAGACGATGATCTGAAGGATGGTTCGTTGTAGTTTCTGGAAGGTGGTTCTTGAAATCTGGAGTTTGGATTCGCGATGAAGATTGTTTGAGTTCTGGAGGTAGGAGATGAATGTTGTTGAGATCTGGGTTGAGGGTGATGGAGGTCCCTGAGTTTTCTGGATTTGTTCGAAGTTGAGAATGATGAAGGTCCCTGAGTTTTCTGGGTTTTTTTTCTGGGCGAGATTAATGGTGGTTGAAGGGTTACCGGAGATTGGAGGATGACCGGAGAAGATGGAAGTTTGTTGATCGGAGGTGGAAGAACTTTGGAGGTTTCTGGGTTGAGGATGGAGATTGGGGATTTCTGGAAAATTGGATGAGTTTTCCGGTGAGGGGGCGGTGGCCGCCGGCCATGCAGGCCGGCCGGTGTGATTCGCCGGTGAAGAAGGGTGGAGGGACAAGTGGCGTTAGGAGGGAAGAGTGGGTGGCACGCGTGGTGGGGTGGTTGTGCGCATGCAGGCCACGTGTCTTGGGAGAGAGAGAAGGTGGGGGTTGAGTTGGCCTGCATGCAGAGTGCATGCAAGAGTGATGTGGCGTGTGGGGAACGTGAAGCGTGGGCCCTCCTCGAGCCAACACGTGGCTTCTAGTTATATAAGCTGAGAAAATTCTGGCAGCTTCTAGAAGGTGCTGGGATGCGCTGGAAAATGGTGGAAGCTGGTGGATGAATCTGGACGTTTTTTGCTGGATTTCTGAATTGCAAATTGGACAAAAAACATGATAACTGGGCCTGCGAATTGATGGGCCCAATACGAAAATGGTAACCAAAAACTGCAAAAAAACAAACTGATTAATACAAAAATGATAAAACTAATTGATTACAACTAAAGTAATTAATCCTAATTAACTAAGACCTAATTACTAAACTAAACTCAATTAATCCTAAAACTCAATTAACTATTAATCTAATAATACTCTAATAAAATTCTAATAAAACTATAAAAAAAAACTATTTATTAAATTCTAAAAAAAGACTATATTATTCACAAATGATTTAAAATCTATAAAAGAAAATAAAAAATGAAAAATCTACTTATTATATTCTAAAAAATCTAAAAATGATTTAAATCTATTTAAACTATTAAAACTATTACAAGCTAATAATATTCTAAAAAAAATCTATATTATTAAAAGAAAATCTATATTATCCTATTTAAAAAGATAAAATCTATTTAAATTCTAAAAAGAGAAAATGCTACTTAAAAATATCTAAAATGATTAAGAAAACTATTAAAAACTATTAAAAAAAATCCTATTAACCCTAAAAAATGCCAATAAACTCCAGAAAAATCACAATAATTCCCGAGGGAACAAAATAAGCACCGAACGACACAAAAATAATCGGTAAAAATAAACGGGCACCGAAATATCCCAAAAATCGATTCTACCTATTAAACTGATTAAAAACACCCGAAACACGAGACGAGAGCTGTGATCCCAATAAAATCAATACCAATGCAAAATGCAATGTATGCAATATGCAGATGCGAATGCGGTTATGCGTCGAAACATCGAGCCAAATGCGAGACCCGGTTGGTCAAATTTTGGGGTGCAACAGAAACCCGTCTCAACAGAAAATGATCCATGACCTAAAGTGTCTCTATTCCTCAATTTCTTGTACCAAAATCCATCTACATCATGCTAGGAACCTAACCACCTAAAGATTTCTAGCTATCTCTTCATAGATTATGCAAGAAGTTAAAAACTACCAACCTGATTTCAGATGAAGAATAGTCACACTTCTTGCTCGATTCTTCCTTCAATATGATCCAGACTCACTCCAAATCTTCCTCTGAATCTAATGCACACCTCAATTTGGCTTGATTTCTCCTCAATCTCAGAACACGATCTTGAGTTTCAGCTCTGAGTTTTCAATTGCTCTCTCTGCTACCAGCTTCAAATGCTTCCAAAAAACTGGCTGAACACACTCCAAATCTTATATAGAACTCATTAGAATCATCTAGAAAGTTTTGTAAGCTTCCAAATGAGATTTTGCAATTTCAATTTCTCCTTCAAAATCTCATGTGCACAGTCACGATTTGCACTCTGTTTGGGCATGAAAACACTTGGAATCTTTATCTCATGAGTTATTGAACTGACTTGTTATGATTATTTCCTTGTTTGCAATCCCATGGTTCATGTTGATTATGTTACTTCATCATGAAGCAACAAAGTAAAAGTGCATAAAAATGGACTCAAACCAAAATTCTAACATTGCCAAAGTTTCTAAAATGGTTTTTCCATTCAAAAAAGGATATTGCTTTGCTTCATTTGCACACAAAATGATTTATTTCAATTATTTGGTCATTAAATGCCTTTAATCCTTCCTTTTTCACCCCTCCTTGAACCAAGTCCTTCCTTGAGCCATTTCAATGTCTTCTTGATACATGGTCAAGGTTAAAACCATATTTTGAGCAACTTTCAAGTGGAACAAAATTTCATTTGAAGTGTCTAGGTTGGTGAAAATGACCTATAACCATAAATGACCTAAAATTATAACTTCCCAAAATACCCTTGACTTGTCAAAGCCATAACTTGAGTTCTACAAATCCTATCAAGGACTTCTAGTACTCTATGGAAAGCTAAGAGAATAAGGAACAACATTCATGTTGACCAGAAGTTCATAGGAATCATCCTTCTAGGGCAAACGTTTTATGCAAGTTGGGTAACTTTCAAGCTCCAAATTCACATTCCTCAAATGACTTGTAACTTGTCAAAGTCATAACTTGAGTTCTATAAACCCTATCAAGGACTTATAGCACTCAAATTAAAGCTAAGACCATGCTCTACAACAATCATGTTGGGGTCAAGATGAGATGACAATCATATCTTGAGCTAAATTGCCTTGAAGATAGGGGTCAAACTAGGGGATTTTACACTGTCAAGTCTTAGAAAACCCTAGCCTGAAACTTCTCAAACTCTTCAATCATGATGAGTTAACCTTGGAATCATCCTTAAAACATATCAATGTATTCATACATGGTCACATGGCTCTTGGATTAGGTCTCAACCTTCTTCAAATCATCAATTGACTTAGGGTTGACCCAGTCAAACCCTAGCTGCACCACTCATGGTTGAGCCTTCCTAATCTTGCACAATGACCTGTCTAGGCCTCAAAGTGATCTTCAACACTTCTCATGAGCTCTCTCAAGACCCCAAGTCTAACTTCATGGCTTCATAATCATCTGATGACTTCCCACAACTCTCAAGTTAGGAGACACACCCTCTTGGCTTCAATCACTCTCTCTGAGGATCTTTTAACTTCTATGACAAGGATATCAACCCTTGAACATATGAATAACATTCTTAGCTAGCCTCACAGTCTTGTGTAGCTCTTAATTGGTAATCATACCTCTTGATCTCCTGCACACATGTCAATGAAATGCAAATGATAATGCTAATGTGAATGAAATGAAACACAAGCTAGGTAAAGAAATGTTGGGCAAATTTTGGGGTGCAACAGCTGCCCCTATTCAAACGGCTTGGACCTGACTGGGTGAGAAGCGAACGACTCTCAAACAATCCACGTAAAAGACGGTTGAATACCAACAAACCCGAAAATTTGCCAACTGCATAAGTATACGGTACTCTGATGGGGACAAATCTTCGGAAACTGAAATAATAGTTGTGCGGCAACTAGCTGGAGAAATACTGATCTGAATCTCCATCAGGATGATTCTCTGATTTATCTGATATCATTGCATCCTCGAATCATCAAGGGATCACCGCTTACACGGTAACTGGCGGTTTGCCAACCGCACAGGTAAACGATACTCTGATTGGTAGGAACATCTTCAAAAACTGAGCATGACAGTTGCACGGCAACTCTGCTGGGGAATTGGTCACACGGTAACCGGTGAAGGGTCTAATCTCAAATCTTCGTCAGGATGATCATCTGATTTTGCTGTAGATTTTCGTCCTCAAGTCATCAAGGGGTCACCAGTTACGCGGTAACTGGTAATGGATGGTTGATCATGACGTCAGGCATTCTGCGGCATAGCAGAAGAATTCCTCGGGACTCATCGGGTCATTAGGAACTTTTTAACAATCAAGTTAATCATGCCGTCAGACATTCAAGGGGATTCTCGGGCGTCAGCCGGACTACGTCGGTATGTCAGAAATAGAATCCTCAGTCGATCATGAACCAATAGGGATATCCAAACTCCTGCCATCAGGCACTCCGCATCAGCTGAGAGAACTGCTTCGACATCACCGTTGGACTTCATCAATAAGTCTTCAAATGGAATCCTTAATCAATCATGAACCACTAAGGATACTCATTCTTTTGCCGTCAGGCACCCTGCGTCAGCTAGGCAAACTGCTTCGATATCGCAGCTGGACTTCATCAGTAAGTCTTCAAATGGAATCCTTAATCAATCATGAAGCACTAAGGATACCCATTCTTTTGCCGTCAGGCAACCTGCGTCAGCTAGGCAAACTGCTTCGATATCGCAGCTGGACTTCATCAGTAAGTCTTCAAATGGAATCCTTAATCAATCATGAACAACTAAGGATACTCATTCTTTTACCGTCAGGCACCCTACGTCAGCTAGGCAAACTGCTATGATATTGCAGCTGGACTTCATCAGTAAGTCTGGGTTTTGGCACCGCTGCTGGACTTCAATCATCAAGTCTTCAAGGAAATTTCAACTTCTCTGTTTTAAAACCTGTTGGGGATGACACATCTCCGTTGGGGATTCTGGAGAACTATCAAGTAATGCTGCTTCGGGGATCCAGAAATCATTCTGGGTGAATCAACTCTGCTGAGGACTTCAAGAATCATCTTGGACAAATAACTCCGCCGGAGACTTCAAGAATCATCCTGAACCAATAACTCTGCTGGAGATTTCAGGAATCGTCCTGAGCAAACACTCTACCGGGGACTCTAAGAATCAACTTGAGCAACCAACTCTGGCGACTTCACTGGGGATTTTTAAGAATCATCTTAAACAATCAACTTCGCTGAGGAATTCAAGAATCATCTTGAGCAAACCATTCTGCGGAGGAACATCTGCAAAACAAGAACGGTAACAACCTAGCTCATGTTTCGTATGCATATGTTTTGACAATGGCATAATGCTCCACATGGTGGAAATGCTACGTATTTTTAGGGTAAATGCTATGCAATCATGCAAAATGCTACGACCCCATCAGCAAAATAAATGTTGAAGGGAAAAACCTCCTGTCAAGGGAGAAAGGACCACTCTGGTGGAGGAAGGACTCATCCTGTCAAGGAGAAGAAGTCACACCAATCTCAATTGGACTCCGCCTGGGGAAATGATCTTTAGTTGACTGCTGCAGGGGAATAAAGCTCTCCGAGAACTTGGACTCGCTCAACCGGGTATTCAAACCACAACCTATCGAGGGAACGATATCAATCGCAGAAATAAACTGCATGGCCTTCGCGGCAAAACTTTCTGGGAGATAACGACTCCGATGGGGAAACACAGCATCAGCTATTCAACACTCTACTGGGGAAAACCAATCATGGCCCAAACGACTTCCAGGGACTGGACTCTTTTGGGGATTTGCCAGCTTGGCTGGGGAAGAAGGAATCATCCTGCTTGTGTGGAGAGTACAAACCTGTGGGGAATTTTCAATTCCGCTGGAGACTTCAGTCTGCGCTATCGAGTGTTGCATACTTGCGGATAGTCTTCTACTAAAACTGCACTTTGACCTAGTGCTGGGGAATGAACGCACATTTCAGTGTATGACTCAGCTGGGGGGATGAAGTTCCTTCAGGATACATCTGATTGGGGGAGAGAATCTTCTCTGCTTGGGGAGACATATCAATGCTCTTAGTCCTCTGTTCTGACTCCGTGGGGAGACGCTGCTGAACTTGCTGGGGAAGGAGGAATCATCCATCTTGGGGACGCATACGGCGTATGGCCTGGAATATGCTATACCTGCAACAACATAAACAAACAGACAAGATACCCTTCTCAAAGGGACCTATCCAGGTTATCATCTTGTGACAATGTTCAAGTAATTCATTGTTTCAACAATCAGTGGCCTAGGCCAGTAAGTTTATGTATGCGCATTTTATCAAAAACATCGGCGTTCTTTTTTGCAAACAAAACAGATAGATGTTAAACAAACAAACGGAATTGCTGAATAGTATATATTTCATTGATAATGAACCCCTGAATGGGAAAAAATGCTTTACAACAGATGCAAGCTCCTGGGATGAGGAAACTGCGCAAATATAAAACATAAATATACATCAGTATATACACAAATGTCGGCAATCCGGCATAGACGAACACCATGAGTTGATCCCTCTATGACCCACTCGACTTCGATACTTCTCCGATGCTTCAGCCTCAGAAGAGATTGATTCAGATAAACGGTCCTCAGGTCTTTCAAACCACTAAGCAAAGAAAGTCCACACGCGGAACACATTCATTTGATTTTTCAAATCCCTAACTTTTGCCTGAATCGCCCTTCCGGGTTTTCGATTCATCGGGATACCCTTTTTTTCCAAAGTCGCCCTTCCAGGTTTTCGACTTTGCGGGTGTGTCGCTACTGCGAAAATCGGCGCCGCATGAACAGAAGAGTCACCACCGTGCGTTATTTATCCCAATGGAGGGAAAGGAAACGCTCAGAGTAAACCTCACGCAAAACGGGAAAGGAATGGTCATCGCAACCAAATCCTGGATTCGGGAGTCGGTTACGCAAGGGGAAGGTATTAACACCCCTCACGTCCGTCGTACTCGACGGGATCCACACTTGTTTTCTAGTACGGATTGTCATTCTATCTACTCTAAAGGTCTGGGGTTAAAGGAAAATAAAATGACTCGGCAAAGTATCGCACTTTATGCCTACGTATTCCCGTCTGGAACGAGAAATCAGAGTCAACGTAGTTCGCCTACCTACGGGAAAGGAGGGGAAGGTTGCTCGCTAGGATACGACATCCTATGCCTATGTACTTTCACACAGCATGAAAGATCAGAGCAAACGTAGTTCGGGCTACGGAAGACACCGCTTTGTATGTTTATCTTTTATCCTTCTGAAAAAGGTTTTCTCCTGATTACGGGTCCAAGCGGACAAAAATGACACTTTGATTGGTTTTCAGTCTTTTACACAAGAACTGTCTTTTTATTGATGTTTGAAAGATTATTGTGTTTTTGATTGTTTCGAGATGAGAAGAGAACGACACTCTAAAACCCTATGGTTTAAAAATGGGGATCAAAACTAACCTAATATTGTCATGCATGGGTTAACACCTAATGTCTGTTGTATTTCTCTCCTGCGCAGAGAGAAACAGAGATCCTAGGGGATAAACGGAAAAGAAACATCATATACAGTAAAGCAGTAAAATGTATGAGATGCAGCAATACAAGCGAGGCAAGGGAGTCCCACTCAACCTCGAACCTGGGAAAACAATAGGCAAAGTGAAACGGCTTCACTTCAAACCTAAGGGGAAATTAACAAACAATACAGCAAAGAAAATAAACCCCAACACCAGCTCTGACAGCACACCAGCTCCTACAGTTGATTAACAGCAAAACAGTAACATCTTCAAGTGAACCCCAAAATCAACTCTTCAATGATCCCCTACACTCCAAGCAACACCAAGCCTGAGCAAGCAATGAACCCCAACAGTTGACAGCTTCAGACAGCATATAGCTTCAAACAGCAGTAAAACCCTAATCCAACAGTTGAGCAGCTTTGACATGAACAGGTATCATCTTTACCAATCTTCAATGCAATGAATTTCTTCTTATCTGCAATGGCTTCTTTCTTCAAGGCAAGCACTCCAGAAGAGGAATCACTTAACAGAATAAGTTGGGATAATAAACAACTTATTGACAACCAAAGTAAGCCTATAAGTGTTTATCATCATAAGAGACTGATTCCCTCAAAGTTCTACTTCCAAGATAAGCCACTTATCCCTCTAAAGGAGGGATGTGAATACCTTAGAAGGGCTTTATGTCATGGGGAGGAATAGAAGCACAAGATGCTTTCTATGTTTGTAAGAAGAAATCATTTTAATCTAAGGCTCTCCCTATCCCTCCTATCTCCTAAGTCTTCAAAAACCATCCTCCAGGAGAGGAATCTTCATGCATCAAGCTCTATCCTTTGTCTTCAATCATCATTCAAGGTCTTCATTAACTCCAACAAGCAAAATCCAAGCTCCAAGCCCAATTGAAATGCCCAAAACCCAACAAACAAAGTAACCTCCCAAGTGGAAAACACACCAATATCAACCAAATTGCAAAAATCAGGTAAAAATAGCAAAACTCACTATAAAATCCTAATTAAATTTCTAAGGGACCCTAATTATGTACCCTATACCCCATATGAACCCCAAGACCTAAATCAATTTTAAAACCCCAGAACTATGCCCTAAACTGCACCTAATTGTTGTGAAATCCTAATTCTAATACCTCTCCTATTTACCTCTCAAATTAATCTAAATTTTAGCCACAAAAATATGACAAAATTCCTAAGGGTACATGCTTCCCTCATATAATCAACCTCACAAGAATCAATCAAAAATCATGCACCAAACTCTCATACTAAATTCAGAAAAATTAAGTACTAGACAAATGCAAAATAAAAGCAATAATATTGTAAAATATGCCAAAAAAAATAAAATGCATGAAATTAATATTTTTATTATTTCACAATTTTCTAGAGGTCCTAAGGCAACTAGGGAAAAAAATCCCATCCTAAAATGACCATTTTTCAATTTATTGTGAATTATTTACCAACCTATATGCAAACATGAAATATAAAGGAAAATCAATTAAAAAATGAAAAAATATGCGTGGCGAATAGCAAATATTTACAGTTCAAAAATGAATTGGGCTCAGGAGAGGGGGTGCCAATATCACAACGCGCTAGGCCCAGCACTACTTAGAAAAACATAAAAAAACACAAGGAAAAAAAGACAAATCCTGGGGGCGAATAGCAATTGCTTTGCATTGTTATTTGATTGGGCCTCCAATTGGGGATGTCGTTAGTAAAAATAGCCTATGGCCCAAAACAAAAAAACGCATTGAAGGGGGGGTTCAATGGGAAAAATAGGGGAGATGATCAGCAACAACATCATGGGCCTAAGCCTGAATCCAATCTAATCTCAACCTTAGCAAAACAAAACCCTAAGCTTTCCAAGTCCCTCCTACTGTTCATCGTCTTTCTCAACCTAACGGCGCTTCACCCCTTTCCCAAACCCACTCTCTGAAACAAACCTATCACCCTAAATCAATCCATAACCTTCGTTCTGAATCCGCTCACTAACATTTTCATCAATCCAACGCCAACTAAACCAATCCAATCCTCAATTTCGATTACCTTATCCTAACCTAACTTCATTCTATTCTCAGAAATACAGAAATTCTTCTTATCTTAACCACGCCAAACCTAACCCTACATACTTAAGCAAACAGCAAGATCAAGAGTTCGAGAAAGTGCACAAACCTGGTGATGTGATGAAGATGGCGAAGTCTGGAAGAATCTCTTGAAAGTTCTTGAAGAAAAAGAGTTCGTAGGTTGACGAATCTGAAGAACTGGACGATATTGATGAACGAAGCTTGTTGATGCTTGCATTTCTGGAGGCGTACGAAGGAACTTGATGAAAGATTCTTTCACTGCTGATGAAAAAACTTGCAAATCGTAGCACGCTGATGGACTCACAATGAGAATTGCTGAGATCTATGGAGATTGACGAGGATCGGTGACAGATCTTGATGAAGATGAACGTATCTCTGAAAGAAGCGAAAGAACAATGAATCGGCTTCATTGATGTTCTTGAGTTGCGGTTTTCTGGAAAAAAAACTCAGATGAACGAGCTGGTGGATGAACGATGATGATGGAAGATTAAGGCTGAGATGAAAATCTGGGCAAATCGCTGATGAAAATGCAGATTCCGGCGAAGATGTGAATTCTCCGGCGAGGGAGGGATAGAAGTTGATGAAGAAGATTGAGATGTGTTTGGATGGATTTCCTGGAAAACACAGTTTCCGGCGGTCCCAACGAACTCCGGTGACGGTTGCGGCGGAGAGGAGGTGGTCCGGCGGTGTTTGCATGTGAGGGAGAGTGAGGAGGAGGCGGTAGTAGGACACACGTGGCAAGCATGCAAGGTGGGGTGGTGGTGGTGGATGCAGAGAGAGACAAGTGGCACTGAGGGAGAGTGAGGAGGAAACACGTGTGAGGAGAGAGGGAGAGAGGTGGCAGAGGGAGAAGGGAAGTTCAGAGATGAGGTGGCGGAAGAAGGGAAGCCACGCGTGGCATCGCTATTTAAATGACAAGTGGCAATTCCTGGACCTCTCTGACTAGGCCTTGACTGGATAATGGCCCACCATTAATGACTCTGATTCTAATTAAGACCTAATTAAATGCTAATTGAAACCCTAATTAAAACTAAATGAAATTAATTAAAAACCCTAATCAAGACCTCTAATTAATCCTAATTAAAAACAAAATTAACCCTAATTAACCTATTAAAATAGAAAAATATTATTTAATATCTAGAAATCTATTTAAAATTCCAATTAAATCTATAAAATCAATTAAAAACCTATTAAAATCTAGAAAAAAAATAATAAACCTATTAAATTCTATAAAAAAAACTTTATCACTATTTATTAAACCAAAATCTCACATTATTATACCCTCCCCTCTTTTAAAACTATATCAAAACTATTAAAAAAATCTAAAAGGACCATTTAAAATCTATATTAAACTATTCTATTTAATGATAAAAAGAACTAATATCTAAAATGCTAAAAATCTATTAAATCTATTAAAAAACATCTATTTAAAAATCTAAAAAAATCTATTTACTTCTATTAAAGAAAATATCTATTAAATTCTACTAAAAAGATACTAACCCATTTAATATCTAAAAAATCAAGTAAATCTATTAAAAACTATTAGAATGCATTAAAAATCTAGAAAATAAAAGAGAAAATCCTAAAAATGCCAGAAAGCCGATTAAATCGATTAGAGAACAATTGCGCAACCATAGCGAAACCCGGGCACCGAGATGGCCTGAAAACACAGGGAACGAGCACCAACTCTCAAAATACACTTATTCAAACCGGCCTGAACTGCCTGAAACGCCAGAGGCTGCAATCCTGATAAAATCAATCTGACTGAGAAAATTGCAATGCATGGAGTATGCGAATGCAAATGCAAAATGCGTCGAAACATAAACTAGATATGGGAACCGGTTGGTCAAATTTTGGGGTGCAACAGCTGCCCCTATTCAAGCGGCTTGGACCCGACTGGGTGAAGAGCGAACGGCCTTCAAACAATCGAGGTACGAGACGGTTGAATACTAAGAACCCGAAAATTTGCCAACCGCAGAAATAAATTGCACCAACTGCTCGGACAACACCGCCTGCTGACTGGATCTGGTTGTTACGGCAACAAACTGATCCATTAGCGACCGTGCTGGGGATTATTTTCATCAGCCTGAAAAAGATTCTATCATTACGGGGATAGAACTTTGTCCACATTCTATCAACATAGAGAAATCCTGACGACCTCGCTGTGGAAACAGTTCTGTCAAATATCTGAACACATTCTGTCTTGTCCTGAGACACATACTCTGTCTATCATGGGAAAACCATATGCCTGAATACGAGAGTTCCATCCGCCTGCTCCATACGAGAAAAGTCATCTGCCTGATTACAGGAAACTCCATCCGCCTGCTTCGTACGGGAAAATTCGTCTGCCTGATTACTGGAAAATCCATCCGCCTGCTTCATACGGGAAAATTATCTGAATACCGTTTCTCTGCCTACCTCTGCAGTAGCCAAATCCGTTGGTCCCATCCCACAAACGACTTTGAGAAGGACTCTACTGGGGATAGTAACACGAGGAAATCACGGCGACTTCCTTGGGAAAAAAGCTTTTGTCGAATATCGGAACACCACTCACACACTCTGGCTATCCTGGGAGAATTATCTATCTGGATACCGGAAAGTTCATCCACCTGCTTCATACGGGAAAAATCATATGTCTGGATACAGGAACATTCATCTGTCTGAGTACAGGAAATATCATCCGCCTGCTTCATACGGGAAGACATAACACATCTGCCTGGTTCATACAGGAAAGTTCTTCTGCCTGATTCTTACGGAAAAATCGTAACATATCTGCCTGATACTTACAGGAAAGTTCATCCGCCTGATTCATACGGGAAAAATCATCTGTCTGGATACAGGAACATTCATCTGTCTGAGTACAGGAAATATCATCCGCCTGCTTCATACGGGAAGACATAACACATCTGCCTGGTTCATACAGGAAAGTTCTTCCGCCTGATTCTTACGGGAAACACACAACGCATCTGCCTGATACATACAGGAAAAGATAACACATCTGCCTGATACATACAGGAAAGTTCTTCCGCCCGCTTCTTACGGGAAAATCCATCTGCCTGATTCATACAGGAAAAGATAACACATCTGCCTGATACATACAGGAAAATTCTTCCGCCTGCTTCTTATGGGAAAATCCATCTGCCTGATTCATACAGGAAAATATAACACATATGCCTGATACATACAGGAAAGTTCTTCCGCCTGCTTCTTACGGGAAAATTCATCTGCCTGATTCATACAGGAAAAGATAACATATCTGCCTGATACTTACAGGAAAGTTCTTCCGCCTGCTTCATACGGGAAAAGATAACACATCTGCCTGATACTTACAAGATAGTTCTTCCGCCTGATCCATACGGGAAAATACAACCTTGGATATAGCTTCCTAGCCTGTTCGCTGTAGTAGCTTACTCCACTAGGGATATTCTGAAAATAACTGCCCGACACCCGTTTCGACAACAAGTGACCACTTCTGAAATCTTGATTTATGAAACCCTGAACTGCTGCCGCAACAGCAAACCCGAAGGAAACACTCCGCTGGTCGGATAAGAGAAACTTCAGCCAGTAACTCTGTGGGGAATAATGACAAGAACCGCATCATCACATGTCTCACGGCGAGACCTCGATCATCTGGTAATAGATCTGAGATAGAACCCTATACTCCTGTTGAGAAACACACCTGAAAAGAAAAAGGTTAACCAACCTGATTTATGTTTCAAAATGCGTATGTTTGGCAATGGCGTAATGCTCCATACGGCATGGAAATGCTACGCGTTTTGGGTAGATGCAATCATGATAATGTATGCAAATGCGAATGCAGGTTCAGGCTGCTAGGGGAGCTCTGATAAGCTTGCTTCAACACGGCCGTTGAGGACAAATACCACCCTGTTGGGGATGAACAAATATCGCGAAATATTCTGGCAAAATAAATGCCGGAGACACCACCAACTCTGTCGGGGAGGGATTACACATCAATTTCCACTGGAGGAAAGAATAACACCTGCTGGGAAGACTAACTCAACTGGGGGGAGAAGCAACCCTTCTGGGAGACAACTGTCTGGGTACAGTTTACGAACTCGAAACTACCATTCCGCTGGTGATAATCATTCTGACGAAGGCATGATGACCTGCAGGGAGAAAGAAAACCATCCTCGGTGGGGAGAACCCTTTTGAACTTACTATCTTGGCTATACGCCATGGAAATCCTCCTAGTTGGGGATTGAATGCGCACATCTTCGACTCTCTGGGGATTATAAACTCTGCATGAGACACTGATTTTGTCTTGCTGGGGATACCCTGTAGGGGTATAAGCTGCGACCAGCTGGGGAGAGTGATCCCTCTTCGGTAAGGGATAACAACATTTCAACTCCTGGAGTGAGGCGCAACCTGCATGGGGATTAGCATCACACCAAATCAAGTCTTTCACCACGAGCCTCCGGCTGGGGCCACAATTTTCTGATCGTTTGCTTCAAAGGTGAGAACCCTGCAAAACACAAACGAGACAAGACAAATCTATACAACCAAATCTATTCGGGTTAGTGTCCGTGACATTACTTCAGTCAATTCGAAGTTTTAGCAATTATTGGCAAGGGCCAGCAAAGTTATACACATGCAAGTTCATTGGAACATCGGCGTTTTCCACATACAAAACAGTAAAGCACAAACAGCAAATGCTGAATAACATGTTTTATTAATAACAGGCCTCTGAATAGGCAAAGTTTTGTACATCGGATGCAACTCCTGAAAAGAGGAAGTTACGCACACACACATACACATATGCACAGAAAGCATAAAAATACAACTTGAATTTGTACACCTGTCGGCAACGTGGTGCAGACAAACATCACGAGCTGATCCTCCTATGACTCGCCTGACTCTGGCGCTTTCCCGGTATTCAATTTTCGGAAGAGATTGTATCTGATAGACAAACCCTCAGGTATTCCTAAACCACTAAGCAATGTAGTATCAGATTCGGACCGCAATCATTTGCTTTTTAAATCCCTTACTTTTGCGTGAACTGCCCTTTGCGGGTTTTCAATTCACCGGGATACCCTTTTTTGCCGAAGTCGCCCAGTGTAGGTTTTCGACTTCGCGGGTGTACATCTTTTCAATTTTATCCCTAACTTTTGCCCGAACCTTTTATTCTGTTTTTGGTTCGCCAGGATGCCCCATTTTTTCCTGGACTCTCTTTTTTCTGTCCAGCGGGTCAATTTTAAGCAAAGTATTTTTTAACTGCGTCCGAATTCACAGGCGACATAAAGTCTTCACCGTCCATGGTGGAAAACAACAATGCTCCTCTTGAGAAGACTTTTCTGACAACGTATGGCCCTTCGTAATTAGGGGTCCATTTGCCCCTGTGATTTGTTTGTGGCGGGAGAATCTTCTTCAGCACAAGGTCGCCCGTCTGAAAGCTTCGAGGGTGTATCTTTTTATCATACGCTTTCTTCATCCGGCTCTGATACAACCGACTGTATGCTAGAGAAGCTAGCCTCTTCTCATCCATTAAGCTGAGCTGATTCAGTCTATCTTTAACCCATTCTGCCTCGTCAAGTTGGACATCTCGTAAAACCCTCAAGGAAGGAATCTCAACCTCCAACGGTAACACTGCCTCCATTCCGTATACCAATGAAAAAGGGGTTGCCCCGGTTCATGTGTGTACCGTCGTACGATAACCGTGCAAAGCAAAAGGTAGCACCTCGTGCCAGTCCTTATACGTTACAACCATCTTCTGAACGATCTTCTTTATGTTCTTATTGGCCGCTTCGACAGCGCCATTCATCTTGGGTCGGTAAGGAGAAGAGTTATGGTGTTCGATCTTGAAATTCTGACACAGCTCTTTCATCATCTTGTTATTCAAGTTCGAACCGTTGTCGGTGATAATCCGCTCAGGGATTCCATATCTGCAGATAATATCTCGTTTGATAAATCTGGCTACCACTTGTTTGGTGACATTGGCATATGATGCTGCCTCCACCCATTTGGTGAAGTAATCGATTGCCACCAAGATGAACCGGTGTCCGTTGGATGCCGTAGGCTCAATCTTTCCAATCATATCAATTCCCCACATCGAAAAAGGCCACGGTGATGACATCACATTTAGAGGACTTGGGGGTACATGGACCTTGTCCGCATAAATTTGGCATTTATGACACCGCTTCGCAAACTTGAAACAGTCTGTTTCCATAGTTAGCCAGTAGTAACCTGCCCGCATCAGTTTTCTCGTCATAGCATGCCCACCAGCATGTGTACTAAATGTGCCCTCATGTATCTCTTCCATGAGCAATTTCGCCTCTTTCTCGTCTACACAGCGTAGTAACACCAAGTCGTGGTTTCTTTTGTAGAGGACACCGTCAGGATTCAAATAGAAATTGTCGGCCAATCTCCTGAGAGTCTTCTGATCGCGACTGGATGCCCCAGCCGGATACTCCTTGTTCTTCAGGAAATTCTGGATGTCATAGTACCAGGGTTTATCATCGGATGCTTCGTCAATAGCAAATATGAAGGGAGGCCTATCAAGCCGAGAGATAACAATCCGGGGAGCCTCGTTCCAGAAGTTAACTTTATACATTGAAGACAATGTCGCAAGGGCGTCTGCCATTTGATTTTCTGCTCGCGACACGTGATGCAATTCCACCTTGTCAAAGGCAACAATCTCCTTGCATAATTCATATACGGTATCAAATTGGGCTGACGTGTCTCCCATTCTCCTTTTATCTGATTCACCACCAGAGCTGAGTCTCCGTATACATCCAGATGTTTGATTCACAAATCAATAGCTTCTTCCAGCCCCATGATGCAAGCCTCATATTCAGCTTCATTATTGGTAACCGGAAAGGTCAATCGGGCAGTAAAGGGGATGTGCGACCCCTGAGGAGTGGTAATAATTGCCCCTATTCCGCTACCATAGGAATTCACAGCTCCATCAAATATTAACTGCCATTTGGAAGCCAACTCTGGTCCTTCGTCCGGCAACGGTTCTTCACAATCTTTCATCTTTAGGTACATGATATCCTCGTCAGGAAAATCAAACCTCATCGATTGGTAGTCCTCAACAGGATGCTCCGCAAGGTACTCTGACAAAACGCTACCTTTAATAGCCTTTTGCGAGACATACTGAATATCATATTCGGTTAACACCATCTGCCATCGGGAAATTCTTCCGGAGAGTGCTTGCTTCTCAAACACGTATTTGATTGGATCTATCTTTGAAATGAGCAGGGTTGTATGATTCAGCATGTATTGCCTCAAACGTTTGGCGGCCCAGGCTAGCGCACAACACGTTTTCTCGAGCATTGAGTATCTGGACTCACAGTCTGTGAACTTTTTACTCAAGTAGTATATCGCATGCTCTTTACGCCCTGTCTCGTCGTGTTGACCGAGAACACAACCCATACTTTCCTCAAGAACCGTCAAATACATAATCAACGGTCTCCCGGCCACTGGGGGTATCAAAACAGGAGGTTCCTGCAAGTATTCTTTTATCTTGTCGAACGCCTTTTGACAATTTTCATTCCAGGTCACAGCCTGGTCTTTTTTCAACAACTTGAATAATGGCTCGCACGTGGCCGTTAGGTAAGATATGAACCGGGCGATGTAGTTCAACCTCCCTAAAAATCCACGCACCTCTTTTTCTGTTTTAGGCGTCGGCATTTCTTGTATTGCTTTTATTTTTGCAGGATCAACCTCTATTCCTTTTTCGCTCACGATAAACCCCAGCAGTTTACCCGATCTCACCCCGAAGGTGCACTTGTTAGGGTTCAGTCTCAACCTGAACTTCCTAAGCCTCTTGAACAGTTTCAGCAGATTAACCAAATGTTCCTCCTCCGTCTGGGATTTGGCAATCATATCATCAACATAAACCTCGATCTCTTTATGCATCATGTCATGAAAGAGAGTCGTCATAGCACGTTGATATGTTGCCCCAGCGTTCTTCAATCCGAAGGGCATCACTTTGTAACAAAATGTTCCCCAAGGAGTAATGAAAGTAGTCTTCTCCATGTCTTCTGGCGCCATTTTGATCTGATTATAGCCCGAGAAGCCATCCATGAAGGAGAATACAGAGAACTGAGCAGTGTTATCAACCAGCACATCGATGTGAGGAAGTGGAAAGTCGTCTTTTGGGCTCGCTTTGTTCAAGTCACGGTAGTCTACGCACATTCTTACTTTACCGTCTTTCTTTGGTACTGGCACAATATTAGAGACCCATGAGGGATATTTTGTAACAGCTAGGAAACCAGCATCCCACTGTTTTTGAACTTCCTCCTTAATCTTCACAGCCATGTCCGGTCTAGTTCTTCAGAGCTTCTGCTTAACCGGCGGGCATTCTTCTTTTAATGGCAGACGGTGAACAACCATATTCGTATCCAGCCCAGGCATGTCCTCATACGACCAAGCAAAAATATCGCTGTACTCTTTGAGCATCTCAACCAACCTTTGCTTGATGTCGCTCTGCAGCGCAGCCCCTATACGGATGTTTTTCTCAACCCCTTCTGACCCCAAATTGATAATCTCAATGACTTCCTCATGAGGCAGAATGATTCTTTCTTCTTGTTTCAGTAACCAGGTCAACTCTTCTGGTACGTTGCCATCTTCAACAACCTCTTCCTCAGCCTGAAATACCGGGTGCTCGAAGTCGAAGTGAGTCATAGGCGGTTCATAGATGTCATCTGAAATAGTAATCCTGCAAAGGAAATGGTTAAATGCTTCAAAACGCATACAAAGCAAATAACCACGTTGCCATTTTATTGTAAAAATAAAAACAGGAAAAACAGGGATCACAACATTTGTATATGAAAAACGCCTTTATTTCATGATTAAACAATGTAATGTACATAACCAAATGGCCCTAAGCAAAATCGCTATGCCCTGGGTAGGACACAGGATTATTCAACAATTAAGAAAACAAATCATTACTGTTTAGTTGTCACAGGAACAGTTTCCCGGATAGACCAATTGCAGAGACTTTGTCCTGGCACGCTTGGCTTGATCCACGCGTCCATATCACAATCGCTATCTCCTTCTTCAGAATCAAAAACAACATTGATAGTCTCGAAGCTCACCCCGCTCGGTGTGATGGTTATCGGCCCTCTGAACCTGGGCGCTCCTGAAAAGGATGCTGATGATATCCAAGCCCGAACCAGTCATTCTTCACGGGAATCTCCAATACCTGCCCCCAGCCCTTGGTTTTTCCTGTCTGCACTAGAGACTGAGCCTCTTTGTAGGATGACACCGCCACATCTGATACTTTACTTGGCACCAGGGCTTTGTCCTTAATTCGCAACCCCTCAAAGGCTTGACAGGGTGTTTCATGTATTTTGCCGTCGACCTCCACATATTTGAACGAAGACAGATGGCTAACCAGAATATCTTCTTCTCCACAAACAGTAACGACACTATCCCCTACCATATACTTCAATTTTTGGGGTAACGTGGACGTGACTGCCCCGGCAGCATGGATCCATGGGCGTCCAAGGAGACAACTATACGCTGGCTGGATGTCCATTATATAGAATTCAGTTTCAAATATCTCAGGCCCCACCTGCAACGGTAATGTTATTGATCCGAAAACTGACCTCCTCGTTCCATCGAACGCTCTCACCACTAAATCACTAGGCGTACAAATGATCCCCCTGATATCCAATTTCATCATTGCTTTCTTCGGAAGCACATTCAAGGAAGACCCTGTATCCACCAATACATGGGACATGACCGTGCCCCTGCATTCAACTGAGACATGCAGCGCCATATTATGCTCTCTCCCCCTCGGGGTCAAATCAAAATCTATGAAGCCCAAACTGTGCCCCGCATTGACATGCGCCATCACCCCTTCTAACTGGTTAACAGAAACCTCTTGAGGGACGAACGACGTGTCTAGAATCTTCAATAAAGCGTTCCGATGGGCCTCGGAACACAATAGCAGCGATAATATGGAGATCTTTGAAGGCGTTTGTTGAAGGTGCTCGACAATCTTGTAATCACTTTTACGGATGAGCCTCATAAACTCCTCCACATCCTTAAGTGACGTTTCCTTTTCATTCGAATGAGAAGGACCACTCTCAGTTGCCTTAGCTTTACCCTTGGCTAATCTTTCCGCCTCTACCTCGGGTGACGTGAAGATTCTTCCGCTTCTGGTCATACCCCCTGTTCCGACAACATTGTCTACAACCCCAGCTGGTTGTCCATTGACTTCAATTTTCTTACCATTGCAATATACCTCCAACCCGTAAGTCCACAGCACTGCTTTAGTACTCTCGAAAGGAACCGGTCTTGCTTTGGTAGTTGTGATCGTCAGCCGCCTGGCGGGCGCCGTGATCGTTATTGTTTTCCTTGGAATTGTCACCGTAGCAACATCGTTCCGCTCATCACACAATGCCTCTACAGGCTTTTCAACCGCGGTTCTATCAAACTGCAATGTATCCTTATCCATCATAGCCTGAATACCCTGTTTCAACTCATTACAACCCTCTGGCTGTATCCAACAATCTAAGCAAAATTCATCACACCCTGGGAATACACCCTCTTTTAGCAACCTGATTTTAATCTCACCCAACGGTGTCTTCAGCTCATTGACATCCGTCACTAGATTCAGATTCTCCTCTGTCAGGATGGCGTTTTCCCCATGATTGGGCATAGGCTGTTGTACTATATTTGGACCTGCCTGTCCAAAGTTAATAACTTTGCTATCCAATAAATCCTGAACTTTATGTTTAAATGCCTGACAAGCTTCTATATCATGCCCGGGTGCCCCGGAATGAAACTCGCAATGCTTGTTGGCATCATATCCGTAAGGAAGTACTGCCCCAGTAGGCGGTGCCAAAGTCCTCTTTTCAACCAAGTTCAAACCTAGCAGAGTCTGGAGGAGCTCTGCATACGTGGAAGGAGGTGCGTCGAACACTCTTTTCGGTCTCGCATTCTGTACCCTTCTCTGGCCAGGATTCTGCCCTTGCTGTTGCTGCGGTTGTTGTTGTTGTGGCTGTCTTTGTTGAGGAAGCGGGATAGTGACGCTAGCTATCTGCTGCGGCTGAACATACTGATGTCTTCCTCTGCCCCTGCCCCTGCCACCAAACACTGCACTGGAATCACCCTGACGTCGACCCCCAAATGCTTTTCTATTACCTCCTGACGAAGTGGACTCCCCAGCTTGGAACCTTCCCACCTTAATACTATTCTCAATCATTTCACCCATCAAGATCAGATCAGAGAAACTGCCCAACACAACAGGAAACAACTTCTCATAGAATATCCCCGTGAATGTTCCAATGAACATATCGTTCATCTCCTTCTCCACTAGAGGAGGATGCACTCTTGCCGCCATGTCACGCCACCTTTGCGCATATTCTTTGAAACTCTCCCCAGTTTTCTGTGACAAGCCTTGCAGCTGGACCCTGTTTGGTGCCAGGTCACTATTATATTTGTAATGTGTCACAAACGCCTCAGCCAGTTGCTTCCATGTTTTGATCTGAGTAGGCTCCAGCCCCATATACCACTCCAGTGACGGTCCGGACAGGATATCTTGAAAGAAATGCATCAGCATTCTTTCATCACTCGAGTAAGCAGACATCCGTCTGTAGTAAGAGCGAACATGCACCTTTGGGCAAGTGTCTCCCTTATACTTATCAAACGTGAGAGCTTTAAACTTCAGCGGTACCCTCAGGCCAGACACCAATCCCATTGTAGTCATATCTAAGCCAGTAGTATTCTGACTCACTACACCCTTCATTTGTTCCTCAAGCATTCTGATCCTCTGCACAGGATCCACAGGTCCTTCAATACCTCTACCAGAAAAGGCATCTTCCTGTTGGTCTTCAACCCAATTAACATTCTCATTTCCATACCCGTCATACCCATTGTTACGACTGAATCTAGTCTGATTCATCATAGGACCCCGTCCTCTGTTACTATACCCTTGAGTGACCCCGGCAGGTCCAAAAGGCATCACTCCAGCACCATTTCCGTTACCGAATCCGCCATAACCCTGATTAGCATTACCAAAACCATCATATCCGAAACCTTGGGTGTTGAAGCCGAACTTCCCATCCTGATTGACATAATCAAAACCTTGATCATTATAGCCGAACCCGTTGTTGCCAAAGCCATTACCTCCATTGTTACCACCACCCAGATCGGCGTCTCCAAATCCAACATTGTTAATGACAGTCTCATTACCAATTCCTATATTACCATTCCCGGCGCCAGCGCCATTGTTCACATTCACCACAGGTATATTCACCACAGGTGGAGCTACGGGCGTAGGAGTACTATCCCCATGAATGGTTTCAACACGCACAGAACTGTGGTCTTCGTTTCCATTCCCAGTACTCTTCGCCAGTAATGGTTGCACCTAAGTTTGCAGGCTTTCCTGCCCCTTCACAACTGTCTCCATCGTCTGCATGAACAACGCCAGCTTTTCACGCATCTCCTGCATCTTGTTTTGCATCTGGTCCATAACTCTTTTGCAGTTGGTACGAGTAGATTATCGGTGAGGACGTTGACTTTCAATCCTGGAAAAACCTGTCGAGATGCAGGAGATGAGATACAGTTCAATAATTACCTGGTAAATACAATATGAATGTGTATGCAAATGCAACATGTGTCTGTGCATTAGGGAATATCACTCCCCAATTCTAGTGCCAATGTGCTTTTGTGTCGTGCAGTGCTGTGACAGTGCGGTGACGAGAAGCCCATATACATTCATAGAAGAAACAACTCATATATTGCTGAACGGGCCTATCGAGGCAAAGTTATAACATCATTGTAATACAGTACAATCAGCAAATGCATGACCTCATCCAACAAGCCTGGTGATGGTCAGCACGATGCAAATAAAGCATACACAATAGTACATAAAGTGGTCACGTGCGGCCATAATCCTGATACTCTTCCAGCAGCCTTTTGGTCTTCTGATGGTCTGGCTGAGAAAGCAATCCCTCGATAAGTAGATCTCTTCGCTTGAGAACATGTTGTAAATCACTGATAGATTCCTCCCATGCCCCTTCTCCAAAGCAGTCATCTAACTTCCGCTTCTGGGATGCAGACTCCTTCTTGCGCTTGATAACTTTGTTCAAGGAATTCTGGACATCATACCTCCGCGTAACCTCTTCTTCTAACCTCTTCTGGCTAGCTTTCAACTGACCTTCCAGCTCAGAGATCCGCAGCTTCAGTCTGTCTTCTCTTTCCTTATTGCTGGTCAACGTGGCGTTCCAGGTTTTGTTGAACGCAGAGATCTCCCGGTAGGCGATATCGAGTGACTTCTTCTTGGACTCTAACATGTCATGAGAGCTTTTGAAGTCTTTTCCCAGGCGTTCACGCTTCTTTTTCTCTTCTGCTAGTTCAACACCTAACCTGCTTACCAACTCAGTCTGCTGTTGGAAGGAATACACAGCTTCGTTTTTCTCCCTCCGGATTTGAGCCAATTCCTTCTCTAACTCTTCATTGATCTTTATCAGGTCTTCTTTTTCTTTCACGACCTGCTCATATGCCTCAATAGCCACAGAAGTGGGCTCCTCAACTGGAATGGGAACAGGACGTGATACTGCTGGAAAAAGGCATCTGCACATTTCTTACCCTCTCTTGAATCCACACCTTGTAAGGCATATAGGCTTGACAATCATTCCTACCCAATAATGGCTTCCCCCTTCTGCAGATTTGGTTCCAAGCATGCTAAAGCTTGGCCAATACTTCCCCACCCAGGTCACCAGTGAAATACAGAGATTCCTGTATTTCTTCCTCCTTCGGTGGACTCTTCAAAGCATACCCGAACTGTCTGACTAGCAATGAGGGGTTGTAGTTGATACACCCCTTCCTTCCAATTAGAGGGACGTTGGGAAACCCGGCGCAACTGAAGATAATCTCTGACCCCAATAAATCTCTATCGAACCAGACAATGTCTTCGGCGGAAAGTCCCATTAGCCGTTCAGACCATTCAGCTGTATCTGCAGACTCAACAAAAGGACCCTTCTTGGGCATGTGACTCTCAAACCACATATTCAGCAATGGTACACAACAATGGACATTCTTCCCCCTTCTGTTTTCATTCTTATAATGCAAGGAATGATAGAAATCTCCAATCAATGTAGGCACCGGGTTGCCTGCAGCAAACAAGTGGAATGCATCCAAATCAACGAATTCAGGCAGATTAGGGAACAGTATAATCCCATAGATGCACAAGGCAAGAACAACGTTAAACACAATCCAGCAGCCACTCTTGGCATATTCTTGGGCTTTGCCAACCAAAAATTTGAGAGAAAACCCCGAAAATCCATGCCAGGAAGTCAACAACAACTCTGCAGGATCCATATGCAAGGGAACAACTAAGTCTTCCAGCTTAGGCTTAGCATCAAAATGAATGAAGGGCACTTTGTTCTGAACTGGCAACTCTAGAAACTCAACGTACTCCTCCATGGTCGGAGCCAAAATGAAGTCCTGGAACATCAAGCACCTCAAGGAGGGATCATATAACTGCATCAATGTGTATAACCCATTCAGCTCATACGCAGTTGGTCTGCAAACCACACTCAGCAGCTTCCCATAGCTCTTCCTAAAGCTTCTCTTCACATCATCATCAGCTAGGGAAATCAGACCCAACAGAGAAGTCACATCAGGGGTAGGCAACTTATACGCAACAGTCTTCCTCAAAGTACTCATGGTGACAGATAGAAGTCCGGAGCACTAGAATCGGGAAGTATGAAAATGCACCTGCAGCACAAACACACGTTAATGATATGCACATGATGATGCAAGCAATGCAATATGAAAACAATGCAACAAGGAACCAAGTGCCCCTGGCTGAGAAGCCCAATCCACAATATTGGTCTCAGATAGACCCACAAACTGCTCAAGACCATCCACAAGGTTCCAACCTGGTCTCTGACAGACCCAATAATATTGTCCTCAAATATCACACTCGGTCCCCAGAGTCGACAATCCAACTAACCAGCAACCCCCTCAACCCAAAGGGTTGAAAAAGAAGCCAACCAGAAGAACCTCGCCTGAGCGTGGATTTCATGAGACACTAGTGCCTGCAAAGCAAGCACGCACCCACTAATTTCCACTCTAATTCTAGGTGCACTCAAGCCCAGGTCCGGCTTATCTCTCAATCATAGAACCCCCTCATACCCACAGCAGCAATAACAATATAAAGCTGACAATAAAATGCGGAAAGTAAAGACATAAATGTAAATCCATACAAAACCCACGACGGGAAAACAAGCGCTAGGATTGACTTGCGTAGGGAACCGTTGGAGTCCCCAGCAGAGTCGCCAGCTGTCGCTACTGCGAAAATCGGCGCCGGCTGAACAGAAGAGTCGCCATCGTGCGTTATTTATCCCAACAGAGGGAAAGGAAACGCTCAGAGTAAACCTCACGCAAAACAGGAAAGGAATGGTCATCGCAACCAAATCCTGGATTCGGGAGTCGGTTACGCAAGGGGAAGATATTAGCACCCCTCACGTCCGTCGTACTCGACGGGATCCACGCTTGTTTTCTAGTACGGATTGTCATTCTATCTACTCTAAAGGTCTGGGGTTAAAGGAAAATAAAATGACTCGGCAAAGTATCGCACTTTATGCCTACGTATTCCCGTCTGGAACGAGAAATCAGAGTCAACGTAGTTCGCCTACCTACGGGAAAGGAGGGGAAGGTTGCTCGCTAGGATACAACATCGTATGCCTATGTACTTTCACACAGCATGAAAGATCAGAGCAAACGTAGTTCGGGCTACAGAAGACACCGCTTTGTATGTTTATCTTTTATCCTTCTGAAAAAGGTTTTCTCCTGATTACGGGTCCAAGCGGACAAAAATGACACTTTGATTGGTTTTCAGTCTTTTACGCAAGAACTGTCTTTTTATTGATGTTTGAAAGATTATTGTGTTTTTTATTGTTTCGAGATGAGAAGAGAACGACACTATAAAACCCTATGGTTTAAAAATGGGGATCAAAACTAACCTAATGTTGTCATGCATGGGTTAACACCTAATGTCTGTCGTATTTCTCTCCTGCGCAGAGAGAAACAGAGATCCTAGGGGATAAACGGAAAAGAAACATCATATACAGTAAAGCAGTAAAATGTATGAGATGCAGCAATACAAGTGAGGCAAGGGATTCCCACTCAACCTCGAACCTGGGAAAACAATAGGCAAAGTGAAATGGCTTCACTTCAAACCTAAGGGGAAATTAACAAACAATACAGCAAAGAAAATAAACCCCAACACCAGCTCTGACAGCACACCAGCTCCTACGGTTGATTAACAGCAAAAAAGTAACATCTTCAAGTGAACCCCAAAATCAACTCTTCAATGATCCCCTACACTCCAAGCAACACCAAGCCTGAGCAAGCAATGAACCCCAACAGTTGACAGCTTCAGACAGCATATAGCTTCAAACAGCAGTAAAACCCTAATCCAACAGTTGAGCAGCTTTGACATGAACAGGTATCATCTTTACCAATCTTCAATGCAATGAATTTCTTCTTATCTGCAATGGCTTCTTTCTTCAAGGCAAGCACTCCAGAAGAGGAATCACTTAACAGAATAAGTTGGGATAATAAACAACTTATTGACAACCAAAGGAAGCCTATAAGTGTTTATCATCATAAGAGACTGATTCCCTCAAAGTTCTACTTCCAAGATAAGCCACTTATCCCTTCAAAGGAGGGATGTGAATACCTTAGAAGGGCTTTATGTCATGGGGAGGAATAGAAGCACAAGATGCTTTCTATGTTTGTAAGAAGAAATCATTTTAATCTAAGGCTCTCCCTATCCCTCCTATCTCCTAAGTCTTCAAAAACCATCCTCCAGGAGAGGAATCTTCATGCATCCAGCTCTATCCTTTGTCTTCAATCATCATTCAAGGTCTTAATTAACTCCAACAAGCAAAATCCAAGCTCCAAGCCCAATTGAAATGCCCAAAACCCAAAAAACAAAGTAACCTCCCAAGTGGGAAACACACCAATATCAACCAAATTGCAAAAATCAGGTAAAAATAGTAAAACTCACTATAAAATCCTAATTAAATTTCTAAGGGACCCTAATTATGTACCCTATACCCCATATAAACCCCAAGACCTAAATCAATTTTAAAACCCCAGAACTATGCCCTAAACTGCACCTAATTGTTGTGAAATCCTAATTCTAATACCTCTCCTATTTACCTCTCAAATTAATCTAAATTTTAGCCAAAAAAATATGACAAAATTCCTAAGGATACATGCTTCCCTCATCTAATCAACCTCACAAGAATCAATCAAAAATCATGCACCAAACTCTCATACTAAATTCAGAAAAATTAAGTACTAGACAAATGCAAAATAAAAGCAATAATATTGTAAAATATGCCAAAAAAATAAAATGCATGAAATTAATATTTTTATTATTTCACAATTTTCTAGAGGTCCTAAGGCAACTAGGGAAAAAAATCCCATCCTAAAATGACCATTTTTCAATTTATTGTAAATTATTTACCAACCTATATGCAAACATGAAATATAAAGGAAAATCAATTAAAAAATGAAAAATATGCGTGGCGAATAGCAAATATTTACAGTTCAAAAATGAATTGGGCTCAGGAGAGGGGGTGCCAATATCACAATGCGCTAGGCCCAGCACTACTTAGAAAAACATAAAAAAACACAAGGAAAAAAAGACAAATCCTGGGGGCGAATAGCAATTGCTTTGCATTGTTATTTGATTGGGCCTCCAATTGGGGGTGTCGTTAGTAAAAATAGCCTATGGCCCAAAACAAAAAAATGCATTGAAGGGGGGGTTCAATGGGAAAAATAGGGGAGATGATCAGCAATAACATCATGGGCCTAAGCCCGAATCCAATCTAATCTCAACCTTAGCAAAACAAAACCCTAAGCTTTCCAAGTCCATCCTACTGTTCATCGTCTTTCTCAACCTAACGGCGCTTCACCCCTTTCCCAAACCCACTCTCTGAAACAAACCTATCACCCTAAATCAATCCATAACCTTCGTTCTGAATCCGCTCACTAACATTTTCATCAATCCAACGCCAACTAAACCAATCCAATCCTCAATTCCGATTACCTTATCCTAACCTAACTTCATTCTATTCTCAGAAATACAGAAATTCTTCTTATCTTAACCACACCAAACCTAACCCTACAGACTTAAGCAAACAGCAAGCTCAAGAGTTCGAGAAAGTGCACAAACCTGGTGATGTGATGGAGATGGCGAAGTCTGGAAGAATCTCTTGAAAGTTCTTGAAGAAAAAGAGTTCGTAGGTTGACGAATCTGAAGAACTGGACGATCTTGATGAACGAAGCTTGTTGATGCTTGCGTTTCTGGAGGCGTACGAAGGAACTTGATGAAAGATTCTTTCACTACTGATGAAAAAACTTGCAAATCGTAGCACGCTGATGGACTCACAATAAGAATTGCTGAGATCTATGGAGATTGACGAGGATCGGTGACGGATCTTGATGAAGATGAACGTATCTCTGAAAGAAGCGAAAGAACAATGAATCGGCTTTATTGATGTTCTTGAGTTGCGGTTTTCTGGAAAAAAACTCAGATGAACGAGCTGGTGGATGAACGATGATGATGGAAGATTAAGGCTGAGATGAAAATCTGGGCAAATCGCTGATGAAAATGCAGATTCCGGCGAAGATGTGAATTCTCCGGCGAGGGATGGATAGAAGTTGATGAAGAAGATTGAGATGTGTTTGGATGGATTTCCTGGAAAACGCAGTTTCCGGCGGTCTCAACGAACTCCGGTGATGGTTGCGGCGGAGGGGAGGTGGTCCGGCGGTGTTTACATGTGATCCGGCGAGGAGGCGGTAGTAGGACACACGTGGCAAGCATGCAAGGTGGGGTGGCGGTGGTGGATGCAGAGAGAGACAAGTGGCACTGAGGGAGAGTGAGGAGGAAACACGTGTGAGGAGAGAGGGAGAGAGGTGGCAGAGGGAGAAGGGAAGTTCAGAGATGAGGTGGCGGAAGAAGGGAAGCCACACGTGGCATCGCTATTTAAATGACAAGTGGCAATTCCTGGACCTCTCTGACTAGGCCTTGACTGGATAATGGCCCACCATTAATGACTCTGATTCTAATTAATACCTAATTAAATGCTAATTGAAACCCTAATTAAAACTAAACGAAATTAATTAAAAATCCTAATCAAGACCTCTAATTAATCCTAATTAAAAACAAAATTAACCCTAATTAACCTATTAAAATAGAAAAATATTATTTAATATCTAGAAATCTATTTAAAATTCCAATTAAATCTATAAAATCAATTAAAAACATATTAAAATCTAGAAAAAAAATAATAAACCTATTAAATTCTATAAAAAAAAACTTTATCACTATTTATTAAACCAAAATCTCACATTATTATACCCTCCCCTCTTTTAAAACTATATCAAAACTATTAAAAAATCTAAAAGGACCATTTAAAATCTATATTAAACTATTCTATTTAATGATAAAAAGAACTAATATCTAAAATGCTAAAAATCTATTAAATCTATTAAAAAACATCTATTTAAAAATCTAAAAAAATCTATTTACTTCTATTAAAGAAAATATCTATTAAATTCTACTAAAAAGATACTAACCCATTTAATATCTAAAAAATCAAGTAAATCTATTAAAAACTATTAGAATGCATTAAAAATTTAGAAAATAAAAGAGAAAATCCTAAAAATGCCAGAAAGCGGATTAAATCGATTAGAGAACAATTGCGCAACCATAGCGAAACCCGGGCACCGAGATGGCCTGAAAACACAGGGAACGAGCACCAACTCTCAAAATACACTTATTCAAACCGGCCTGAACTGCTTGAAACGCCAGGGGCTGCAATCCCGATAAAATCAATTTGACTGAGAAAATTGCAATGCATGCACTATGCGAATGCGAATGCAAAATGCGTCGAAACATAAACCATATATGGGAACCGGTTGGTCAAATTTTGGGGTGCAACAGGGTGTACATTCTTTTCTTTTATATCCCTAATTTTTGCCCGAACCTTTTTCCTTTTTTATGGTTCGCCGGGATGCCCCTTTTTTTCCTGGATATTCTTTTTTTTTCCAGCGGGTCATTCTTTAAGCAAATTATTTTTTAACTGCGTCCGCGTTTACCGGGGATGCAAAATCTTCGCCATCCATCGTGGATAACAACAAGGCTCCTCCAGAGAAGACCTTGCTGACGACGTACGGACCTTCATAATTGGGAGTCCACTTGCCCCGGTGATCGGAGTGTGGAGGAAGAATCTTCTTCAGGACGAGATCACCCGTCTGAAAGCTTCTAGGACGCACCTTCTTATTATAAGATTTCTTCATTCGGCTTTGGTACAGACGACCATATGCAATCGATGCTAACCTCTTCTCGTCCATCAGGATGAGTTGGTTTAGTCGGTTCTTAATCCATTCTGCCTCATCGATTTTTACATCAACCAAAACTCGTAAAGAAGGAATCTCAACTTCTAGCGGTAGGACAGCTTCCATACCGTACACTAGTGAGAAAGGAGTTGCCCTAGTTGATGTATGTACCGTTGTACGATAACCGTGCAATGCAAATGGCAGCATCTTGTGCCAGTCCTTATAGGTCACGACCATCTTCTGCACAATCTTCTTGATGGTTTTATTGGCCGCTTCAACGGTGCCATTCATCTTCGGCCGGTAAGGAGATGAGTTGTGGTGTTCAATCTTGAAACTCTGGCACAGCTCCTTCATCATCTTGTTATTCAGATTCGAACCATTATTAATAATGATTCGCTCGGGAATTCCGTAACGACAGATGATGTCCCTCTTTATGAACTTAGCCACCACCTGCTTGGTCACGTTACCGTATGAGGCTGCCTCCACCCACTTGGTGAAGTAGTCGATGGCTACTAGAATGAAGCGATGACCGTTAGATGCAGTGGGCTCGATCTTGCCTATCATGTTGATGCCCCACATGGAGAACGGCCACGGGGAGGACATGACATTCAACGGGCACGGCGGCACATGAATCTTATCAGCGTAAATCTGGCAATTATGACACCTCTTTGCGAATTTGAAGCAATCCGACTCCATCGTCAGCCAGTAATATCCTGCTCTCCGGATCTTTCTTGTCATAGCATGCCCGTCGGCGTGCGTACCAAATGTGCCTTCATGGACTTCCTCCATGAGCATACTCGCCTCTTTCTCATCTACACATCTGAGTAGCACAAGATCGTGGTTTCTTTTATACAAAACTCCATCAGGATTGAGATAAAAATTTCCAGACAGCCTCCTCAGAGTCTTCTTATCCTGGGTTGACGCTCCCGCAGGATACTCCTTAGTCATAAGGAAGGTCTGGATATCATGGAACCATGGTTTGCCATTGGAGGTTTCCTCGATCGCAAAGACGAACGCAGGTCTATCAAGACGAGAAATGATGATTCTTGGAGCTTCATTCCAAAAATTGACTTTATACATCGAAGCCAACGCGGCTAAGGCATCAGCCATCTGATTTTCCCCTCTGGGCACATGATGGAGTTCCACTCGATCAAAGAACGGAAGCAGCCTTCTGGAATAGTTCATGTACGGCACCAAATTCGATTGACGAGTCTCCCACTCCCCTTTAATCTGGTTAATCACAAGTGTCGAGTCACCATATACATCTAGGTTCTTAATTCTCAAATCAATCGCTTCTTCTAGACCCATGATACAGGCTTCGTACTCCGCTTCATTATTGGTGACCGGAAACGTCAGTCTCGCAGTAAATGGGATGTGGGATCCATGGGGAGTCATGATGATTGCCCCTATGCCACTTCCATAAGAATTAACCGCCCCGTTGAATATCAATTTCCACCGGGACTTCCTGTCTGGCCCCTCGTCGGGCAGCGGTTCATCGCAATCTTTCACCTTGAGAAACATGATATCCTCATAAGGGAATTCAAATTTCATCGGCTGATAATCCTCGATTGGCTGTTCGGTAAGGTATTCAGACAATACGCTTTCCTTGATGGCCTTCTGGGAAACGTACTGAATGTCATATTCCGTCAACACCATTTGCCATCTGGCAATCCTGCCCGAAAGTGCTTGCTTCTCGAAGACATACTTGATCGGATCCACTTCGAAATTATCATGGTTGTGTGATTGAGCATGTACTGTCGTAAACGTTTGGCAGCCCAGGCTAGTGCACAACACGTTTTCTCCAGCATCGAGTAACGAGATTCACAGTCTGTGAACTTTTTACTCAAATAGTAAATGGCATGCTCCTTTCTGCCTTTCTCGTCGTGCTGACCGAGAACACACCTCATACTATTCTCAAGAACTGTCAAGTACATGATTAAGGGTCGTCCGGCCACTGGGGGTATCAAGATCGGAGGTTCCTGTAGATACTATTTTATCTTACCAAATGCCTTCTGGCAATCCTCGTTCCAGATAATCGCCTGATCTTTCTTTAGTAGTTTGAACATCGGTTCACATGTGGCCGTGAGCTGAGAGATAAACCTTGCAATGTAGTTTATTCTGCCCAGGAAACCATGAACTTCTTTTTCGGTTTTTGGCAATGGCATTTCTTGTATTGCTTTAATCTTCGCAGGATCAACCTCAATGCCTTTTTCGCTCACGATAAACCCCAGTAGTTTTCCCGACCGTACTCCGAAAGTACACTTGTTAGGATTCAGCCTCAACCTGAATTTACTAAGCCTCTCAAAAAGCTTCAGCAAATTGACCAGATGTCCCTCCTACGTTTGGGACTTCGCAATCATGTCATCAACATAGACTTTAATCTCATGATGAATCATATCATGAAACAAAGTAACCATTGCTCGTTGGTAAGTGGCCCCTGCGTTCTTCAGACCGAAAGGCATTACCTTGTAGCAAAACGTTCCCCAAGGTGTGATAAACGTAGTTTTCTCCATGTCCTCTGGTGCCATCTTAATCTGATTGTAACCGGAGAAGCCATCCATGAACGAAAACACAGAGAACTGAGCTGTATTGTCGACCAACACATCAATATGAGGGAGCGGGAAATCGTCTTTAGGGCTCGCCCTATTCAAATCCCGATAATTGATGCACATTTGTACCTTACCGTCCTTCTTCGGTACAGGCACTATGTTGGCGACCCACGGAGGGTAAGTAGTGACCGCTAAGAAGCCAGCATCAAGCTACTTTTGCACTTCTTCTTTAATCTTAACGGCCATATCTGGTCGTGTCCTCCTAAGCTTCTGCTTAACGGGAGGGCAATCTTCTCGCAGCGGCAAGTGATGGACCACTATGTCAGTATCAAGTCCGGGCATATCTTCGTATGACCAAGCAAAGAGGTCACTATACTCTCTCAGCATCTCGACCAATCTCTGCTTGACATCACTCTGTAATGCAGCCCCTATCCTGACGTTCCTGACCAGTTCTTCAGAACCCAAATTCACAATCTCAATCTCTTCCTCGTGAGGCAGAATAACTTTCTCTTCTCGTTTCAACAAGCGTGCCAACTCTTTGGAAAGGTCTTCGTCTTCATCAATCTCTTCTTCGGCTTGATAAATCGGGCAATCGAAGTCGAAGTGAGTCGTAGAAGGTCCAGAGTCGATGTCATCTGCTATGTGGATCCTGCAATAACAAGGGTTAAGCTTAAAACAAGGATACGCAGGTTAGCACAAACCCTATTGTCATTTTATTGTTTTTCAAAACAAATATAAAACAGGAATAACAGGGATCACAACATTTGAATGCGAAAAGAACGCCTTTTGATTTATTGGTAAAATGCATGTACATAATCAAACAAGGCCCTGACAATAAAACCACTATGCGCCGGGTAGGACATAGGGTTGTACGACAATTGGAGAAAGTAAATCATTACTCTTTGCCTGTCACTTGGATGGTATCCCTGATGGACCAGTTGGTGAGGCTCTGGCATGGTTTGCTTGGTTGGATCCAAGAGTCCAGGTCGCAATCACTATCTTCGCCGTCTTCAGACACTGCGCTGACACTTTCAAATATCACCCCGCCACTGATAAACTGGATCGGCCCTTTACCTCGCGATGCGCTGTGAGAAGAGGAGGCTTCAGCCGTAGGAGAGTATCCTAACCCAAACTTGTCTCGCTTGTTAGGTATTTCCAGAATTTTCCCCCAGCCTGGGGTAGACCCGGCTTGAACAACGGCTCGGGCTTCCTTGAAGGAAGAGAGAGTCATCTCTAGTTTTTCAGTCATTACTGGAGCCACGTCCTTGACTTTAACAGCTTCGAACGCCTGACATAGGGTTTCGTGGATTTCCCCATCCATCTCAACATATTTGAAGGACGACAAGTGGCTCACCATTATATCTTCCTCGCCACATACAGTCACGATGCTGCCTCCGACAGCATACTTGAGCTTCTGGTGCAACGTGGAGGTCACGACACCAGCAGAGTGGATCCATGGTCGGCCTAAGAGACAGCTGTAGGCTGGCATAATGTCCATAATGTAGAAGACTGCGTCGAAAGTTTCCGGCCCAACCTGGATTGGCAACGTTACCTCTCCAAAGACCTGACGCTTGGTTCCATCGAAAGCCTTCACAACCAGATCACTGGGTGTGTAAATCAATCCTCGAGTATCTAACTTCATCAATGCTTTCTTCGGAAGAACATTGAGCGATGACCCAGTGTCCACCAACACGTGAGATATAATCGTTCCCCTACACTCTATCGAGATGTGTAGGGCGCTGTTGTGGTTTTTTCCCTTCGGCGTCAGCTCCAGGTCAGTGAACCCTAACCCGTTTCCAGCATTCACGTGGGCTACTACCCCTTCCAACTGGTTGACCGAGATCTCCTGCGGTACATACGTGGCATTCAAAACCCTTAACAGTGCGTTGCGATGTGACTCTGAACACAGCAACAAGTTCAGGATGGAAATTTTCGAGGGTGTTTGATGAAGATGGTCAATGATCTTGTAGTCACTTTTCTTGATCAACCTCATGAACTCTTCAGCGTCCTTCACAAGTAAGTCCTTCTCTACCCCACGAGGGGTTTCCTCAACGACTTTACTCTTTCCCTTATCAGTTTCCTCAGCTTTGTCTACTTTGTCCGCCACAACCTTAGGTGGAGCAAATACTCTTCCACTTCGCGTGATTCCGCCAATTCCCACTAGGTTATCCACAGACCGCCCAGAGGGTTCTAGTTCCAACTTTTGTCCATTACAGTAGACGTCTTCCCCATAGTGCCATGGGACAGCATTGGTGCTTTCAAAAGGTATCGGCCCAGCCTTTGTGATGGTAATTATGGGCAGCCTGGGTGCAGAAATGGTTATCGTCTGGCGAGGGATGGTGATGGTGGCAACCTCATCATTCTGCTTCAGCATTACCTCTCCAGATCTACTTTCGGCCCTTCGTCTAAACTGCAAGATTCCTTCGGTCATCAGACTTTGAATCCCCACTATCAACTGTTCACATCCATCAGGACGAGTCGCACAACCCATACACAATTCTCCACAGCCCGAAAAGAAGTCTCTCTTCATCAGCTTGGCTTTAACGAAGCTAAGCGGTGTCTTCAGATCCTTGACATCAGTCAACAAATCTAAGTTCTCGTCTTCAATAATGGCATTCACCCCACCTCCCCTATGATTCGGCATAGGGTTCTTTGTGACATTCAACGCATTATCTGAGAAGTTGATGATCTTAGCATCCACCATATCTTGCACCTTGTGCTTGAAGGCTTTGCAGTTTTCTATCGTGTGGCCGGGTGCCCCCGAGTGAAACTCACATGTTGCATTCGCATCATAACCTGGCGGAGGTGCCCCTGTCAAGGGAGACAGGGTTCTTTTCTGGACTAGCTGTAACTGAAGCAGAGTTTGTAACAGCTAGCATAAGACATGGGCGGTGTCTCAAGGTGACGACTTGATAGAGGTGCCCTGTTCTGATACTTTTTGTACCCTTGCTGATTTGGCTGCTGCAGTGGTTGGGGTTGTTGGACAGCAGGGATGGTTATGCTAGCCACCTGCTGGCGCTAGCCCTTACCTTTCCTTCGAGCGTTAGACACAGCGCTTGTCTCTCCTTCACGCCTTTTGCTACCATATGGTTTCTTTCCTCCTCCAGCCGAGGACAGAACACCACCTTGGATTTTCCCCAACTTGATCCCATTTTAGACGTGCTCGCCGGTAATGATGAGATTTGAGAAACTCCCCGACATACCACTGACTAGTTTCTCGTAATAGACCCCCGGGAGAGTGGCTACAAACATCTCAACAAGCTCTCGTTCAACCATCGGCGGCTGAACTCTAGATGCCAATTCACGCCATCTCTGGGCGTATTCTTTGAACCCTTCGTTGTTCCTCTGTGACATGTTCTGTAGTTGAACCCGGTTCGAAGCCAAGTCACTGTTATACTGGTAATGGTGCACGAATTCCTTAGCAAGTTCCTTCCACGTGCGTACACTGGTAGGTTCCAAACTCATGTACCATTCTAGGGATGACCCGGACAAGCTGTCCTGAAAGAAGTGCATCAGCAGCTTCTCATCTTTAGAGTGAGCGGACATCTTTCGGTAGTATGACCTTAAGTGGACACGAGGGAAAGTGGTTCCCTTGTACTTCTTAAAGTCGGGTACCTTGAATTTAGGAGGCACCTTGAAATCAGAAATCAATCCCAATTTAGTCATGTCGACACCCATAGTGTTCTGGTTCTCGAAATTCCTCATTTTGTCCTCGAGTGCCTTAAACCTCAGACATGCTTCAGCAGTCAGTTCTCCTTCAGCACTCCTCTGTGAGAACAAATCTTCTTGACGATCTTCTAGCCATGGCTGAGGCCCATACAGATTTCCAGCACCTGTGTTGCCGTTGCCCAGTCCAGCATTGCCATTAGCCTCAAAATTTCCATTACCGACGCCAGTCGTATTACCATTGAGCCCGATGTTGGTGATCATATTACCGTTACCACTGCCATTCCCCTCGGTCACGGGGACGCCACCCTGAGGAGTTTCAACAGGAGGGGGGGTTGGAATACTCCCACCGTGAAGTATACCGTTGCTGTCAACCCTTGAGATCAGAGGCTGGACCAATGTTCTGAGCTGGTCTTGGCCGTTGGCAACCACTTGCATGAGCTCCATGAAGCGGTCCATCCTCTCTCGGAGTTCCTGGACGTCAGTCTGCACTTGTTCCATTGCTCTAGCTTGATTTGCTCGGGTCGGATAGCGGTGGATCGGTCTTCGATCAATCCTGGAACAACCTGCATACACAAAGGGTTAGAAAAACAACAAGGTGCTCGTTATGCAAATGCTTCATGCAAATGCAAACGTGTGTCTGTGCCTTGGGGAGATTCCCCCCCCCCCCCCCCCGATCCTAGTTTCCGAGACAAATAAAGTCTATCGTCCAATCATGGAAAAGAAATCCTCATATATTCATCTGAAAAGCCCGCTCGGGTAGCGTACAACTGTAATCACATACAGCTGAAGCAATAAGGCATGACCCCAACCAACAGACTTGGCGGTGATCAGCATATCAATGCATAAAAGCGTACAAAGAGAATGCAAAAAGATCAGGTGCGGCCACGGGAACAGGAATCTTCTATCAACTTCTTTGTAGCGGGATGATCTAGCCGAGTAAGCAAACCATGAGCCAGCAGGTCCCTCTGACTGATGGACTTTGGGAGGTTCTCGGCGACGCTCCTAGAAATACCTTCTTCGGAATGGTTCTCGACTCTTCTCCTTTTAGCATCAGCTCGGAGTTGAGAATCTTGCAAACTTGCCTCGGCCTCAGCCAATCTATATTGGACGTCTTGTTGCAGGGAGGCTTCAGCCTCTGTACTCTCGTCTTTCACCATAATCTGAGCTTCCAGCTCGGCTACTCGTTGCTTCAGCTTTTCTTCCCGCTCTTTGTACTTGGCTATGGTGCTGCTCCAAACCCTCTCTTACTGGGTAAGCTTCCGGTACACTCTGTCCAGATCCTGTTTCTTGGTTGTCAACACGTCATGTACTGATTTCAGATCCAACCCCAGACGTTCCCTAGCGTCAGTTTCTTTGGTCAGGTTGGAGCCTAGATGATTGATCATCTCAGTCTGCTTCTTGCAGGTATAAACGGCTTCGCTTTTCTCTTTCCGAAGCTGAGCGATCTCTTTCTCCAACTCTTCGTTGGCTTTTCAGAGCTCTTCCTTCTCTTGGAGTACCTGGTTGAATTTCTGAATATCAACTGTAGTAGGCTCTTTGTGCACGGGAACACACAATGGTTCCACGGCAGGAAAAGGCATCAGAAACTTGGTGGCTCTCTCTCGGACCCAAGTCACATACGGATCAAAGGCTTTGTTGTTGCTTTTTCCCAGCAAGACTTTCCCCTTTCGGTGAATTTTGCTCTAAGAATTCTGTACCTTGACCAAGGTGTCACCTTCAAGCAACCCCGTGAAATACAGAGATTCTCGTATTTCTTCCTCTTCAGGAGGACCTCGTAGTGCATACCCAAATTGTCGTACTAGCAGAGATGGATTGTAGTTGATACATCCATTCCTTCCGACCAGGGGGACGTTCGGAAAGCCACAGCAGCTATGTACAATATCCTTGCCCAGCAGATCTCTATCAAACCAGATGATATCGTCAGCAGTCAATCCCATCAATCGTGCAGACCAAGGTGAAGACTCAGCAGAATCAATGAACGGCCCTGACTTAGGAAGATGGCTAGCAAACCATTTATACAGTAAAGGAGCACAACATGCCACGTTCTTCCCCTTTCTGTTTTCGTTCTTGCTGTGAACTGAATGGTAGACGTCTCCGAGGAGAGTGGGCACTGGATTCCCGGAGGCAAATATGTGGCAAGCATCCATGCTTATGAAGTCCGGATGACTTGGGAATAACACGATCCCATAGATACAGAGGGCTAAGAAGGCATTGAATACATCCTAGCGGCCCTTCTCTGCGAACTTTCGGGCTTTTTCCATCAGGAAAGACAAAAGGAAACCATGAACTCCAATCTTTCTGGATACCATCCCTTCCAGTTCAGACTCATCTACATGAAGAGCGTCAGTCAGCTTACTCAATTTGGGTTCACCCTCAACATGGTAGTAAGGCATTTGATTCATCAAAGGCACCCCCAACAGGTCAGGGTACTCTTCCAAAGTCGGGGCGAGGACATAGTCTGGAAACACAAAGCATATGAGTTGTGGGTCGTAAAACTGTAGCAGGGCATAGAGGCCATTCAACTCGTACGTAGGAAGCTTATATACAATACTCAGAAGTCTCCCATAACTTTGTCTGAAACTCTCCATCACTGTCTTATCAGCCAAGGAAATCAAAGCCCGTAACTCTCGGATGTCAGGTGTCGGTAGCTTGTAAGCCACTGTCTTCTTCAGAGATGCCATATCTGCCGTGAGGATCAAGATCACTAGAACCAGAGGAGAAATATGCACCTGCAACACAGACACGCGTTAATGACATGCAAATGAGGATGCAAACAATGTAAAATGCAATCATGCAACAGGAGATCAAGACGACTGTGTTGTTGAGGAGGTGAAGATTTTGTATCAACAAAACCACAATACTGTTCAGTCAAGAACCAACATATCTCTGATGAGAAGAAACCCCTGATACCAGACCATAAATCTGCTCTGTCAAGAACACACATCTCTGATGATGAGAAGAAACCCCTGATATCATACCATAAATCTGCTCTGTCAAGAGCACACATCTCTGATGATGAGAAGAAACCCCTGATATCATACCATAACTCTGCTCTGTCAAGAACACACATCTCTGATGATGAGAAGAAACCCCTGCTATCAGACCATAATTCTGCTCTGTCAAGAACACACATATATCTGATGAGAAGAAACCCTGACACCAACAAAACTGATTCACTGTCAAGAAAACCAGGTAGTCTGAAGGTTAAGGTTTCCTGCAATAACCCGACCCTGCTCACAGGTATGGACCTAATCACGGAAAAGGTTCGGCATCCTATGCGGTCATCAGCGTCACAGACTTTCATGAAACGATGATACGATACCCAGAAGGTGTGGCATCATCATCTCTTGAAGCGACCTCACTTAGCTGAATTCCAAATGATCGGTTCCCAGAGTCGACAATCCTCAGATCCAATAACCCCTCGAGTCCAAAGGACAAATAGAAAGCCATCAAAGAGAACCTCGTCTGAGTGTGGATTACATGGGAACAGCTGCAAGCAAAGCAAGCACGTCCTCCACTAACCCACTCTAATACTGTGTAGCTCTCAAGCCTGGGTCTGGCTTCTCACTCATCATAATGCCCCTCCCACAACAATATAGATAATCATATCCAAAAATAAAGTGCGGGAAATAAAATGCGATAAATAAACACAACCCAACAAGTAATCATACAAGCGCTAGGATTGACTCTCGCAGGGGACGTTGGATCCCCAGATTGACTCGCATAAGGGACGTTGGATCCCAGGAAACTATCAAGTCCCCAGAAGAGTCGCCAGCTATCGCTACCGCGAAAATAAGGTGCCGGCAAAATAGAAGAGTCGCCACCTTTCATTATTTATCCCTCAGAACGGGAAAGGAAACGATCGGAAAAACCTGACGAAATGGTATAAGACAAGGTCACCGCAACCATTGTCTGGGTTCGGGAGTCGGTTATGCAAGGGGAAGGTATTAGCACCCCTCACGTCCATCGTACTCGATGGGATCCACGCTTGTTGTGTTTATCTGACGGGTTGGTTTTATCTATCTACCTATCAAGGCTGGCTTAAAAAAGAAAAGAAAATGACTCGGTAAAGCGTTGCACTTTATGCCTACGTATTCTCATCAGAGAATGAGAAATCAGAGTCAACATAGTTCGGCTCACTACGGGATATGGGGAAGGTGGCTCGCCAATACATCAGTATTGTGCCTACGTACTCTCAACAGGTATGAGAGATCAGAGCTTACGTAGTTCGGGATAATACGGATTATGGGGGGTTCAGATTCATCTGTTTTTTCCAGTAGGGTTAACAAACAGTTCCAGCAGTTTGGGTGTACGCAGCTCGACCCTTGGAGACTTAGGCGTTACCGTTTGCGGTAGAACTGGGAGTTAACGACACTCTTTTCTTCAGAAAAGCTTCCTTTGACTTATGGGCCCACGGGGCAAAAAGGTTTGAAGTTTGTTTTCTGTCTTTTACGAAAGAACTGTTTTTTATGTTGTCTGTAGTTTGTACAGCACTAGAGACTATGACCTGGGAACGAATGCGTCGCATATCGTCTGAAGGACGTATACTAAACATTCTAGACGATTGAGAGGAGGCCGCTCAATTATCATTACCCAAGTAGCTTAAGGCTCGTAACCCGCTTATACCAACTTGCCTTTATTACGTTTTTTACTGCTGTTTCAAGAGGAGAAGAGAGAGGGACAACTACGGGGAGACTACCAAGTCCTAATGTTGTCATGCCAAGGATTCATCCTATAGTTGAGGTTTGAAACAGGGAACTCCTAGAAGTTATCATGCATAGGTTTCAACCTAAAGTTCTAATCATCACTTCCTTATCAAAGGAAGTGAGATTCCTAGGGGATCATGTCAATGATAAACAGAAACAGATAAAGCATCAGCTTAAACAGTAAACAGTAAACGACTGTAAAATGCATGCAATGCAAGTGAGGGAGGAAATGTGTGTGGGGCATCTGCCTCCACAAGCTCGTCTCGACCTCAAGCCAGATATGAATAACTGTAATCATACAGAAAACAAAATAAAATGCCATCAAGCAAATCACAAACCACATAGGTAAAGGAGCTGGGCTCTACCGAATACCCGCAAGCAAAGCCACACAGTAACACTACAAGCAGAGGGAGCAACTCAACCTCTAGTGCAATCATGCTCCTAGCTTAACACAATCTAAACATGAACTTATTCTAATGCATCAAGCAAATCAAACAAGTCACATCAATACAGTTGCACAACAAGCAAAAAGACAGGAAAGAAAGCAGATCAACAACTTCTACAGCTTCACAGCAAAGCAATCTTCTGATAACAGTTCAGTCCTCAGTCTGCAACTGTTCTTCAAGACTTCATCTTCAATAGCAAGTATCAACTTGCTTCTTCAAGCTTTTAATACATCAAACACAAGTATCAACTTGTTCTTCTCCTTCAAGCTTCAGCTCTTTCTTCAATCTCAATTTGATCTTCTTCACAAGTGTCAACTTGTTCTTCTTGATTTCAAGCTTCAGCTCCAAGGGCAGTCTTCAAACACAGGGAAGTGGCACCTTATAGCATCTTCAATCTTCTAACAAGGAACTCCATCCTCTAGCAAGGGAGAAAGATTCATCTAACAAGAGCAAGGTGTGGATAGTGGAAAGCAAAGTGAAGACCACAGGTCACCTCTAAGCACTCCACCATCAAGGAAAGGAACCCTCAAAGGTTCTACCAATTTGTGAGGAGCCATTCATCCTACCAAAGGAGGGATGAGGCATTCAAAATGGGACCTTACATCATAGGGAGGAATGGAAGTGATCAACACCTTCCATGTTTCATGAAGGAAGAAAGTCTATTCTAAGAGATCTCCCTAAAAACCCTAATCCTTAGCCCTAAACAACTACACCAAAGGAAGAGAAAACTTCAAGTCCAAGCTCCATCATGCATTCCACAGCAGCCCACACATGCCTTCATCATCATCCAAGAGCAAGAGAAGCAAACCCTAATCTAAGGGAACTAAAGAAATCATTCTAGTTGAGTTAGCAAGTTAGGATCACCTAAAACCTAGTACTAAAGTTAATCCTAACTAAAATACTAAAACCAATTGTAAAATCCTACAAAAATAACTATGGGAACCTAAGTCAATCATGACTCTATCATGTTAATTCCAGAGATCAAATCATCCAATAAGTCCTAGAATTAAATCCTAAACTATGGGGTACTAAGGTTAAACCCTAAAACTTGAGCACCTAAATTTCAAATACAAAAACATCCCTAATCTTCTTCACAAAAATGTGAGAAAATTACTAGAGGAGCATACATGTCTAAACTAGATACACACAAAAAATCAGCTCAAAAATCATCATCAAATGATCACACAAAAATTTACAAGTCAAGGTATCAACCATAATGAAATTAATATCAAAAAATGCAATTAAAATAAAAAATGCATGAATTCCTAAACTCTTAATTTCCTAAAATTCTAGACTCATCCATGAGTCAGAGGGAAAAAAACCTGGATCAAATTGAGTTATTTTTCTATTTATTATGAATTAATTTCTAAACTATATGAAATGATGAAAAATAAAAGAAATTAAATGAAAACATAAAACCTGCGTGCTGAATAGCAATTATTCTCAGTTCATTTCACAGACTGGGCCAAAACGGGGGTGTGGGTAGCAGTTAGTACACTAAGCCCAAAGTTTCAATTAAATGAAACGTTGCGTTTCATCTCAATGTCTCTCTTCAGAGTTTTCTTCAAATCGTGGCCATCCATTCCTAGTCTGAGTCAAAGGTCAAACCCTCATCAAATGGCTCATGTCCATCGTCCCCAAATTCAAATCAGATGGAGGGAATTCTCCAGACGGTGGCCTGAGTTGCAGCGCCACCGTCTTCTCTGGCGAAGTGCTCATCACAGGTCATCAAAAACACTAAAACAAATAATCATCTCACTCGGTTTTTCTCACTGAATACGAATCCAATCTCCAAATTGCCTAACTCTTCCCCTAACTTCAAATCCGATCATACTTTCAGAAATGCCCCAATTCTTGATCATCACAATTCTCAAAAATAATGGTCCTAATGCAATCTACACTCTTCAGAGGTTAATCTCCACTATCCAATCATGAATATCTCTCCAAGAATCACAAGAAATCCGTCTCAACAGAAAATGATCCATGACCTAAAGTGTCTCTATTCCTCAATTTCTTGTACCAATATCCATCTACATCATGCTAGGAACCTAACCACCGAAAGATTTCTAGCTATCTCTTCATAGATTATGCAAGAAGTTAAAAACTACCAACCTGATTTCAGATGAAGAACAATCACACTTCTTGCTCGATTCTTCCTTCAATATGATCCAGACTCACTCCAAATCTTCCTCTGAATCTAATGCACACCTCAATTTGGCTTGTTTTCTCCTCAATCTCAGAACACGATCTTGAGTTGCAGCTCTGAGTTTCAATTGCTCTCTCTGCTACCAGCTTCAAATGCTTCTAAAAAACTGGCTGAACACACTCCAAATCTTATATAGAACTCATTAGAATCATCTAGAAAGTTCTGTAAGCTTCCAAATGAGATTTGCAATTTCAATTTCTCCTTCAAAATCTCATGTGCACAGTCACGATTTACACTCTGTTTGGGCATGAAAACACTTGGAATCTTTATCTCATGAGTTATTGAACTGACTTGTTATGATTATTTCCTTGTTTGCAATCCCATGGTTCATGTTGATTATGTTACTTCATCATGAAGAAACAAAGTAAAAGTGAATAAAAATGGACTCAAACCAAAATTATAACATTGCCAAAGTTTCTAAAATGATTTTTCCATTCAAAAAATGATATTGCTTTGCTTCATTTGCACACAAAATGATTTATTTCAATTTTTTGGTCATTAAATGCCTTTAATCCTTCCTTTTTCACCCCTCCTTGAACCAAGTCCTTCCTTGAGCCATTTCAATGTCTCCTTGATACACGGTCAATGTTAAAAACCTATTTTGAGCAACTTTCAAGTTGAACAAAATTTCATTTGAAGTGTCTAGGTTGGTGAAAATGACCTATAACCATAAATGACCTAAAATCATAACTTCCCAAAATACCCTTGACTTGTCAAATCCATAACTTGAGTTCTGCAAATCCTATCAAGGACTTCTAGTACTCTATGGAAATCTAAGAGAATAAGTAACAACATTCATGTTGACCAAAAGTTCATAGGAGTCATCCTTCAAGCTCCAAATTCACATTCCTCAGATGACCTGTAACTTGTCAAAGTCATAACTTGAGTTCTATAAATCCTATCAAGGACTTCTAGCACTCAAATTAAAGCTAAGACCATGCTCTACAACAATCATTTTGGGGTCAAGATGAGATGACAATCATATCTTGAGCTAAATTGCCTTGAAGATAGGGGTCAAACTAGGGGATTTTACACTGTCAAGTCTTAGAAAACCCTAGCCTGAAACTTCTCAAACTCTTTAATCATGATGAGTTAACCTTGGAATCATCCTTACAACATTTCAATGTATTCATACATGGTCACATGGCTCTTGGATTAGGTCTCAACCTTCTTCAAATCATCAGTTGACTTAGGGTTGACCCAGTCAAACCCTAGCTGCACCACTCATGGCTGAGCCTTCCTAATCTTGCACAATGACCTGTCTAGGCCTCAAAGTGATCTTCAACACTTCTCATGAGCTCTCTCAAGACCTCAAGTATAACTTCATGGCTTCAGAATCATCTGATGACTTCCCACAACTCTCAAGTTAGGAGACACACCCTATTGGCTTCAATCACTCTCTCTGAGGATCTTTTAACTTCTCTGACAAGGATATCAACCCTTGAACATCTGAATAACATTCTTAGCTAGCCTCACAGTCTTGTGTAGCTCTTAATTGGTAATCATACCTCTTGATCTCCTGCACACATGTCAATGAAATACAAATGATAATGCTAATGTGAATGAAATGAAACACAAGTTAGGTAAAGAAATGTTGGGCAAATTTTGGGGTGCAACAACAACTGAGTTCAGACGAAATCCACCCGTAAGACCAATGTTTTGGCTCAGATCATCACCATCATTGCCGTAAAATATCGAAGATCCACCGCCAGAATCGCTACAAACCCTCCCCACGGAAAGGTGAGCAATTCGAACTATTAATGTTTCTTTTCATCTCGTTTTGCAGGAAATGAAGAAGGATAACGGAGATTCAGACATGCAACAATGGCGGACGGCCTTCTGAACAAAGGATGAATTTCGGAGAAGACGAAGGAAGCGTCGGCGGCTACGCGGGAGAGGAAGAGGGCAAAGAAACCCTAAATGAATTCTGGAAGTAAATGCCAATACAGCTCACACCTGTTCCGTTTTTGGTGTATTATGTTATATTATTTTGTTTTTTTATTATGATATGTTAATTAGGATAATTAGATTAAACAACGTTAAAATGTTCTACATATAATAAGGTTTGGTTTTATCAAGACATTTACTTATTAACTCAAAAGTGTTTTGTAAATAAAACCCTTAAAAATATAAAAACATTTTTTTTTCATAATTAAGATCTAAGTTGTTTTGTAAATAGAAATTAAAACATTTTCTACAAAAAAAAAAAAATTAAAACACAAAATTTATAAAGAACATTTTCCTAATTTAAAACATGAAATTTAAAAGTTTTTCTTTTCCTTAAAATAAAAATTAAAAACTCTATTCTTTCATAAAAAAAATTAAAATCTTTTTTTTTATAAAAACATTAAAAGAAACTTTTAAAATATATATATATATATATATATATATATATATATATATATATATATATATATATATATATATATATATATATATATATATATATATATATATATATATATATATATATATATATATATATATATATATATATATATATATATATATATATATATATATATATATATATATATATATATATATATATATATATATATATATATATATATATATATATATATATATATATATATATATATATATATATATATATGTATTTTTTAATACCTTTGCATAAAAGCTCAAAAAAAAATTTTCTAAATTAAAAACTATTTCTTTTAAAAAAAAAAACAATAAAAAAAACTAAACTTAATGTAATTTATATTCCTCATTAACACGTTTATTAAAACTTAATGTCAATCAAAGTTTTATTAAAATGGAATGTAAATCAATTATTTATTTATTTATTATTCAAATTTAATATATGATAAAAACAAGTCTTTAATAAACAACAGAAAAGCATTTTTTTCATAAGAATTGATTTTTTAATTAAGACATTTTTTATTAATTTAAAAGCATTTTGTAGATAAAAACATTAAAATTAAAATTTATTTTTCCATTAACATAAAACATCTTTGATTAAGTATGATAAAATTAAAACAATTTTTCATTAATTAAATTAGAATAATTTTTTCTTAATAAAAATATTAAAACCGTAAAAAATCATTTTTCTTGTAAATACAAAAGCAATTAACTGTTTCTTTTAAAAATTCAAAATAAAATAAAATAAAAGTTTTGATTTAGCCGTTTCAGTCTCATCTAACCCCCACAAGTTTGTTTGTTTCAGCTTATTGTCGTTTCGTTTATTCATACTATTTGGTTCTATGGATGTAATTTACGCGAGGCCATGGTCGCGGTTTATTTTATCTTGCGTTTTTTTGGGGATTTGTAATTTACGCGAGTGATCATCGCGACGCTTTCTTTACCGCTTTCTTTACTTTCCGCATTTTAATTCTGTCGTACGATATTTTGCCATGTTTGCATGTTTTACCGTTATTTTCCCTTCCGAAGGAACTAGGTCTAGCCGTTTGACCATCGAGTCAATAGTCCTAACCTTGACCCTTTCCAAACCCTAATAGCCTAGGTGTCTCGCCGTGGACGAAAACGCCCTTTACCCTAGCATTAGGTCAAAGAGTTGTCGTACTCTGCTTTTAGGGTTTCCCGCCGTGGAACATTTAGTCAACCCTAATTTAATCCTAATTTCAATTCAACATTTCAACATAGAAATAGGAGTTTCAAGACTCCACGTAAGCGTGTCCTTAAAATACGTTTATTCCCCCTGAAACCTTGACCATAGTCAAGATATTTCTAACCTCCCTTTCGAGGG